>ML675640.1:3562675-3863703 GCA_007922155.1 Mesoclemmys tuberculata
CACTAGGCCATCCTTCCACCCTCATCCCCCTTTCACTTGTGACCTTGCTTACATTTGAACCCAGGACACTATGTGGAAGGAGTAATATCTCAAATCACAGCAATACCACGACTTAATTCTGCAAAGACTGTAAAAGGGGAGGGGAGGAGGAGGAGGAGGAACAGAACTGAAATGTCATTCACTGCCACATTCCTGGGATCATCTACTAGCAAATTATTGTTAATTTCGTTGTGAAATACGGGGTGGAAGGAAGTGTTTAATTTATTAATAGGTTCTCTTCATATCAGTCTGGTTCTATTTAAATTACACTATTTAAAATGTTGGTTTGTACAAATTGTTACTTTCAATGGCAATAAAATGCCCTTGTTTCCCTGTGTGCAATTTCATTGCATAATCTGCAATTCAATGGCCAGAAATATTCACTGGTAGTGCCACCATACAACATTAGCACCTTCTCATGTCTGTCTCCATGCCCATGGACAGAGCTCCCAGTACACCCTTCAGTACAACATCCAGGTGCTTCTGTATAAACCCTCAATGGAGAGATGCTTTAGTATATACTGTACAAATGCCCCCATTCAACACTGGGTACTACTGCTGTTAAAATTTCCCATTTTCTTCCCAGTCAATGTGTAGGGCACTATTCCCAGACTGAGGCCCACTACTGAGCTAGTCTGCTCATCTCCAGAAAGAGTGCTGTTCCCGGTTGAGATTATGGCACTTCTGGACATGTCCAAATAGCACCGAGCCAGCAGCAGACTGGAGCTGGAGGTGGGAGCTGAAGTTAGTACAAAACAGGCATCTCAATAATGTTTTAAGCCCAAACATGCGGAGGAACAGCAGGACAGCTAGTCAGACTGAGCCAGCAATGGGCCAGATGCCTGAGGCAGCATGATATGTCGGCAAGAAAAAGTAACAGCAATAGGACAATTGTGTTTCCGAGTCTCAATTTGTAACCCCCAGCGGCCCCTCGGGGTGGGGGGGAGGGGGAATAAAAAAACCCTTCCCTTTACATCTTTAATGCACTATGGGGGTTAATCCTCTGAGTGCCACACATAATGGGTCAAGTCAGTTTGATTGCACACCATCCATTTGAATGTTATGCCAGGAGATGCATCTATAGAGCCATGTGGGACCTTATCGGATGGACAGTAGAATCCCACGCTAATCCACACTCCTCATAGCATGCACACAAAATATTTTGGGTCTGCTGCTCACAAACAGGGAAGAATTGGCAGGGGAAGAAGAAATGGATGGCAACCTGCAGCAGTGACCATGAGATGGTCGAGTCCAGGATCCTGACAAAAGGAAGAAAGGAGACCAGCAGAATATGGACCCTGGACTTCAGAAATGCAAACTTTGACTCCGTCAGGGAACTGATGGGCAGAATCCCCTGGGAAACTAATATGAGGGAGACAGGAGTTCAGAAGACCTGGCTGTATTTTAAAGAAACCTTATTGACGGCCGAGGAATAAACCATCCTGATGTGCAGAAAGAATAGTGAAGATGGCAGGCGACCAGCTTGGCTTAATATAGAAAACTTCAGGGAGCTTCAACACAAAAAGGAAGCTTACAAGAAGTGGAATCTTGGACAGATGACTAGGGAGGAGTATAAAAATATTACTCGAGCATGCCAGGGGGAAATCAGGAAAGCCAAATCACAACTGAAGTTGCAGCCAGCAAGGGACAAGAAGGGTAACAAGAAGGGTTTCTACAGGTACATTAGCAACAAGAAAGTGGCCAGGGAAAGTGTGGGACCCTTACTGAACGGGGGAGGCAATCTAGCAAAGCAATGTGGAAGAAGCTGAAGTAATCAATGCTTTTCTTGGCTCTGTCTTCATACAGAAGGCCAGCTCTCAGCCTACTGCACTGGGCAGCACAGTATGGGAAGGAGGTGAGCAGCCCTCAGTGGTGGAAGGACAGGTCAGGACTATTTAGTAAAGCTGGACATGGACAAGTCCATAGGGCTCGATGGAATGCATCTGAGGATCCTGAATGAGTTGGCTGATGTGATTGCAGAGTCAATGGCCATTATCTGAAAATTTTTGGCCATTTGGCCATCCTGGATGAATGGAAAAAGGCAAATATAGTGCCCATCTTTAAAAAAGGGGAAGGAGGAGGATCCAGGGAACTAGAGACCAGTCAGCCTCACCTCAGTTCCCAGAAAAATCATGGAGCAGATCCTCAAGAAATCCATTTTGAAGCAGAAGAGAGGAAGGTGATCAGGAACAGTCAGCATGGATATACCAAGGGCAAGTCATGCCTGACCAACCTGATTGCCTTCTATGATGAGACGACTGGTTCTGTGGATGTGGGGAAAGCGGTGGACATGATACAGCTTGATTTTAGTGAAACTTTTGATACTCTCTCTCACAGTACTCTTTCAAGAAAATCGAAGAAGTATGAGCTGGATGAATGGACTATAAGGTGGACAGAAAGCTGGCTCGATCATCAGGCTCAACAGATAGCTCATTGGCAGCTGACATCAAGCGGAGTGCCCCAGGAATTGGTCTTGGGGCTGGTTTTGTTCAACATCTTCATTAATGATCTGGAGGATAGGGTGGATTGCACCCTCAGCAAGTTCACAGATGACACTAAGCTGTGGGGAGCAGTAGATAGGCTAGTGGGCAGGGATAGGATATGGAGTGATCTAGACAAATTGGAGGATTGGGCCAAAAGAAATCTGATGAGGTTCAAGGACAAGTGCAGCGTCCTGCACTTAGGACAGAAGAATCCCACACACTGTTACAGACTGGGGACCAACTGGCTAAGCAGCAATTCTGCAGAAAAGGACCTGCGGGTTACAGTGGACAAGCAACTGGATGGGAGTCAACAGTGTGCCCTCGTTGCCAAGAAGGCAAACGGCATATAGGGCTGCATTAGTAGGAGCACTGCCAGCAGATCGAGGGAAGTGATTATTCCCCACTATTGGGCACTGGTGAGGCCACATCTGGAATACTGTGTCCAGTTTTGGGTCCCTCACTAGAGGAAGAATGTAGACAAAGTGGAGAGAGTCCAGCAGAGGGCAATGAAAATGAGTAGGGGGCTAGGGCATATGATGTATAAGGAAATTAAGGGAACTGGACTTGTTTAGTCTGCAGAAGAGAAGAGCGGGGGATTCGATAGCAGCCTTCAATTACCTGAGAGGGTGATCCAGGGAGGATGGAGCTAGGCTGTTCTCAGTGGTGGCAGATGACAGAGCTAAAAGCAATGGTCTCAAGTTGCCTGGGGGGAGAAGGGGGGAGGCAGGAGATGGGGGAAGGGGCACGGCGGCACGCTAGTTTGGATATTAGGAAAAACTTTTTCCTTTTTCACTAGGAGGATGGTGAAGCACTGGAATGAGTTACGTAGGGAGGTGGTGGAATCTCCATCCTTTTTTAAGGCCCAGACTGAAAAATCCCTGGCTGGGATGATTTAGTTGGGGTTGGCCCTGCTTTGAGCAGGAGGTTGGACTAGATGACCTTCTGAAGTCCCTACCAATCCTAAGCCATGATTCTATGAAAGAAAGACAGACAGAAAGGAGAGTTCACCATTCCCAATGCTACTAATCCCTTAATCGCCAACTCAAACGTTCACCAGAAATACGTAAAAGGATTAAGACCTCAGAAGTTTATAGTAAAAGGTCTCACACAATCTGTCACTGAAGAGAACCCAATCTCTCTTGAGCAGCAGTATGTCCCCCGGTCCCTCCCCTGACCTGTTTCCCTTTAATAAACTTTGGAGGAAAGAAACTACACCTACACACGTAGCAACAAATTGAGAGAATCTGACCTGACAAGGTCTTGCACGGGCAAACAAATTAGAAGCATCACTGCTGCCATTAACCTTTCAGAGTAAATATCAATTATTAAACTTGCTGTACTACCTCTGTCCCCCATTTGCTGCTGTGAATTAAGAGGGTCATCAGCCTTTTTGACAGATCTTGTTCATTTACACCTGCTGCCTGCCAGCAGGGGAGCCCACACACCCACAGCCTGAGTGCTGAGCCAAGCTGCTTTAATTCATCAGTAATTACCCTAATGAGCCACATGCAGGATTACACTAAGAGGAAAAGTTGTTCTGTTAAATGGATGCATCAGTTTCACAGGCACTTTCTGCAAATCTGGAGATTAGCGAATTGGGCAAAAGCTTGTTTCTTGAAGTTGCTCATGGCTTGACCGCCTGATTTTTAATCAGTGTATCGGGATGTTCCTGTTTCAGCTGTAAAAATTCCCTCTGTCTGTAACTTTGAGCTGAGTCTTACTTTGCGAAGTGACATCCCCTTTGAATGGTCTTAGCCCTAGGAGTCCACAAAATCTTTGCACAAAAGGCCTAAATGTAACAAAGCCAGAGGATACGTACTACCATCCTGGTTTGTTGCCTCACATGGATATTCAGCAGGATTTAAACCTGGACTTTCAACACCATAGCACAGACTTGTACCCATTGGCCACAAGAAGTAACTCAGTCAATTGGCTGCAATGGTAAGCTGCTATGCCCTAGTGGAGTATCCAATAGTGCCAACATTTTACATGGACATTATTATATCAACTACTTTACTTTTATGTATTTTAAAAATGTGAACAAAACCAGAGTCCAGAAGTTCAGGATAATTTATGCTTGAAATGGGCATAGCAAATGAAAATTGAATATCCATCGGAAAATACTGTGCCTACTACTATTACAGGAAAGCCCTAAAATTATTATAAACAAGAGAATAAAGAAAAAAACCTATTTTTTAAAGGTTTTTGACTTGGTGAATTTCACAGCTCTTTGAAGATAGCCTTTTTTTCTGTTGTGTGATGGCGCGCAGCTTTCTCTAGGCCCTGCAAAAGGGTGTTTTGAGTAGCAGTAGCAAAAAAGCTGAAACAGAAACTAAAGAAGCAGCAGGCAGCAATGTTCCAAGACCAGAGTTGAGTCTTTTTGATAGTGCTGATCTCGAGTCTGCCCCAAACACCATTCTAGGCATCACAGGAGCAGGAAAATCTAAAAAAAACGTCAAGTCAGAATGTTGCAAGAGTGCTGTTTTAGGACAGTGTTAACCTGAATTTTTTTTAAATTGACTATTTAAAAACAAAAGGCAATGTCCTTGTAGGAAGTTAAAGCAAAACAGAGCAGCAAAGACACACAAGGAGGAGACTTGCAAGGTTTGATAATTAGACCTGGCAAAATTTGATTTTTTTTTTAAATAGTTTTGATGGATAACAATAATGTTTATTTCAGCTATTTTTAGATATTTATTGATTTCAAATTTTCAGTTACTCAAAAGTATGGGTTTAAGCATTTTAAAATTTTTATATCTATTTAAATTTCCACAGTTACAGAAATTATAGGGGGCCAGATAGTTATTTAATTATAGTAGGTGCTGAGATTCAAAAAGTTAAAGCTTTATAACTGTCAACACAAATTGTTAATATCACATGTCAAAATATACAAATAAATATCTTTAAATCAAACTCCATTACGCTCCAAAGCAGCATTTTCTTACTTTGCTGATCTGTAAATTTCAACCATTATTGATAGAAATATTTTTCCATGGGTTCATGCATGTATAGTGAAAATGACACTTAGCATCATTCACCAATAAAAATCTAATCCTTCAAAGCATATTGATAATTAACTCTTTCAAAGGCCAATTTCCATCCTCACTTAGGTCCCAAATCAGCTGTGTGTTTAAGTTTATCCCTATTTAGCAAAACACTTAAGTACGCATTTAATGTTTTGCTGAATCAGGGTGTGATTCCTTACTGAAGGTTTGTCTGAAGGCAGAATTTGTCCCCACCATTGCTTAGAACCCAGGATTGCTCAGAAAACAGACAAATGCTGCCTTCTCTTTGAGACACAACACATCAAAAAACACGCACGCTATGTTGAAAAGCTGGCAGATAGCAGTCTTGGACACTTAGTTCAGTGCAATTCTCATCATCAACTATAGACCCAGCTTTTGGAACATGAGGAACCATCAAACCATCATTTCTGCTTAGGGGGTTGGTTTTGCAGGGGGAAGATATAGATAGGTATGAAAGGCTGCAATCAGTCTGCATGCTCCACATGTTCCTGGACATTTCTGAACTACATTAAGAGCCAAAAATTATGAATCTCATGCCATTGGACATCAGTAGCATGATTAAATACCATAACTCATTCCAGCAATAACTTCAACTCTCATTATATTCCAGCTCAGCTTTTCTGTACTGCGCCTGCCTTTTTATTTTTTTCCTTGCTTCTTTTTCCTGAGGGGGAAAAAAAACGTGCATTGACAGAATGGGGTCTTCTCTCGACAAAAGGGCTTTTTTCATTATCACTGTGCTAGTTCCCAGCCCCTACTTTTTAATCATAATAGATCAGTCCACTTTCCATTTACTTATGCTTTTCCGATGTCATAGAAAAGCACATTTTTATTTGGTGCACCTATTTTCAAATCACAGGCACGTTGCCCCTGCTCGTTATTAATAAATACACTTTGATTTATCAGAAGCTCCATTTGAGTGCCACAGGGAGCCTGGGGCAAAAGGAGACAAATTCTTTTCTTAAGTTGTTCTGAAAGGTGCGGGCTTTCCGACCCTCACCCCCATTAACCTAGCAAAGCTAGTTCGCTCCTACTGGGAGCTCCGTGGCTTGCGCAGCGGCAAACTCGGACTGATCTTGTGCCATCTCAATATATTTGTTCATTATCTTGCGCACACACAGAAGCATTTGGAAATGTACTCGGGGCACAGGCCAAATTGAATCATCTGCCTTCATTTTCCACACGATCTGAAGCTACAGCTGCTACAACAGGCTGTGGGATTTTTTTTTTCCATTCCCTAACAGTTTTTATCTCTCTTAAAGCCACAGCCGTCTGGTTTCTAACTCCTTGTCATTTTTGGTTTTGTGTGAGGTTTTCTTTTTTGTTTTTAGAAAGGGTTCGGCAGACAGCGTCTCTAATTTTACCAAGCTTTCATTAGGGGGCTGTGTCATGGAAGCAGCAGAGAAAGCAATGCCTTCGGGGAAACAGCGTAATTAATATTCATCTCAGAGATTTCTTCTATGGTGGCTAAGATGGATCTATTAATCCTCTTGCCTCTGTTATTGGGCAAGAATCTGGATGGGGGGGCAGCTGCCCATCTTGTATATTGACTGTGAGCACTTGATATACTTACTGGGAGACCGAGAAAGGGGCTATCTTTTTGTCTTGTTTGTACAACATAGGTCCTGGTTCATGTCTGGGGCTCCTGGGCACCACGATAATACAAATAAAATAAATAAATAAATGATCATGCTCTTCCAAATCCAAACAAGAATGGCAGATGGGTTATACCATATTGTGATCTTTGGGAAACACAAAGCTAACCTGAGGGAACAGTCTGATTGCTTTAAAAGCTCTGAAAAATCAGCTCTGAGTTGTGTTGTGTGAAAGGACAAATCAACTATATAGCCAACAAAATTCAGATGAACTCCATTTTCCTACCAACTCAGTGGCAAAACCTCTGTCAGCAGAGGCTGCTCAAAGAAAAGCAGCCACATTTTCCTCTTGAGATATACCTATTGCAAAAAGTTTTGAGTCAAACTTTTTGATCTGGAGTTTTGGGAACAGACCTGTCCCTACAGTTCTATGCCATACTACTGCTGAATGGAATAGGTGTTAATAATAGACACCTCTATGCATCTTTTGGCAAGCTAGTTTACTTTTAATGTTTCTGGAGGGACAGTCCAGAGACGACTTTGCAGTTATGTTTCATTCTGTCAGAGATTAGGTCTAGCCTGAGGCTACCAGAGCAGAGAGAATGGCTATTCCTTCCAAAAAAACACACTTTATCAAACTCCATAGGACAATATCTAAGGGCTTGTCTACATGGGCCAAAAGCCTGGAATATCTAAGAGCTGAATAGCTATTCTGCACTAGCTCCCCATGTGGACGCTTTTATTATGGGGGCATCCGCCAGATTAATTCTTCAGGATTGACTGAGTGGCAGTGAAGACCTGCTCAATTGATCTGGAAGTTGACGGCATTAATTCACCCCCGCAAAGAGATTAATGCTGCGTTGACAGGAGAGCATTTCCCATAGACGCAGCGTAGTGGGGACGCTGCACTATTTAGTAGTTAGGATACGTAGCTTGCGTATCTCCTGTTGACTGCCACCGAATTTCGCCACAAGCGTAGACTAGGCCTAAGAGTGCCTGGTGTGGTTTAGGCTAATCCACTTCCAAAGGCCCCCTTAATGCAGAATAAGTGGGCACACAGTGATGTGCAAGGAATAGGTATTATGCTTCAAATTCACACCTAACCTATTTTGCACTAACTTCCCTAAGCATTTACTAGCTAGACAAGACTTTAGCTATATTTTTGGGATAAGTTCTTGGCTTGCATTCTCTTCTATTTTAGTATCAAGGCACAGCTAAGCTAATGCTTTCTTCTTAGTAAACTATCGGTAATAGCAACCTTCTGCATCACGAAACAACAAACTGCCTTAATAAATACAAATGGACAATTTAATTAGAATACGTTGGTGATTAGGAAAAAAAGTACTCTTTGTGAATGGAAGTCTGTCACGGGATGGCACTTGAAGCTAGTTCAAACTATTTTAAGCAGGCAACAATAAGTGGCAGCGATATATACTGTTCAAAGGTCTACTAGTGATTATTAAAGAACATGATGCAATTATTAAAGTATTTTCCAGAAGGGAAAAAATGTTGCCTCTTGTTTTAACGCTTGAAACAAAACAAACCATTTGGCTTCAAAAATGCACTTCTTTAAACTTGAAAAAGCCCATGTATCAAAACAAGGTGAAATCAGCTAAACACATTACTTTTGACTTGTTTCCTTGAAAATCCAGCCTTAATGCATTCTAACTGAATTTATCTATCCCAAGCATACCTCATAATGAGATCAACTGGGAAAAATATCAGGCTTGTTTGTATATTTTATACTTGCTCTAACTTGGCAGTTTGGAGATTATGTATTCCCTAGGTCCCTCCTTAAATCGTTTCACACGCTGCAATTTGATTTTCTTTGCTTGCCCTTTTCCACAATTTTTTTGATACATTTTATTGAGTTCTGGCTCAGAGGGAAACATTCCCTTTGAATTAAGGGTGCAATCATTTTTTCTCTAAATAAGGACATGTGGCATAGAAAGCAACATTATAGTACAAGGATTTTATGACTGAAGTAAGACTCGTTTTAAAAAAAATGATAATAGCATCAGGTTAGATTAGCCTAGTTTTTCTAATTGGATGACATTGCTGTGTATCCTGTGATAGGCTATTTAGGAATAACTAATTTTTAGAATGACACATCAATCTTTACTTAGTGTGATAAGGGAATGATAGCAATGGTGATAAATTGTGATATACAAAGACATTTTTACTTATCCCTACATGCATTCAGGGAAGAAGCATTGTCTAAGATTAGAACACAGAAGAGTATTAGGTTCTAATCCTGGCTCACAGGTATGACCCCAGAAAAATAAGTTTATATTTTGGACTTTAGTGTTTACCAAGCTGTAAAATGGAGAATAATATTTATCTACCACAGAGGGGAATTGTGAGGCTTAATTAATGTTTGTAAAGTACTGAGATCATCTGACCCAAGGTGCTACAGAAGCGCAAATAATTATTATTATAATAGTAATAAAACACAAAAAGCAGTATTGATGCAATGTTAAATTCACAAAACCATGCACTCAAAAGTCAGGAAATTCCAAAAGTTAATACAATGTTTACAACCACATTTATTTATAAAACAACAAGATGTTGCAACCTAAACGTTAGTACTAATTTTTGTACAGTTTCCCTGGTGTCTTTATTTTTAAAGAAAAATGGCGAAAACCATCAGCAGCTATTCATTTTGTGCAGACTACTGGCTCTGAAGTCTTGGCCAGTGGAGCTGAAAGGTTCTTTATTCTGGAGGTAACAGGCTCACGGATCTATCCCTAAAGACAGACCACCACCCTGCAACGAGCTCAACCTCAACCAGATCCAGGCCTACTCCTAAACCTCTGTCTAGATCTTCACATTGCGATGTCCTAACATTGTGCTACTATGTTGGGCTGGCCTTAAATCTGAACAATGGAAGTGGTGGTTTGTAGTCCCAAACATTCCACAGTCCCTACACCGACTTTGTAACTCTCCTCTTCTAGATGAATGAGCAAAAAAAGAGGAACTCTCAACTTGATCTCCCCTTCTGGCATTGTGCGTACAAGGGTGGCCCAATGCCCTTGGGGCCTCTGAGAGTATGCCTACACCACAATTAAAAACGTATGTTGACACTGCAATTAGACACCCAGGGTTGGCCCATGCCAGATGACTCAGGCTCACGGGGCTTGGGGTAAGCAGCTGTTTAATTGCGGGCCAGACATTTGGGCTTTGGCTAGAGACCAGGCTATAGTACCCTGCATAGTGGGAGGTCCCAGAGCTCAGGTTTAAGGCTGAACCTCCATGCTGCAATTAAACAGCCCTTTAGCCTGAATGCCATGGGCCTGAGTCAGTTTGCATGGGCCAGCCCCGAGTGTCTAACTGCAGGGTAGACTTACGCTGAGCAGCTTCTTGGATTGATGCCTTGCAGGACAAAAGGCCACAAACTGTCATTAGATGTCAACCTTTCTACACTGAACAATTCATTGAAGCAGGTGCAAAGATTTTCTCAAGCTCCTAGCTGGAGGATAGCCTTGACAGGGGAACAGAGCCTAGAACGCTCTCTTGCAATGGGCTATGCCATCTTAATTGGGAGGTTTATGGCAAATCCAGGCGCTGACAAGTATTTTGGAAGAGAGTTGATGCTTAAATAGTCACAATTGCCTGGCTTTACAGCTGCCTCTAGACTTATATAGCAAAACTGCACTCTGTATGCCCCCATCTATACTTGGCAGATGATATTAGACAGCTGGGAAAATCTGGAATTGACATACATCAACAATGAAGTGTGTCAATGTAGACCTGCTTCGGTTACAGCTAGCTAGATAGCTAGTGCAAGAGTGAGCATCATGCAGGGTAAATAGCTGAGCTCTCAATCATTCCTAACAAATTTAGCTCCAGTCTGGCTCCCACAAAGGGTTATGCAGAAAGTATAAAGGTTCCTCTACTCTGTATGGAGAGTCAGAGAACATAATAGAAGAGATAACATGAAATTTTATGACTTATGGAGTTTATAGCACACTCAGACATGTAGCAAACAGTGGCCACATCCTGTTGCAAAGGCAAACATAGAGAGCAATGGTGGGAGGAAAGAGAAGACTTTCTGCACTCACTAAGTGAAGAAATCTTTTAAACTTTGACAGTAATAAAAGAAGCTTATTGGGGGCACATTTGGCTGTGTTTAGCAAGTTTAAAAGAACCTATAGCCACACAATAACCAGAACACAGTAACAGAAGAAACAGACTACAAAGATGACAGATGACAATACTGCAACTGAATAAAGTAGAAACTTATAATCAATGTTAAAAAGGCAGTTTCAGATAATTGCTGGGACTCTCAGACAGAAGTTAGATGCTTTAACTACACCCTAATTAAGCTATTTGTCAGGAAAGGAATAAAAGCCAATAAATACTTCAGGAGAGAGTTCAAAGTCCTTAACAAGTTACTAGATAAGATTTGTAGCCCTGACTTGCACACTAATGTGGTTTAGATATATGACTCTCAATCATAAAGTGCTACCCAGTCCATATTCAATGAGAAGTAGACCTGGTATATGTTGGATAACTATAACAAATTGGTATGGATGCAAGGATAAACTCAATATTCTTACAAGAGAGATGCATGGCCCAATAACATCAATACTGGTAATTCTAACCACACTGAAATTATCATATCGTTGGCTGGCACCAATGGAGTAAATGAGGTTGAGTTTACACAATGCTGTTAAACATTATGTAGGAGGTGATCAGAACCGACAGATTTAACATTGTTGTCGCATACATATACAAATACCATCTATTAAAGGCTAATATCAACAGCTGTTCTCTTCAAAACAACAGTAAATTTGATATACTATTAAATTGTCCAAAGCTGCAAGAGATTCTTCATAATACACTAGGAAATTCAACCAAGAAAATGATCCTTCAGTTTACTGATACATTTCTGTCCTACAAAACCCATTCATAAAAAATGAGGAGTCCTGAGTGAAAAGTGACAGAGATCAAAATCTGGAAATTAACTTTAGAAAAGGAAGACACTGGAACCTGGAGGTGAATGTTAATGATGATCCAGAAAACAAGAGGGTCCAAAAGATATTTCTGTTCTATATTTGGAAACAAGCCAGATGAGGTTCTCATATCATATGAGATGATGGAATACTTTCCAGTCCATTAATAACTGAGGAGGAGGTAGGACATCATCTATTAGGAATAAACATTTCTAAATCAGCAGGCCTAGCTAACTCGTACTTGAGTTCTAAAAAAGAGTTGTCTGAGGCGCTCTCTGGGTTTTTTTCAATAAATCTTGGAATAAAAGAAAAATTCCATAAGACTAGAAGAACGCTAATGTTGTGCCAATATGACTAGATTGATTAGCTATTGCCACAAACTATCAAGGGAAGTGGTGAATTCTCCATCACTTGGTGTCTTCATATCAAGACATGAATGCCTTTCTGGAAGATATGACATGGGTTTCTAGGTGCTATGGTAAAACAAATAATAAAACGTTTTAATCAAGCAAGTTATTTGGCTTAATACAGGGATGACTGGGTAAAATTTCATGGCCTGTCAGATATACAGACGGTCAGACTAGATGATCTAAAATGATCCCTGATGGACTGAAATTTTATGAATCTGTGTCATTGGATCTGAAGAAAATATCCTAAGCCAGGAAAGACATCTATAAATTTGAGCTTTGTGTAAGAACTTAATGACCCAGACGTTGGACATTACCTAGGACAGTGACAACAAGCCTGACCCAAGAACATATGGATCATAGAGCTAGAGGCACTGATCTTGAAAACTCAATGCATGGAGTTACTCATGTGAGAGAGTAATTCCATGGATAGCTCGCGTGTTTGAAAATAGAGGCATAAACATTTGCAGAATTGGTGCCAGAGAGGTTAGAACTGGAATTAACAGTGGTGTTTCGGACTATGTATTATGAACACTACAGGTTCTTTTTAGTAACTCTCAGAGCCAAAAATGGTCTCATTCCCAGCTCTGTGCATTTCACTCAAGCATCCTTGGGTACCTCAAGTGAAAAAGACATGCACGTTTCATAATATGTTCAATTTTTATTACACGTTATGTGACAGTAATACATTGTTCATATTAATTCATGAGTCAGTACCACTCAACATAAGTCAGTGCCCACATGCAAGTTATATGTGTTTTTTCCATATGGAGAGGCTCATCCAGACAATGACTTACAATGAAAAAGTTAACATCTCCATTTAAAAGACCTAAGAAAGAATATCAACATCCACATGCCAATGACCCTACCAAAGTACAGTCAAAGATCATTGCACAACATAGGTCTGCCAGCCGGTGGAGTTCCCATCTGGCTCTGAACACAACCTACATACATTGGGCTCAATTTTTTCACTGAGCAAAGAGCTCAGATGCAGCAAAGAGGGGGCTGGCAGGCACCAGATCACACCTCCCAGATTCTTTGCCACCCAGCACTGGCATAAGTTTAAGGTACAGCAGGGCACTTTACACTTAAACAGCTGGTGGAAGACCTTCTATCAGCAGAGAATCATGTGTTACACTCCACTGTACCACGCTCCCTTCTCTCCCCAGCCCTGCCCCATTCCCTTTCTTTGAAATGACCTCTAAATAATCTCCCCACCCTTAAAGCTCCCCTTACATCCAGCAGCACAGCTCCAACCTAGGAGATAGCTCTGCCACCGACACAGAATGCAACAGAGCCACCTCCATCAACTTTATACTGGCAGAGGATCCCCCTACACAGAAGCAATTCTTCAGGGGAATCTCTGACCACTGAAAGCTGCAGTGCAATATGAACTTAACAAGATACAGCACCACGCCACCTGTATTCTTATTCTAAATGTACACATCCTGCTCCTCCAACTCACCCTGGGATTTGCTTTTACACTAACTCGGACACCACCAAAACCACAAACCTCAACCTAAACTCTCTCACAAGCTCAATTGGTCCTAGACTTTTCCTGGCAGAACCCTCTCTTTCTTTTCTCGATTTCCTATCCCTGGAAGCCACTTCCACAATCGATGTCCAGAGCGCCATTAATGCATCACACCTGCCACAACGAGTGCCAACAGGAATCAGTCAGTTTCTCCCTTCGGAGTTCCTCCGCCTGCTAACGGGCAATACACGGACCCTGCCAATCAAGTAAAACACAAACTGAACCGAAATATTCAAAATCATTTGCTAGAATCTGAACTGGTAAGCAAGTGCCGCAGAAGCATTTCTGAAACACAGAGAACATCTTTGCTGTCCGCTTGTTGACTCAAAATTGTGATCGCTCATTATGATCAGTCAAAACATTAAAGAGCGTTGCCGTGGAAACTTCCTGTAAGGTTACAAGTCCCACTTTACCATTAAAAACGCGGTGATCAGGAGAAAATGTGTTAGAACTATCATAATAAGCAAAGTTAACTCCACAAGGAAACATACAGACCATTTCCCTAGAATACCTGGGGGACACCCTGTTTACTCTTTGGCATCTTGAAAGAAAAAAATCACAAGAATAATTAAAGCCAAAGCAGTTCAGGTGAAGCCCCTTGATAATTTTCTGCCCTGAATAACTAAAAAGGGTGACAATTATTTCAGTTAATTATCACTATGTTTTGCTCTGAGATTAACATTCATAGCCAAGAAATAGGAAACATATTTTCAGAAGACAGTGCTGTGATTAGGACAAGCATAGCACTCTGTGGAATAGCTGTTTGTCAATTAATATATATAAGGGATACGCTGAATTACCCAAAGACACAGTGAAGTAAACAAAGCAGAAAAGACTTGATGGAAATGAACTGCGATTCTGCACTTTAAGGGGAAGGGTTTTCTTTTATCTATATAATATTTGCCACCTCTCAATGGAGGCATCATGCAACCATATCATACAGTGCTTTTGCAGATCTGCATCGCCACAGAGGAGCGAGTCTGTTCCAGTTTGAGTTAGAGCTGCATTGTAAAGAAAGGTTTAAAACATTTCATAGAACAGAGATGGGTCCAAACTAACACCCCAGCTCAAAATCAGAACTGGGATTGTTATAATGGGCCAAACCAAAATATTGATTCTGAACACCTTCCCAGACTTGTGTGTTTTCAAAATCCAGATCCAAACTTTGTGGTTCAAGTTTAGCTATCAAAAACTTCCTCCATCACCTTACAAAGGCCCATGATCTATCTACAGTCATGGGACTCCTTTTGAGAGAGGAAGTTGGTTCTTCACTCAAGGGAATGGTCAAGACAGCCAGTAAGTGCCACTGGGATCTAGTAATCTCCCTGTGGAGAGGAGATCCTCACCTCTCTAGGAGTTTACAGTGCTATGGTGCATCCTAAAGTGCAAGTTTGCTATGAATCACTCAGAACACTTAAATTTTACAAGGCAGTTTATCACAGTGGAAAAATTGTTGGGTCCTCCAACATGCACCTGACAACAGGAAGTGAGAAGAAGTGGGCCACGCAACCACACCTTGAAGAGAAAAAGTAGAGGCAGAGAAGCACTGTGCTGCCTGGGAGTGGAAGGTACTACTCCTTTTCCAAGGATAAAAGATAGGAAAGAGACAGTCTTGGTTAGGGGTAAGCTGCATGCAGGGGGAGGCCCTTGGGCACAAAACAATCCAATAGCTCAACCATGCTTTGAATAAGAACCCAAACTACTGCTACTGGTTAAGGTGGTCTCAGACAAAGTTGCAGACCATTTCAAAGTATACGGGCATGAGTTATTGTGCGTAGAAGGACTTGTCAACATGAAAAAGGTGCATGGGTTTAACTCGAGGTGTGATTTTAAACAGATTTAGTTGAATTGATATAAACGCCTGCGTGGACACTCCGTTTGTTTTAAACCAAATTTATTTCAGTTCAGTTTAAATTGATCAATCAGTTTAAATTAAACCGCTCTTAATCCAAAATAAGTGTCTGTATAAGAGGTTGCACCAGTTTTATTAAGTAAATTGATAAAACTATTAGGCTGAACTCATACAATTTTAACATGTAGACAAATTCCTCTACACAGCAAAACCACACTTTCTTTGCTAGGTGTTTATTACTGTTTGTAATTTCTCTCTCCTCCAAGTATCTGTTTTTTAAAAATTGCTTGTTGGATGACTGTAGAACTACAAATAGGATCACTGTTGATGACTCATGTATTAAATAAAAATATATGCTCTGCACTTCTATGCACTTCCCTCAGAGGATCTCCAAATGCTTTTGTTAACATCAATTAAGCTTCATAGTATAGCAGATCAGTATTAGCATCACAGTTTATTAGAAGTCCAAGGTCTCACAGGGAAGCTATGACAGAGCTGGGACTAGGACCCAAATCTGCTGTAGAAGAGAATTATGCCTAATTATGCCTAATGGCATTTGTTATGGTACAGCTCTTAACAGGAACCATTCTGGGTCTTAACCAATCATTCCTCCTTGCTGACATGCAGCAATGTATTTCTTAGAAAATATTTTGTTTATGTGTTTTACAATATGCTGTTAACTGAAGGCAATGTATGGAAGGATACCACCTGTAAACCTGATGACGCCAGCTGAAAGTGCTTAAATATGTAAACTGATGGAGGAACATATACTTGGTTTGGGAAGTGAGACCATAGCAAGAATTTTTTCTTTATTACATATAAACATGCCCTCATTACACAATTTAAAAATCACACACCACTTCTTCATGGAAGAAATGGGGATAAGAAAAACACATGATGTCAAAATTGATAAAAATATGGGTAATCGTGGCAACCTTCACATGCAGTACTGGGGCCAGGACTGCTTCAAAATGGACTTTCCGAACAGGTAGAACAAAACTGCATAAACTAAAGGCCAGATCCAAAGTCCACCAAAGTTAATGGAAAGACTAGGTGGGTAAGGGAATATCTTTTACTGGACCAACTTCTGTTAACGAGAGAAACAATCTCTTGAGCTTACACATAGATCTTCTTCAGGTCCAGTAAAAGATATTACCTCATTCACCTTGTGTCTCTAATACCCTGGGATGAACATGGTTACGACAACACTGCATATAACAATGGAAAGACTGTCAATTACTTTAGAGGGCTTTGGATCAGCACAGAGAGTCAGAAAAGGAAAAACAGGAACAACCCACAACAGCAACTAATTAAATTAACTAAGTCAGATAGCTACACAGAACCAGCTACAGAATAGAAATAGGAAAAGAATTAATGAAATTTATAATATCCCCTTAACTGTTGCCAGTGGATGAACAGACAGAGGAAATGCAAAAGAGGAAGACGGAATAAAAAAGGGGGAGGGGGGGGAACAACCCTCGTGCGCACAAACAAAAAAAATCCAACCTGATGCAAATTTCAACTCCCCTTTTGGAGATTTAGTCTTACATGGAAATCTTTGTAGTATGCCAGTAATGTAAGCTTGATTGTATGTAAAGATATCTACACAAAAAAATACATATAATATGATATGCACGTACTGTAAACGTTCTTTTAATCTAGAACTTTTTAGCAAAAAGTAACAATTGGATTAAATGAACCAACAACATTGTCTGGGCAAAACAAAACAATTAACCTCTGATTTTACAGGGAAATATGTTAGCACAACAGATGTATGTACATGTATTTTGGCCCTTTGGTAAAATGCATGGTTTTGAGGCCAGATGTTTTTGTTCATGCCTAAAAAGAATCCAGCTGCATCAAGCTGTGAAAATTTCTTCTGATCTGTCAAAACCTGCCATGAACTAGAAGAGAAAAAAACAGAGCATAAGTTTGAAATAGAAGTCTGTTTTCCACTGGGGATTTTACCACCATCTGTATTTTAAAAGCTTTAGTATTACTTGAAGTCCTTTGCAAAAGTTTTCAGCTCAATAGGTAAAACACATTAAAATAAATTGCAAATAAGGTTTAAAGGCTTTCAAAAAACATGAAGTAAAAGGCTCGTTTTGCACTTTTTTTTTTTTTTTTTTTTGGTAAAGAACACTTAAAATGTATTTGTAAAACCTAGTATTGCATACAAGCTGCATGCTCTCTCTTGGAATATCCTGCCATGGTGAGTTCAACCCTCAATATGGCTATAGAAAAGTTAAACCATTACATTTCTGGGTGGCAGAGTCTATTTTAAAAACATCGGACTTGATTAATCTCTCACTCACACGGGATTTTAAAACAGTGTGACTCCACTGACTTCAGTAGAATTAGTGCAGAATTACACTGGGGTAAGGCCAAAATCAAGCCCATTTTCTTCTACAAACAATTCATGAAAAAGGAATGACAATAATAACTAACAGCAAAACATGGAACTGTCTGGCAAGAAAGTAGTTTATAAACGTGGACATCTCTGTCAAGGCTGGTTCAGATCAGCCAGGCAACGCATTGCTCTGCATATTACCAGCTGATCTTTAAGAAATGTTTCCAACTGGGATAGGGAAAACGCATGAATATCACTGGCACTCATTGGCATCCTTCCTGGAAGGCGGTCCCTGCAGAGAGATCAAGCAACAAACAGGCACTGACTGAACGACCACCTTCTCCCTAAAGGTGATTCCCTTCAGGACAGGTCTGGGGCACAGGAGTAGAAAGAAAATACTCTTTTGAGTGGGGAAGGCTGAGCAACCAGGCTCCCAGCTCTGTGGGGAATAGCTCTTTAGGTGCACAGAGTGGGCATGTCCCTACCCCAGGCATTTTCAGGGGGAGTTGGCTCTCTACACTTGCTTTCCAGTGTGTATGTGGTCCTGTGCAGCCTATATCATGGCCCGATGCAAAGGGTGGGAGGCGGTTCAAGAGCAACCCTGCCTCACACTCAACCTGGCAGCTGTTGCTCCAACCCTGCAAGGCTGAGCCTGGCTGCCCAATCCAGCCCACTGGCTCTCCCACTAGGAGGCACACACCACATTGCGATGTGCGCAGGCAGGGCCCTATCCCCATACGTCCTGCCTCCATCCTGGCCCTAGTACCACTCGATGCAGGGCTTTGCCTGCACCACACCCATGGAGGGCAGGTAGTGAGCTGGTAGGTAGATTTGTGGTGGTGGTGGAGAGGGAATGAGCCCTCTCTAGCCCTTGCCCCCTAAGGCTTGAATGTATTGGAAAAGGGAGCAGGGCAGCTTGCACCACTACCACCCTTGCTGTACCTATTAAGTGAACAATGGTTTATACTGTCTGTTTTTACAAATATTAAGCCTGAGATTTTCAGAAGAACCTTGAAAGGAGTTAGATGCCTTCAGGGAGTTGGGGTCATAGGCCCAGCTCCTCAAAGGTATTAGGCATCTACCTCACATTGACAACTGAGGATCTGGGCCCTAATTCTTTCAGTCTCCTTTGAAAATCTCAGTCTGTCTTAATCCACTTAATTGAAACAATCAAAACATATTTAACAGAGAAAAGAACTTTGCATCCAATCTGGGAACATCTAAAACGGGCTGACCGTACAGTTTTAAATCTTGATCTTTGGTTCTAGTCCTCTTTCCATTTTTATATGTTAGCATTCAAACATCTGTGCTGCCTTCCAGGTGCAATGTGCAGATTTTTCACTGACAGCATTATCTATTTTGTGGGAAATTATACCAGGAGGGCTACAAAGAAAATTACTATAGAATTGTTTTGAAAGAAGGATGCCTCACACGGACAATTTCAATTTCACAAAAGCTGACAGAAGATTTGCAGGTTCTAATTATTAATCAGTACCCTGCAAGGCTAGGGCCAATAGCATTGCGCTGGCTCTGCACTTGCTTTGTTGCAAACTGTAAAATCTGGATTTGAGAATTGACTGTGAGGGGGGGAGGAGGAAGGGACCCTAACAGCTGACATGACTAGTCTGGACACATTCACAAATGGGGGCTACTTTCTATTCTTAGAGATGGAAAGTGGAAAAAGATGCCAGACGAAAGGACTGCCCTTTCGCATTCCATCCGTGAACGCAAAAGGTATCTAGTCCTCCCATGACGACAATTGCCCCTGCACAGGTTTCTCTAGGAAAAGAAAAAATTAATTATAATAACTACTTTGCACAATGCAACAACTGCTAATCACGCATAATCACACAGTGAGTGCCTCGATTCACATCAGGCTACTTTTAAGTGTCATTTCGCATGACCTATCAAGTTAATATGTTCCTGCAAAAATCTGCAGGGCTAAACTTGCAAATCAGTGCCTGGGAAAAATCAATGGGTGAAATTCCTTGCCAAAGATTTGAAAATGTAATCCGAAGCTTTTTACAAACAGGTATGTTTGGAATGTAATACAGATAACTCTGCAGTTGCATTTACAATATTTTACCTTATATTTTGAGAAGAGAACAACTTTCCATTGGCAATAGACTCTGCTACTGTTCAACTGACCAATAAATTCCCTAGGCACAACCAGCTGTAGAGTAAATCTCTGTGACTACCGTAAATTGTTGCTTGGCTGTACTTTCCTATTGTGCATCCCCACAGAACAGGCCCTCAAAAAAGCAGTTCTGTAATACAGCAATCCATACGGCTCCTGTTTTTCAGTATTCAGAATGGATAACTGAGAAGAGCGAACCCTCCAGCCCAGTCTGGCTTTGTCACATTTGGTGCAATATTGGATGCCTGAACAGCTGTTTCTGCACTCAAGTTCGAAGCCCTCCAGTGCAGAAGGTTCAGCATTTGATTGTTTTAGCACAGTCAGCTGCAGGCAGATTCTTTGCCATATCCTCCTGAGTGTGTGTGTGTTGGAGGGGGGAGAGGGGGGAACAGAGGGGAGTGACAGAGTGTGCGTGTGCACATGCATACACAAACATGCATGTACACAGGGGCCAGAAAAAATACACAGTAACGTGACAGGCCCAGGACCAAGTGATGTATGGCAGCTACTGCTGAGGATGTGCATTAAAATCCTGTTTCCTTCCTTGTGCAGTTTACATCTTCATTACAAAGAATTGTCACAAGAGAAGATTTGGGAGCTGGGGGTTAGCAGGCAGACATTCTCACAGCCTTTGCCTGAAAGTGTTCAATTTCTGCCTTACGTATTTTTTTCAGTGTGGCTAACAAAATAAAAATAAAGGGATACATTGTTCCTTTTGTTGCATTATACTAAAACAATAGCGGCTTCCTCTTGCTGGAGATTCATTAAGAACTTCCTCCAGTACAACCCCTCTTTTCTTTTAGATCTAGTCAGAAGGCAAAATTATCAGCAGCCTGATGAGAGAGTGCTAAATTTTTCATTACCAACTTTCTCCTGAGGTTTGGAGTTTAATAATTTGTACTGTATAAAATTTCACATATGGGAAAACACTGCACCACACCGCCTCTCCAGATGCTTTTTCTGCTGCTAATCATGTGAACCTCGCGGCTAAAGGAGAGGATTTAGGGCATAATTAAAGCTTTATACTTTAATAGTACTACATGCAAAGCACCATTTTATTTTTAAGAAAAACATGCCACATTTGTAAGTTCCCATTTCACTGAAGATCAGTTTTCAAACAGGCTCTGTACCCAGGCCTCTTTGCTCCTGAAACACCGTGAAACTACATATCTGGAACCACATAGGAAGCTTGTGGTGCTATGAAAGCAGCCTACTTCTGATTAGCTGCTATGAATGTTCTTTAATTTTTTGCAGTGACTCCAAGGGTGTTGTTGTTTAGGCAATGGACATTTAAAAGAGACCCTTAACGTCATTGTCTCCGACATGCACCATGTATTTCAGCAGAAGAATCACTCAGATTGGTCATACAAATTTGGAAGTTCTTAATATTTTAGTTACAGCCTTAAGCATAGACAAGTGATCTAGTTTTGCTGTTGCTACCCTAAGGCATTCAGTCCTCTGTGGGGACATTTGAAGTTCTTGTAGTTGCAAGTTGGAATGGAGAGCAGTTCTGTAATCTTCCCACCACAGGTGTTTTTTTTTTTTTTTAATATATTATTATTTTCTGGGTGGAGGGAAGTAATCTTTTAGGATTAAATTCAGTCCTGTGCTGAAGACCAACACAAGTCTTATACATCTTCAAGTCCCATTTTAAGCCTTTTTCTGAAGATTTATTGGTGGATAGGACTTGTGCTGTCCCCTTGTCCAGAGAATAACTCCGTATTGTAATCTACTTACTGTACTTCCTTACTCTAACCTGCTAAGTGCCATGCCATTTTTTATCCCCACGCATTTTCCTCTGGATCTTTTAGGACCCAGTGGACCTCTTACCTTCCCTCCACTGCTTTACTGGTCTCAGAGCTGCACTGCTTACTGCTCTACCTTATTATTCTTTGTACAGTTCATAAACGTACATAGTGCTTCACAGAAGCCCAGAAAGATTCAGCCTCTCCCCTGAAAAGTTTGCAGTCTATTCCAAACCCAAAAGACGACGGGGGAATAGTTTAGTTGCAGGAAGGTATGGATTTATCACTGCAGGAAAGACCAAGGTAGGAAGCTACTGTGAAAGAAATTGATTTGGAAGGGGCTTGATGGAAAAGAAATTGGAGACCTGCCCAAACTTAGAGGACATCATGAAAGAAAGAAAAAAGCAGTGTGCCAATACGAAATGAAGGGATCAGTGATGAGACACAAGCAGGAGGGACAGTGGGAAAAATGAAAATGGAGATTTAGGCAGTCAAGAGATTATGCAGAGCATAAAAGGTGGGAAAGCATGAGTTTGTTACAGGAAGAGAGGGGAAGCCAAGGAAAGGGCTCCAAGAGAAGGGTGAGGTGGTCAGAGTGCTAGGAGAAAGAGTACTTTACTTGGACTCCAGAAGACAAGGAGAGCTGAAATGGAAGGAGGCCAGAGAAGACGCGGCTTTAATTAAACCCAGCTTTCCTTCCTCTGCTCAGGAGGCCCACAGACTGCCTCAGAGTGAAATGCCTTGGTGCTGCGATGGACTTGAGATTTCCCATGGAGAGAGTAAATGATAATGGGAGGCAGTTTAAAAATTATAGTGAAAATTCACAGCACTCTTCGGTGAACCTCTGTTCATTACAGAGCAGAGATCCCAATTTTACCATTTAGGCCTGGTCCACACTACCACACCGGGTTGACGGGAGATACGCAAGCTACATACTGTAGCATATGTATCTCCACCGACTTACTTATGCTCCATTACCGCAGCGCCTTTACTTTGCTGAACCGATGGGAAATGCCTCGGGTCAATGCAGCATTACCCTTTTCCAGGGGAGCACTTCTGGGATCGATTGAACGGGTCTCCACTGGCTGCTCAATCCATCTTGGTGCGTCGATCTGTGGCACCTGACCACAGCGGCATCAGTCTATACATACCCTCAGAGTCACAATGTAACATCACACCGGTTGAAAACCTGACAAGCAATGGTATCATGTAGGGTGGTGGAAAAATTGTGGTATTATGGATAAGCATCTATTCAGTTGTTAGGCTCTGCAATATACTGGCAAATATATCAAATGACCTAGAAGAAAGAAATAATGACCTTGAAAGTGAAAGCTTATTTCTGATTTTATCCACCTTTAATATCACAGCTTAAACTAAATCAGCCATGCATTTTAAGATCTATATTGTATCCTTTCAAATCACTGTCCAAATCTATTTGAGAATGCTGAAGTCTTGAAATGTTATTTGTCGGAGTACAGAGCTTATGACAGGTCAGAATTTTACTTGCCTTTGAAATGATTATGTACATTATTTAAGCCTGTATTGCAGCTAGGGGATTGACAGCTCTCAAAGCATAATGAAACTTTTTAGTGACCAGGAGTTTAAGACAAACTTTGGGATGTATGCTAAATACTGATCTGAGTGTGAATAAAGGGGAGTTTTAGAAAATTCAGTTGACTACTAGGCAATCTTAAGGTTGAGAACTAGACACCACAGGCAAAATGGATAGGCCAAGTAGGCAAGGATGGATTTAAATATTTTGAATGAAACAACATCCTGGTGTTATATATATAATTTCTATGTATATAATTGTTCTGCACTATTTTTTTTCAAATGCCTCGAGGTATTAGTGACCAGGACAGTGGTAACAATCAATTAGCTGACTACAGAAGATGGTGATCTTGAATAGCTTGTTTATCACTAGTTTAGTTGTCCTACATAACCAGCTTTGCATAAAATCCACGTGTGGGAAAGTATATTTATCAAAGCCAATGGCTTAGATGAGCCAGATTTGCCTATCGCTATGAAGTCCATGGTGGTGACATCAATAGATCTGCAACAGGATACCCAGTGAAAATGAGACCTGCTGGCAGGAAGGATAATCTTGTGGTTAAGACATAGGAACTGGAGTCCTAGGTTCTATTCCAAATTCTGACCCTGGGCAAATCACTTGCCATCTCTTTGCCACAGTTGTCTTATTTGTGAAATGGGGATAAGTAATATTTCATGAGGTTATGAGTTCTGATTCATTAATGCTTATAAAAAGTTCAGAGGTTCTTAGCATAGAAGGTTCTATGCCAGCACAAAAAATCATTATTGTGCCAAGGGATATTCTGGGTGCAGAGCAAGAGACGGATCATTGAACAGGAAGAGGTAAACATGTTAGGCCTGAGAGCAAAAGGATAAAGTGTGGTATCAGGATTCCTGCCAGAAGAAACTCGAAGTTCTGATTTTGAGGGAAGGATTTATATTAATCTACAGTAGATAAGAACCACACAGGAAATAAATATATAAACCAGAGCTTGCTAAAGGGTATTATTTGTCAAATAATAGCAAGTTAATGCTATATAGCTAGGCAACAAAACCATTCCATACTTAAAGGCATAAACACGTTAAAGGAATAATCCACCCAGATTACTTAGTTACTTGTGCATTTATAAGATTACCATGCTTCTGTTGGCATTGCCTTCAGGAATCAATACTCTGTACCAGCTTGATCAAGCCCTGTTGGCTGTGAACTTCTTCTCCCAAAACACATGCACGTACACACTCTCTCTCTCTCCTGTTCTAAATCCATTAATAAAAGGCCTAATCACTGTGTCACAGATCACAAACTTTTGTAGACCGGTCATCTTGAACTAATTTCAGTGCTTACACATTATTTATTTCTACATTTATTGGTTGAACTCTGTAGAGAGAATGCCAGAATTAAGCCTTGCATTAAGGCCAGACATTAGAAAAGGAATGAGGGGAAAATCAGTGGTAACCCTATACAATGCACAGTCATCATGGATACTCTCATTCACCCCCTCCTTCCAACCTCAATGTTTTCATTGTATACAAATATTTTTTGATCCCACTGAAGTCAATGGGAACGTTGCTATTCAGGAAATTTAGGATTTTACGCTAAAGAAGGGGTTACATTTTCCTTAATGTAACAGTACCATCCCCTTTATCAGCTTCTTTTTGAAGAATCCACAGACTATACAAACCAGAACACAAGTAGCGAAGTTGTATCATATGATAAACTACCATGAGGTTTGTTTAATGTTGCCCTTTTTTTTTTAAACTGTTATTTAATTACTTAATCTGTTCATAGAATATAAAGAAAAAAAGTTGGCAAGGAAACCAGACTGAGCTGATGATTTTAATATTGTGTAACCCTTCTCCCTCAGGGAATTTCACATGTAGCAATCAAAGCCCTTAAGATTTGGTAACTTATTGAACAACATTTTATGGAGTCAACTTTACTTCCCCAGCTCTCATTCCCAATATTTATTACTGTTTCACCTGCTTTGCTATGGAGTCTGCAGGTGCTTTGATAAATGAACTGAATGCTTACCTAGGTCCACTTAAATTTTGTAAGCCCTTCTTTATTCTTCTGCTGGAAAGGCTATTTTGGTGCTTCTTAGAAAAACACTACTCAGCAAATCACATTTGACATCCCTACAGAACAGTATATGCCACAGGTAGAAACAGGGCACTAATGAAAACATTTTTGGTTCCTCCACTGGTGGAAGTATGCAAGTGTGTCAAAGTGTCTAGCTATATGTTAACTCTCTCTCTCTCCCCCCTCCTCCCCATGGAGGCTTACAAATCTTGCATATGTGGTACAGAGCTGGATAAGACCGGTGAAAATTAATAAGAAACAAGTAAAAATGACAATGACCCCCATCTTTGATTGGAAGCAACAATTTTTTTTTAAATTTAAAAGACAACATAAAACATAAGATAACAAAAAATGGCCATACTGGGTCAGACTAATGGTCCATCTACCTCAGTATCCTGTCTTCCAAGAGTGCTGGGGCCAGATGCTTCAGAAGGAATAAACAGGTTAATTTATCTCTGTTGTTCAGTCCTGGCTTCTGGCAATCAGAAGTTTATGGACAACCAGAGCAGGGGACTGTGTTCTTGACCCTTTTGGCTAATAGCCATTGATGGACCTATCCACCATAACTGTCTTTTCATATTTGTGTGTGCATGCTGTGGCAAGGGTGGCATGTTCTACCCTCCTGTGGGTCCTGCGCCCTCTGCAGCTATGCTGGTGGTGTGGCTGGGTGGGAGTGGGGGGCTGGTCTCGCCCTCTACCCCAGGCCTCGACCCAGGGACCCTGTGAGGAGTAGCCTCAAACTGCTTAGTACCTTCCCTGGGTCGCCTGTCCTTAGCCCCACTGCTCATGGTCCACTTTCGGGAACCAGGGTGAGGGTCTGCCCTAAGGGCTCCTTGCCTATGGTCCCTGGCCGTTCTCGGGCGGGCTCCCCCTTGACTCCTGTACCTTTTGGGTGGTGGTAGCAACAGCAATTGCCCCAAGCTTTGTAGCAGCTCAGCTCCACTCTGCTCCTCCTAACTCCCTTTCAGCTGCCCCCATCTGCCTGACAGGGAAGATTTTAACTGCTGGGGCAGGCTCCTTAATTGGCCTCAGTTGGCCTAACTGTCCTGCAGTAACCCCAGCTAATCACCCAGGGAAGAGGGATTTGCTGATCCCAGAGCTAATATATATACACCCTCCACTACTCTCCTGTAGGTCTGGCCCTGTCACAACATGTACAGTGTCTATCATAATGGGACCTTGATTGGGGAATCTAGGCACTAACAATACTAACAACAATAAATAAAAATTGGTGAGTTAAAAATTGGCAAGTCTATATTTTTTAGTTATCTTTTCACAAAGTTCATGTAGTCAACTTGTTTTTCTGTGCACATTTTAAAACAAATGTTCAATTATCTTCCTTCTCTTGAAAAACCTACTGCAGGTGTGGTTGAGCCATTCTACAACAACAACCAATACGCACACATTGGGGCAGATCAGAAGTACATCAGAAGGAGGAAACCTGCCAAACAATCAGTGGGTCCACTGGACTACTGAAGTGCAAAAGGAGCACTCAAAGAAGACAAGGCCATTGCAGAGAAACAAAATGAATTCTTTGCATCAGTCTTCATTGCAGAGGATGTGAGGGAGATTCCGACACTTGAGCCATACTCTTTCGGTGACAAATCTGAGGAACCGTCTCACATTGAGGTATCAGTAGAAGTGGTTTTGGAACAAATTGCTAAATTAAACAGTAATAAGTCATCAGAACCAGATGGTACTCACTCAAGAATTCTGAAGGAACTCAGCTATGAAATTGAAGAACGAACAACTGTGGCGTTTAATCTTTCACTTAAATCAGCCTCTGTATCATATGATGGCAGAATAACTAATGTAACAGCAATTTCTAAAATAAAAAGCTCAAGAGGTGACCCTGGCAATTACAAGTCAGTAAGGCTAACTTCAGTAACAGGCAAATGGGGCTGAAACTATAATAAAGACAACAATTATCAGACATATAAGTGAACATGGTATGCTGGAGAAGAGTCAATATGGCTTTTGTAAAGGGAAATCATACCTCACCAATCTATTACAATTCTTTTGAGGGTGTCAACAAGCATGTGAACAAGGGTGATCCCATTAATATTGTGTACTTGAACTTTCAGAAAGCCTTGCAGAAGGTCCCAAACCAAAAGCTCTTAAAATAAGCCGTCATGGCATAAGAGAGAAATTGGATAAAAGATAGAAAAAAACGGGTAGGAAAGAATGGTAAGTTTTCACAATGATGAAGTATAAATAGCAGTACTCCTCAAGGATCAGTGTTCTTCAACATATTCATAAATGGAAAAAGTGGTAAACAGGAAGGTGGTAAATTTTGCAGCTGATGCTAAATTACTCAATACAGTAAAGTCCAAAGCTGACTCTGAAGAGTTACAAAGAGATCTCACAAAACTGGGTGACTGGGTAACAGAATGGCAGATGAAATTCACTGTTGATAAATGCAAAGTAATGTGCATTGGAAAACGTAATTCCAACTATACATACAAAATGATGGCATCTAAATTAGCTCTTTCCACTCAAGAAAGATCTTGGAGTCATCATGGATAGTTCTATGCAAACATGTGCTCAACATGTGGTAGCAGTCTAAAAAGCTAACAGAATGTTAGAAACGATTGGGAAACGGACAGATAGTAAAAGAGAAAGTATCATAATCCCACTACATCAATCCCTGGTATACCCAGACCTTGAATACTTCCTGCAGTCCTGATCGCTCCAGCTCAAAAAAGATATTAGAATTTGAAAAAGTACAGAAAAGGGCAACAAAAATGATTAGGGGTATGGAACAGCTTCTATGTGAGGAGAGATTAAAAAGACTGGGACTAGTCATTTTAGAAAAGAAATTAAGGGGGGATATGATAGAGATCTATTAAATCATGAGGAGAAAGTGAATAAAGAAGCATTACTTACTCCTTCACGTAACACAAGAACAAGGGGTCACCCAATGAAATTAATAGGCAGCAGGTTTAAAACAAACAAAAGGAAGTACTTCTTCACACAATGTAGCATCAGCTTATGGAACTTGCTGCCAGTGGATGTTGAGAAGGCCAAAAGTATAACTGGGTTAAAAAAAATTAGAAATATTCCTGGAGGATAGGTCCATCAATGGCTATTGCTCAGGTCTGCAACCCCATGCTCTGGGTGTCTCTCAACATCTTACAGACAGAAGCTGGGACTGAATGACTGGGGATGGATCACTAGATAACTGCACGTTTCTGTTCATTCCTTCTGAAGCCTCTGGTACTGGCCACTAGGAGAACACACTGGGCTACATGCACCATTGGTCTGACTCAGCATGGCTATTCTTATGTTCTTATCCTCAGTGGCAAAAATTGTCAGTCAACGGAGCTATGCCAATTCACATCAGCTGCAGATGTGCTCCATTATATATGGTGAGAAACAGATTCCTACATCAGAACGTGCAGCAGTGAAATTATATCTATAGAACCATCTTTAATATTTTCTCAGGCACCCAGCATTAGAGCCCCCATCCCTCTGTTTTTTGGGAGGGAGTGGTGGGAAGCGAAGGGATAGTGTGGAAGTGTTTTTAAAGAGGTGGTTAAAATGTGTGAAATTCTGGTGATCTGATTTTTTTTTAATTAATTTAGAGAAACTAATATCAGACCAGCCTGTTTTTATAACAGTGACAGCAGAAAATCTCATCTGTTACCTATCTGAACTTGCCATCCTGCTCCAACTGTCCTAAATCAATGAAATCTTGGGCCAGGGAATAAGCTCTTTCCTTGCTCTAATTTCACTGCAAATAATTTTACACACTTGATGTTGCTTTATCAGCCATTAGTGAATCACTTTAACCGGATATTTTACCCCAGCTTGTAAAAATTACTGCATTTTAGGCAGCCTATAAAGGAAAATGGTTTAACCAATGGAAAACAAATGATCTAAAGCTGAGCCTTTCCTCCCTCTTTCAATGAATAAGTTGCTAAGAACATCAAACTCTGGTGCCAATTTGTAAGATTTAATGAATATTCGGACTATTAAATGAATAGACGATGCCCCAAAGCCGCTCGTTTAGATGCTGCTGTTGTAATAAAATTAGCTGCATGTCCAATGAAACACGAGAAATCTGGGCTTGTGCTGTCTAATTGAAGTTTACAACTTTATTGGAGGATCTTTGCATCTCTCTCTTGCTTTGTGCAGCTTAATGGCTGGTAGCCTTCATTCTAACTTAATCACAAACTGGAAAGGACTGTTGTGGGTCCATGACACCATTCTGTTAGGTTTAAACATAGCTGCTTTTTCAAGGCAAATTTTACCTGTTCTTATCTTAATTTGCATGGACTGATGGGTCTTAATCAAATGGAATAAATGGGTCTTCAAATTTAAAGTGAAAACAGAAAATTGAAGGCCAGCTTCTGAGTGCCCTCAACGTCCAATGAAACCTTTGAGTCAAAGACATTCAACACACATCAGAAAGTGCTGTATACTTGCAGGATTGGGCCTAGAGTTAGTAATAGCAGCCAGATCATCCCCATCTGTGTAGGTTCAAGGGAAACAGAAAGGGTATCACAATAGGCAAATCTCCGTGAGAATCCCCTCACAGATATCAACCCTTCAACATCCCTGAGGCCTGCTCCCAAGCACTGTAGATCCCCAGAAATCAATGGGAGGCCAGATCCATCTACAAGAGGCCTTATGCCTCCGTACCACTTCTAGCCTGATCAGCCATTTATCAAGGTCTCCACAGGTTGTGGCTGTCCCAGAATCCCTGTAAAAAGGAGGAAGGTGGAATGGTCTTCAGAAAATATAAAAGTAAATGATCACACCCAAAGATTTGAACAGTCCTTGGGAAAGTGAAGGCTAGAAAGGAATTGGTTGCAGTAATCAAGACAGGGAGGCAGGAATGATGAGGGCCCAGACAATAGCTTTAGCTGTACAGAGATAGCAAAAAATGAGTAAAGGAGGTTATCCTGAGAAAGAGGAAGGAAGAGGAGGACGCACTGAAAGACACTCAAGAAAAAAAGAAGAACCAAGAAAGGAGGGAATCATGAAAGAACAGGAACGACATAATTCCAAGGAGGGCATGACTGAAGGTTTCAAAAGAAAATGAGAAGCCGAAGAGGAGGAAAATGAAAAAAGAGGCTCTTGGATTTGGCTACAAAGTCATGAGCAATTTCATTGGAGTAGACAGTGAAGGGCAGATATAGAGGAGTGGAATTGAAGTGAAGTGTGTAGATGGCACATTCAATTTGTTGAGGTCACAGGTCACTGATTCACCAGCGATCTGGATCACTTGGTAAACTGGGCACAAGCAAACAATATGCATTTTAACATGGTTAAATGTAAATGTATACATCTACGGAGCCCTGCAAATTCGCAAAGATCCACTTCATATCCGCGGACCATTTTTGTGGATCATTCATTGGATGCAGATACAGGGCAGGGCTGTAAATACAGAATCTCAAACGTTGAGAAGGCTGCTTCCCTGCCTTTGAGATCCTTTCTCCTCCCCCCCCATATACAGAGAATGGGATCAAGACAAGTAGAAAAATCCCTGTGCCTATTGCCATAGTTTAAGCAGCCGAGCAATTTAGGAAACCTCTCCCCACTTCACTGCTGTATCAGGTCAGTTTGAAAGGAAGGCAGCTGCTTCTACAAAGTAAGTCAGGAAGCTATACTGAATTAATTTTTTTTTTTTTTTTTTTTGCTTCTGCAAAGTAATGGTGAGAATAACTAACCACTGGAACAATTTACCAAAGAATCATGGTGGATTCTCCATCACCAACCGTTTTAAAATTAAGATCAGATGTTTTTCTAAAAGATTTGCTATCGGAATTATTTTGGGGAAGTTCTGTGGCCTGTATTATACAGAAAGTCAGATTTATCATCACAATGGTCCCTTCTCTGGCCTTGGAATTATAAATCAGCAAAGGAGAAAGGATGGAAGTGAAAGTAGGGTCAAGAGTGGGGTATTTTTAAGGATGGGGGAAACCATACTATGTTGTGAATAGAGGGAACCTAATGGAAGTGAGAAGTAAGGAGAGAGTGAGGAACGTACTGCGAATGGGAAAAGGGAGATCAAAAGACCAAAGGGAACTGGGGTGCTAGCTAGAGCAAGAATAGGGGTAGAGCAGAAAAATGAGTGACACAGCATCAGTGACTGAGGATAGAACAATGGGGGGGGGAAGGGAGACGTCACACTGATTGTTGTTGATTTTCTCTTGGGGAAAGTCAAGTGTAGAATGGGACGAGGAGGGGAGGGATTTAGTAGGGATCAGAGGTGGTGAATATGCAAACTTCTACATTTACTTTTCAATGTTACAATAATAACCCAAAGAAAAAGATGAGCAGCAGGTGCTAAGTAAAAACACTATGGGGAGAAAAAAAAGCCCTGGGAAAGTGAGACTATACAGCCTTCTGAAAGATAAGCTGATGTGTGTTCACTATAAACAAAACCACCGCTGCCACCTCACATACACAAACATACATGCTGCATTGTGGTCCATTAACAGTCCGCTTGTTCCGCACATTAAAAAGAAAATTTAATACATCTATTGGAACACAGACAGAATAAATATCCTTATCATTCCATTTACTGTAAATACTACTTAAGTGTAAGTCAAATATTAGCTGTATTCAGAACAGCAACATAACAAAACAGCCACTGTTAACATTATGGTCCCAAACAGTGTTATTCTTAATTAACATCTGACATATATCTGCTTTTGCAATCACCCATTACTGATTAAATGACAAGGCACAATGTCAGATACATAATCTGATTGGTTAGTGCTCAGTTACCACGGTGTTACATTCTGAAATTGCCTGTGAATTGATTTCTTTTATTGAATTAATAAGTGTTATCATACTGTACAGAAGGTAAAATTGCTACTGAACGTGAGTGATAACATATAATTACAGAAAATCAAATCCTCATCTGCATAGCCAAGCCAGGTGTCAACATTTTAATTGTTGTTAGGAAAGTACATTTACACTACAGAGCTGGGGGGTGGGCATCAAAGCTTAGAAAGCAAAAGAAATGTATTACATTAAAAACAGATTTGGTCAGGGATGATAAAAACCTTGAGGGACATTAACAACCCATTGAGTGTACAAGAACCCTGCATTTCGTTTTTCACTTTATATGAAATCCTCACATGCTGGAACACCCAATTGCCGTATAGTCCTGATTATCCTTGCAGAGATAATAAGTGCTGAATTTTGGGGAAAAAGCCTCTCTGAGAGTTCATGTCTCCTAGGATCATTATGTAAACTTAAAATATTTAATTCACATCCACATAAAAATGTTTCACGTTTCCCCCACCTCTGCTTCTCTTACAGTAGGCTAGCAGTGCTACCAAGTCCATGCTAGATGATTAAGAATTCTTTTTCCATCATGAGCAATTTTTGATACATTTGCTTAATTTCTGTCATCTGACATTCACCATTTCAGTGAAACATATGACCTTTGAAATGATTTCCTGGATGTTCTCCTTATGGCTTGGTCTATACGGAAGTTGAACCGATTTAATTAAATTGGTTTCTAAACTGATTTCGTTAAACTGGTGCAAATCCCTTGCATGGACACTCCCAAGTCAGTTATTGCTTATTGATTTACATTAAGTTGGTCTATATTAGCTACTCTTAAACCTATTTAAGAGTGGTAATGACACCAATTTAGAAACAGATTTAGTTAAATTGGTGCAATTTCAGTGTGTCAGCCTTTTTGAGTCTAGGTCTCCTCTCACTTCCAAGAAGAGCCACCACTACCACTTTGCAACACTATGACCAGGGCACCTGGGATAAGTGAGGGACCACTGTACTTTCTCTCTGTCCCCATGTTAAGGCCCAGCCATTTTCCTCATGGCTGTGGGCAAGGAAGTCCCAAGGCATTACTGCCACCCTAATCAGCATTTGCAGAGACTCCGGCTCCAACTCCCTCCGTCACTGATGCCTCTCTGCAAACTGCTCCTCTCTTCCATCTCATTCAGAAATGCCATCTGCCTTTGTCTGCCAAGGGCTTGACTCCAGCCTCTCTTTCTCTTTCAACCACTCCCTTCCGAGCCGTGTCACCCAGTCTTATCCTCCTCCCAGTCCCTTCCCTTGTGCTCTCCCTTTGCACACTACCTACCACTCCCATTTTCCTTCTGCAGAATTGACAGATCGGTTCACAGTAAAGAATAATTCGCTAGATTTTCCTTGCTGAAAGGAGCAGGTACAACTCCATCTTGCCCACTAATTCCATTACTTAGAGCAGCAGTTCTCAAACTGGGTGTCGGGGGCCGAAAGTGGGTTGTGAACCTGTTTTAATGGGGTTGCCAGAGCTGCTGTTAGACTTTCTGGGGCCCAGGGCAGAAGCTGAAGTCCAAGAGCTTCAGCCCCAGGTAGTGGGGCTCAGGGCTCGGCTTCAGCCCCAAGCTTCTGTCCCCCCCTCCTGGGTTCATGTAGTAATTTTTGTTGTCTGAAGGGGGTCATGGTACAATGAAGTTTGAGAACTGCTGATGTAAAGCACAGAATTACCCATGCAGCATGCAAGCTACTACCCAGAGAAGATGCAAAAAGCGCAGCTGCTATCAAAAGCTTTGTCTACAGACCAAACTGCCCTTTTATAGCACCACAGGCCAGATGCTAATTTGCTAAACATTTGCTCAAGAGCTGTTTCTCATCTTTTTCTTTTGTTCTAGGGAAAGAGAGCAAGAAGGTAAGCTGTCCTGTCTGGATGCAAAGGGAGTAGCTAAACTGTCCTACTCCGGATCACACATAAAACTTCAAAAACTTCTCTGCCGAATGTATTCCTTCTACACTTCTGTTTTACTGCAGGAGGCGACCTTCCTCTTTCTCCAAGAACTGCATCTCTCAACACGCCTAAACTTCGTCCAAGACGAGGCCTTTCATCTTCCCCCATTTTGGGATTATGATTTTCTCTCGTTACAATGAATCCTGGAATAAAAACAGTAAGGCGCCGCTAATGGCTGATCTCTTCCTGGCCGTAGGGGTTGTATTTACCTCCTGTATCAAGCAGCAGAGGATGCCGATAGAGCACAATTTGCAGGCCCCAACAGACTGCTGCAGCCATATGGCCCAATCACATTGGCTCATGGGGAAAGTGTCCTACGGCTCCTTGTGTTCTCGGGCTTCCCATCCTGGATGAATGACAGGTTGTTGCCAAGCCACGGTTAGTTGTAAGAATTCAGTATGAGTTTTGATATCATGTGATAAAAGACAAGACAACTTAGACCGTTAATTGGTCTTGTCTTTGTGTCTTAAAAGCGATGGCCTCATCTTTTAATCCTTTATACAGTTGCCAATATGATTCTGTATGTGGAATCATGATGACAGCAACCTAGACAAGCATTTGCAACATGATAAAGCAGCAAAACCGGACAGAGCAGTGTTTTGTTTGAATGTGCACAAAGGCAACGTGGCATGCAAAACAAAGAGAATAGCTCCCTTCTACAGAGCTCTGCTGTGAACACACTTGTAATGCAAAACACCTTGTTACCAGTTTGTTAGCATTTAACTGACGGGAGTCCAAAGATGAGTAATAAAAAAATATTTCAGGCACTGATTTAGGAGGAAAATTCCTAAGTTCTGTGTACACATAGCTTGGCTAAGCAGTGACCAAGAGTGGAGGGAGGACAGACTAACAGCTCACACTTATCTGAGAGGTGTAAACAACAAGGAGGGAGAGGAATTATTTAAGGTAGCAGAAACATGGATTAATGGTCTATAAGTAAAAAATGTAAAAATCCGGCTAAATCTGAGGGGAAACTTCCAGGTAGCAAAATATATTAAGTTGTGAAATAATCTTTTAGGAGAAGTGGCAGAAACCTCATTGCAAGGAGCATTTGGGGGGGGGGGGGGTGGCGAAAGAGGGGGAATACCGTACAGAAACACCTTGCTTTAGACTAGATGATCTTCTGGGACTTTTGTTAGCGTTAACATGTACAATCTTACAATATGGACACTCGAAAGGGGAAAATCGGCTAAGTAGACTTCATTTCGGAGCAGCATGATTTAAGTTGCTTACTGCTCACTTGAAGACATCGGTGTTGGGAGGTTTCCTTTTTTAATTCATGGATTTTTTATTTTATGCTGATTGGCTATTTTAGAAATTCATTTCTAAAAAACTGACTGTAGCGTGCCCAGCAGTCCAACGGCAGCATACTCCATGTAACAAGAGTTCTGGGCTTGGGCCACTGCACTACAGAGGCAGCACCCTCAACCTTTTTGGGACAGAGGGCAGTTTCTCACTCAAGTTCAGCCAGCTCTTGGAATACTACAGACTCTGGAAGAAGGTGCCTCTAATTCTCCATTGAAAGGAGCACTGAGGCTATGGGACACTACATCTTAAATCGACCTAAGTTATGTCATCAGGAGTGTGAATTACCCACTTCCTTGAGCAACGTAACTTATGCCATTTTAAGTGGCATTGTGGACAGCATTATGTCAGCGGGAGAGCTTCTCCTGCCAACATAACTACCGCCAATCGCAAAGGCTTGTGTAATTAAGCCGAAGGGAGAGCTTTCTCCAGTCGGCTCAGAGCTGGCAGCTGCACCTCTGAAAGCTCTCTTAGTCACCTGGTGATGGTGGTGAGATACATGGCAGGCAAGGGGAAAGATTTATTAAACTAGCACTGTCGTATACTAGCAGTTAAGTATGTTGCAGCATGCAGGGTATGAGTTTGGTGTCCCAAGCTTGGTGCATTTCTTCTAAGCTATGAAACCATTGGCACTCAGCACCTGCCCTGTGCAGTTCCCTGCAACGGATACATGAAACAACACTGGCTGCTTCTGGAGGGGTCCTGAGTCAAAGCCCTAATTGCTGTTATGCTGTGTGGCCTTTGATGGAGAGAGTTAGGGAAGACCCTTGAGGAATCCTGGAGGCTAACTCCCCCCTCCTCCAAAATGAATCCAAGTATATTAAAATCAACTATTTTAAAAGCAATGCTTTTCAATAAATGTTTGTAGTAAGAACACAGTACTTATCTTGGATTCTGCTATTTGTAAATGCAGCTAGACATTCCAGATCTTATTGCTTTCTTGCTGAGATGCTTTTTTCAGCAATAACCTCCTCATGCAGATTGCTGCAACTGACCTAGACATCTGCTTAATTTGCAGACTTACAGCTCCTGTCAGACAGACACAACCTCCCTCTAGACTTGTATTATTCTTTTCCAAATTTTCAGTTTATTAAGCCCATTAGGGACTTCTTTTCTTCTCCTCTAGGAAGCATGCTCTTCCTCATGTCATTTCTTTAATAAAATGATTGGTGCCAAGAGGGCTGTCAACTGCCTGAGCTTCCTATATGTGTTAACTGCTTGTATTTACAATACCCAGAAGTGGGGCAGGCTCTCCTTCTGTCCCTCCTGTCTGGGTGATTACTAATGAAGCACTTACCTCTGTTGTGTAACAAACACATATGCCTGTCTGTGCTCTTTCCTGGATACTTATATGGCCTCGATTACCCTAATATCTGAACACCTTGCAAATCTAATGTGTTTATCCTCAGAGCACCTCTCTAAGTTGGACAGTGCCATTATCTCCATTTTACCAATGGGCATCTGGGGCACAGCGGAACTAAGTCTTTGTAGAGGAGCAGGGAGTTGAACAGGAGCAGGGAGTCCCATGTCAGCACCCTAGCCTCTTGAGTATCTTTCCCCTTATTTCCCCCACTACCTAGTATATAAAGTTAGGAACCCAAATGGGAGTTTTAAGGGTTTTTTCCCTTTCATCCATTCCAAACCCTCCTCTGTATACAACTTATTGCCCTCCCTCATGGTAGCAGAGACCGAAGCACTCAAATTATGGATGAGACGACATATCTACAAGGCTGCATTTACTAATGGTCATTTACAAACGGTAAAGCGTATACAAAAACACATGATGCACCATGAATGCAGCAACTCCTTTTGAGTGACAAGGTGGGTGAGGTAACATCTTTTAATGAGCCAACTTCTGATGGGGAGAGAAACAAGAAGAAACAGGGCTCTTCTTCAGGTCTCTCTCCCCAACTGAAGTTGGTCGAATGAAAGATATTACCTCACTCACCTTGTCTTTCTGATATCCTGGAACCAACATGGCTACACCACCACCTCACACAACTCCTTATGTGCAGTCTACATGACTGAAAGCATTACCTCCATGCTACCTCCCATTCTCAGCTGACTCACGAGAATGTGATTCCCCCTATTCACTAGACTATCAGTCAGATTTCATGGAGAATGACAACAAAACATATATTCGTCCAGCAACTATAGCACCAAGACAAGCAAGAAGCAAAGCTGTGGGCCAGCTGTAATACCAGAGGACTTGGCAGACAACACTCTTTTCAACTTCTTACATATTTTTGTCCAAACTTTCCATCCTGCTATTTCTATCTCCAATTTTTTTTAATTTTATTTTTTTTGGACAGAAAATAGCACCCACCTAGAGGGTGACAAATGGCTACAATTGTTAAGTGCTTGCCCTTGATAAACTCAAACCTCTTTCTCCCCTCTCCCTCCTTCCCCCTAATATTCCCATTCTTTCCCTCATCAATCTGTACACAGTCATCCGTTACAAGCTCTGGCAAAGCCGAAAAACCTGTTGCTGCTGTTTCTCTTTCAAATCTTAGAGCCAACTGGCAAACCAGAATTTAACCTCACAGCTGCTGACTACAGTTGGATTCACACACTCTGGCCAAATAAAATATTGCCTTTTTAACATCATTTCTGCTTGGCACGTAGCACATTTGGAAAATGAAGAGCACTCTGCACTTTGGGCTAACTACTAACCCTACAGCAAGAGTGCTTTGATGCCCCCAATTTGGACCTGACAGGCTTAATGTGACTTGGAAATAGGCAGCAATGTAAGAGGCCTCTGCACCAGTAATAACTGGTATATGAAAATTGAAAGCACCTAATTGGATCTAACGTTTTATAGAATTCTGTTTCCACTCTCTAAAAAAGTTAAGATACATCAAGATGAGATTTATGTTGGCTAATTGCGATACATACACATATATAGATATATTTTAAACACAGTACAGTGGCTTCACTTGGTCTTTTAAAATAAATCTAGCAATACTACTACAAGGGAAAAACAGTAGCAAAGGGGCAGTTCTTTGCTTATGACTGTGGTTATCTTCCCTAAACCAATTACATACTTATATTCTGTGTTCTGTTGCTCCTAAACTGCATATCTATGCATTGTAAAACCTGAGACAGGATTTCCTCATGCTGCGAGTAAGTGCAAAGCACATGGGGTCCAACCTAGGTCCCAATGAAATAACGGAAGTCTTTCCACTGTATTCAATAGGCATTGGATTAGGATTGTTGATTTGACTGTTAGGGACCCATGCCAATTCTTGGCCCAGGTGTCAATGGGGGAGACCCTGGAGACAGACATATATTTATTGCTTACAGTCATTCCCTCCTTCCACCATAATTTGAAACTGATCCTTCAAAACAATTATTTAAGCTGTTTCTCTATTATGTTTGGTGGTGTGAGGAGACAAGAAACTTGTGCAAGTGACATTTGCTCAACATTTTCAGGGTTAAATAAGCTGCACATAACTCTCAGGTTCTCTTGAAAGGTTGTCTGCAATGTTCTGACATAAAATATGGCTCTGCGAAGCCAAAAAGGATAAAACAGAGATACCTTCATATTTAAAGGAGGAACAGTGAAGAATTTCATATTTTAATAAGATACAGATGCCAGCCACTGAATGAATCATTCTGTCCATAATTAAAGATTCTTCTGATGTCTGAAGACACTTCCTGTCACGAAAACTCCTGGACATTATTTCATCCATATCCTAAGTCTGTTTTTAGGCTAACAGAGGGGGATCCAAACTCTGATGTCACCCCAGACACCACTTACATTCCTGAAATCCTTTTAGAACAATTTGGAATTATTTTCTGTCTTTCCCTCTTTTTATAGATTCTCAAGCACCCTCCGAGCTAGCCAGGAGATGAGGAAAATCAATGATGGACCATTCTTAAGAAGCATTACAGGGCAATGTGGCTTAGTGTTTTATGAAAGGCAAAATTCAAGCCCCCAAAAAACTCAGTTGCTCTCTTTACATGCCCCTTTCTATACCAGGCCAAAAAAAAGTTATGAAATTGTGTTTATAATAGCAGTGATTCCAGGTATGCCCCAAATTTTTTAATTCCAAGAATACGATCTAAGAAATAGTCAGACTCCAGTTAAAGTTGAGAAGAGTTCAGGCTTGAACTTTATTACAGGTGAACTTAAGCAAACTTTTGGAGATGTTTGAAATATTAGTCATAAGGACATAAGAATGGCCATACTGTATCAGACCAAAGGTCTATCTAGCCCAGTATCCTGTCTTCTGACAGTGAATGGTGGTAGATGATGGTTCAGAGGGAATGAACAGAAGATGCAACACCGAGTGATCCATCCCTTCGTCCACTCACCACTTCAGGCAATCAGAGGCTAGGGACACAGAATATGGAGTTGTGTTCCCCCCTTATTGTCTTTTCCAGGCTGAAAGTTCCCAGTCTTTTAAATCTCTCCTAATACAGAAGCTGTTCCATACCTTTAATAATTTTTGTTACCCTTCTCTGTACCTTTTCCATTTTTAATGCATCTTTTTTGAGATGTGGTGACCAGAACTACATGCAATATTCAAGGTGTGGGGGTACAATGGATTTATATAGTGGCATGATGATATTTTTGGCCTCCTTATGTATCCCTTTCCTAATTGTTCCTAATATTCTGTTCGCATTTTTGACTACCACTGCACATTGAGGAGATGTTTTCAGAGACCTATTCACAATGACTTCAAAATCTCTTTGAGTGGTAACAGTAATTTAGACATAATTTTGTATGTGTAGTTGGGATGATGTTTTCCAATGTGCACTGCTTTGTATTTGTCAACATTGAATTTCATCTGCCATTTTGTTGCCCAGTCACCCAGTTTTGTGAGATCCCCTTGTAACTCTTCGCAGTCTGCTTTGGACTTAACTATCTTGAGTAATTTTGCATCATCCGCAAATTTTGCCACTTCATTGTTTACCCCCTTTTTCCAGATCATTTATGAGTATGTTGAACAGCACTGGTCCCAGTACAGATCCCTGAGGGGAAATACTATTCACCTCTCTCCATTCTGAAAAGTGACCATTTATTCCTAACTTTTTTCCTGTCTTTTAACCAGTTACTGATCCACGAGAGGACCTTCCCTCTTATTCCATGACTGCTCACTTTGCTTAGGAGCCTTCAGTAAGGGACCTTGTCAAAGGCTTTCTGAAAGCCCAAGTACACTATATCAACTGTTTCTCCCTTGTCCATATGTTTGCTGACCCCCGCCCTCAAAGAATTTTAATAGATTAGTGAGGCGTGATTTCCCTTTACAAAGGCCATGTTGACTCTTTCCCAACAAATCGTGTTCATCTATGTGTCTGATAATTCTGTTCTTTATTATAATTTCAACCAATTTCCTCGTACTGATGTTAGGTTTACCAGCTTGTAATTACCAGGATCGCCTCTGGAGCCTTTTTTTAAAAAGGCTGTCATATCAGCTGTCCTCTAGTCAGAAGCTGATTTAAATGATAGGTTACATACCACTGTTAGTAGTTCTGAATTTTCATATTTGAGTTCCTTTAGAACTCTTGGGTGAATACCATCTGGTCCTGGTGATCTATTACTGTTTAATTTATCAATTTGTTCCAAAAATCCAGATTAAAATATCCCACTGAGGCAGTCAGTGAGAGGGGAAGTGCTGAAAGAGCGCACTTTGGTCTTCCTCTTGTTTTTGTTTGCTTCTCCATTACCGCTGCTCTCAGGTTGCTGCAGTGCCTCTGATGGGACCAGAAAAGGAGAATAATCTTTAATTTGGACAAAACAAGGCCTGGAGACATAGTTTTGTTGTAGAAAACTACATGCAAGAACCAATTTGAAATAGAGTAATTTAACAGATTTGAATTTCACTGATGTTCTATACAGCAGGGAAATCTGCCTTATTGCAGCTGCTGAGGCAGAAAAAAACTGATGAGTTCTTCAGGGGGTGGGCTGCTCCCCTGCTGACTGCTAGGTCTTCAAAGAGGCTAAGGAGCCATTGCAGAAAATCTGTAGATTCTAGCTCACTGAAGAAAACAGAATGTTAGTTACAATTGTGTTGATATTTCTTCCTGTCCAGCAAGAACTTCGAGGACCTTACAGTTCTACTTAACTTTTTGTACAAAGCACGTCTTAAACGTATGGAAGTGGTAGAAGCAGACAAAGCAAGCGAAAGTGAGTCAGTACTATCTCTTCAGTTGTGATGGGATTATCTCTGCAGCATCATTCATGACATCAACTGCAACACCCAAAATAATTCCTGTAGAGGTACCATCATAGACATAACACAACCGAATGAATTTTTTCCTATACAACACCATATACCTTCTCTGATGCACTAATCTAAGTTCACCCAGACACCAAGCAATTTTCAGACAAAGTTCAGACCTGTTCATTGGAAGGACACGGCATCGTCACATATTGCAGAAACTTGTTATGCTGTATTTAGGTGCGGATCTATAACCTTAGGATATTTCATTTGGGGTTTTGGTCCCCATTACTTATATGTGCAGTATAGACAGAAAACTAATAATTTCAACTGCTCATGTAATCCTGAAGCCAAAAATGCTATTACAATGAAATAGCCCTGGTAAAATTTTAGCTGAATCAAATGTGCAAGCTGGACTTGAAAATGTACTACCTGATTCTGCTCTCATATATACTGGTGTTAATCTGGAGTGAATCAACTGAAGTCTGTGAGGTTACCTGATGTGAGAGCTGGATCAAGTTTTACTATTTAAGTCCAAACTGCAGAGACATTAACAGGAAAGGAAAATTTCCTAATAAAATATCTCCAATAAAATGTCGTAGAGCAATTTATGCACAACATAAAACACAACAACGTGCAGGAAGGGCACTAACATTCTTCTGGATACCGAAGTATCTGGTTGAGTGTCCTCTGAAAAGGCTGTAGAATCCTCCTTGCTGCTGGCACAAGATATAATGAAGGATTGACGTTCAGGCTGTAAAATTCTGTGCGCTGTCTTGGATAATTTATACCTTTCCAAATGATGCCTCTTCATTCCTTAAATATGAGAGATCACCCTTGAGGGGGTAGCCTTTTCAACGTTGTCCCTCTGCTCAGGGGATACTTCTATTGTATGGCCATTCTTTGCTGCACAGTAGCAGTCAACAGCAAAAAAAAGGCCTAAAGAGAGAGAGGCACCAGGCAAGAAAGAACAAATTTTTCTACTTCTAATATGACAGTGGGAAGGAGGAAGAGAGAGAGCACAGGAGAGACAGCGAAAACAATATCAGTCCTAACATGTGGTTAGACAGATATGTGTTATCAGGGGTTTGCCAGCCAACTCTTGTGTGTGCAAGATCACAGTGCCCTGGTTAACTCTGCTTTGTTGTTCCCAGAAATACAGTGCTTGCCTACAAGCATTCATTCTGGAAATTATAGCATGTGATCGTAAAAGCTGATTGGCTATAACAATGTCAGAACCTGGTATACCCTGTTCTAATGGGGGCATTACTCAAAAATGGAATCATGGCACACCATAGCTGCCTTATGCTTACTTCCAGGCCGCACGAGATCTCAAGCAGGAAAGGCTATCAGCACAGATGGCTGATATGCTTACCCAGGGGTGCAATCAGTCTTAATGTTTCTGGGCAAGCCTGCAAAACAAAATCTGAATCCTCCCCCCCACCTTCCATAAACACATTATTTTCCTGTCCACCATGATCACACTGCATGATGCTGGCCTAAGGGTTTTGGGCAAAGTCAGTGAGATGATTCTTTGGGATGCACCCGAAAGATCAACAATTATTTTACTTTGATTGGGAGGGTGGTGATATGTGGTCTTTAGGTCCCTCCCCACACATACACTCCCACTGCAGCAGGGGACACACAGTTGTTCATTGCTTTGAGCTCAAAGGGTTAGTTTACGTCTGTTTGTATCAGGTTACATATTCAAGGCTATCAGTACAAGGAAGAGGAGTAAAAGCTTGCTTTTCCCTTTAAATTAAAGCTGAGTTTTTCCATTATATTTCTAGTACTCCCACCCCCCAAAAATCAAGGAAAACCCACAACTGAGAGTTTCGCATGAGTCAAAGAATGGCTCTACAGAAGAGACTCCCAATGGAAGTTTTTCCTGAGTAATGACTACAGAACTTGGCCCAATAAGCTTAAATGCATTATCTTACTTTTGGCCATAAGCAACTGAATGAACACATGTAAACTGGGATTTTCAAAAGGGCCCAATGTTAGCCTTACTCTGCTCCCACTGAAGTCAATGGTTGATGTCAACGGCAGTAGAGTTAGGTCAATGTCGAGCACTTCTGAAAACATGGATTATCTCCTTTCATAGTGGGCTTAACATCTATCGCTGGGGGGTTACCAGAACCAAACCACCATCAAGCTCACAAAGGATCTGGTGCTGGAATAGCCTAATGGAGCTTCAGTGAGAATATATTTTGAGGATGATAGGTGGATTGCATACTGCAGCATGACATGGAGTCATACCTTGTGGCATCTCCTTACTAAAGGATTTCAGTTCTTCCATTTGCTCTCCACAATAATCAGTATTAAAGTTAATTTATCTCTGCCCCATGCAGATTGGTTTATTTAATATTGTTTAACCCAACTTAAATAAACATGTACATTAAAAAAGATGCTCTGAAGCAGGAGGAAGGGTCATTTTGAGCCACATTTGGGCCATGGAAAGCTGCTGCATAGAAAGCTGCTGCTTTATGGCAGTGAAATTCAACACATTAAATATATTGAGTATAGGATATATGGGATACCTTCAACTCATACGTTTGTAGAGTTATAATTGGAAAGAAGATTCGTGCCTCCATAAATCCATGCGGATATCAAAGATGGTATGCTATACTGAGAACAGGAAGAAAGGAGAAGATTGTAATGTCTAAAGAAGAGGAGCCACCTACCCCAAATGTTGGGACACTCAGCCACCAAGGGGAGGAGACATTAGTCAGTGGCAGTCAGGGACTCCTGCTCAGAGGGACAAAGTATCAATCTGTCAACCTGAACTGACGTCCTGAGAGGTGTGCTGTCTTCCCAGAGCCTGTATTCGAGACATCACAAAAAGGTTGCCAGGTCTCTTCCATCCCTCTGACCATTACTCCATAATGCTCATCCATCTGGGCACTAATGGCACTGAGAAATGTGACCCTGAGCAGATCAGCAGTGAATACAGGGTCCTGGGAGCAAGGGTGAAGGAATTGGGGGCATAGGTGGTGTTCTTGTCCATCCTCCTGGTAGAGGGTAAGGACCTAGGCAGGAGCACATGCACCCTGGAGATGAATGCATGACTGTGCCGATAGTGTTGACTGGAGGACAGTGGCTTCCTTGACCATGGGATGTTGTTTCAGAAAGCAGGGCTGCTGATATGAGATAGTGTCCACCTGACCAAAAAGTTGAAGAGCATCTTTAGTCACCAACTGACCAACCTAGTGAGGAGGGCTTTAAACTAAATTCAAAGGCAGCAGGAGACAAAAGCCCATAGGTAGGTATAAAAAAAGAACAATAGCAGAGAGCTAGATGTTGGAGGGAAATGGAAAATTATAATAGGATCATAGAAGCAACAAGAGGCAAAACAGTGGGGGGAATCTGCTCAACATCTTAGATACCTGTATACAAAAGCAAGGAGTACAAGGAATAAAAAGGAATAACTTGAAGTCTTAGTACATAAATTAAATTATGACCAGCTGTCATGACTGACATTTGGTGGGATAAATCTCATGTCTAGAATATTGGACTAGAAAGGCATAGCTTGTTCAGGAAGAACAGACAAAGAAAAAAGAAATACACCTATTTATTCTGAGGTTCAGAAGGATGCAAAAGGCAGATCAGTTGAAAGTCTTTAAGAGAAGGCAAAAAAAAGGGGGTGATGGGGGGGACTGGGGGATCGTCCTGATCTGGAGGTCTATAGTACACCCCTACCAAGAGATAGGATGGATGGGACATTTCTAGGACAACCAACAGAAATATCCAAAACACAAGACCTGGTAGTAATGGGAGACTCTTAACTACTCAGACATCTGATGGAAAAGAATACAGCAAAATACAAAATTTCCAATAAATTCTTGGAATGTATTGGGGACAACTTTTTGTTTCAGAAAGTGGAGGAAGTAACCAAGGGGACATTAATTTTAGTCTTAATTCTGACCAACAGGCAGGAATTGGTTGTGAATCTGAAGACAACCTGGATGAAAGTGATAATGAAATAATATATTTAATGATTCTAAAGAAAGGAAGGAGTGAGAACAGCTGAATAAGGAAAATGGACTTCAAAAGAAGCAGACTAACAAATTCAGAGAACTGATAGTTAAGGTAAGAAAAACCTAAGGGAAAACCATGTTGAAGAGAGCTGGTAGTTTCTTAACAAGAAAATATTAAAGGCACAACTACAAATTGTCCCACTGCGAAGAAAATTTGGAAGAACAGCAAGAGGCCAATATGGCCTTTAATGACCTGAAAAATCAAAAAGGAATCCTACAAAAAGTGAAAACATGGACAAATTGCTAAGGATGGATACAAAATAATAGCACAAGAACATAGAGAGAAAATCAGAAAGGCTAAGGCACACTGAGTTACACCAAGCAAGAGACATAAGAGGCCACAAGAAGAGGTTCTTTGAATACATTAGGAGCTTTAGAAAGATAAAGGAAAGTGTAGGTCCACTACTCAGGGAGGAAAGAACTTGTAACAAAGAGCATCAAGAAGTTTGAGATGTTTAATGTCTATTTTGCTTCTGTCTTAACTAAGAAGATTAATATTAAACTGTGTGAAGTAGGTAGTTACCATTAACAACAAGCAGGAAGGAATGAGCCAGAACAGAGAAAGAATAGGTTAAAATATTTAGATAAATTACATACATTGAAGATGGCAGGACCTTCCAAAAGTAACCTAGGATGAATTTTGCAACTAGCTGAAGCAATTTTGGAACCATTAGAAAGTATCTTAAAGAACTAATGGAGAACAGGCGAGGACCTAGATGAAGACAGACAGGTAAACATAATACTTATCTTTAAAAAGGGAAAGAAAGACAGACAACCTGGGGAATTGTAGGCCAGACAACCAAACTTTGATACCTGGAAAAATATAGGAACAAATTATTAAGCAATTAATTTGTAAGCACCTAGAAGACAATAGGGTAGTAAGTAATACCCAACATGGAATTGTCAAGATCAAATATGCTAAGCCAACCTAATTTCCTTCTTTGACAAGATTACTGAGCTAGTGGATAAGCAGGAAGCTGTAGACATGTTAGATCTTGATTTTAGTAGGTTTTGACATGGTCCATCATTACATTCTCATAAGCAAATTAGGGAACTGTGGTCTAGATGAAATGACTATAAAGCGAATGCACAACTAATTGAAAGACCGTACTCAAAGAGTAATTATCAATGATTCACTGTTAAAGGGGGAGGTGGATGGAGGAGAGATGTATTTAGTGGTGTCCCACAGAAGTCTGTCCTGCGTCCAGTACTATTTGATGTTTTCGTCAATGACCTGGGTAATGGAGTGGAGAATCTGCTTATAAAATTTACAGATGACCCCCAGCTGGAAGGATTTGTGAGCTCTTTCGAAAAAGGATTAGAATTAAAAATTACCTTGAAAAACTAGAAAACTGGTCTGAAATCAACAAAATTAAATGCAATGAAGACAAGTGCAAAGTTCTACACTTAGGAAGGAAAAAACAAATGCACAGCTACAAAATGGGAATGCCTGGCTAGGCAGCAGTACTGGTGAAGGGATCTGGGGATTTAAAATGGATCACAAATTAAATGAGAGTCACTACTGTGCTGCAGTTGCAAAATAGATTAATATCATTCTGGGACATGTTAACAGGAGTATCATATGTAAGACGTAGGAGGTAACTGTCCCATTTTACTCAGCACTGTTGAGGCCTCAGCTGGAGTAGTGTGTCCAGTTCTGGGCACTACACTTTCAGTAAGATGTGGACAAACTGAAGAGAGTCTGTAAAAGAGCTACAAAACGATAAAAGATTTTGAAAACCTGACATATGAGAAAGTTAAACTGGACATGTTTAATTTTGAGAAAATGTTGGGGACCTCGTGCATCTTCAAATACTTTAAAGACTATTATAAAGAGGACGGTCATCAATTGTTCTCCTTATCCACTAAAGACAGTACAAGACACAATGGTCTTAATTTGCAAAGAGGAGGATTTAGGTTAAACATTAGGAAAAATTTTCTAATTATAAAAGGATAGTTAAGTACTGAATAGGCTTCCAATGGAGATCGTGGAATCTCTGTCACTACAAGTTTTTAAGAACATCTTACACAAACACCTTTCAGGGATGGTCTAGATTTACTTGGTCCTGCTTCAGTGCACAGGGCTGGATTAGATAATTTCTGAAGGTTTCTTCCAGTCATACATTTCTATAAATTTCTAATCATAGGATGGCATCTCTTTTACTCACCCACAAGGTTCACCTAAACACACACAGTTTTTAGTGCATTCTGTCAGAATTCTGTCCTTCCCCACCTTCTCTTTCCTCTATGAGCCAAATTCTGCCATCATTTACATCTCTGAGACCATAAAGCAGGCCAGATTTGGCTCCAAATATTGGAATACTCCTAATATGTTGGCCCATCCAGAATACCACCCCCCCAAACACACTTTTAAAAAGTAGTATTTCCCTATTAACCTAATTTAAATTGGCTCTTTGCAATAGCATGAAATACCTTAACTGCCTACATTAATCCATATTTGAGTTGCCAGATTATTTTTTGTTTCCATTTATGGTGAGTTTCCGCAGCTAAAATTAAACCATCGATGACAGTTCACCACCTTTTCTCCAAATTCACTGAATCATTTTATATAATTTCTAGAAACAGATGTGGTTCACACTCACATACACTCACATACACACACATACACCACGACAAAATAAAGATGATAGCACATTTGAAGAAGGAAGCAATAAAAGAATGATAGTAATGAAGAATAAAAATGCTACATCAGGTTGCCATGGGAACCTGCATTCAAGGACTCCAGGTAACATTGTAAAACATGCCACCCAGCATAAAGCAGCTAAGCAGGTTAAGAGGTTATTTATAACATTGCAACATGTTGTGCAGTGCCCTCTGGTGAGTGTGCAAGACAGGCGTATCTGGGATTAAAAATAAGGCTTTATTTAGCATTTTTAGGACAACAAATCTTTGTATATTGAATACATCTTTAAGACGACAAACGTCAACTTTACAATTATACAAATAAGAAGATGCTTGAGAAAAACAAAGTTGCTGCAGAACCCCATGGAGCACTAAGCAATGTACAAGAATATATTCTCTTCAGGCCCAAAACTGTCATTTCTCCATGCCCAGAAATTTCCACTGGAATCAGCCGGATTTCTGCATGTGAGGCGATCACAGAATCAAGCCCTTAATTATTCATAATTGTCTATGCTGGAGTGCAAAATAAGGAAGAACATGCAGACATTGCTAAACATTGCAAGAATTGCAGGGGGTGGGTTTTCTCTTTAAAAACTATTACAAAAACAAAAATGGTTTTAAACCATGCTTTGTTACGTGCTTTCCTTTTGCATATGCAGGAGTACCCAGGAGATGTCCTTGAGTATCCTGGTAAAGTAATAATTTCCCACTATTACATAAAGATGACCTACAAGAAAGAGGATGATATACAGACTGAGGATCTACATATGAAATACACTCAGTTGTAATACTGCATTAGAACGCTAGACACAAGTGGAGCTTTTTGACTGGCCGATTGCCATTTTTATAATGCCCACTCTAACCTTCTCTCATTTATGTACACTTTAACATTTTCAAACCGAAATAGGCCACATGGCCAGTGTCTTTCTGATAAATTAATGTGTATCTTGGATGGCTAACATCATTTGCCCTTTGGACTTTGCCTAGAGCCATACAGCAAACATCCAGAGAAATATGCCTCCTGTCATATCTTATTAGTTAATTAAGATCTGGACGGGTTGCTATCAATATCTTCTGTGCAGAGGAAGTTTTTGTTTTTTAACCACACACACTACTTAACAATAGCCATAAGTGAAAATCTAGTTAACAGAATATTTGAATAAATACATCACTAACATTTCATATAGATTGCGTCCTCAAAAACTAAAACCAAAGCTAGGCACAATTTAGTTTCCTGCTCCTGTTACATTTAAAGCACTGGAAATCATGACTTTCACTGATTTGGGAATGGGGGGATGGGACGGGGGGAGGGGCAGTGCTTAAAAATGATGCTATTTCATGATATGACATGGCAGGACCAATTTTTAAAAAGACAAACCCAGACTATTTAATGCAATGTTCAGCATTGATTTTGTTTTGTTGTACTGTCTGAACACAGCCAGTCAGCCCAAATCATTGTTACATGAGCTAGACATTTTGAACATAATTGCATGGGTAGCAACATACTATCTTTCACTTAATTAAACAGCACAAAATACTGGTTTATTTTTTTATGTAGGGAAAAAACTTGCAAAAAGACCTACAATCTTTAAGCCTGACTTCCCTAGTTCTCCCCTATGATGTTAGAAAAAGTCAATTCAGTTCTCCCCCCACTAAGTGGCACCAATGCACCACAAACCACAAAGAAAACATCTGTATGGGCAGTTTATAAATAGTCTTCTGCCTCCTTGAGCCCTGCCCACTGAATGTGAAATAAAGCAAGCATAGCAGTATGTGATTAAATGCTTTCTGACAGAGGCTACTGACTTTAGCCAGCGATTGAACACCCAGAAGAGGAGTATGAATTCCAAGTCTTTTAACCTTTTTTCCACAGAAGGAGACAGCTTCTGTACGAAAGGCATTTAACCCTTTTGTGTAAGCATTCGCGCAGTGTTAAGCATGCATTAATTTTCCATGAAGGAAATTCAGTTTACACTAAGTTAAGAAAAAGCAAATGGGTAGACCAATGTTAATTGTAAAGTCCATGTTCTCATCAAGCCCACATAACACTGCCAAAACTAATCCTGGCAAGCTCTGCACAGTCTAAATTCACCATCACTCATTTTCAACGCTGACCATTATTGCAGCACCTTTTCTATAAATGGGAGGAGAATCAGTCCCTCAAGGGCATGCACTGCTGCTTTTATTCCTATGTGAGAGGTCAGGGAACCCTGTGAAAGATTAAAGGGTTGTAATTCTCTGATGACATTAGTTTCCCATTATTCTCTGAAAAATCTGTTCTTTCATTTAAAAGAAAAAACATTAAGAACGTGCAAGCGAGTCTGCCAAGCCTAGCCTGGATTGCATGTTGTTTATCACACAGCCTGCACTGCATGCACCCAAAGCCTGGATTGATTTACGAGCATTGTAAACTTTCTTTTGGCAAGCTCTTGCAAGAGCCTTTTGTTTGTGCAGATAACAAGAGTTTTAATAACTCCCAAATTCTTGACAGAGCTATCTCAACTTTTCTCAGAACTCTGCGGGCAAGGCTCTCCGATATCATGGTGACTGATGTGGTGTAAGGTCCTAAACGGATTAGATCGCTATTTTTAGTTTGGAGGGTGATGAGGGGCTAACGGCTGCCTAGCCATCCAGTAACTCTCTCACCTTCCCTTTAATTTGCTTACTGCTATTAGAGGGGGGCCTTGCCTACCTGGCCAGGAATTAGGACTGCGGTTCTCAAATTTAGGCACCAATGGGAATTAGGTACCTAATTCCCTCGAAGATCCCACCCTAAACTTGGAGAAGAGATGGTAGAGGTTCTGAAACAGGAGTTTTGCACGTTTCATAGCTGTGCTATTTCCCCACTCAAAAAGTGCATTTGCCTGACCAAGCACAAGAGCACCCTGAAAAGGCAGGATGTACATTCCACCCACACTATCCATTTCTGCTGCCTCCTACGGCCTTGGATCTAGATTTAGAGAAGTGAGATTTCTTCTACAGCACAATGCGTTTGCCCAGTATTAAAGTACTGATGTCACTTCATACTGTTGCCAACTTCTGTTGGTGCATGAAGGAGGCACTCAAGATGAAGAGTCATACTCCTGTGCATGGTAGAGCATAGTGCCAACAAGTAGTTGTGGCAATACCATTCAGCCTCTCAAACACAAGCTTAGTACAGTGTATATAGAGTCTGAATAAGGGGGAGTTGGAGAACTTATCTAACCCACATCCCCTTCTAGTTGGAACTGGCCATAAGAAACCTAGCATGCATTTAGGTTTAGATCTATTTGTTTCCTGTTTATCCGCAACACAAGAACAGGAAGTAAAAATGAATGGTGAGCAATTGCATTAATCAGCATTACTCCAGGAACGTGCAAATTGGACCACACCAACTGCTACAGAACAAAGGAAAAAAACTAAGAAAAGATTTACTCCTCTGTGGTGTGTGCGCGTGCGCTCTACGTAAAAGGGAACAGATTAAAATGTTTCACCTTGATACAGCAGCTTCCGACGATTTCTCTTTCACACTCGCTGTTTGAAAAAGAAACACTGACGACCCTTCAATAAATGCACAGACAAGACACACAAGTTGACCAAATTCCTATGGCCCTTTGGTACCAGCCCGGACAGGCATGTGGTCTGAATATCAAGGAAAGGAGTTGAAACTTAAAAGCCGCAAGATTTAACAATGGTGTCAGAGCTGTAACAATTGCATGGAAACTGACAAGCGACTGAATCCCTAAGGTTTCAGACAAAGGTTTCATGATGATGATTGCTTGGGGTGACTGATTCTTAGAGAGGGAAAAACCTACTACATATTTCCATTAAGGTGGAATTGCCTCTGCAACAGCTGTTTCCATGGATGAGTTATCTCCAATGGTAACCTGTGGTATTTTCACCAAGAGGCATACAACCCAGAAGATCAATTTACAGGTGATAATGAAGTGCTGCACTGACTAGTGCAAGCAAACACTTTAAAGTCACAGCAACATAAGAGGTGGGGGTTGCCTTCCTAATTCTTTCTTCATCCACAACTAGTTCATATTTGCAGCAGCAGAAAGTGGACTTGAAGCTGTTCAATTCCCCTGTTTTAGCTTTTGTAGGTCTTTCATAGACAAGCCCTCTTTGACCAGCTGATCTCAGCATTTAAAAGTAGCACCAGGAATAAATAAAATGGTGATGCCCTAACTAAAGAGGGCTGCCATCAGCTGGCAGTCACTATGACCCACCCCAAGTGTGTGATTCCACGTCCTTACCCTCGTCCCCAAGTATGGGCTGGCCACGAATGAACAACCTTCCTTTGCACACAATAGTTGTAGGTGTACACAGCATTAAGAATACCCACAATTGCAATCATTTTATTCCAACAAGGGAAAACTGCAGTTGTCCTTAGGAGAAAAAGAAACCAATTTCCAAAGTTGCATCTAAGAAAGTATGCAAACTTGATATATTCAGGCATGGGTCTAACTTCTTAATAGCTTGAATTCACACGTTGAGACTTCCCTGCTCCCAAAATGCAACAGGCACCCTATGCAGAAGGCAAGTTTATATCCTGGGCATCAGATCACTGTCCATGCTTGTTGATTTGCCTCCTAATCCCTCCCTTCATCAGTGTGATATCCAGCAGCTGATTATTTTGTTGTTTGTAGTAGGCTGAAGTAATTAAGCCTAACCCTATTCCTGTAGGAGTCTCACAGAAGGTTAGTGATCCAGAGGCATGACATGCTGTTATTTATAGCTGATTAAGTCCCATTTATCGCCATTTAGATGTTGCAGGAGATGGGAGAGACCCCAATACACATCTGTGACTGATTAGAAACACCAGCTGAGTATGGTAGCTTAAAGTTCCCTTTTGTTAAAGGGTTGGAGGAGGAGAAAAGACCAGGATAACTAATTCCTTACCATACCTAAAACTAGTACAGCTTAGTCATAGTTTTTAATACTAGGCCTGTGTGGATCCTTTGTTATGTAGCCTGAAACCACATGAATCTCACCTGGTTTTGGGCTCAAACTCAGAAACAAAATTAGTTAGGCCACATATGAAGCTCTACGCAGATGTTCTGAAACGGAGTTTTGTCATGACATTAAATATTTGTTGTAAAAACATTAGACAGACAAGGTGAATGATAAAATATCTTTTATGGGATAAAATATATTTTATGGGAACAACTTCTGTCGGCCAGAGACACAAATTTTTGAGCCACTAAAGAGATCTTCTTTCCATGCTTGATTGGCTTAGTTTACTCACATGATTGGAAGGGGCATCCAAGTGAAATGTGATTTCTGCCCCCTGCCCTCCCTCCCCCAGTCCCCTGAAGCTGTATTTAGCAGAACCCTGCAATTCTGTTATTCAAAAGCTCTGGAAAAAAAAAAAAGTGCCCCAACAGAATGTTGGGCCACTCTAGAAAAGTCTGTGATGGTTCGTTTTCATTTAAAGGACTTATCTTTGCACAAGCAGGCAGGGAAGAATAGTGGGAAGAAGTCCTGCTTTCTTTTCTTTTCTTTTTTTTTTTTTTGCATGCCTTTGGAAAAAATTCCAACATTTCTCCATTCATGCTTTGTAGAGTCCCTGAAGATCCTTGGATGAAAGGCACTATTTAAGTGCAAAGAATCTGATTATTATTCAGAAGGCTACACACACAGTAAAAGCCTAATAAAATTCTGTAGTAGCTTGGGTAATTTATTCTTAATAAGTCCATGGGCAAAAAACAAAGCCTCTTCAGACAGAGCAGTAAGATTACATATATGCACACACAGAAACTACATCTACATCAATAAGAGAGCCAACAGAAAGAGTGTCACAAGAGCCCCCTAAACAAAAATGCCACCATCCATTTCTTCAGAAAGAGGCAAAATGTTAGTGTTCACAGGTAAAAATTTTTACATTTGTCTCTTGCAATTAATTAAAGTCACTGCAGTATTTGCAGTTCTGGGTATAGTGAAGTCAACTGAATTATTAGTAAATGGAAATATTTTAATTATGAACTCTGTATCAGGAACCCAAACCAGATTCCAGGGGCAGAGACAGCATGATTTTCCCCTCAGTGCCACGGATATCGTAAATGTCAGAGTTTTATAATGGACCAGCAGGCAGATGTCAATGCCCTCTACTACTGTAAACAAAGAATGATCTGAGTTAAAGCACCAATCCAGCAGCAGTCAGACTATGGGCATGGGTGGAGTGTGAGCCCCCCTTTGGGGAGGCTAGCCCATTACCCCACCCCTTCCACATGAGGCCACTCCCCTTCCGCCCCCCTCCCTTGCCAGAACCCCAAGCCCCTACTACAGCTGGAAGAGCACTGCCCTAGCTGGCTGGCTTGCCCTCAGCAGCCTGAGTCCCAGGCTGGCCTGTGTCGTCAGCCCCGGCCTGCCCCACACCCCGAGCCACTGGCCTGCCCCAGCCCTAGGTGGTTGGAGTTCCAGGCCACTAGCTGGCCCACCCCGCCAGCCTTGGCCTTGAAGAGCTGGCCGCAGCCCTGGAGTACCAGCCCCAGAGCCCTGTCCCTGGAGCCCCGGCCCCAGCCCCACCACGCTGCCTCAAATACCAGAGTCCCAGCTCCAGCTTTAGCCCCAGAATCGGAGCCCTAGAGCCCTGGCCCCAGCTGCGCCAAGTCCTGGCCCACTGACTGGCCTGCCCTCGCCCTAGTCTCGCTTGCTTCAGGGGAGAGTTTGAGCAAGGGCGGGAAGAGTAAACAGCACCTGCCTGGGCTCGAGCCATGGGGGAAGAGCAGGATGCAGCAAGAGGGGGCAGGGCCTTGGGGCAGAGCATAGGCAGGGCCACACCTCGCTGTTCGGGGAGGCTCAGCCTCCCCTGGCCTATGATACCCACCCGCCCATGCTAGTGAGGCCTTCTGTGCCCTCTTTCTGTAGAACTGCAACCCTCCATAACAGCGGTGCTCAGACTGAAGCTTGCAAGCCACAGGCGGCTCCTTAGTATGTCTCTTGCGGCTCTTTGCAGCACGACATTAAAACACTATGTGATTTAATGATTAACCAATCTAAACGATTAACCAATCAGGATGCTTTTACTACGTTATTAACCAACCGTAGTTGATAAAATAATACTTAGTTGGTCGTTTTGCTGTGAGAAATACGTCCCCCGTCAATTTTTAAATATGAGTACATAGTACTATAGTAAATGAAACATGAATTCACACTAACATGGCTCTTTTGGGTAATGTTGATTGCTAATTTGGCTCTTGAGGTCTGAGTATCACTGTTCCAGAAATTGTTTCCTGGGGTTTGGGAAAGGAGGGGACAGCTGGCCTACTTCCTGATTCCCCAAAGGCTCAAAATGAAAGGCGCATGCTGGCCATTCTCCCTCCCCCCCAGAGCTCAAGTGGGAAGGAGAATGTCAAACATCTGACTCCCGAAGACAACTGACGTGAGGAGCATAAAAGCCACAAGGATCTGACCTGAGGTTTTCAGTGGAAATTATAAGGAACTTGATGGATTTGCCTCTTTTTGTAACTGTGCAAAACCCAGCAGATCTGGTTGAGCTTCACGCTGAATTTCATTTAAAATGAAGCTAAAATTCAAAATGAAACGCATACGGTGTAAAGTGAAACCTGCAAGTTTTACGCAGATCTCATCTCTACATAGCTTCAATAACCTCACCTCCCTCAAAAGAGCAGTCAGAATGTATAGATGGGAGCGTAATGGAACAGCGTACCTTGAAACATGGGAACTAAGAAGGAGAACCTTCATACAACAGCTATTACAATCCTGTGGTGGAGTCGAGCAATACTTCAGACAGCTGACATTATGTTTATTAGGGACCAGAAGGCTGTGGGAATCATCGCAAGGCTCAATTCACAAGCTGAGCCTGCAGAAGGTAAAGGCAAGACAACCAACCCCTGCCGATTCTTTTGGCAGATGTAGGAGATTCCTGGAGCTCCATTCCCAATCTCCCCAAAGACCGAAGGAGGCAGATTTGTTGGCTCCACAACTATCTGAACAATCCCAGTCCTAGCATGGGCTGAGGTTAACACATGCATCAAATCTCAAACTAAGGCTCAGTTTAAGCATGCTTGAGACAAATATTTGCATGTTTCATACAAGCAGGACAATGTTTCCAACTCTTGTGATTTTACTACTAGTCTTCTCAATATTTTGTGTTATTCTTAAAGCCCCAGCTCCTGGAGTCATATGAATATATGAAAGTCTGATCTTCCATTTATTAAAAAGTAAGTAAGTTTCTGTCACTTATGACTGTGGAGAAGAACAAGAAAATGTGACCCATGAGCACCCTACAGGTTCAAAAACCAGAAGGCAAATAAAAGTAATGCAAAACATAATGCCTATTACAAACCTCAAGGTTTTTCAGCCAATTTCACGATTTTGGGGTAGCTGACTCATAATTGCTTGGATGTTTGGGAGTGGCAATACTGGAGAAGATTGGTTTTGTGGTTAATGCACTAGATTGGGAATCAGGAGCTTCCCATTCAATTCCACGTTCTTCCATTGGCCTGGGACAAGTCACTTACGGCCAGATTTCTAGCTATTTAGCTATTTATTTCTAGCTATTTCTAGCTAACTTTCACTCATTACATTGTGATTTACATACCTTTTAAAAACTGGCCCTTTGTCTTCTTGTGCTTCAGTTCAAGGGGGATGTGGATATTTCCCTTTATCTGTCTTATTGATGTTTATACAATAGCTCACAGCATGAGGCCCTTATATCAGTAGGGCTGCCTAAGTGCTACCATATATTAATATGAAAGATACAACTCTAGTTTTTCCTTCAGTATCTCAAAGCTCATCAATACCTAACATCAGGAAACATACATCCAATAGACAAACCCTACCCACCTCAAAAGTACTCGGTAATACATACACTATCATAATCAAATGAAGCAAAACTTTTGGCATCAATAGCTTGCAAAAGCGCACCATCATAATGTTTTGAGACATAACTGGTATGCAAAACTATCAATCTCTTCTAAGCAGACTACACTACTAGCTCCTCATGTTTATGATTTCATCAGACTAAGTCTTCCAGACTTGCAACCATGCATGTTTGGTATGTAATCATTAAAGCAAGAACTAACAAAAGCTCTCTCAGGTGCTGTAGGTAAACAAAGAACTTTAGACGACAGGTTCCCAACCTGTAGCCTGTGGGGGTCTTTCACAGTGGCCTGTTGCTCCCCTCTCCTGCTGGCTGCAGAAGGGAGCTACTGCCTAGGTACCCAAGTGGAGCGCACAGGACTACAGGATGCATGCCGTTTCCTGGCTGCAGTCAGGGGGAGGAGAGGGTGAGGGAAGAGGGGAAGGAGATCAGTGAGGAGGCAGCCTCCTCACTGAACTCCTTCCATTTGGCTGCAGTGGGGGTGCGGGGCTGCTGGTGGAGACTGACGTCCCTTCAGAGTTGTAAAAATGATACCTGTGGCCCTCAAGACAAAAAGGTTGGAAACCACTGCTTTAGAAGATACACAGTTTTGCTTTTCAGGTCAAAATCAAACATATGAAAGAAAAAAAGAAAAAAAAAGCTCCAACAAAACAAAGTCTGGTCTCTCCAAGTCAAATTATTTCCCACTGGCACAGAGTTAATATGTCTCAGACTGTCAGACACTGCTTTGGACCAGTATTTCGCCCCAGGCCTTGTGGGAAGATTTCACAGTGATGCAAACATGAATGGTACAATATGACCACAGTCTCAGCAAGTGGAAGAGGCCTCACTTGTTGTTTGTTTTGGAAGGTGGAATCGGGAATACAAAACACTCAGCCCCAAACGGAATTTGCTGGAATCCAGTTGGCCACATGAAATAAGATTATAACAAACACCAAAGGGAGGGAAAAAAGGGGGAACATTGTGTTTGAAAATCAGTCTGACGGATGGACCGAATGGACTAGATTCTCCTGTATTACACCACTTGACACCTCACTGATTTCAATGGGAACTCAATGGGGGTATAAATCAGAGCAGACTCGGTCCATGAAGAGAGAGAAATTAACTTTCAGGATACTATTAAGGCCTTGTCTGCCCCCAGATGTTTCCCCTTAAAATTTACCACTTTGCAGCTCTAGGGTAGACAAGGCATTGCATCTAGTAGTTCTGTTCTGAGCAGGATTAGATAGTTAAAATACTGGTGGGCTACCTACCACTGCTACCATCAGTGCTAGCACCAATGCTAGTTTAACTGCACCCCACGGGCAATTGTAAAGGAAAAAATGTCTACTATAAACATCAATCTGGTGTTACAACACTGAGGAATGGGGCTAGTCTGTTAACAGCAACAAAAATTGACCTCTACTATTGTATCATAGGTTCCCCACTGCCCTTTACAGGAATTAGATGTACTCTGCTGTGGGTGACAGATACCATATAACGCTAATAGCTAATGGATATTCTCTAAAAAGCTACTGCTTTTGAGTAGGAGAATCTGAGGTTTTTCCCAACTCTAAGTGCTGTAGGTACGCAGCATGGTGAGAACAGTGAAATCCTAAATGGCCCCAGATTTTCAGTTTTGTTTTAAAAGTCTGATTAAAATAGAAAGACAAGTAACTATTCCAGTTGCAAAATTGGCTCTTTCCATCTTGATCATAAAATAATTTGTCCTGTTCACCCTTTCCTTGGACTAGCTAGAAAAATGTTTGTAGACACTGAGCTTTTGAATTCACTGTCTTATCAGTCCTGTAATATTGCTATAAAACAGAAGCTCAACAATGAACAGTAATGGGAATGCAAAGGGCTCTAATTTTTGAACAGGCTCAAAGTTATTTACTATTAACACTGACTTTTTAGCTCTATTTCCAAATTCCAAACATAGTCCTTTGATCTTTTACATGCTTCTTTCCTCCAAGTTCTGTAATTTCTCCACTTTCTCATTTAAAATTGTTAACAATATGAACAAAAGAGTTTCAGTAGCTTTCTGAAAAACTGAGAAATATTGATGTGATTTTTTTTCCCCTCTAGAGAGATGAGAGAAGCTGTTCGTACAATTTACTAAAAGACAAGCAGAACCTAACAAGCCCATATTGCAGTCCTATTTAACTCTTCATTTGAAATTAGATTCCTGACCTAATGGCAATATATAAGCATAGTTCACAAAAAATATCCACAGGGGTTTCTGTAGTTTTATTTTTGTCCTGTTCTACTACGTAATAGAGTTAGCGAAGAGGAAAGATAAAGGAGAGTTACCAGTTTTAGGTGGTGTCAAAGGTGTCCTGAAAGTTTATCAGATGGGGCACAAAAACTGCTCACTTGCTCTTTGTCACAGTGACTGGAAAGAATTTTAAAACTTGGTATTTTACTCACCAGATAAAAGGTTTGTAGAATTTTGCGAGAACTTCGTATTCTTACAAGTACAAATACAGTCCCACAAAAACTCCAAACTATTAAGCCTTCAGTATCCTTTTTGTTTCTGCCACACTGATTCAGTGAAATTAAGTCAAATCAAATTGAAAGAGGCACTGAAGTACCTTGTTTGTCTTCTTCCCATCAACATCCAGTTTCCCTCTTCAGCACAGGTCACCTTGTCTATGTACATGTGCTGTTTCCATACAGGATTCCAGAGTGGAGTTGTTTTAAAACACAATAATCAAATTCCAAATTCCAAAATACTTGAAGAAGAAAAAAAAAAGAACAAGATGTGCTGTCAGAGAAATTCAGCCTTAGTTCTGCAGCTGACTGAGCCCAAACAAGTGCCAGCAGTTTCAAAAGAGCTGTAATCTGTAGAATGTTATCGAGGTTTTTATCACACTTGAGTACTTATCTAAACCAAACAATCACTAGAACAGCAGTTGATAAGGCATCCTGACAAGGTAATTTCAGCAATTAAAACTCCACAGCTACAGCCAACATACTCTGAGAATATTTTAACACTCTTTTCACTTTAACCTCTAACCTCTCTCTCTCTTCTTCTGTTCTTTCCAAACACGTGATCAATTTTTTTCCTCTCTCTCAGTCTTTTTACAACAGTGTGCACTTCCTGCTGTAATTTACATTAGACAGGTGCCCTTTGAGCTCTCCCCTCTGGTGTTTGCAACTCTTACTGATACCATTTTCCTTTATTTCCTCACTGAATTCAAGTAGCAGCCTTCCCTATTTTAATATAGATTCACCATTAGAAGCAGCAGAAGCCACCACATATTGCAGTGTGAAAAGAAAAAAAACACCCCAAAACAATGGGGGTCAACATGATCTGGAATCACACTCAGTCTTGGGGGAAGTGGAATTTACACCTAAGGAATTTCACCCACATATCACAGAGCAGAATTTGCTCAGAAACTTTTGGCTTCACTTCTTCTCTTAATTCTTTCACATCACAGGAAAGTCAAGTGAACGTTTGCACCGCAGGAGCACACTGTCTTGTTCTCAGTCTTAATTAAGCAAGCCTCTTCTAGCTACAGGCATCAACAAGTGAGCATACAGCTGTGCTTGTCACAGATTTCTGCTACCAGGCCAGGCTTTATATTACTCATTTTAAAAAACATTTATTTTGTTGCCAAATGTAGCTGGCAACAAGTGTATAAAAGCCAGAAGCTACTTGTCAACTGGACAGAAATGTTAGTGGCTTGATAGTATTTCCTTTCAGACGCTGCCTGGGCCTCATTCCAAACGATTTTGCTGTTGTATGTGGGTTTAAGCCAGTGGGTCTCGACCCGCTGCCCAATGAGCACACAGCTGCGGCCCATGTGACATCCTCGGGGCCATAAAGGTCATATATATATTGTGTGGATGTGGCCCACACAAAACAGAGCTGCATATGCAGCCCACAACGGTAAATATTCATCTCACTGGTCTAAAGAAAGGTGAAGGGCTAATGTAGCTTTAAGCCCTGCCTGGCCTCTAGTGCAAATGTGGGCAGTTTCTAGTCTGCTCTAACTTCGCTTTTCATGACTCTTTATTGATCCTGGGGAGCAGACACTGGCTGTTATGCAGTGAACTCTGGCCACACCTCATCACCTCACCAATCTGCTGCTACACCAAAGGCTGAAAGCAGTACCAGAGAGGAAATATACCAGTTTGACACAGGCCAGGGAGACACTCTGCACAAGGCTTAGTCTCGGGGCTTTTTCTGCTCACTTTTAAGGCTTCTTAATGTTGCTAAACATCCTATTAAACCACAATCAACTGCACTACAGTCATGGCTGCTGTCTCCACGTGCCACAGTTAAACGTGTCTCATTTTTTTAAGTTTGAAGTGTCAGAATTAGGAACCAAGAACACAAGATTTCTTGGCCTATTTTCACATTTAAAAAAAAACAGGCACCTGCGAGAAACAAGCAATCACTTCAGCTAAGAAGGGTGTCACGGAATTTTCCTGTTTCAAAAACTTTCTTCAATCAAAATTTAATGAATCAAGAGAGAACCAGATGCAGAAAAACATTCTTCTTAATAAATCACTTTAGTTTTCATTTCACATGCCAGATACATAATCTGTTTAAATTACAACAGTTAATTTAGTTATAAAAATAATAGGATGCCTTCATATTTTTAAACAGAAAAATGTATCTTCAATTTCAGGAAAAATTACTCAGCTCAACTAACAATACTAATAGAACATATTTGATCCCAGATTAATGTGGAAGAGACTATGTTCTTTCCTTTGCATTATCTTCAAAGGTTAGTTGTTTCCTGGTTTCTGTTTGGATCAGATGGTGATGACATACCCTATATCCCAAGTTCACTTTAAATGGGATGGGAAAACTCATCTTATGTTGTTTTGGTTTTTTTTTTAGATTCAACTCTTCTTCTCACAAATGCACACATGCACAACACAACCCACCTTTTCTTGTTGAATCATCTCCACTTACTCTACAGATAGCAATGCAGAAGTCTTCAAGTTTTAGGCACTGCAGCCCAAGTATCAAAGGCTCATGCAACAAGTCACGGAGCACGACCAACTGTGCCTTCAACTGCAAAGTTGTACTTACACAACCAATCGCTTGTTCGTTCATTCAATTACCCAATGCACATATTTCTGACCTAGATATGTGTAAAGAATTATTTTCATTACATTTAGTTGCTCCATATTAATATATTAATTGCTTCCATGGAGACAAAGCATGATTCAGTGATTAGAGCACTGTTCTGGGACTTGGGAGACTTGGGCTGAATTCCAAGCTCTGCCACAGACTTCCTGCATGACCTTGGGCAAGTCACTTAGGACATGTCCAAATGGTGCGGCAATGCATTTTAATGTAGTATTGTTTAAAATAGTGCTTTGCTGAAGTGCACTAGGGATCTTTCAGTGCACACCAGCAGGGTCTACACAAACCAATTAGTGTGCAACATGCTAGTGCTCTTTAGAAATCATACACCCCATAGCATGATCCATAGCATAATCTCTTTGTTCCTCAGTTCCCCATTTGTTAAGTAGAAATAATGATACATCTTGACCTCATAGAGCTGTTGTGAAGATAAATACATTAAAGAATATGAAGCTCTTAGCTACTACAGTACTGGGGGGGCACATAAATACCTGGTGTAAATATATATTACAATATCTCTTACTAAGAAAGCATAGTAAGAGATGTATTGTCATTTATTCCCTAACTGAAAGTCCTGTGCTACTAATAAATGTATTGCTTTTTGTGGTTATTAGGAATTCTAAAGCTATTTCAAAACTAAACTGAAAGACATATCTTTTTAGCCCAGCATTTGATTAGTGACTTCATCTTTCAGTGTGCTATCTCATTGTAAAGTGTTGCTGTTCATGTGAACGGAATTTCATGAATATGAGCAGGGAGTGTATTGAATCAGACTGTTTTTTTCTGGTTATTGGGATTGGATTCACTACTCAAATTGATCCATAAAGGGTGGCTATTGGCGAAGGATGAGCATCTCTCCCACATATTGAAGCAGTTCCAAAATGGCAGTTCCACACCACCCTTCCTCCCCCACAACAGAAATGGAATATGCTTTTTAAACTCCTTTTCCCCCCACTATTACCGAACACAGAGCAAACCAGCCCCTTGAAAGCACAGTTATGATGGATGCACTCAGTACTTAGAGCACCCAATCAATTGGCCATAAACTGTCACTCTAGACATTTATAAAAGGCTATAAACACATATTTATCACAGGACACCTGCACCTTGCAGTCCAACTAATGGTGCAATATTCCTTATCAAATCAGCTGCTTAGCAGGTAGCCCAACAAAAATAAGGTTACACCTTGCTGTCTCCTCCTTGTAACCTCTGCTCCAACTCCACCACATATGGCTTCAATTAAAGCAACACTGCTCAGACTCTGTAGCTCTACTTACTAGTGTCTGCCCTTCAAACCAAATCCCTAGTGTAAGCAAAGCACACTGAAGTGATCACTGCTGAACTTGACAAATATCCTGTTGACCTAGCTTTTGATTTTTTTTTTGCCTGGTGTAGCGCTTAGACCCAGACCCACCTGTGTAGAGCAGTGTGCCAGCATGGAAGTGTTTACATTTAGTCTGTCCATTCAACATCTGTTTACAAGCAGCTTTCTGCAATTCAGCAGCAAACTCAAGGTCAAGTCAACTCACAACTGAATCCAATACACATTTAAAAAAACACCACCACAGAATTGCAGGGTGTACTGGATAGAATTTAAATATGAGTCAAGTGACTGGTTCGATCATGGTGGTCTTTGCTCTTGGGCGTAAGACACTTCTTCCATTAAGCAAATTAATGTACATAAGCAAAAACAAAAACATTAGGCGAGAACTCATCCTATTCCCTTGGCCTCCTCTTTTTAAGAGGAGACTTGGACCTTCTCCAAACATTATTGTATGTTGCATGTAAAAAGGGGAAGCTGGCTCTGACCAACAGAACTCCAAGAACACACAATACAAAAACAAGTGATGTGAAGTGAATTAACCTGCTATTTGAGCAACACAAGAAATAAAGTTTTCTTCAAAAAGTACATTTGCTACTTGTGCCTAAATGGAATATTCCCTTTCACTGAAGCCACTTGATGTGCCAGAGTTATCGGGCACCTCATTCTCTTATTCACTAACTGAAAAAAATAATCTCAGACAGAAACAACAATTTCACTTTATGAATTATGCATGTCATCCAACTTTTATTGACGCTAAAACTTCCATTCACTTAAACAGAGTTGCATCAGGCTGTTGTTATTCATTATTTGTATTAATATAGTGCCACTATAAACTACATTGTGTCCGATTCAATCCCTATTCCTTACCATGAAGCATTTGTGAAACACTTTCAAAATCTCTAAATCAGAAAGAACATGTAAAAAGTAACCTACAAGGTCCCCTCCCCCCAACTCTTATTCAACAAAATCCCGCCAAAATGCATTTTTCCAGGTTTGTAATTTGCAATTAATCTCAAACTAATTTTGTTGAGATGAATCAGCTAGAGCAAGAATGTTCATTTGTACTTGCAGGTAACACCGATAAAAACCATACAAAAAGTCATTTCCTTTTTGACACCTTCCATCTCCCTCCCACATTCTGTTGTCAGACCTTCAATCAAATTGTGCTAGTCAAGAACTCTGGCTAAACCTAAACTCACTGGGAGCCACTCCTGGTTTACAATTTAAGGGCGTATCTGTACAGGTAAGTTATTTTAAAATAAGGAATGGTCATGAATTTAAAACACAATTATTCTGGAAGAAGAGACCACACTGGGACCTATTCTGGTCAATTTCCCTGTGTAGAGAAGACCTAAGACTGCTGCGAGATAGGCTAGTTCTGTCTCTGGAGAGCAGGCTGCTATTCAGGCTTTTGTTTCTAGACTCTCTTCCTTTATTGTATCATGGAGGTTCTGCTGAGATGAAGATGAATACTCTGGCTCCAAAGGTACTTTCCTATTGATTAGTTATATTATTGCTTTTATCATCGAAGTCTTTACAAATAGCTATTTGCCTATTGTTATGATAATATTGACAGCTCCTTTGTCTGCTGGGAAGAGCACTGAAAGGACTTAAATACATTTTTACCATTGATATAGAAATGTGCCCTGTCTTTATGCAAATAGTTTATCTATGTTTGCTGCTATCATCTGGCCAGGTTAAATTCAGCTTTAATGAAATGCACTTGTAACTCTGTGAACTCATAAACACAAGCCCTCCATGATAAGCGAGCAATAAAAACCTCTCCTTTATTGGCAACAAGGTAATTCATACTTCTAATATATCTGTTATTTCTGTACTAAGATTATTTTACTGCAGCAAATTGAATTCCCCATGAGGGTAATAAAAAAGAAAAGAAAATAAAAATGCTGGAGCAAAATCAGAGATTCTCTGAGAGAGAAAGGATGGAAAAAAGCAAATTTCAGAGGAACTGAAATTAACAGAGCTGTTATAAATAGGGAGAACCCACAATAAAATAAAATTCTTTTCTATAGCATTACCATGTTAATTTGAGGAAAGTCAGGAAAATTATTTAAAACACAAATATATGATACTACACATTCCTACAGTGCATTTCATCCAAGTATATCAAAGCATTTTACAAACATTAAAAATAATTACAATTTATAAGACCCACCCTCACAAGGTATTATCTCCATTTTGTAGAAAAGGAAACTGAGGCATAGAGAATTTAAGTGAGTTGCTCAAAGTCATACATTTAATCAGTTGCAAAGCTCAATCCAGGACCCAGAAATCCTGATTTCCATGTGTGTGCTGTAACTATTAGAAAATGCTTCCTTTTCAACATCCTGGAGTACATTTCCAAAGTAATCATTCACAGGTGTATATTTACACAAATACCCCAGCAACTGGCAGGCGATGAAAGTTTATCAATATCTTGAAAATGTAAGCCATTTGTGCAAAGATTCAGAAGGAAGGTTAACCATCTACTGTATATGAAGTCAGCTGAGAATCAGAACAACACCCATTGTTCCCATTTACAGTCTCACATTTCTGACACCTGCAACAGTCTCACTAATAGAGATTTAGTATTCCTATCATGATAGCACAATCACCAGTCCATATTTCCCCTTGTGCTTTGTACCATGCAATGTTTCTTGATCAATACTGATGTGATTCCCAAATTGGTAGAGGATTCTGAAATATGATTTGCATTTTATTCATACGGAAAACTGTCAGGGCTGCATTAAGTAGGAGCTAATCTTCTGCAAGGAGGAGACTGTAAACTAGTTTATTTCATTTCATTGGCCAATATAGTATACCTGATACTTCAGTAATGCAGGTTTATTACATTATTAATGAGACACTGGAATACTGGTGAAGTAGCTCTGCTCTAAAGATAACCAATACAACCTAAAACATTTACTCTGGGGAAAGAATTCTACAGCTGTTGAATGGCTTATGTAAAATGTGCTGGTTCTCTAATCCAGTTCCAGGCAGATAGATGTCTGATGTCATAAAAACTAACATCACAATCAGTACTAATGGTTACCTTGGCTGGCAATCACACCAAAGTTCAAGGAGCAAATGGGGCACAGAGACTCAATTTACCCTCTCACCTCCATCTGTCATTATTTCTAGTAAGTATTTACATTATAGCAGTGTCCATAAGTCGCAATCAGGATTGATGCCCCATTGTGCTGGGTACTATATAAACATGGAAAAGCCTGAAGGGCTTACTATCTGACAGACCAAGGGCAGGGGCCAGGAATACAATATACAAGGAAATGTGGATGGTGAAAACTTGGCACCACTTTGTTAAATGTATTGGAGTTGTGCTTTGAACTGGGGTTCGATGTAGGGAGTAAGAAAAGAACGGAAGGGGAAGAAAAATAGTTACAGCTTATCACTTGCCTAGCCACAATCAGCAGGCTGAGTTCTGTTGACATCATGGGAGAGGTGAGTCTAAGGAAAGGATTTGAAGGTAAGTTTAATATCAAGATGGGGTTACACGATCAGCTACGTAGGGTTGGGCTAAAAATATAAAATAATAGTAACAACAGTAACGTGATACCTTCTACAGAGTGCTACTGCACATGGGCTTGACTAACCTGTGCCGCTGTGTAACACGTGGCAGCTGTATCACTGTGGTTCACAACTGCAGAGAATATCAACAGTTCCTGAGGAAAAAGTTATTTCGAATGGGTGAATGAGAGAGTGTGGCTTCTTGGGAAAACAGGAATTGCTGTAGTGGAACAGCATAAGTATCCTGACTAAACCCAAATCTTAGAAGGTAAAAAACAGAAGTCATCTGGGGAACCATTAGTAGAGCCACATCACACACACTTCTTTGGCTGACAGGTCTATTTCTATGCAGTGTTGTTGTAGCTGTGTTGGTCCCAGGATATCAGAGAGACAAGATAGGTGAGGTAATATTTTTTATTGGACCAACTTCTGTTGGTGAGAAAAACAAGCTTTCGAACTTACACAGAGCTCTTCTTTAGGTCACTATTTCTATTTCTACACTGGTTTCTGAGAGCCACTGGCTTCTACCTCTGAATCTCTCCGGCTTACCTCAGGCATGTATGTCTTTGTCATTCTAAGGCTGCCAAGAAAAGGGTTCATTTTGGACTGATGGATTTGTTTGAAAGACTCCACCTTCCACCCAATCTGGAAGATAGGGATCCCTTTGTAGTACAACATGAATCTTTACATTTTAAAAACAAAGAAATAAAGATAAAAAGAGAGGGAGAAAAAGAAAACCTGAATCATCAAGGAGAAACTTAAGTCTTTCCATCCCCTGAACCACAGTCTCACTGAGAATCATAATCAAGAACTTCTTTTTACTGCGTATCTATGAGACGGGACTCTAAATGAAGCCCAGACAAGAAACATTTGCATGTGATCTCCATCTTCAGGTCAGCTCCCCAACAGCTTATGGCCACAGTCTGCCTAGTTTGTATTTACTAGCTTCCATGACAAGCCCATGTTTCCTGAGTATACTGTAGGTCAACATCCCACAAACCCAGATTCTATGACCTACTAGGGTTTACATAGCTGGCTCAGGAAACAACAGGTATTTTCCCAGCAGCAGACTATGGCTGCTGGATTTTTTTTTTAGTACATTGAAAATGAGACATTTAGCACAGCAATGAAGATTGATCAAGGAAAGAAGTATAGGACTCCTTGAAGAAAGAGCTACAGTACAAGTTCAGGCAGGTTAATTATTCATAATACTTGGAACTTGTAATCTTCAAAGCCCTTTACAAACATTTAACTAATGTTCTCACAGCACACTTATGAGGTAGGTAGGTGATTAAGTCTGATTACCATTTTACAGAGAAGGAAACTGAGGCAAAAAGTGACTTATGTAAACCAACGCAAGAACTAGTATTTTAACTTGGGAGTCGTATCTGGCTCCCAGATCCATGGCCAGACCAGAGCTCTTAACTTTAAAGTCTTTCCTTGTCATGGCCTGTATCCCTTTAAATGTTTAGGAAAGTTGAAGACTATCACATTATGAGCAACCTTTACTGTTGTGAACTGAAAAACATAGCTCCAGGAAAAAACAGAAGATTGACCTCTGACATTTTTTTTTCACACTCAACAAACTGATGGTAAATAGGAAGCAAAATGATATCATGCACCAAGAAAGTGTAAATTATTTTACGATACAGCAGGTTATTCAATTAAAAATCATGACTATTAAGGAGACTGATAAGAGATAAGAGGTAAAAACTCAGGGACATTTCAATCTCATATCTTATCTGTTCTAGTGTAATATTAACCAACTTAATTCACCATATTCCAGTCACTTTGTGATCTTTCCACAGTTGAGAATCATTAGGGAATGTCAAGTACCCAGAACTTTGTTCAGTTGTATTCCAAACAATATAATCTTGTTTTTCATCAGGCACACAACCACAGTAGCAGCAGTACAGAAACAACATAAATCTTTTATGCCTTTAAGTAAAATGTTTTGGGTTATTTTAAAAATAAAAGCTGGGCATTCTCAGCCCATTTATGTCCTTCAATGTAGTCAGTACACCTTTTAAACCACAAGGCATATGTTAGTAAACTTCATTTTAATATACTGTTATGACAGCTCCCTTACCAAATATCTTACATGTCCAGTAGGTGCTAATTCATGGTAGAAGTCTGCAGGAATGGTCAAGTTCCCACAGAGGATTATGTCTCACTCATCACATAGATAGATAAACCAGGACACCAAGTCATTCATACACATCTGTGTTCAGAAAAAAAGAAACCCTAGAACTTTTACCCACATCAGTGTATAGTGTTTTAATTGCAAAAGTCACATTTGTTATGGCTTGTGTTGCCTGACAACTAGGAACTCATAATTTGTTGTCAAAATATGGATTGTAAAGCCTACAAACAATGGAGGAATGTTGCTTAAAGACATCCTCATAACACAACCCTGAAGTAACGCACCCACGTGATTGTGTAAGATCTCAAACTACTCAGGGTTAGAACTGGTTGAACTGGGATGAAAAAGCTCCAAGCAATACCCAGAAGATGCAGGTTTGTTTGGTTGGTTTTTTGTTTGGTTGGTTTTTAAGGTGACATACTTTCTTCCCATGTAAGGCCCCTATCTTGCAAAGATTTACCCACATGGGAAATCCTGTTGAAGTCAACAGAACTATTTATGTGCACAGAATTAGACATGTGAGTAAATCTTTGCTGGGTTAGGACTTAAACACATGCTGAATGAATGCCTGGGGGACATGGTTTTAAGGAGCATTGAGCTTGGAGGTTATTATTTGTGGTTAGAGAAGAAACAGTGTCATTGTCAATGGTAGAGGTGTTATGTTAAAGGTGACACTCAAAAAAATAAAATATAAACTGTGTTTTTACCATTTGTTTCATGCCTCTATGATGTAAGGAAAGGGATCTTCAGCTGGTATATACTGTCATACCTCCATTTGGAGAAGCCAACCCTAAAAATGGCCTCAACGTTGTTATTCTGTTTTTAATATAACTTCAGTAGAACATCAGAGTTATGAAAACCATGGGAACAGAGGTTGTTCATAACTCTGAACAAAATGTTAGGGTTGTACTTTCAAAAGTTTACAACTGAACATTGACTTAATACATCTTTGAAACTTTACTATACTAAAGGGAAAAATGTTGCTTTTAACCATCATAATTTAAAGGAGACTCTCAGAAAGTTTCCTTACCTTGTCAATACTTAAAAAACTCAATTTTTTTAATAGTTTATGTTTAACACAGTACTGTATTGTTTTTTTTTGTTTTGTTTTTTGGGGGGGGGGGAGAGAGGAGGGTTTCTGCTGCTACCTGATTGTGTACTTCCAACTCCAAATGAGGTGTCTGATTAACTGGTCAGTTCATAACTCTGGTGTTCGTAACTCAGATTCTACTGTATCAGGTTCTGCTTTTTATGGCTGGGGGGGAGGGGGAATAGGGAAGGGGAGAAGAGACTTTGATCATGACTAGAGCTAGTCTGAACTGTGCTGTTTCATCAAAGCCAAAACGGAGACTTACCCATTTCACTGACGTTTTCCAGCAGGAAGGTGTCTGAGCTCCAGGGATCTCTGGTCACCTCTAACCGGAGAGAGAGAGACCCAAATTGAACAGCCCAGATTTCTAATCCGAAAACAGCTGTTTTGACACAGATCTGTTTCATAAAAACATTTGAAAGGTTTTGGTTTTCTTCCAATGTGGAACAAACCAAACTTCTGTCCCTCAAAAGGTTCTGAAATCGTGATATCACAGGAGGCTAAAAATGTTGCTGCAGCTCTCCTCTGCTGAGAGCTATGTATGTATCTATATGTTATAACTATCTCTTCTCAACCAAGCAGTGAAAGAAATGCAGTTACTGCTCTCGTTAACTACTGCTACTGTTAAACTGCGCACAGGAAAATCAACTGTATCTATATACGTCTCTGTAGTTTCATAATTAACATGAGCATCCTGAACCCTACCAAAGTGGGTGGATTATCATGCATGTGTATCCTGTTTTGAAGAAAAAAAGCTCTTCATAATATATTTCAATGACCTATCACCTGAATTCTCTCCCCTGAATTATCAAGAGACTGTAAGGTAGCCACTAGCAAAGCCTGACCATGAAGCTTTATGTCAGCTCTGTACAGTTAAACACATACTTACAAATACTTTGCCTGCAGCGAAGGGCTGTAAATAAGACAGTAAGGAAGATTTTTTAAGTCAGGGGAAAAAAGGAGATGGACAAATGATAAAAGGACAGCAGCTTTAAAGATGGAAACAGCTAAGTGTTCAACACAAGAAGCCAGATAGTGTTTTTCCCCCACTTACTGTGGCTGGGAAGAGTCATCTGAGCTAGAGAGTGAAGACAGACAAGCAGTGGTAGTCACGCAATCTAGCTGCACCTGACAGACAAACACTGCCATTTAATAAACCCATAACAATAAGTTTGAAAACCACTGCTAAAGATAACTGAATAATTACAAGCATCGATCTGCTGGAGCATATCAGGGCAGTGGTTTTTCACATGGCCCTGCCCTGTTTCCTTTCAGACGGAAAAAGGGTCTGGTACAAAAAGACCAAATATAGCAAGACTACAGTAAGCATTTTTTCTCTTGTGGAACATAAGCTCTTTTGGCAGAGACTGCCATTGACTATCACCACCTTGTGCGATCAGGAGGGGAAGAACACAAGTTCCTCATAACAGTAGTTCCCAGATTTAACCCCTATGTAGACCCTTTATTCACAAGGATCCTCTCACAGACCATTCTACAGCAAATGCTGATCCCACAGCTTCTCTTTTTGCTTGGTTACTTAAAAATATAAGGTTAGGACAAATTAAACTGCTGTTTGTTTGTTGGAACTCCCCACTCCCATCACCACTCACCATACTCTCTGTCTGAAATAAATACACTTTTTGCTTTTGTCAGCACAGCAGTGTTTGGCTAATGGGCTTTCCCTCTCCCATATTTAACCAACGGTACAACAGCAAAAACAACGGGTGTCCTGTAGCACTTTAAAGACTAACAAATTTAATTTCTGCAGGCATAAGCTTTCATGGGTGGCAACCCACTTCCTCAGATCCAAGGAATGGAAATCAGATGGGAGGTGTATATATACACATCCATGGGTAAGGAACAACAATGGGGAGGTTAAGTGTAGGAAAGTCCATTCACTTAGAGTAGATGAGTCCAATTCACAACCATTGATTAGAAGGTGAGAATGTATGAACAGTGACAATTACTTCTTGTAATGAGAGAATCATTTCAAGTCCCTATTCAGACCCAATTCGATTGTGTCAAGCTTGCAGATGAGTTCCAGCTCTGCAGTTTCTCTCTGAAGTCTGTTTTTGAAGGTTTTTTTGTAGCAAAACTTTTTAAGTGTAGCCCAAGCCACAGGATCTCCTCTCACTGCTTGCAGCCTACACTGCAGCCTATGCTGCACTGATCTTGCCAGGCCACTTTGAAGTTTAGTTCTATTTTCCTCTGGGCTTGCTAGTCAGCCTGCAGTGCTTGTGCTGCCAGCCATTTTGATCAGGCTTGAATTTCTGCCAGAAAAGCACCTAACAAAGGAAGGTGCTCTTCAGCAGACTTCAGTTCCCAAGCAGCAACCAAATACATGAAGGCAGACAAAAGAGTTCGGGGTTGTTATAAATGTGTATGGGTAGGGTTTTGTGGCCTGCCTTGTGTGGGAGGTCAGACTAGATGATCATATTGGTCCCTTCTGACCTATGAGTCTATGAGTCTATGAGTTTTCACAGGGATGCCAGAGAGTTCTGCCTGAAGTGTTATATAGGCATAGGATGGCAGAGGCATTTCTAGTTTCAACTGTTCATGCTTTACAGTTATTGTGGACAATTAAAGGTCACCTGGCAGGTCTCCAGGGACCATAGTTTGAGACCATTGATTTATAGTAACTGCTAGTTGTTACTTCTGCAATACTTCATGGGATGCAAGTTTGGTCACAACCAAACCAACTGGGGACTTTCGGTTTGAAGCTCATGGTTTTGGGGAGGATTTCCCTGACCTTAGGGACTGTTCCCAAGATTGTCACAACTTTTCAGCCCCAATGCTGCTGTGGATGACAGAAAACTCAGAGCACCACAAGTATCAAAGTGATAGCTAAAAGAACTGACCGGGAAAAAAGAATTCTGGACAGGTCACAAAGATGACAACTGTGGAATGTCTGCATCTCGCCACCATGAAGATTCACCGATAGCTGAGAATATTGTTTTCCTGATTGAAAAAATCAAATTTAAATGTCTCTGATCTCCATCTCTTCCCAACTTCCAGACCTTAGCTAAACTGTACAGAGAAACCCCAGAAGGCAAGCCAGCAGTGAGCAAATCTATAGGCTGTATTTCCCATTGCAAGCAGGCCTTATGTTCCAGTTTGCCAAAGTTATTTTCTGTATTCCTCCTCCATATGTTGATTGAACCCCAACCTGCGTAATAGCCTCAGAAGGAATTCCTTATCTTCCACAAGCACAAGATGTATATGCCGTCTCTACAGGTGGAGAAAGGACATAGGAAGAATCTGTCCTTTCAGAAAGATCAGCAGTAAAAGCAGCCAGCCTTCTTCTCCTTCTCTCAACATCCATGAGGCATATTCCTGACAGGGACCCATCTTCCTATCTGAGAAGGTCCTCACCCTGAGGGTTGGCCTGTAGCTGGATGTGTGGCCAAAGGCAGCAGTTTTGGGGTGAGGGCACAGCATAATCTAGTGGGCTGTGCACAAGGCTGGAAAATAGGCTGATCTCCTCAATTCTAATAAAAGTTATGGCTCTGACTCCCTCTGAAGTCCTGGGAAAGAAACTCAACTAATCTGTGCCTCAGTTTCCCTTGTGTAAAATATTTACAATGTTTAATCTCCTCAACAGGATGCAATAAGGGTCAGTTAGTTAATGCCTGCGATTTACTTTGAAGATGAAAAGTGCTACAATGAGCACTGAAAAAGTCTTTTGTTATGACTTACAAGCAGCAGCTGAATAAGCAAATCTTAAAACCTAAGTGAATCCTGATGGCCCATAGAAAGCAATGACCTAGCTCCACATCTGAGAACGCTTTCAGGTTCAATCAAACATCTTGAGGATACATCCTCCAACCAACTTGCACTATACATGGTAATTTCTGCACAGAAGGGAGAGTATTTGAAGCCAAAAGAGATTTTAGCTTCAGATGCAACTTGCGAGATCTAGATAGAATGGATTCACACTGATATTAAGAAACTAAATGACTCATTTGTGGCAGCAGATAATGAACAGCTCTCGCAACTATTTGAGGGATTGGTATAATCCTCACCACAGCAAGATGTTGTTCAGGATTAGGGAACTGTCATTTGCTTGTAACTATGGCCTTGTCTTCACGGCACAAAAAGATGTGCTCTTAACTCAAGTTAATTAACTAGAGGAAAATATAACTAAAGACAAGTTCTAGTTTTCACATGAGTAGCAGGTCACATAATAAGAGTGCACAGGCTTTAACACAACTTGTTAACTTGTGTGAAAAATCACCATTTCATTAGTATTTATCTCAAGTTAATTAACTTAAGTTAAGAACACTCCACTCCCTCCTCAGTGAAGACAAAGCTTGTAAGAAGTCTGAACAAAACAAATCACTTAGTGCAGAGATTCCCAGCCTTTTTGGCTGGAGGGCCAGAGATATCATTTTTACAGCCCTGAAGAGCCACCAGTCTTCCACCAGCAGCCCATCTCCCACCCCCACTGCAACCAGATGGAAGGAGTTCAGCCTCCTCACTGATCTCCCATTCCCCTGGCTGCAGCAGGAAAATGGCACGTATCCTGTAGTCCCATGCGTTCCACCTGCGTCCATGGCAGTGGCTCCCTTCTGCAGCCATGGGGATGGGAAATCAGTGCTCCCTTCCCTCTGGCTCCAGCAGGGACCCCAACACCTACGGACCCATGCTCCCTTCTGCAGCCAGCGGGAGGGGAGCAGCAGGCTACTATGACAGAACCCGCGGGCCAGGGGTTGGGTACCACTGATTCCTGGTGACAAAGTGGCCAGGGCATTGTAATCGTACACTGTATTTGTGTTGTATACACTGCACTACAATCAAGGACCAGTGGATCGAGACATACCCCCATGTACATTATTTTCCAGCGAATGGAGAGCTGGTTCTGGGCGGACAGTCCTGGAGATCCAAGTACAGTATTTTTCGCTTTATAAGACGCACCTGATAAGACGCACCTAGGTTTTAGAGGAGGAAAATAGGAAAAAAAAAATTTTGAACCGAAAGGTGGGCTGAAATATTTAACAGAATAACATGTAAACATGAACAACAGTCAACAGCAGCATTAAGAACCATTATTACTGTAATTAACAGATGAGAAGAGATTTTTATCTTAGAACAATACACCTCTAGTCATCAGGAAACCCCAAAAACTCCTCACTACTGTCCGAACTTATCAAGCTCACTTATCAAGGCATTTTCTTTGGCATATTTTACTACCTCCAGTTTAAAAGGGATTTTATAAGTTAGCCTTTTCTGCTTTGATATCTTTCTAAAATTGGATGCAGCAGGAGACTATGATATAGTCTGATTGATCGATCTCTCTCTCTCTCCTCCTCCCGCTGCTATGGAGCGGACCCGGCCGGCAGCTGCGTAGGAAGTACGTGCGGGCTTAGTGAAAGCTCCTGCAATCCTGCAATAGTGCCGGCCAGCTTGATTTTCGGCACGTTTGCTTTATAAGACGCACTGACTTTTTCCCCCCACTTTGGGTGGAAAAAAAGTGCGTCTTACAAAGCGAAAAATACGGTAATCTATTTATCCTCAGAATAAGTCCAGCACAAACAATGGAGATATGAGCATCACCCATTTCCCAGAAAGTCTCATCACTGACATGAAGGACCAATTCTAGGAGTGAAAGGATGGTTCAGAGATCTGTGCTGAATTAACCATTGGCTCCTCTATTGAGACTGCCAACAAACAGAGCCGAGTATGATTGTAGATACTGGCACACTGGGAACTGAACTGAGTCCACCAACTCCTTTCATACAAGTCACTGCACAGGTGTCAGACAGTAACAATTTTGGTTACCACCAAGCAGGGCAGGGCTGATGGCAGTTACCTAAGTAACAGAATGCAGAGACATTTATGTCTATTTCCTGCACCATCCATTCCCTACATTGCACAGACAAAATGGCTGATAGTCTGTTGGAGAAAATAATTGTGGAGAAATTTGCATACTCGCTTACAGGTCCAACTTCTAATTATCTATTACAAACGTAACCTCCAAAACCACATGTAAATGTTTTGCAACTTCATGGAAAATTAAAGAGTCAGGGGTACGTGTACACTGCAATGTAAGCTCACAGTTCGAATTCGGGCTCCAATCCAACCCTCCTTCCCTCTACACGCAAATTGCACTAACCCAGGGCTCAGATCCAAGGGTCTAGGATCCCACGGAGATGGAGGTTCTGAACCTGAGTCAAGCTGAGACACAGGGCTCAAGCCCTATTGCTTTGCAATGTAGATGCAGCCCTGCTCGACTCCTACTGTGGGAGTCCACCAAAAGTATCTCACAATCAAAGGACTTGATCCAAAGCCCATTGCCAGTGGACAAGCTCCCTTTGACTTCCAAGGCCTTTGATCAAGCCCTAAATAAACTGCAGAATGCCACAAGGTAAGTAACATATATATCTGGGTAGGGCTCCTATTATTTATTGTTATTATTATCTTCTTGTTAAAATTCAACACCGCGATGCCACAAGCTCAAGGACAAGAGAGTTGAGACAAAATGACTCCACACACATCTTAAAACCTTATGAACTCTCCCTCTTTCTCTGCAATCAGCCTAATTACATTCATGTAGAAGTCTAATTACACTTCTTCCTTAGCTACCAGTGGAGTGTTTCTTGGCTTATTCCTGAGCAGCCTACAATTAAATGAGCCTCATCCATTAAATGACACTTAGTGTGTGTAGTCTTAGTACTCCAATTACGTACCTCAAATCAGTCCCTGAAAATCCTCCTTGCTGCCAAAGATATCCCTGTGAAAAATTAAGGATACTGGATCTGGCTTTGGTTGAAAAACAGCACCAGAGTTTAAAATTACTGCTTTTATGCAAGGCCGTGCATTTCATTTAAATTTGTGCTGCTTGAGATGCAAACAAGACTGATTTTACTACATCGGTGTGTTATTCATTTATTAGCCATTCTGCATGAAATCCATTTCTAAATGATTTCACTGAAGTTCATAACCATTTTTAAATTCAGAAACTGATGAAAAGGGAAGTGATCCAGCAGTTACAAACTTTGAACTAAAATCCTGATGGAAATTATTTTATTTTGTCTATTTAAACAGCATACAAAATTGGATTAAATCCTAAAATCATTACATGTTCCCTTTAATTAAAACTTATGAAGAAAGTGTTCTGTTTTCATAAACAGAGAAATGTTTTGGTAGTTTACTGCTGTAATAACTTTTAACTAACATTTGGTAACAAACACTAAATAAGGCAGATGGTCAAAATGTGGAAGTCTTTTTCTCCACTGACAGACTGATGAGCTACTATCCAGCAGCTGAAATTAACAAGTGCTCTGATTCCCAGCTGCTACTGATGGCCAAGTATCCTCTATCATTTCCAAGAAGGCATTAGATCAAAGTAAATACAACTTCTTTTGTATAGTGCCTACCAAAACGGGACCAGGGCTAACAGGCACTACAGTAACACAAATATATAATTATAATAAAAGTGGCATTTTAAAACATTCCTCTTCATTTCAAGATGAGATTGAGAGTTCAGCTGTGCAGATGCACACGGGCATGATTGGGAATAAGAACCCCTTTGGGTATGGCTACACAGCAACTAGACACCCAAAGCTGGGCCGTGCCAGCTGGGTCAGGCTCTTTCACTGCTGTGTAGACTTGTGCTGGAGCCTGGGCTCTAGGACCCTGTGAGGTGGGAGTGTCCCAGAGTCCAGATTCCAGCCCAATCCTGAATGTCTACACAGCAATGAAACAGCTCCACAGCCCAAGCTCTGGTAGCCTGAGTTGGCCGGCATGAGCCAGGGGTGGGTGTCTGGATGCTGTGTAGACATACCCCTTATTTCTCTGCATCAGCTAGCCAGACCCTTAGACCGGGCATACAGTAGAGTAAGCTCCTTCCCCATGTTAGCTGCTCCTCCCACTCCTTTCCAGAGCAGGTGAATAAAGAGGCAAAGGAAGAAGGTGGAGCCTTAACTCTCACTCATCAGCGAAGCTCCCGAACCAGAATAAACTACACTAGGATAAGGCATGTTTATATTGGTGTAACTGTGTCCACAGCAGGGCTGTTTTGCAGTTTTAACTACACTGAAATGATGGAATGACATCTTACACAGACAACCCCTTGGCCACGAATGTAGCCCTTTCTTTATATACATACAGGCGCACACAGAACAGGCCATCACCCAAGTGCAAATAAGGGTAGAATATGTCCCACCCAACGAAGCTGAAGTGAAGGGCTGTGTTTCCATGTGATACACAGCTGCAGCTGAGAGCAGGGTTTTATTTGTGTAATTTACTTAAACTATATCTAAATATCAAAAGTTGCTATAAAAAACCCACCACAACCCTAAACAGCATTTCTTACATATTACATTGTTTTTTTTTTATGAGAAAGAAAATCATTATAGGATTTTGTTAGCATATCAAAGTTATGGGAAAACCAAAGCATGTATGGAAAATAAGTTCTCAGGCAGCAAAAACATGTATTTTGAAACCATGATAAGCTACTACAGTAACCACATAATGCCTTACCATAGTCATTTTTGCCTGATGGACACTGTGTATAATACAACAATTGCCCACAATGTTATTACTGAATAAGCATGTTCTGATTGGCCTATATTTTTTTTTAAAAAAATCTTATTTCCCTGGGTCAATAAGAGTTGTTTAAAATCATGCTGTCCTTTCAGAAACAGAACAGCTCCTGACGAATCTGAATTTCTTTGAGTAACTCATAAGAGTTATCTAGGAGTAATCTGACAGCCAACCACTGATCTGACTTCCACCAATTCCATTTTGTAAATATCTCATTTTTTAATTGATGAAGCACAAGGGAGCATGTGCTCAACTTTACACACCAGGGGCAGTCCCATTGAAACCATGGTGTATACATTTAAAGCATGTAAGTAAGTTTTTCCAGGATCAGGGCCTCAGGCACTACTAAATTCATCATGAGTTTCAATGCAATTTCAAAAACTCATCAGGGACGGGATTTTCCTCAGCTATGTTCACAGTCTTAGAGGCTGACCCAACATCTATCAAAAGATTCCTATTGACTTCATTGAGTGCTGGATTATGCCCTCAGACACCAAAATGTATAGAAAAAGAGCCTTTATTGTGAGGTGCTCATGCTCCTTTTACTAGAATTCATCTTCCTTCTCATGTATACTCAATGACAGCATTTGAAACTTTCAGATCACAGAAGTGGTGTAAATTCACTGGGTAATGGCCTGTGTGATAGAATAATCTGTGAAATATAATTGCCTGATAAAAGCCAGGAAACTGTTGAGTGTAGAATATAAGAGACTATTAGTTTGTAAACTGCAGTAAGTAAGTATTGGATTTGAGGTTTCCAACAATTGAATACCTAGTGCAATACCCTCTCTGTTTTGTGGATTGGATTTGATTTGCTTTTTTCCCCCCTGCCTATCATGCATCATTCTGTTTCTATAAAATATTCTGCACAATGTTATCACATTATTGGAGTGATTTTTAAAGATGCCTCTAAGAACGAATGATCACCATCACTAGTAGTCTCTTTATTCTAATGCTGCATACAGCCATCTAAAACAAAGAATAAAAATTTACATATCTGTGTCCCAGCAGCAGTCTTAGCACTGATAGTGTATAGAGACTAAACAGCTAGTATTTTTTCCCCCCAGGCTTGGACAGGTATTATAAATCATCTCTTTAAATTACAACTTTGTAAGATCTTTGGTCACACGGTTACATCTTCATAAAACTCACCTGGCTGCAAATGTCAACCAGGATTCTCAAGCACCATTACCTCTGCTTGACCTCATACTAAACAACTGGATGTCCATTTAACAGCTTTTCTGTCTGCTGAGTCTCAAGCAGCAGTACTACTAACAAGATGACATGAACCTTAAGTCACCTGGGGCGACTTTCCAATGAAGAGGAGAAACCACAGGAATCCTCAGAGCGGAGTCTGAAATGAGTTTATTCTAACAGCAGACAAACGTACTTCAGAGAGACTTTTCTGATGCTTAATAGCACTGATTTAAAATAAGTTATTTGCATCAAAATTGAGAGCACAAGTCTCAGCATATTTATAGCTGTCTTGAGCTCCTGCCTTTTTTCAAAAAACAGCAGCCATGGAAGGGTTTAAGTGACTTGTTTTAACTGCCCATAAGTAGTCTTGACAGGGAGAATCCTGCCTCTGAAGATGTGCTTAAACAAGTCACTAACATGCTGCAGGTCTGATGGAAAGCGCTTTATTCTCTGAAGCGCAGCACTCCACAAAGCTGAATGCTGTTAATCTTCGAACATTAACAAATGTGAGCTCAACCTGCAGGAGATCAAGTTGCTGATTGCGTTGGTTATTACTAGTATTTCAGAATCAAAAGCAAACTGAGGACCTCATGTTAGGCAAGTTCACCAAGGACAAGTGTCTATGTGTAAAATATACATATCAATATTACAGTATTACAAAAGCATCCATTGTTGTTGGCAGTGGCTTTGTAACCATGTTGATCCAGGATATTAGACACACAAGGTGGGAGAGGTAATATCTTTTATTGGACCAACATGTGTTAACTCTTTTCCCATTGCATCTTGTTTTTACCTTTCCCAGATGTGAAGAAGAGCGCTATCTAAGCTCAAATGTTGTCTCTTTCGCCAACAGAAGTTAGTCCAGTAAAAGATATTACCCTCACTCACCTCATCTCTCTAAAAGCAACCATGGTGACTTCGGAGTCAAGTTTATGATCACAATTGTAATTGAAGCAGGTCTATCATGTCGCACTTTGTATTGTTTGAATTCGGGGCCCACATTTGGCACAATAATGTTTCAGGGGAACGGTTTCCCATGTGATTTGTTTGTGTGAAATATACACACTGCATTTTGAAAAGACACTAATATGTACTGCCTTTCTGTGAAACATTGCCAGTTGTCATCACATTTCTTTGGGTTTTGTAACTAAACCACCACAGCTCCCATGAACTCCAAACTTCACACGCACGCACGTTCTGACAGCATCACAGATGCAGAGTACTTTAGAGTTTTTTTTAAATTAAGCATGCAAACCCCTATTCCTCTCACAGGCCATAATCTGAGTGAGTTGCATCCAGATTAGTTGATGGAACTGCTCACATCTGTCATCTACTTTGGATTTCACTTAGTTTTTCTTTTTCCTGATGAGCTCTGCCCCAGCTGGGGGGCAGCCCGAGGAGCATGGGCATGCATGTGGGCTCCGGCGGCTACTGGTGCTTAGCAGGGATGGGGAAGGCACGAGGGAGAAGAACAGGGTTGCGTGCAAAAAGGGGGAGAATAGTGGCTGTGCAGAGGTCCTGTGGTAAAAGGTGCATGTGCCTAAATGCTGAGTCTGGGCTCTTCAAAGGCTCTCCAGGTGCTGCCTTGGCTCCCTACCCATACCATGGCATCACCAGACCCAGGCAGGGAAACACCATGCTCCCCCTGCACTGCTGACACAGCTCTCCAATGTATCCAAGACACCTGCTTATCAAGGGTTCCCTATAGCACTGCTGCATTGGAGCAGAGGCTGCAGCGTCAGAGGCACCAAGTGCTCCTACACCCGCCTGCCCACAGAACCCAGGCTCCCTCCTATATCACCACCCTTTCTCCCAAGAAACCCTCTTCCCATCTCCCCTGCTCCCCATAGCTTCAATCACTCCATAGCTGGTTCCGCAAACAACTCTGCTCACTCCTTTCACACCCCGAGGCCCTGCTCAATGGGGCCATTACGAACCCCAGCCTCCTTTTATATGTGCTGGGGTGTGCTACTGTGACTAGGCCTTGGAGGACAACAGCAGAGAACAGCCAGCCAGACTCCACCTCGCCAGGCCCAGCAGCAGCCAAAGCAGGGTCACTGGCCATTCCAGTAGAGTGCTCCGACTTCCTGTGCTGGCTGACTTTCTCCAAACTCCCCCTTCTTTACAGTTTTCACCTCAGCTTCATCCAAACCTGCTCCCCGCCCCCCCCTTCAGCCTGTCTCTCCCCACCCCTAACCTTTCCCAAGTCAACCTCCTGTCCCAAAAGAATCATGGAACTGCCATGATGTTTGCTGCCATCACACTGCCCACTCTACTTGTGCGTTCTATCCCTTCCCCTTTCCTGTGTCTGTCTTATTTCAACAAGGTTGACTCATTGTTTCCTTGAGCTTCCCTATCTCCCTCCAGTATCCACCTATGGTCGCTTGTCTTACACTTGGCTCGTAAGCTCTTTGAGGCAGGGACTGTCTTTCTATTCTGGGTTTGTACAGTGCCTCGCATGATAAGAGCCTGGTCCAGACATTTTGGTAATACAAACAACAGGATTCAGGATGCATTACATGATGGACTCCCTCATACTATCAATGAACCTTCCTTCTAATGATATCCTCTAAGGGAGCCAGGCTGCCCACCCTGATAAGCAATGGTGAACCTCTCTCACCAATACCTCTCCTTCCTTACTCCGATGACTTCTACACTACAGAGCCCATGCTGTAATAGCTTAAGCAGTACAGCTATGCTAGCACAGTTCTCTGCAGTGTATGCTGACAGGAGAGCTCCACTTGCTTCCATTTTGTTAAATGTACGAATTAGCAAGAGACATCACTTTAAAGGATTCGTTTCATATGTCTGGCCCACCCTGAGTTTACTGCCCCTCCCTCCCCCCAAATTGGGTTCCCTCTGGTTTACCCATAATGCTTGTACACTAAACCAATGGCTCCATCCCTGAAATCCATCCTCGATTGCTATGGTATTACAGCTGCTGTGAGCTGCTTTTGCAGATGTGAAACTAAGTTGTTCTTTATGTACCCTGAACTTTATGTCGTGCACCCCACTCACTGACGGAGCACAAACGCCAGCTTTGATGCCTTCATTGCAATTTAAAACATCCACTTACCTTTCCAGAGAAAGCCAAAACACACATTAAGAAACTGAAGCCGACTCAGTCATTCTGTCATGTTTCAGGAAGATCAATGTGCAGAGCCATTAATTTGCCTGTGAGACCTCCCACTTCCTTCTCTGGACATAATTCCATCCACCTGACCAAACCTGCAATTAACCTACAATTCAATGTGCTAAGATGCTAAAGCCAGGTCTCACCAACTGGTTTTCTGTCTTGGGAGACAGCAATCAGAACAAGGGCTTGCATTGCCCACAGGCCCCTGCTTTGTTTCTCCACTTTTGCAAGGGAAACTTGAGTTCTCAGTGAATCATTTCTCTCTCATGTGCCCATTCACACAATATCCAGACAAACATTTTAATGGAGCAGGAAGAAACACTTGGAGATTTTAGGCCACTCTATGCCAAAAAGCATGCCATTAGCAGGTGCCTTTTCTGCAGCTGCCCTTGATGCTGGTATAAGCCTCTCCATTACAAGATTACTGTATCCTGCCTCTCAACTAAAATCAAATCCCACTGAAAACATTACAGTCGCAGCAAAACGTTCTTCCTCGCTAATGCACCAACTGCATAGCTCTTGGAAATAAGCCTTCTATTATGATATAGGGGTTTGTTTTTTAGCTTACTCTTCAGCAATTCACTTTTATTACCTGGAAGGGGGTGGAATTATATCTGCTTGACTCAAAATCGATTAGTCCTGTGCTAGAAGTATAAAACCCATTAGGCCAGCATTCAGGCGTGGAGAGGCAGGAAGGAGGCCCGAGTGGATTAGGGATGACTATGTAAGGGGCATTTAGATTGGATAGATTCCATGCTTCCTAAAGAAACCAATTATAAAAGCCCTGCTTTAGCATACATTTGTGTTTATTCCCTTTCTGCAGTACATTTTTCTATTCTTGTGATTCCTAAAAGAACATATTCTGAGTTTGAGGCGTCATATGTTAGTCAACATTTATGCATTTATTTTTGCTTGTTTTGTTCATCCTCAAGTATCCCTCTGCTTTTTCTAACTTGGTTGCGAACCAGCTTCAATATAATGGGAAGACATCATGCCCAGAAATTAACTTCACCTACCTGAGACACTAAAACAAGACACTATTCAAAGTATATTGTGAATATTTTCGTCATATGATTTCTCTTCTTTCTGATGTACATTTGTCAGTATTATATAATTTGTCAACATTATCAGTAGGCTTCAGAGGCAACAGCCCACTGAGATGAATGGGGCAGTTCACACCTTTCAAAGCTATTGTTTCAGGCTGTATACAGAATTAGGCAGATATCACTGCATCAGTTTATAATCTAAAGAATCTTTGGTACCAACTCATCATCAAAAGGTTGTATCTAAATATGGTGGAACTATACATATCACAATGCCACTACTTTGTAATAAACATTAAACCAAGTTGAAACCTGGTTGTGTTATAAACTTAAAGCACTGGCTGGGTTTGCTAAAAGACTCACATTGATTTACAACTATGCAGAGAACCCCTGCCCACCAAAGTCAATCACTGCTAATAAAATGAAACTCGGGACACTTCCCCTTTGAAAAAAATTTATGTTAAAAATTCCTGGAGATTTGACATTTTCTTTCATAACTCTGAGGATTATTTTCCTCCTTTTCCAGTCAAGCCCTTCCTTCATAACTCATCAGTACCATGCCTTACACTGCTGGATGGATCAGCGTTCTATACTGCTGCTATACTTTTAATGTATGATTTTATTTTTGGTGACTGACCTTTATTCCATTTTTTTCTATTCCCATTATTAATCCATTTAAAATATTTTTCCTCAAGTAAATTAGTAGCTAACTGCTCATCCCCACCCAATCAAAATACCCCTGAATTACGGGGAAGTGAGGATCTGGAAACGGATCTGTATTGAATTTTGTGGCTTGGGCCCATCTCTGTTAGCCAAGTGTTTAAAATAATCCTATTAAAATTAAATTTTATTTCCTTAGCCATACTTTATGGAGTTGTTTGAAAGTGACATACAGTATTTACAACCTATCTTTAGCAACACAAATCCCATTCATAACTAGATCTCTTGCAAAGAGGAAATCAGACAGCACTGAACTCCCCTGTTCACAAAAGAAAATGTCATTAGCTGACAAAGGGTGGCGTTTTTCCTGCTGATAGCCAATTAGTTAAACAAATTATTATTTAATTAGGTTATAAATATAATACTGTAACTTAATCTGGATAGCACTTGAGAAACAGTTATATAGAATCATAGAACTGTAGGGCTGGAAGGGACCTCGAGAAGTCATCTAGAATAGCCCCCTATTCAGAGAGGCAGGTCCATGTAAAGACCATCCGAAAGGCATTTGTCCAACCTGTTCTTAAAAACCTCTGATTGGGATTTTACAACCTCCCTTGGAAACCTATTCCAGAGTTTAACGATCCTCAGTTAGAAAAGTTTTCCCATTAGCTAACCTAAGTCTCCTTTGCTGCAGATTAAGCCCATTACTTCTTGTTCTGTCTTCAGTGGACATGGAAAACAATTGCCCACAGTCCTCTTTATACCATCATTAACATATTTGAAAACTTATCACAGCCCACCCTCAGTCTTCTTTTTTCAAGACTAAACATGCCCAGGTTTTTGGGTTTTTTTTTTTTTTTTAACCTTTCCTCATGGGTCAGGTTTTCTAAGCCTTTTATCATTTTTGTTGCTCTCCACTGGACTCTCTCCAGTCTATCCACATCCTTCCTAAAGCGTGGCACCCAGAGGTGGACATAGTATGCCAGCTGAGGCCTCACCAATGCCGAGTTGAGTGGGACAATTACCTCCTGTGTCATACATATCCCACTCCTGTTCATACGCCTCAGAATTATATCAGCTTTTTTTGCAACTGCATCACACTGTTGACTCATTCATTATAACCCCCAGATCCTTTTCAGCAATATGACTGCCTAGCCAGTTATTCCCCATTTTGTAGTTGTGCATTTGATTTCTCCTTCCTCAGCGACGTTAACACTATTAGAAATTAATTATATCAATAACAAATGAATGCTTGGAGCCTCACTATTATATTTTCCCCCACTTTTACTTTGTGAATTTTCAGTTCCGTTTAAAGGCACTGGATTGACAGCTGTGAATAAGGAAGCCCTGTATTCATCCACTCATTGGATAAATGTGTGTCTTGAGAAAACCACCAGCAGTCAGGTCAGAACTGAAGCATACTCGTTGCCTTCACAGCTGGGTGGAACCTACATTTTGCTTACAAATACTTCAGATGACAATAAGTGATAGGGCCGTGATGCGTGTGTCTAGATGGGGATCTGAATTTTCCCAGAGTTCCAATGGGTTTGGATCTAGCGTTCAAGTTTGAGAATAACCCTTCTTACGAGCAGGAAAAAAATTTATTGTTAGGAAAATGGGGCATGTGCAGCATCTTGTGATCCCTGCATTAGTGAAATGTCTGAATATTTTATTTGCATCTTTTTTCTCTGTTCACACACCCTAGTATTCCCCCCCTTTCTGCACCCTATCTTGTCCTTTTCTGCACATTTCAGCTGCCTGTATTCCAAGTGAAAGGCCCAATTCTAAAGCTGTTCCACATAAGAACACCCATATAAGCAAGAAAGTGGGTGGAGAACCAGGTACTATTGGATCAGCTGACAGAGGTAACACTACAATCACCTCAGAGCTGACAATAACAGCCTCCTCAGATTCAAAAGGCAGGGGGTGCCTGGATTCATGTTCCCTAATCCAGTAAGCATGAGGCCCCTCTGGAGAAGTATACAGCATGACATTAAATAGTGCATTTTCTATCAGTGCTATTCACATTATATAGGAATAGCTCATTCACAGCTACTGAAGATGTAAGCATCCCATCTCCCTCTCCTCTTCGCCACGTGTGCCTGCAAAATGTGATGTTATCGTATAGCTAATATTAATGCCCAGATTCATATCCTTTATATAATATTATGGCAACTGCAGACTTGCATTCTCTGCTCACATCGCACAGACTGGTGACTACTCAGTTATACCCAATGTCGCTATATTGCCAATCACACAGAATATTGAGGTCTAATAAAATCAAAACCTCTCCCCTCCGATGCCAATTGACAAGTTTCAGATCGTAAGCTCTACTGGGCATGGCAAATGCAACTGCAGAAAGGATCCTGGACTGCGGCCAGTCCCTTCCCCAGCGAGTAAAGGTAATTAAGCTTTCAGCTACCGACTGGAAATGCTTTCTGGAAATGTTCCCTTATGCAAGGATTGCCCAGCAGAGGGCACTTTTGATTCACCATGCACTTCAGCTGCGTTTTCTTGTATTCTTTGTGGTGCTTGAGAAGCTGAAGCAGAGGTGGTGCTGTGTGCTTAAAAATAAAGACATTGTTGCTTTAGTCTACTCTCCCCCCCCCCACCAAGTTTTATTAAATTCTCATCTTTAATTCATACCTGCAAGCAGAGCTGATGTCACTTTTTTGCTATAAAAAAATCCACAAAGCACAAGCCAGGCAGGCAGTGGTATCTTAACTTCTCTTGCTTCTCTATTTTTATTTCCTGTTTCAAAGATTTGTTAGCTTTTCAACATCAAAAAAACTGAAAACCTATTCCAGCAGAAACAGGATTACAGCACTTAGAAAGGAAAGAAAACAAACTACATATTAGATCACAAAGTCTATCCCACTGCAAGGTCAGGATACACCCAGTGACATACCCCATATTCAACTCAACAGTCATTCATTCTCTTTGAAGCACCTGGCATTGGCCACTGTTGGAAGCCAGAATACTGGTGTTATTAGTCACTCCCTTATTTTTAATCAACTGAATGCTGTAACAGTTAGTATCAAGTCTGAGGGGTATAAGAGACGTAAAAGGCAACCAGAATAGCATGGAAGGGAATTATTTGTCTTCTCCTGCATCAATCCAGCAACTGCTACCTTACAGGTTAAAAATGTTAATAGCATTTTGTTCTGTGCTTACATACAGCTGCTGGCATTGTTTCATAAAACAAAGTCACACAAGATCAAAGGTGGCCAGCACCATGTAGGAGCTTCTATCTGGTGTTGCAGGATTAGTTTTGATGCAGCACACGAAACTCTGTTTGGATTGACAGCACAAGCCTAGAGGACAGAAATGAGCTGAGACTCTGCTGTGTTAAACTGGGGGTATATCATCTGTATAGGTAAGGGGGACTGGAAAGGAAAGCTATTACCAATAAAAACTATCTGTTACAAAACACATTCACTCTACTCTTGCCCAAAGAAATGCGATTTCACCAAAACTCTGGTTTGCTACCCCTTCTGATCCAGGAGCCTCATTTGCACCACTTACATTTATATCGCACCTTTCCTGCAAGGTGCATTACAAAACACTGATTGGCTAATCTAAATCGGGGGAGTGGCTGAGGCAGACAACCAAATACAATTTTTCATCTCCCTGTAGTGAGAAAAATCTGACTGAACCCCAGTTTAGCACAGCACAAACAAATCTGACCTCTGCTCTTCTCAAGAGACCCACCCGCAAAGAGACAAACTCAGAATTAGCTTATCATTGCTTTTCTCTAGCTAGAGGCAGGCTCAAGGGTGCGCTGAGTGGGGTAATGTCTGCAGTTACACCTCAGGCACTTGCCTGTACGATTGCAAAGTGAGACACCTGCTTAGCTATAGTAGGGCTACCTTGAATTCCCTGGGGGCACCATGCACACACGCCTCCACAGATCCATGCTAGAGAACTAGGGACTTGATACAAAGCCCACTAAAATCAACTGAAATGCACTCCCACTGACTTCAGGTCAGGCATTAAGATACTTCCCTCATAAGGAAAGGGTCTTTGAAATCTGGTTTATTCTTGAATCTTTGAACCCAAAAACAAATATTAAGGCCGGTTTTCTCTTTATCCACCCTGTTCACTCCAACAACCCAGTGAGTCACTTAGTGTTGAGGACAACCTGAGGCATATGTAAAAGTTCATCTCTCACATGTTATGGCAAGGCCCACTGTACTAGGTGGTGTTCTTCTTGAAACCCCAGCCCCTACAGTCACATGATTATGAGCACCTCATCTTTAAACCAAAGTAACTTTCTAGCCCACGTGATTATGGGGCAAAGCTTGAAAAGGCCCCCAAACAAGAAGATAAATAAGAAGAACCCCAAATTAATTATTTTTAAGCCCATCCCATGATTTTGGGAGGCCTGACTCATGATTTTTGAATGCATGGGACTGACAATGTCGTAAATGTATCCCAAGGATACACAGAGAGTCTATTTCAGAGTTGGTAACAGAGCCCAAGAGTCTTATCACTGCTGTAAACACCAGACGCTACCTCCCAGATTCTTATTCCTAGACTTATAGCTTCAGAGCTGAACAGTGCACATTTGGATCAAAGTAGCATTCAAAGATGTGTTTATAGTTTTATAAAAAAGCCAGATTGTGGGCACTTGCTGGCAAATGAGATCATCACACACGTCCCAGGGGTTGTTAAACATTATATTTTACATAGCTGAGCTAAAATAACTGGTTTTGTTAGTAATAATTTTACTAGACTGACTAAATAAATAGATTTCTCTTATCCACAAAATCATTTAGCGAGAGACTGGCTCCTCTGGGTCAATGCAAGTTAACTGGAAGCAGGTTTATACAGATGGGGTTTGTTTATTTTCAAATGTTATAACAATGGGTGGAGGGGTCATGTTATGTAAGAAAACACAAAGAGCAAAACAATTAGTGACAAAGAAAGATACTACTGTTATAGGCTTTATTTTCCCTACCAAATCTTTTGAGCAGGACTTCCTTGCTTGTTAGGGTCTTAGGAGTTTTACTGGAACTGTGTTATTGCTATCCATTCTACCCATATATTACAAGTTTTAGTATCTTTTAAACTAAACATGAAATCATTCATACAGTCTTGCAAAATGGCTATGACATGTTAACAGCTTAGGCAAAAAAGACCACTGAAACTCAAATGGGATTTGTGCATATAACCCACTTAGGCACTTTTGAACGTTTCCTCCCTCCCCCTGAAAGCTAAATTACACCTCCTTATTGTGACTGCTGATTCTCAACAAACAAAGGGCCAGATCCTTGGTTAATGTAAAATCACTGTAGCTCCATGGAAGTCACTGGAGCTATGCCAATTTACACCAGTTTAGAATACAATTCCACCTTTTTTTTCCTTCACCCATCCAAAAATAAGTTATCCACCCTGTGCAGGTAAGTGAGGAGAATTTTATGAGGGTCAAATAGTATAACATTAAGGCTGAAGTTTTAAACTCACCAAAGCCAAAAGGTTCAGAGTTAAAAGTTCTTAGTGCACCTGCAATTCTATAGCTTGCATGTAAGCCTTCCAATAGGATATTTCAATGACCTGATCATACAACTTCTTTGCAAACATTTTACACAAGCCAAAATCCTCAAAACTGGATGCCTGAAGTTAGACCTAGTCCAGTATTGCCAACCCCAAATATTCAAAAATCATAAGTCTGGACCTCCAAATCATAAGTTTGGGCTTACAAATCATAGGATTTTAAAAAATAATACATCCTGATGTTTGTTTGTTTTATTTCTCCTCTTGTTGTTGAGGCTTTAGGGTTAATTTTTTCAAGCTTTTCTTTGCAACAGTGAGGACTAGAAACCAGCTTATTTTTTTCTGCATGAAATTGTCTTGTCATCACATATTTCCAAGGGTAGGGACTTTAACACCCCCCCACCCCCATACACACACACGCAAAATATGAGATTTGCAATTAAGTCATTAAGAAATAGCAACATTGCCTGATCCAAATTCTAATGAAATCAGTGGGCGTCTAAATAGACTTTTCAGATGTTGATTTCTAAATATTTTACAAAGGAGGTTCAGCATCATTATCCAAAACGTATAGATCAGGAAAACGAAGGCACAGAGAAGTAAAGCAACTTGTCCAAGACAAAATCAAATGCAGGGCTGGGAGTAGAATCCAGGTACCATGGAAGTCAGGGTATGTCTACACTTAAAACAGTACAGAGGCACAGCAGTACCTCAGTGTAGATGCTATCTATGCCGAGGGGAGGGATTCTCCCATTAGAATAGGTAACCCACCTCCCCAAGACGTACTAGCTAGGGTGACTGAAGAATTCTTCCATCATCTAGTGCTACATGGGGACTTAAGCTGCCTTAACTATAGCACTTAGGGGTACGGATTTTTAGTTAAACAGACCTAGTTTTCCAGTGTAGCCCAGGCCTCAAATCCAGTGCCCTACTCACTGGATCACACTGACTGCATGATGTAGAAGAGTGACATGTCATGAGTGACTTTAGATAGGACATAAAATGACTCAGTAAATAAAGTGTAACCAGCTCTGAGCAGAACCGCAAATACGTAGTAAATAGGTCCTTTATTGCTTCACTTTGCCTTCCCCTCAATGTGTTGAGTGTTAAATCACCCTGCCTCTCCCATGTTGCTTTCAATGTTCCAGTGCCAAATTAGCAGAAGGAAAACACATCCAACTTTCACCTCATGCAAGACTGCGGAAGCCCAAAGACCTTGGTCACCTTGCATAGGCTTCCAAGGCAAAGAGAATGGAGAGATTGTTTCTGTTTCTTTCTTGTGGCCCTGAAAAAACAGCAGTCCTGAGCTCCTGCTGGAGAAACAGTACCAGTACCTAGATTCCTGTGAGCGCCTACTTATTTTCCGCACTGGTGATGATGGATTATATATGACCACAAGTTGAGCAAGGACTGGCAGCCTCTCTCTCCCCCCCCTCTCTCTCTCTCTTTCTCTCAACATTTTGCTTCAGTCTCTGTATTAGAAACTGCCAGTGCCTCATTTCAGAGTGCTTGCTGCATTAAGAGCACATATTCCTCACAATATTCTACTGTCACATTGCGGGACTGCAAATTTAAAAAAATATTCCCACACTTTGCATCTAGGGAAGAAAAATATCTTTATAATTCAGCATACTGGAAATAAGATGGCATTCTGTGCTAAAATCTTCTCTTCATATATAATCCCACAGAAAAATGTTTGGTTAGTGCCCACCAAAAGACCAGGAATTTAAACACAAGCTAGGAAATTCTCAGTTGAAGTTGGTGAATACACCTTATCTCTGCACCACATCTACGCACTAAACTCCCTCCTAGTATTAATTTACATAGCAATACTACCTAAGAGTCCCAGCGCTGTGTCAGGGCACAAACACAGAACAAACAGACATTCCATCTAGGAACCTCCCTATGCACTCTTTACACATGTTCTGAAGATCAGAGTGGCATGAAAGATTGACAAAGTACACAAATCCACACAAGTCAAGATTCTTCCATGATTTTTAAATACATCTCTAGGCGCTTGTATAGATAGGTTCTTTGTGGGAGGAGATCTGGTTCCAATAAATACCTAAACAGGAACCGGTCAATCCAGATAACTCAGAGGAAACTCCCAAATACAGTAACAACCATATTATTCTGGCCGTTACCAAAGTTTGTGTGTTATAGGTTTGGGATGGGATGTTCAAAAATATTCCAATTTGGCAGATAATTCGATAAGGTTACTGCTATATACCACATATAAAGTAAAAAATTCCCAGGGCACACTGATGGCAGGGTTATCTAGGTAATATTGTCAGATTGAGAGAGAATCATGTGAGGGAATAACATGTACAGAGAGAGCCCAGTGCAGAAAGACCAGGCACTAATATCAGTTTTAGGACTAGTCTACACTTACAAGTAAGGTCAGCATATGGTGCTCAGGTGCATGAAAAATCTACACCCCAGTGCCGTAAGATAAATCCACCTAACCCCCAGCATAGATACAGCTAGGTGAATGGGAAGAATACTTCCATCAACTTAACTACTGTTGCTTAGGGAGGTGGAGTTCCTACAGCTATAGACATGGCCTTAGCTACGTTCAGTTGTTTAAACAAAAAGGAAAAAAGAATTATGAATTTCTCTTTCCTTAGATGTCTTGCCTGAATGCTTTAAAGTAGCCCCAGAGGAATATACCCTTGGGTCTAAATCCCATAGGAAATTCTTCTTTGTGGTGGATGCTCTCCCCATGAGGCTTGTCTGTGTGTTTTCCTTTGATATAATCATCCCACCTTGGTTTTCAAATGTAATGCTATCTACGTTATTACAGCTCTTTGATATCCTCAAATGGCACTTATGCACGCTGTCACATTTTCAACTCTTCCAGATAGGGTCTGAATGGCTCTGACTGCTTGTGGTTCGTACAATAAATATTTAGTTAAGCCAACACAGATATCGCTGAATGATTCCAAGCCAGTGGCAGGCAATGCACAGAAACGCCCAGACCATTTGCTCTTTCCAAGTGAAATGTGTTTGTGATGTGTGAGAGCATGTGTTCTAATACTGACATAACTGAAAGAATAGAATCATAAAATATTGTGACTGTCAGAATCTGATGACATCCTGTAAATCCAGCCCTTGTCGTTATTTCTTTTTCTCTCTTCCAGTTTATGTCCTAGGAAAGCTTGCCAGATCACACATAAGTTGTCAGTAAGACTTGTGATTCCAGTCCCATAGTGTTGTGTTGGGTCCTGTCCCCAGTCCAATATAAACGCTGCTTATAGACCTTGTCTCAGGCCTAAAACAAAAGCTCTCAATAGACATGAATTAATAGACATGAATTTTCATACTGCCCACCTCACTTAAAATTAGAACAGAGTTTTATGGTTTCCTTTCTAGCTTGTCATCATCACCCAGCCCTTGTAAAACAGGTTTACATTCTTCCTACGCACAGTGAGAATGTGACCATAAAGACATTCCTTTCTTTGGAAGTTATCTTTTGCAGGTTATAAGGCAAATTTAAATCTTAGACAAGTTTGAACTTTACTATAACTTTCTACAAAACACACAATTTCAGCACCCCAGCATGCTCATATAGTGGATGTCCTTCAACACTATAAATCAGCATTTACCCCCAGTTTCTCTGCAGCACTATCTGACTTACAGCTGTTATCTCTTATGCATAGGAAGACTTAGATACCACTGTGTGGGAACTGTAGCTGACCACTGTACCATGGTTTCCTTCTTGAAAATTATCTCCTCATTGTAAAGTAGTCTAGAATACTGATTTGCACTCTTTGAGCACAGTGCTCCTCATCTAAAAATATCAAAGCGCTTTGGTTAAACCTCATAACACATCTGTCAAGAAAGTGAGAGCAAACCAAGCCAAAGATAACTTATTCCACCTTTGAAAATTGCTCTAAGATTCATAAATCTATGGACCATAAAGGACCATTGTGATCATTTAGTCTGACCTCCTGCATAACACAGTTCAAAGAACTTCACCCAAGAACTTCTGCCCCAAATCCATAACTTCTGTTTGAGCTATAACATCTTTTAGAATGATACCCAGTCTTGACTTGTACACACAAGTGACGGAGAAGCCACCCTATCCCTAATTAAGCTGTTCCAATGGTTAATTACTCTCACTATTAAGAATGTGTGCCTTATTTTTAGTCTGAATTTGTCTAGCTTCTAGATCTCTGAAAAGTGCTAGATGGGCACTATGTACCATTATTACTACTCTAGATAAACGTCAAAAACCAATTTGGACCAAATTTGAGCAAACTGTTTATGGGAAGGGGGAAACATTGTCAAAGGGGAATGTCTGAAGACATGTTGAATTCCCTTGAGCACCAAATCAGAACTGTAAAAGTGAACTGTGGTGTGGTTCTCAGAAGGCCATTCCACTGTGGGGAACTCATCTAGCTAGAAGTAGAGTGCAGCGACTCCGCTTTGTCTGTTGAAATGGAGATGAAGCAGGAGGTTTTGCTTCTTCTTCCACACAGTAATTTGAAGCAGTACAGCTGCATTCTGCTCATTGTTAGAAGGAACAATTTGAAGCTCACATCTGTGCAACAGCTATTAAGAGGGTGGAGCAGAGATGGGTAGGTCAAAAATTGACCTGGTATGCGGATCTTGCTGACAATATTAACTTTAGAAAACTCTCAACATGTTTATTTTGCAAACAGATCTTCACTAAGGAATTATAAAAGAACAAAACAGCAGCTTGCTGTTAGATAACACCGTCACACAAAACAAAGCACAAGCATGATGAGACAACACATTGCCAACGCTCAGAATTTTATCACGAGTCTTGTGATATCTGGTGGTTTTCTTAAGTCCTCAGCTCCTGAAATAGTGATGTGATGAGAATCTTATTTTCATTAAAATAAACCAAAACCCCACTTTTCTAGCCTTTGTGGCTAGAACTAAACTTGAAAACATAATCCCTACAAGCTAAAAACCTAGAAGCAAAAATTCATTATTTTAAAATCTCTCATGATTGGGCAGGGTAATAGAATAGTAATTCTATTACTTCTACATGCAAAGCCATTTGTGCTTTCTGTGTAGAGTTTAGATGGTGTGGCTCTCAAGGACCTGTCCTGTATTGGTTTTAGTGATTTAAACTCATATTTTCTATCAAAATGTGTTAATAAATGAGTGGCTCTTGGAAAGCAACACACAAGTGTAACTGACTGTAACACGAATGCTGAGAACACACTGCTCACTGAATTTCAGGTTAACTTCTTACAAGACGGTAGGCAGGCCGTTCGTCTGGTTTTAACATAGATAGTCCTGTTTTTTTCAAGGTTTGTTCTGTGTCTGGCATGGTTGCAAAACCAGATGGGGTTTTATCTGATATCACCCTGCATGAGATGGAGGGCACCATTTTAAGAAGTACGCCACTCTGCCCCTGCCAGTGTGATATCAGTGTGAGGTCATTCAGGTGGTGGTGGTGGGCGGGGACTGTGCTCTTCAAAATGGGGTCCTGGCAGTATGGGAACATTTGGTATCCTGGGGATGAGTCAGTGGCCAGCTTACAATACAGAATTTCTAAACCTGTACCCTTAATAATTTAGGGAAAGACTGTACCAGCCTGACACACACTGAGTAGTACTTTCCTCCATGAGCAGTCCAACTGGCTTCAATAGGCCTAAATTAAGCTGCTGCCATCCTTACAATATACTGTCCTCATGAGCCTGTACCAAAGTATTTAATACAAAGTAACCTTTTGGTAACATGACATTTGGTACCAATCAAACCCCTCTCTTACTACTTCTACCTACTCATAAAATGGAACCCTGCAAGCCCCATATTAAGCTAGAACCCAGAGAAAAACAATAAATCTTCCACTGCATCTTAAAGACCACCAGTCTCTGTATCTGATGTACAGCAAGGGAAAGTGAAACCAAGAGCAGGTCTCTCTTCCTTGGAAAGCTTTGGGTAGAGACAGCAGACCAGTGAAGGCAATTGCAACTGCTACTATACGGTGCTTTGTAATTATAGATAAGCAACACCTTACATTGCATCCATAACTGAACCATAGTGCTCCATTGCAAAATAAACTTAAAAGTGCACTAGGCTTCTTTGTGCACTAGCTGAACCTTCTGATTGCCTGTCAAAAGAAAGCAGCCAATGAGGTCAAGCTATAGTACAGGAATTCTATAATCAATGAGGGAAAACAAACTGAGTTAAAACTTTTAGTTGGAATAATTCAATGTAGTACTTACTGAGATCAGCAGGGAGAAAACTGCTGCTGCAATAGAGATCAGATATATTTCTGTTTACAAAAATTGCTAAAAAAGGCCATATTCTAAATCAGTGCTTTCCTAGTGTCACTACACCTTACCCAAAGATCAAATTACCCAAAGGAAATTGCTTCATGATACTGCAGTCACGTACATTCTTCTCAGAAACAGAAGTTTAAATCGCAAATAAATTCTCTGCATTGTTCTATTGGTGCACGTTGTCATTTATGTATCTCTACGAATTAGCACTGGAGTCACTAATTATTAAATACTGTATTTGCAAAGTGGAAGGGGACTCTTAATGGATATGAGAGAGACAGGTGCAGGCTCTCAGATCTTTTTCAGTAAGTTTTTTCTCAAAAGGGGATGGCTTGCTGTTTACTATCCTGTCATGTGAATGAATGCACCATGTATTTGTATCTCTCAGGCTGCCCGGACTCAGCCTAGGAAAGATATTAAGACACACTAATAATTCTGTTTAACAGAGCAAGAAGCCATTTGATATTGGCCCACCAGAGTTTCTGTCAGTATTTAAAAAGATACTGGAGAGGATTCTGTTGTGTTTCTTTTGTTTTACAGGAATATATTCAGTTCAGCATGACTTCCTCCCTTAGGGTCAGACTGCCAAACTGCCAACCTAGAGGTTGTGTGCCATGCTACTTACTGCAAGCTTTTGAGGGAGAAACAGGCTGTCTGGCAGTTCTCTGCTAAGCAGGAATAAAGAGGGGAAATGCAGCTATGTGACAGGAAGGTCTCAGGTCTTTCATTAACTAGACTATGGATCTTGTTCACCCTCGGGATTGAGGAGTGGGACAGATATAGAGCTCCAGTAAATCAGTCGATCACCGTGATTAGCAGACCTTGAGGTCTAAAAGTAGGTATCTCTTTGCCCCACAAAATACTTGAGCTCTCTGGGTAGTGATGTGAAGTTAGTTAGAGCTGCTCCTGAATACCCCACTTCAGATTTTTTTTCTCCTAGTCATCTCAGATTACTGCTCTAATCCCCAGGAATCCTGCTCAACTAACTTTTTTTTTTTTTTTTTTTTTTTGAGGGAGGGGAGAGGGGTAGACTACTCATAAAAAGGGAAACCAAAGTACAGACATACCTTGACGATACAAAAGGTAAGCGAGCAGTTAACTGACCTACGATAATGGGATCATTCTTAGCACTTGACCCTTTTACTGTATTTGTATTCTCGGCCCAACACCACACATCATTTGACTCAGCCTCAGTTTGGCCCAGAGAAAAAATTAATTACAATCTAATAGGTTTCAAATTGATACAAGGTATCCCATCATTACGGAACAAGAAAATGTAGAACAGCACTACATTAACTGGTTAGCAAAGGACTTCGGTCAATGCAGTGGAACAGGCTACAGTATCACAGAGACATGATGAACGGATATGTCAATAACTGTAATTCATTATCAGTGGCACTGAACTAGCATATGAAACCATTGGCATGAACAAAACCCAAGCAGTGTTTGTGGAAGAATTACTTTCCCTTTGCAAGCTCTAACTTAAAATAATTTTGCACTGAAATGGAGATGTGTTATAGTTTAACCCAGGCAGCAGTTACATATACCAGAGGATTAAAGTGTAAATCAGCAGCAGACTTGGAAACAGAAGGCTCCGGGTTTCAAATGTCAGCTGAGCCTCTCCCTTACTGTGCAACCTTTGACAAGTCACTTGACCTCCTGGTGCCTCAATCAAAGCTAGCTTGAGAACTGAGTAAGCAAGATCCCATAATAAGTCAAATACTACATCTGAGCTGAGAAGCCTTAGATAAACTGCATCCCCCTGGAACGTTAATATTATATTTGAAATAAAGGTTTACATTATTAAAACCAGACTGTGCCATGGTTATTTAAATCATGTGCGAAGGAAACAGGCTTCATGTTGAAGGAATGTACCGTGGTTATATAACAGGGATAGGTAAACCCTCCCCCAACCCCCACACACACCTTCCAGTCTTGGAATAATGACTGCTACCCATCCAATCCTTTTAGGACAAGTTTTTAGGCTACAGCAACCCCACATGCACAGTTCCAGTGGCCTCTCACCTGGCTCGCCTCAAATGATGCCCTCTGCTTCAGGGACACAACTGCAGAAGCCTTCTGAATAGCCACTTGGCCCATTACTGTCCTCAAGAGGGGGAACCATGAGAGTAGTTAAAGTGGCATGGAAGGCCTTGCAGTTCCCTTTGTGCTGGGGTGAACTTCAACTACCTTAGCTAGAGTCACCGAGGTACGTTTTCCCCCACCAATCCATGCCAAGAGGCCACCGCATGGTGTAGCATAGATGGAGTCTATGAGCTGGGTTTCAGGACTTGGGAGTTGAAAGCCTGTCGTCATTATCAAGGAAATCAGGGTTATTATAGTTAAACCAGGTTGCTATTTAGGTCTTAACTTTTTGAAACATAAATGTCTGGTCTGGGACTCACTTCTTCCAACACACACCTCTGAGACTGTTTAAGCAACAGCACTGATAGGCACTGAATGTTGGTGGCAGGGGATGCAAATGGCTATAGCAGAACATGGAAGTGAGCATACTCTGGGATATAGCAGTGAAAGAGCATGGAATGGACTCCTAGAACAGATCATTGCTGGTGAAACTTTCCAAATGTTTACTTTTTTATGGGCTTATTTTATCCTCCAAACCTACCTGCAAGAGACAAGCTGGTCTTTTACCAGATTCATCTTTTAAATTGGTAGAATTAATGAGTACATTTGTACTCGTTACCCACAAGTCTCTTAAGCCAGGAAAGCTCCCCCTCTTTGAATCAGAAGCAGTACAAATCCTGCTGTTGGGCTGGAAAAGGCACGAATGCATACTGAGTTACTGAAAATGTTTTTCTTGGCAAGCCAGTGCTTTGACAGCCCTTTTTCCTTCATTGCAAACAGATTTATGTAGTTCTCACTCTCTAAGCTGCATGACCAAGTGGAGCTGTTTCAAACTAATAGATACCTGAGCCCTTCCTCAAGTGTATGAAAGCAGAGCTAGTTTTTCCTGAAGCTTCCTGAGAAACTGGTTACTAAAGACGGCAGGCCACAAATTATACACCCACAGCATTTCCAACCAACTCTCCTCCCTAAGAGACCTTGGAGGTTTGTAATTAAGAAAACAAAATGCTTTGACTGAAAAACTGGCCAAGTGAATGTTGGTATCAAGATCCTTCCCATGGATGTACGCTATGGAAACACCAGCAGTATTTACACCTAGTTTTCAATCATTAGGTAATTCTGGAGATAACTGTAGGATTAAACTCCCAACCCCCAGTGTTGCTACAGCTCTGCATAAGGTATTTTGCAGTTGCCATCGCTAGAGGGCCCTCAGCACCTCAGATTAGATTCTCAGAACCTGGCAGTTATAGTCTTTCTAGTGAGGAGGAGTCACCACCATTAGAGCAACAATAGTTCTTCTCTCTCTCCTCAGATTGTATTTAGCTCAGATGTCCCTGTGTGGTAATAGAACCACCACCACCCGGCTTTCATAGAGCACTGTTTATCTGCATGTTGCAAAGAACTTTTTAAAGGGGAAAGCATCATTATCCCCATTTTACAGATGGGAAAACTGACACACAGGGCAGCAAGTGACTTGACCAAGGTTACCCAGTAATCCAATGACAGAACTGAGTAAAAAAGTATTTTACCACTATGACCCAGGCCCAGCCTTTGCGGAGAACAAGGGTACAGCCAGCCAGAAATAAGTTAAAAAAAAAAAAAATTAGAAGGCAGAATATTTTTATTAGCTATGTTTGCTAGACAGGAGACCATGGAAACCACAGTTTGCTCTTCCTCAGCTATCTCTAGAGTCCCTACATTTCTTACGTATTTTGACAAAAATGTTTATTTCAATTTTTTTTTTTTTGAATAGGGCAGTAATGATGGCTTTTAAATCAGTTTACACTTTTGCAATAGCCAGAAGCAAAGGAAAGCTTAGATATTAATTGAAACTGCCATTACACTAGAAGTCAAGATTCATATCCAATTCAGAAATAAAATCACATCTCGTAAAATTAATTTCTTACTGACTGCCAGATAGAAATCACAGCAAAGGACGACATCAATAATCTACAACTGTAATACAACATACAGTTAGCTTTCCCTCTCAGTAGATTTAAATTAACATTAGAAATCTCTGATTTTGGTGAAGATAGTGGGAGAAACAGATGACTCAGTGACTAATACTGATTAAAATCTAATCCTGCCAAAACCACAGTAAACTACTGTAAACACCTATTAGCAATTAACCAAAAGATATCTTCTTTGCTTGGCTGGATTGACACCGAAATGTCCTCCAAAGTATTAGCAGTCTGCATCTTAAAAGGATTTAGGAAAAAACCCAACAAAAACCTCATCCAAACTAAGTTTCTCTACCAGATACCTTTAAAAACAATTACAAAGATATCCCATAAATCCTTTGAATGGCAGGAAATACCTGACCAATTTAAACCACATGGATTCTGAATAAAAGTAGAATGGATTAAGTGAAATAAGCGTCCCATTCCCCCCTACAAAAGTCACAAATACTTCTCCACAGGACTGTGATGTAATGTAAAAACCTTGAATTGCCAGTGCAAATTCGAGTTACTGTGCCGATTTAAAAACAAAAATCTCTTTGGAAAACGAGCCGGAACACTGAATAGAAGACTCAGTTGTGATACTGCTTCAGAAAGAAGCCTCTCAAATTACCAGAAATCCTAATAAAAGCCCCATTAATAGAGCACAAATCCTGCAACGGCTTGCACATTTCTGTCACTGGGAACTCTATCAGAATGAAGGGAATGCTTTTGCTGACTTCCTCTTGGTAACAGCATGAAAACCTTCTATGGAATTACAGGGCCAGTGCTCAAGGTGGGATTTTCTAGAGTCTAAGGACTTGTCTACACTTACAGGGCTGCAGCACCGAAGTAGTTAACGAAGATGCTACCTATGCCAACGGGAGAGCTTCTCCCATCAGCGGAGGTATTCCACCGCCACTAGAGGCGGTAGCTATGCTGACGGGACACCTTCTTTCACCTGTGAAGGAATATCTTCACTTAAGTGGTACAGCTGTGCTGATACAGTTTTGAAGGGTAGAGCTGCCCCAAGCCTGAGAAACACAAGCTCTGTTGAAAGCTTTTAAATACCTTTTAAAATCTGGCCTAAAATTTAGGCACCCAAGGACATGAACAGTCACCTAGAGGAATCTGCAAAACTGCCTAGCTTCCATTGAAATGAGAGTTAGGTGCCTAAGCACTTGTGAAAAGCCCACTAGATGCCCATATACATATTTACACACCCCAGTAAGTGGCCAGATTTTAAATACTGGTAAGCACGTTCTAGGAATATTGGATGTTGTGAAGGCCAAGACTATAATGGGGTTCAGAAAAACTAGATACGTTCATGGAGGGTAAGTCCATCAATGGCTATTAGCAAGGAAAGGCAGGGATTGCTGTTTGCCAGAAGCTGGGAATGGCTGACAGGATGGATCACTTGATGATTACCGGTTCTATTAATTCTCTCAGAAGCACCTGGCATTGGTCACTGTCGGAAGACAGGATACTGGGCTAGATGAACCATTGGTCTGACCCAGTATGGCCATTTTTATGTTCTTATGCTGACCTCCTTTGCAAATCTGGCCCAAGGTCTACTACACACACATTCTTTCTAAGTGAAATTAGTACAAATATGGAACTGATACACAGTACTAACAGTCTCTGTTACTGCCTAGTGAATGACATAACAGTCACCGTGTTTAAAGATTTTCTCTCTGCAGTTGAAATAACTTAAAAATACCTAAATTTTCTGGGTGCCCTCAGTTTCAACAAACAGCCACCACCAGTTATTTGTTAAGTTTGCCTACAGCCAATTCTGTTACCCTTCCGCCTTTGGTTTTGCCTTAGGCTTAAACCTATTTCATCAGGTGACCAGACAGCATTTCAGTTCCCACAATGAAATAAAATAGAATAAAACCCCCACAACAAGTTTTTTATTCTTCTCTGGGACAATGCACACTCTATTGCATCTGCTATTACAACGTGCCTGTAACAATGTTCTCTAACAAGCAGCCCGAGGGTCAAATGTGTCCCTTGATCAATTCACTAGAGGTCTCCAGTGCAGCTGGAGGTGTGTCTGAAAAAAAAAATCCCTTTATTCTCTCCAATTCACTGGAAAAATATGCTGTCACTGAGACGCTCTTTTCTTCCTCTAGTCTCGACAATTCAGGTAAACAGGGAGCAGCTCTGCTGATTGGCATGGCACTGAAACCATTATGGCTCTAGCATGTGTATGAGACTAAAAAAAAATGAAACATTGATTTGCCAAACAGTCTCGCTCTGAGTATTACTCAGTGATAAGGAAAGGAACCAGTTGATCCACTTACACAGCTGCAGCTGGAGGCAAGCAAGGACAAACATAAGAGATACTGGATCAGCAATAACTTTTTTTTTTTTAAACACTAGATTTTAAGAATCCCAGTTATTGGCTAGCACCAGAGCACTAGGATGTACAGGATGCCAGCTGTTTAGCCACCATATTATTTAAACCTGCTTTCAGCTAGTGGTTAAAACAATGGTGGTCAGTCTTGCTCTACGGCCTAGCACATAGCGCTAAGTAACAACTACACCCAGCAAAAAGCATTCTTTGGGGCTTCTGATACAGTCGGACTTGGTTTAGAACCTGCTAAAAGGACACATTCATATTCAAGCAGCAGGGAACGAGTTAATGCCATAGGCCAACACAGTTAAGTGCAAAAGCTTACTCATGCTTGATTGCATGATTTCTATTTCATATGTTGTGATTTATTTACAGCTCAGTGTATGAGCCACGCAGCTCATATTAGCATTAGTGGAGCTGCCCTCTAAAGCCTGCTGACTTGGAGTTGGACCATAACCTAGTAGGCCTCTAGTGATTAAGAGAAGCTTGTACTCCTGGGAGCTACTTTGCCTCTCAGGCTGATATTTGCCATGCACCAGTTCCCACTGCTCCTGACTACTACATGACAATACCTACAAGCACTGAATGAACAGACAGACCCCTTTAAAAAAACCAAGTATACTCAGAAAGTGACCTTTAATGGGGCTGAATAAAGACCGAGCTGTCCCTTACTCAAGCATGGCTTCATCGCGTCTGCTCCTTCCACACCCTGTCCCCTTGTCACGATTTGCAGCAGGGCCTTGGCACAGACACTTTACAAACACACGATGGTACACAAACTGAAAAGCCCAGTTCTGAAGTCCTCTTTATTCTGCATGATAACTGGCCAGGACGATTTTGGGAACTCAAGCCCTGCCTACACTGGAAGTTGCAACCAATGGTGTTGCTGCAACACTGCAAACCCCTAGTGTACACAAGTAAAGCCTTGAAACTGGGATAAGCAGCATGGTACAAATCACAGCTTATAGTGGCAGCCAGGCCTGCGGATGGAGGAGGAGAGGGGGCAAGGGATACAATTGCCCAGGGGGCCAGCAATCTGAGAGGGCATGGGCAAATGGGAGGATAGATACACATAGATATATATATCCTCCTCACCGCCACACCCCGCTTCCCCACAAGGGAGGGCATAAAGAACTGCAAAGCTAGTCTCAGAGCTTTCTTTCTATCCCCTTTCCCATACTAGCACGCTCCCATCTAACCAGGACCTGTTTCCTATTTAATAGGGAAGGAGAAAGGGTGTAATTGCTTCCCAGTACCTGCAAGTTGCAGCTTCCAGGACAAGAACCAACACTGCTGGACAAATGCAGGAAAAGCATTCATAAGAGGCTTCTTTCAAATCCATTTAGTCACTAAGATCCTGAGGTTGGGGAACAAGGACCACCACACAAGCCAAGAACATGGCACACGCAATAAGAGAAAAAAATTGCAGGTGCCAGCCACAATTATTGCTCAGAGGGAGAGGGTGTTCCTACACACAAGCAGGAGCACCCAAGGTGTAGCCTGCAGGCACTGGGTTCTACAGTACTGGCCTTGCACCCAGCAGGAGGAGCACTGCATGACAAGACCTACCCTCTCCACCCTTCCACTCCTGTAGGAAGACAGCTTTAGTCATTTTATGAAAATTAGGCATGGCCCCTAAGGGCTTGATGACTTGCCCACTGCAAATCACATTTGTGCAAAGTCACACGTTGCACAACAAATCTTTTCACTTCAAAACTTGGAAAACACGAGCAAATATACTCACCCTATTTAAAAGGAAGCCATCACAACCAACCATTGACTGGAAACGCATGAGACCATCTGCAGCTCTCAGAGACGCAGCATGCTTGTCATTGCACGTCCCTGCAACTATTTTAACCTGCCTCTCCACGCCAGAGAGCAAAACTGCCAATGACAATGCCATGACAGTGACAACAGAAAGGCTGAAGTTCAGATGCAAATTGTTATTCCCCTCAGCTAGGCAGTTATGCATGAGACACACCACTTGTAAATACTTCTTTGCCAATCAATTATAAACTTGAGCCACAAGGAAAGCAAGAGAGGAGAAAGGGAAAAATACAAAATAGCAGGCAGTCTTTATGCCATCCCGTCCCTTTGACCAGTGCCAGGGACCATATTGTTAACCACAGATTGCAGCAAAGCATGAACACGTGATGGAAAAAAAAAGGGTGATTTTGTTTTTAAGAGCAGGTTAGTCTTATGTGCATCTACTTTCTATTCCCTCTGATAGCAAAAGATGGTGTTTAAGGTTTATTGTTAGGTGCTGTATGGTAAGCAAAAGCCAAGACGGTTTTTACTTTTGCCCTCATGTACCGGAAAGAAAAATAAAACATCCGCTACAAACCTAAAGTAACTTAAAATAAATGAAGTCAGTAACTAAGAGCTAGGATGTCTGTAACCTGACTGGGATTCCTTTGGTATTATTCTGTCAGCACCATGAAAAAACATTCATAAAGGGAAACTGCTCCATACAAATGAGGAAAAAAACCCAGCATATTGTGTTTTAAAACAATAAGTCACTGTCTTTCGCTCCACAGTGGTACACCTATCTCATATTAGCTGAACTATCTCAGCATGATATCCCACAGACTGAGATTTCAACTTCAGATGCGTGAGTGACAACAAGTGATAACAAATAACTCTTGACCAACAATCACTTGCAAATCACCAGAATTTACAGAAATAGGTTTATGGGCTCCAATGCCACCTCTCAGAGGGCTGCAATACTACCTGCAGTACCGAGTAATCAAAGGAATTTATTACAGGATTCCAGTGCTTCAGATTGTATATAGCATTCAGAAGGTTAGCCATTACTCCATCCTTGGCTTCCTTTATCAATATCAGGCCACAGAGTTTGGTAGGCAAAGTTTGCTCTTACAGTCAATTTATCTTCTACTTGCTGCTCAGTGACCAAGGGTCAGGAAGGGGCCAGAAGAGGAAAGATTAGCAAAATCTAACTGGAACTCATGTTCTCCTTCAGTATTCACCTGCATAGACTCTACAGCGGATGAAGAATGGAGCTCTTCAGTCACGCATTCCCCTGCTTTGGAACCAAAGCACTGAACTGCCACCATGGAGAAAGTGGAGTCTAAAAGATGGGCTCAAGCAGTAGGATTTGCTAACTAACCCTTAGCTGCCTGACTGTCTGAAGCTCCACTCTGAGTGCTAATACAATTTCTGGACTCTCAGCACCATGCAGCTAACATTTACACTCTGCTGTGTTATTGGAACCTCCTCTAATCAGTGAGATACAAGTGAAAAGATGCTGCTACACAAAGCCTGTGCATACAAGGCCGCTCTCAGGAGGTCATTTTTCAACACGGTGACTGAAAAACAAAGCAGGCAAACTCCCATTACCAATGGGGTTTATATGCCCTATTTCCTGCACTTCGCACTTGAAATATTCTTCTTGGTGGGATTTATTTTTATGAACAAATTAATTCCCAAGTCTGACCTGTTTTTAAAAAATCTGAAAATTAATTTAGAACTTTAAAAGTAAAGAGGCCACATTCACGTGATTGTTTCTTTGGGCATATTTCATCTCTCAGTTACAAATATGTACACATCTGATTACCCCTCAGGAGTCCTTCCACCAAGAAGTTCGGAAGAGCTTTTAAGGCCATCAAGCTCCCTGATTATTTTATTTAGTATTTTTAATTTCCTCTATTAGATAAAACTGCAGAATAACTACCAGGGGCTTCATATGTTGAATAAGCCAAATAAAATAACCCTCCGGCATTCCCTTCCCATCACCCCGACAACTACAAGTAACCTGGCTTGACGGACCACGGAACAACGAACGCTTATTTTACCTAAGAGATGTCTCCAAATCAAAGATGTGCTTACTCAAGCTGTGCATATTCTCAACAGTCCATGTAAACCATCAATCAGTGAGCAGTATGAAAATCAGCTCCCTGAGGAATCAATGCAGAGAGAAAGAGAGAGACAAAGAGGGGGTGTTTGCAAGACAGCCTGAGGCTGCACTTTGTGAGGATAGTGCCACTGCAAGATGGAAAACAGCATCTTCTTTGATAGGTTTCCACAGAAAAACCCAACTGACTTGGACAAACATCATTAAAAGGCTTTACACAAGAATTGGAACCACCACAGCTCACTTCTGCCATAGATCATGGTGCACAGATTAAAACCTTCACATTCCTCACCGAGTTTTGTGGAAATTGGGATCACTGGTTAGGAACAAACAAGTACAATTTGTTCTGCCTGTTTGGAATAACAACTCACAGTGCTTTAGAAAAATATATCTAATTCTCTCTCAGCAGTGACCTAACTAGGGCTGTATCTTTTTTGTTTGTTTCCTGAGTTCAGATTAGAGCAAAATATTTAAGGGCATGATATAGAAATGGAGGCAAACTATATTGCCTTATTGGTGTTAATTATATTTATTTTCCAGAAAAAAGAACCGGGGGTCAACCTTAATTAAGGCTACTCACAAATTAAAGAACACCACTTTACCCATTAATGTTCTGGGGCTTTGTTTTTTCCTGACAATATTATGTGCAAAGCCCAAGAAGATATAAGAGCAGAGGTTACAATTAGCTACCTGTCTAAGGAATCTCAACCCTGGTACATCAAAGAGCTCACTTAAAGCCACCTAAATGAGGTTGAGGGCTAGTGAATCAAGGTGGAAGTCTGCACTAGAATCTTCCTCCCTGTCAAGCCAGAATTAGGGTGCAACCAGGCATGCAGCTGCTGCTTGTTCGCTCCTGGGGCTTCCAGACTGCAACAGCAGCTGCTGCCTGCTGCATCCACCTCCTAAAGCAGCCCCACAGGCCGACACTGCACAGCAGGCATTGCCCCTGGAGCTGGTGGAATCTCTGTGGTACTTTTGCATTAAGGGAGCATGCCCAGTCAGAGGCAGAGGAGAACCACACTGATATACGGGCCGCTTCTCCCGTCCTTTAATTTTGCCACCATAACTATGCACAACTATGCTACTTCTGACCCTCTTCCTCCCCTGCTCTCAAAGCAAATACAAATAAAAGAAAGATTTTGAAAAGAAAAAAAAGTAAAAAGTCTTTTGTGTTGTGTTAGTCAATGAAATACAAGAGACACAGATACAAGCAGTTACAGCTTTCTGTAAATTACTTCATGTAATTAAATCCACTTCTCTAAATTACAAGCCATTTAGCTGTTCTTTTATAACAATGTAAGCAATGACCACCAACCACCTTTTTATGGAGTTTGATGCCATAAAAGTAGTTAGCAACAAAGTTTCCTTTATATCTCTTAATTTCAAATAAACCATTGCAATGAGATCCATTCACATCTACTCAGCAAAGTACATATTCTGCTGCAAGACTGAGGCTATATTTAACCTATCTACGGTCTCTGCTGATCAGCTAATGGCTAGACAAAGGAATTAAAGGCAACCTGAAAAGGAGTTTCTAAAAATGGAGTTTGTGCCCTTTTTTTAAAAAACAATTGTTTTTTATATGTACAGAGGCTTCACAATTTATTGCTCCACCAGTTCTATTTTCTGTTTGGATTTTAACTTTGGAAATAGGAGGAATGTCAAGTCAGGTCTTCCCTTGGTATTGCTAGAGGCCTTACTGGGACTCCTGGGAGACCAATGCTATCCTGAGGAAAAAACTGTAGGCGCAGCCTAATCGCCTGATCCTGAACCCACTGAAGTCAATGGTGACATCTTCCGAGAGCAAAGGTGGACTCAGGATCCACAGCAAAACAGCGAGTGGAATACAAGTCTCCTAACCCTCCGTTCTTTTTCTCAACTACAAAGTAATCCTTTCTTTTGGTGTAAATCATGGCAGATGCCACACAGGACCCAGAGGACGGATAGATGTGGTGGTTTAAAATTGAATTGGATCTGGAGAGACACATAGGACACCACTTCCCAGAAGAAACCCTCCCAAACAATGGGTAACTCAAACGCTTTCTGATTTGTGCTTCAAATTTTAGTTGGAAATATTCCAAATGTTGAATATATTCTAACTTCAGAGTTTTGGCTGCATGCCGACTCAGCCTCCTTAAATTCCCCCTCCCCTCTCCCCCAGCTTGTCCTGATGTGTAGTGTTAGAGAAACCTGTTAAAACAGCTGCTACATTCCACAGAAGAGTGGCTGCATTTCAGGATAAGTCAACACCGCAAACTTAAGTCGATCTAAATTACATTAACGTGCAGCCACTGCAATAATTAAAATCACTTTTGCATATCTACACTATGCTTCTTGTGTCGGCAGTGCATGGTCCTCGGTAGGAGCGCAGGCATCGATTTAACAGTCTGTGGGGCACTGTGAGACAGCTGCTGAAACGCAGCAACAGTCGATGTAAGCAAGGCAATGTTTACCCTGACGCTGCGTCAACCTAACTACACCAACGTAAGCGCTGTGCCTCTCACAGAGGTGGAGTTAAGTCGGCGTAATGAGTGAGTGAAATTGGTCAGTGCTACATTTTAGTGGAGACACTTTTGAGTTAGGTTGCCATAAGCTGCCTTATGTCGACCTAACTCTGTAGTGTACACCAGCTCTCAGTGATGGATGAAGTTGTCCCCTATCTAAATTATAGTGATATTACAAACCTTACTTGCTTAAGGTTTGTAATGCACTTAGAGATATACCAGACAATCAAATCCTTATCATCTAGTGCTCTTTCTAATATATAGTAGGGTTTTCTGCCACAGACTTCAGAAATCTTTAAAACCACTAGGTAAATTCTGTTAAAATAACAGCACTTCTTTAGAGTAGCCAGGATGAGTTAGAAAAGAAACGTACAGTATTTATTTACAATGGATTCTCTTCCTGCTGCCACCACTGCGCTACGCCCATTACTTCCCTGGACTCTGTAGAAAACAGAATACAGAGCACATAGCCAGGACTTAAAGCAGATTTTTAAATTACTTCCCAACAGTGCAAACAGATTGCTATTGATTGAAATGAGCATGATTTTAGGCCTTGGATTAGCAAACCTAATGACTAAATACTGTATTGCCCATTTCAGTACTTTGTGCAGGGCCTCCCCAGGGGTTCCTCAGGCAGCTGTGAAGTCTCTGTACTCGCAGATTACTATGATAGAATAAGAAAGACCATCTGTGTCTTCCTAGTGTAGCAGCTCTCAGCCTAAGCCAAGGACCACCAATGAAAATCTCCATCTGACAGGGTCCCCTGCTCTACCTCCTCATTAAGGGCTTTGATGCCAATGGGACTGGTTCACCTGCTTAAAAATAAACACATTGAGTCTTTTGCTGAATTGGGGTCAGAGTACTCACAGGATCAATCCCTAAGTGATTTTTCCTCTTCTTGTTACAACCTTCAGGAAATCCAGGTTGCAAACTCAGACAACTAGACATTTCCTGGCAGCTAAACCAAAGCCAGAACTCTTTCTATTGCTAAAAAAGTATCAGATTAATTGTGTAACTCCTGCAGCAATCACAAATGCCTATTGAAAGCGACACTGACAACTAGCTTTAAGCCCAAAATTTAGATCTGTGTCCATACAAAAAAAATTAAGTGGATCCTGTTTTTTGAAGTTCTAATGTAAAAAGAAACGTTGGATTAAAAAAGGCTATCAACAGTTTTTCATTTGTTGGGGTTTTTTTTAAGTGTTCGGTGAAATTATGTTACAGTATCTGCTAAATAAAATGGTGAAACCATCAAGAAGCAATGACTGATCTGCCAAATTTTCACTGTTTAAAATGCAGTGACATTAAAAAAAAGAAAAGAAAAAAGCCCTCTGTGATGTAGGGGTTGTTAGTTATATTTTTAATTTTATCAGCAATACAAAAAGGGATGAGCATAAGGGATATTGTCAACACCGTTTTTATCTGACCATCAAGAGGGACAAAATGGGTCAGTGGCCTGGTGGAACTACGTAGAATCTTTCACCTCTTGGTCTTCTGTTCAAATCTAGCCCAGGTCAGTTGTGACCAGGTCAGTGGTTACCATCTGATGGCTATTTAGTGGCCTACTAATTTGTGTGTGTGGAATATTAAGGGGATCAGCACTACAGAAAGCCTATAAGTTATATAAATAAGTAAGTAAACAAAAATACATACGAAATTCATTTGGAAATTCCAGTCCAGCAAGCGCTATTATGGGAACCTGCATTAATTACCTAGCTTGTTCTGCATTCTCATTACATAGGTCAGATATAGAATGAGACGTGGAGATTAACTCCACTGTTCCACACAGGTCCCTCAAAATCAGGGCTAAATCACACTGGTGACTCAGCATCAGGAAGCCTGTTCTCATATGCCATGCTGCATCTCTTCTGTGGACAACAAGGATTTCAGCTTCCTAGAAGGTCCCTACCAAGCACCATTCACAAGCACCACACCAAAGATGTTTAAAGAAACCTCTTTTCTCTTATCAGACTCCAGTCCTGTGACTCCTTCTCACCTTGGGACATTTAAATGGTGGCAGTAAAAGGGAAGGAATAGGTGAAATTAATCTCCATGTCTGCCTGCAATACGGTATCTCGTGGTCACTACAGCAGCATATAATTGGACTTTAAACATATTCAGCACACCACATGGCTTCTGACTTGCCTGGTCACGGAGATTGTGGCTAGTTCACTTTTAGCAGCATCAACTCTTTTTCTATTAACTTGGTTTTTGGCAGCACAATGCAGTCGCGCAAAAGACCAGCACGACTCTGGGCTGCATACAGAGAACCATTGGGTTATGATGCTTGGAAGTAAAATTCTGGTGCTACAGCAGCTGCATTAATTGCACTCATTCAGCAGAAAAAGCAAGCAGGAAAAACAGTCAGACACATTTAGAAGAAAAAGTAAAGAGAGAAATATACACAGTTCGTCTAAGGGACAGTTAAGGAGAGAACAGAATAAATACGCAAGCGGTGGAATGGCCAAGAAGGGGAAAAAATCATTTAGGGCAGTGCAAGGGGGTATAACTTAGCCTAACAAGAAAAAAATAAAGATGGACAGTTTTCAGATTAAACAACAGGAATCTTTCTTAGAGGAGACATCTTGTGTTATGGAACAGCCTCTCAAGGTAAATGATGCAAGCCACAAAGGTTACCAAGTTTCTCGTGCTTTATCAGATCTTATTTTAAAATATGCTGTAGGGGAGTCGTGGGCAGGGGGATGGGACAGATGGCTTAACAGATCTTTTTCATTTTCAGTGTCTTTGATTGTAGTGCAATGGATTTCCCGACCCCCATAAACAGGGATAGAGGTGGCTGTAGTTTGAGAGAGAGGCTGGGGGGGAGTGGAGGGGAAGGAAATAGAAACAAGTCATTTTTTTATGGGTGAGACTGCCTATATCCAGCTTTTGGGAAAGAAGGTGCTAGCCATGTTAAAAGTTCCTTGTATTTTTAGACACCCCCTCATTTCTTCAGGTAACTCTGATGCACAGTCTGATTCCCAAAGACTTTGCAATCAACCATTCAGAGAACAACGGTTCTGACACAGTTGTCTTAAAACTGACATGTTGGTGCATCATCCCTGCCACAAATGCAGTAGCAAAAAAACCCCAAAAAACTTGTGGGATTGGGGAGGGAGGAGGAGGGCGACAGAGGAGACTAGAATAAACCCTCAACCCTGTAAATCTTTGGCTAATTATCCTCATGTCATACAGAATGCCCACAATGCCCTGCATTCTCTCTGTATGATGACTGCGGGATATAAAAGCTTTTAAACCACTTCACACTCGGTTGAAGCAGTTGCCTGAAAAAGGTAGATTATCTCCCCTCTTCCCACTTCTCTGTACCCCAAGGTGATAAAAGAACAAAATAATTAGAGGTGAATAGGAATTTGGACATTTTCTTTGTGGAAAAGAGTGAAGTATTAATCTAATTTCCTAAACAAACCAGACAACCTGGCACTCAAATCAGTTTACCACTTTGCACCTCTCTACAAGCATTAGCAGAGTGCCATAATTATAATGCCCAGTTTAATTTATTAAAGGAGGCTTCACAGAAAGCATGACAATTCAATAGCGCTGCAGAGAGAAGGGATGAGAGAGCACGAGGCTTCGAGTAGATCAGCAGCATCTTAAATAAAAACGTTTGTCAATACAATTAGTGTTTGTTATTGTAAATTTACCAAATTAGGAATGAGCACAGACTGGAACTTCAGATCCTAACTACTCCAAAAACCTGGGAAAATTTAGATCAAGCCCATTACTTCTAGAATGGACTTGAAATAACCACTGTGGGTGTGACTTTCATGGCTATACAAACGTGACCAAAAAAAACGGTTATTAAAAAAGCATAATGGAATGTAAATGTCCAAAACCTTGTGCTAAGCGAGAAATGGTTTTACTTGTTACACCTGAGCAAAGCAGTCATTAGTCATTAACAGCCAGGAAGAACACAGATGATATCCAAAATAAGCATTTATCTCTATAACCTTAAATACTGTGTGCGCCACATTCAGAACACATTGAACTCTGAACATGACTTGCTCCAATAGGCTAAATTGTGGTTTAATGGGTCACTCATCACAGGTTTTCTTTTACTTTCTCTGTGTAACCTCTCTGCCCCCCACGGAAACTGGTTACTTTGACCTACAGAGAAGTAGAGACTATGCAGACAAAAGAAAACAATGAAGAAAAGATGGTGGAATATGGGAAATACCACTGTTTAATATCAGTGGTAATCACAATGTAAGCCAGAAGCAAATGCAGGTAACTTTTGTAGGTCTTCATAATTCATGATGTACTGATAGAAATTAAGTATTAGGTGAATAAAGGCAGCAGAATGTAATTACTCAAACTGGAATTTGGCCAGGACACCAGGTCCACGACCCTTGTGGTTGCTAGGAATGTGCCTTGAGATCCTTAGGAACCGCAAGTGATGGAGACCAAACGATGGAGACATTTCAACTAAAAGCTGGCAACTCCAGCAGTACATTCTTCAGTACACCATGCTAAGGCATTGATTCGTTAATGCCTTAGAGGGATGAGTGATTCCTACTGAATCACTAGCTTCGCTCCCTGTAGCATTTTGGATAAATTCCTAGTAGACTTCAGGTATGAATGAACCCCTAGAATTTCAGTTATCTAAACAGCAATGAACTGCTAAAATTTAGTTTAGGTCTCAAGGAACAGTATGGTTTAGGCAGTTTTACCCCAGAAATGACTATTTTCTAAGCTGCCACCCAAATGAATGTTTAGCAGAAACATTTTTGCAGCAAACATATGGTTAGTATGAGAAAACAAGTAAAAGAGAACTAGCTTTGGCCACCATCACATACCTTTTGTATGCATTTTCCACACAATCTGAACAGGTGTTTTACTGGCACAAATATTCACCCCCCCAAAAAAAAGATTTCAAATGCAAAATGTACATATCTGCGGGAAAATGAAGTTTAAATTCACACATGTTGAGCATTTGCACCTGATGTGATTGCATGCTTACCCAACTGGGGAATCAAAACAATACTATGCAACTAATCTGCATAATCATAAATAAGTTACTCAGCTCTGAATTTTATATATAGCATATTGAACAAATCCTGGAAGCAAAGTATTTGTGATAACTTCTGAGACTTTCAAAATCAGCAAAAACCCAAAACAAACAAAAACAAAAACCCTCATCAATTTACTGTAGGAAATTGATCAGCAACCAGAATGTCCACAAGCAGAAAAATAAATCTAGATTTGTCAGGTAAATCATTTGTTGAGAGTTATTCCCTCATCCATAACACCACTCCATTTTTAAAATCAAAATGCAAACAAAGATGATGCCATTTTTGAACCAGAAGAGTAATTAACCCATCAGAACAGATTTGCAAGGGATGTAGTACACTCTCGGACACTTAGAATCTCACTCAAGATTTGGTGCAGTGTCTTTCTAAAAGATATGTCTAGTTCAACCATAACTTAATGGGCTCAATGCAGAAATCACTGGACAAAGTTCCATGGCATGTGTAGGGTGGAAGATCAGATTCCATGACCATAATGATTCCTTCTGGCCTTAAAAATATATAATTCAATTAAAAATACTTGCATGACAACAAAAATATAAGTTCTATAGTCACTATGAGACACATGCAAAATCTATACCCATAGAAGGGAAGGTATGTCCAGCTTATTTGAATAAGCTGTTTTCTCTGGAGTGTTATGTAGTACTGTAAATACTTTTCTATTGCACATCTACTTCTTAGCTTGGTAAGGACAAATGTAGCAGAGGGGCAAATATGTTGGTCGTCCTGTTAATTTCCATTTGGCACTAGGTAACAGGCACTTGGCAAGTGTTTGCTCTTAGATAAATGCTGCTGTGCCCTGTGAATTTCAAGCCGATGAATGAGCATGAAGCCCGCAACAAATCTCCCCGTTGAGCTGCAGTAAGTGATAAATGGCCTGCCAGCCCCTTCTGCCTTTCCCTCTTCACCTCCCTGGCTCTAAACACACACTCTAATTCAGACAAGAGCTTTTGAGGCTGTCTTCCTTGTGCTTGTGGCAGTCAGCAGGACTATTACAGCTAGACCACCACCACTAGAGCGTTTTAATGCATTGCCGGGTTTCAAATGCGCAAGGATATGTGGCATGGCAAGGAAGGGACCAACCCTTTCTCCAGTCTCTCTTTTCACTTCTTAAATCTAACACTTCCCTCAGTCTCAATTCAGTTTGGCAGAGTGCAGAGGAACTTGATTCATGATGTGTTCGTCGGTGTCAGGTCTGCCAGCCACAGATATACATTAACAACCCTGCATTCCCAAGCCCCAGGCACCAGTGGAGATAGCTGAATTGGATCGTAGCCTAACATGTACACTACAGGTCTCATTTACCATGTGAGTTACCACACGCTGTTGGAGATGCAGAACTACAAGGAAGTTTGCTCCTTCCTTAGATGATTGCCTCTCTCAATATGCATTTGCTTTTTAGTTTTAACAAGTGGAATTTCCTACCACTCGTGTCTACTCTCTTGACTAAAACCCACCCAAGAGACACTGCAGTGACCAGTACAATTAGACATGAGATTTTTCAACAGATATGTTAACAGCTTCCACCCAGCAAAAAGGAGACATACCAGCCTATACCAAGACAGTCAGTCACTTCAGAGGAGAAAGAATTCCCCTACCTGCTTAGATATCTTCAAGGGGTTTTTCTTCTTCACCCTCTCTTTGCCTCGTTCAGTTTCTCTCTCAGAGCTCCCAGCATCATTATTATGGCCATTTTCACTTGGCTCAGCAGACACGTAGTTTTCGGATTCTCGGGGTTTCTTTCCTGGATGCCTCTCCCATTTTTCCTTTCGCTCCTGAGGCTTTAATGACATGTCCTTCTGTGGAGAGGTGGGGGAGGGGGAAAAAGAGTAAATCCTTTAAGCACTAAACAGCAAGGACTAGAATTTATTATATGTTTGCACAGCACCTAGCACAATGGGAAACAACCCGCCATTAGGCTCTAAAGCAATCTAAATGTTAAATAAAAAGTAAAATAAGACTTTAAGAAAAAAGCTGAAAATGAGCAATTTAGTCCTATGCTATACAAAAAAATTATATTTGAGTGGGATGAATTTTCTCCACACTATGTGGGTAACAACTTCAGAGAACTAGTTATGACAACGGACTCACTTCTGACTAATAGCACTCTTCACTCACAAGCACCCAAACATCAAAACATCTCAGAAGCAAGCTCTGTAAGGTTTGCTCCATGTTAATGGCTCTGTGTCATAGCCAGTAACATATTAACCTCTGAACTGAATAAGGCAGAGTTCCTGATTCAGAAAAACATCCCTATTGGGGAAAGAACTTTGCCAAATACATATGTGCTTTCCTGCATAGGGATGCTTAAGTCAAAAGGATTTAAACATGTGGTTCAAGTTAAGCAAGTGCGTATCAGGGCCAAAATGCATACCTTGAAGGTAAAACGTTCAATACATTGGCGTGGTGTATAATAAAACAAAGTCAACATAGAAATATTGAGAGCAGAAAAACGATACATTACTGTACAATTGTGAAACACATAAGTTAGTGGGGTCAAAGAAAAAGGCACCTAAAAGAATGGAATAAAGTTGACCATTGGAAAAATATATGCAAAACACACATGGAAAAATGTACTGCAAAGAACTGGCTATTACAAGAAACAACATAAATATACTCCATAACTGTGGCTGTCTAATTCTAGACAGCTAGATTTCTGCCACGCCTTTTATAAAACCACCCAAGCATCAAAGACTAAACTCTCTCAAATGCTTTGCAGACTCACTATCCATATTAATTTTTCATATGAGCTAACTGACTCAGATTAAGAGATGCATTAAAACCTATACTAATCATGCCAAAACTTGTCAGCCAGATAAACTTTTTTTTTTTAAATCCTCAGGCCACCCCTTCTGATTCAGTCACAATCACATCCTCAACATTCATGCCCTGTGTAAATGGAGTTCATAAGAGCACTCATTCATTTTGACATACACACACCTTCAATGCAACAAGAGTTAAATCAGCCTCCTATACATTGAAACCCAGAACACCACACCACAGGATGAGCTGGGAATTGGGACAAATTTGTTTCTTCTTTTTATTTGCAGATGGGGCATCTAACTCATTTCAAATCATTCACCACTTAGTTTTCTTTCCTTTTGCAGCTTGGTGATGTACTGATATTCTAGGGAAAAGCATACATATCTGAGTTTGAATCTGGTTCATAACAAAAAGAAAAAAGGTGTGGGGCGGAGGGACTAATTTTCTATCCTCAGCTAAGTCAACACTCAATTGTTATGCACACAGCCAAGTCACTGTATAGTTTAGCATCGGGTTATTTAGCAGCGTCTCCTCAACACTACATGCACATTAAAAAAAACTCACACTAGAGCAAGTTGTAAAGAATCAGCATTGTCCCCTAGAAATGCAGAACAAAATGGACCATGGTACTGCTTGGTAAACGGTAAGTAGGGAGAAAGCACTAGGAAAATGATTGGTCTCTGTAAATGCTAAAATTAGGAATTTATCTGGGGTTTTTTAGTTTGAAAACCTCTCTCTAAAGCACCAGTTTAGGGTGCCACTTAGAGAAGGTCACATCCTTCTACTTGCTGGGATGTTGGTAAGCCAGAAATTGACATTTTAAGCTCTGATAACTAATCAGAAAGTAATGCAACTGGAAATTGCATTGCTCTATTAGTCAAGTGATGCTTAAGTAGCTATGCAAAATATCAGAAACAAAAGCCACTGGAAACTTCCCTTAAAGTTTAGTTCATATTCACTGACATGTTCAACTAGGTTTACAAAACTTTCCCACCTACTTAGAAAGGTATCATGAATAGTTTAATGCAAAATTCACTGCTTGGAAATTCAGATTTGCTTGGAGATTTGAAGTTTGTTCCATCACATAAGTGAGAGTGAAATTAATACAGGGGATGCTATCATGCCATCATAACTGAATCAAAGCCAAAGAAATAATACCTTGCCTCTAGTACCCCTAGCCTAGGGTGACCACATAGCATGTATGAAAAATCAGGATGGGGGTGGAGAGTATTAGGCGCCTATATAGGACAAAGCCCCGCATGCTGGGACGGTCCTCCCCACTGGGCCTGGGAACATGAGGGAGGCAGCACTTCATCCTTGCCAGTTTGCAACTGGCAGGAGGAAAGCCGGATTCTTGCCTCTGTCCTGCTCCCCATGTGGGCTGAGTTCAGCACTGTATTTGTGCTGGTGAGCACAGAGCTCTTAACTGCGCTTGGAAGCCTCACAGAGGAAGCAGGAGCGAGCACCATTTGAGATCAAAATCTTCTCTTCCACCGATGCTTTTCCTGTGCTCCTAGACAGTAAAGGAGGGGCCTGCCTAGTTATAACCTTCCCACCATGATTCACAATCCACCGGCTGCGAAAAGCTGCTTCACAGGAAGACAAGCTCTGCCCAGAAGAGCTTACCATTTTCCACACAATACCAATGTTCCATGGTCTGCAATGGCTGCCTATTGGCTTCTGGATTGAATTTCACGTGCTGGTTTGGATGCATAATGGTCTCAATGGCTCTGGACATTCCCACCTGAAAAGCCACCTCTCATCTTGTGTCACACTGCAGTCACGGTTGCAATCTACAGAGGTGCTCGAGCTGAACAACCCCTAAATGTATAATAAATAAGGGGGAGCTGGTGATGAAACATTACCCAGACATGGCACTTGGTTTTGGAACCAGATCCTCCCATCTTGGTTTAAAAGAACCCAAGTCTTAACTTTCATGTCATGTTGTAGGTCACATCTAGTTCTGTTGGGGATTGAGTTTTGTGGGGTGGGAGGGAGTAACCTATTTACTGTTTTTGTTCCTATAAACACGTGAGGGATGCTGAGAGGTTTGAATAAGCACACTTTTTATTTCTATATAAATCTTCATACATATATAGGCTAATGCTTCCCCATGCACACTTTTTTATAATATCCTTATGACAATTAAATGGGGGAGGGAACACGCTGGAGATTTACGCACAGCTGACTCCGTGTTCTCTGTTTGATCAGGAAAGAATAATCAGCCCTAGAGGTCCTTGGCTCTGAAACTCACAGCGACAGCTCTCCACTGACCAGAGTTATCACTGCATGTTTGCTCAGCCAAGGTTCAAACTCTCCCTTAATCCTCCTAGTTTACACTGATCTTTGAGATTTCAGAACGCGTAAGAAGGGCGGGAGTTAGGAATATCATTCACGTGAGAGGTCTCTCTGGAGGAGAAGTAAAAGCAGCACAGCTAGAGGAAAAACCTCAAGCATGCTGCTGGGGGTAGAGAAGATAGTGTTAACTTAATAAAAATGTCCTTACCTTCCAAACAGCATTTAAAATTACTAGGGCCTGGTTTGGAAGCATGGCTATGGTGGCTAGGAGTGAAAAATCTACACTTTTCTGGAGACATATCTAATATTATTTGGAGGAGGTGGTGAAGCTATGCTAGCAGAAGAATTCCATCTGCCATCTTACACTGCATCTACAGAAGGGAGTGGCCAGGATAACTATAGGGCCAAGGGTCTATAGCACAGAGAAGTCCTTGCTTTCATGCCCGGCAACCTGGCAAAGTTAAAGTCCAGCCTGGTTCACCTAACTCTGAGGTAGATATGGGAGGAGGTTGCAAATCTTAAAAGCAAAGCAATGGCTAATTACATTCCATTATCGTCAGAATGCCCCCACAGTTCCTCAGACAATGGTTCCCAAGCTTTTTGACTGCACAACCCCATTATGAGACTTACTGATTCCCATAACCCCATAACGACATGACTAGACATAGCTAGAGGCTGAATCAAATGCAGTGCCTCCACAGGCCTCATCAAAAATACGTGCTCTACAAAATGGTGTTCTCCATGCAGCATGACCTCATACATACAGTGAATGCAAGACGCCATTTTGTACATCTGGTCTAGAAAGTTGTCTGTTCAATTGGGATCGCTACCCCATCCGCTGATGGCCTGATCCCATTGGGGGTTGAGCCCCATACTTTGAGAAACATGAAACGCTGGCTCCCGCTGTCAAAGAAGAGCGATTACTTGAGAAATGTGAAAAATTGTTCCTTCTATGACTGAGCTTGTGTGTCCATACAGCGTCCTCACAGCCCGTCAGACCAGGAAGCAAAGCCCTAAGTGCCACACCCCCTTCAACTAGCTGGCCACTCTGTCAGGTTTGTTTTTGAAAAATGATGGGAGAACTACTGGTCCCCAGATATTAATTATATCACACTCTCTCACGTATTTCTAATGCTGCCATCTCTGTGGAAGCTAAGCACTGCATTATAGTATACACCGCATGTTACTCATTATTGTTATGGCTTAGTATTTATGAGCTTTCTAAGTGTACAGAGCACTTTACAAATGCATAGAAGATGAGGTCCCTACCAAGACAAGCCTACAATCCATTTCAGATGGATAAAAGTAATACAGAAGCCATCCATTCAAATGGAAAATATTGGCAAGGAGATTTACAGGAGGCCATATGAAAAAAGGGCCCTTGGCAGACAAGGCATGAGAGATTGTTCCAAGAACAGCAGCCAGCATAAAAGAGGATGTGAAGCCAACAGGAAGAGGAGATGAAGGGAGTAATAAGGACAGAGAAGGGGAAGGAATGTAGGGTATGAGGAGGAGGTAAACTAAATCAGAGATTTAGGCTGGATTCTCATTATGTAGAGCCTTGAAGGTGAGGACAATGCGCTGGAGTTTGGTGTGATAAAAGAAAACCAATGAAGAGAATGAAGAGGGAAGTAATATGCTTAGTGCAGTGAGAGGGGAAGAGATTTTTAAAGCCCTTTTTGGCCAGACTCCAAGGGTAGGAAAAATCAGTGACGAGGAAGAGGAGACAGTAGTTAAAGTATGACTGAGGTAGGGAGTTAGGCATAGCAATAACTTATCGAAAAGCTGATCTGCCAGGCAAGCCTCATGAGCAAGACAACCTCACAAAGCTCAAAACCCCATCAGGACAATTTTGGAGGCAGACTGTTGCAGTCTCCATCCACGGGCTGCAATGTTCAGGGAGAGGGGAGTTCTCACCTTTCCTTTAACATAACACACATTTGCGTGTTTTACTTTCCCGCCATCTCTTCTTCCCTACTGTGAACTTGACTGAAAGCATAATTCAAACCTTTGGCAATTAAAGCGTTAAAGGAGAGTAGCCCGGATTTGAAAAGACTCTCACTTTGACCCTCAATTCAGGCAATGCAAATCAATACCAATTAAAATGAACGCAGCGAAGCCCTTGCTTGTTTAACCCTAGATGACATAGTCCAGGCTAGTTCGAGTCTGGCCTTCTGAGATGCGTCATGTTAGTTCTAACTTCGTCAAACCTCTGGCTCCGGAATAAGATGACTGCCGGATAGACAACCTCGGAAAAGTTAAGCCATGTGAAGCTGCCAGTGGTCTGCAGGTTTATGATACAAGCGTTACCTTAACACACACAGCAATCAGCATAATGAAATGTCATTAATTACCAGAGACTGGGTTTCTATTTACCACTGGAAAGCTGAAGAGCAAACCGCCATGTACTCAGCTGAACAGCCACTGCTGCGTTACCTGCAGACGAGTACACAGTCTTCGGCACACCCACTTGCAGCGCAGTGTACCACTGCAGTGTCCCGCCTCGTTTCCCTGCAGTTTCCTGGAAATAATTCAGTCACAGCCAAGGTCCTGGGAACAGTATTCCCCCTCTCCGGGGACCTAGATAGCATCTGGCTCCCCAACACGCCCTTGCCACTCACCCCTCAGGAGTAGAGTTCGCTCGCCCCTCTCGGGACCGAGTGTCCAGTCCTGGCCTGCCTAGCCCGTCACCTCTTCCCTCAGGTTCAGGGGTTTCACACAGCACGGGGCTGCGTCTCGGCCGAGCTCTCCTCTCAGGCCTGTCCTCCACCTAACTCTTCGGTCGACTTCGCTGCGCGGCTTCGGGGAGGTGAAAAACCTCTCCCGTCGCTGCAGCCACCGTCTACAGGACAGCGCGGCTGCAGCCGGGCACCTGTGCCACCGCAGCACCCGCTGTGCGGACAGCCTCCGCCGCGCCCTCCGCTTTGTAGCCGCTCGCCAAGTCAGCTAATTGCTCTCCTCAGAGCCCAGGTGGTCCTAATAACCCCCAACGGGGGAGGGGGGGAATCAACAGTTCCCCCCTATTCTACAAGGCTCATGGGCCTTGGTTCTTAAAGGAACATGAGCAGAATTTTCCTATACCTCCCCCCTCCGGGCCATTAACTATTCCCCGGGGACCATCTTCCTTTCTCCCAAAAACTACTTTGATTCTTATTATGCTTCACCTATTAGCCCTATACGCACGTGGGGGTAACTGGTCTCTCAAGCAACCTCCTGTGGCTGTAAAGGACCAGTACGCCCATTACGTTTTTCAAGAATTAACTCCTTTCCTGCTGACACTGAAGCAGCATGCCAGGAAGGTACAGCAGCTATGAAGGCATTTTTTTGCCCTATGAAAATGATACCTTCTAGGCAAAACATATACAAGATAATGTAGTTTAAAAGTACAATAAAGCAGATCAATAATCCTTTCCTTATAATTGGGCTGAACTCATAATATTTATTATATTTGTGCAAGTGTCTCAAAATTAATCCAAAGATTCACAAATATCACAAACGCTTCTCCTTTTTGCTTTCTCCCTTCTTCTCTGGCTAAGCAGCATAGCTTGTGGCATTGCCGAGTACCTGAAACTAAGCATTTTTTTTTAAATACAGTAACTTTTGTAGAAGACTATTGTATTTGTTGTATAACTTCTGCTTATGTATGTGTGCATGTGGGTTTTTGCCCATGTTTTGGCACAAACATTCTCACACCCACTGCTGAGATGTCTGAAAAAAATCCATTGTTTTCTGCCACATTCTGCAGGTCCCTCAATATAGGAAGCAATTTCTCATAATTCAGGGGATTTTTTTTATTGTTATTTCTCTTCCTTTTGATTCCCTGATGGATTTCCGAGCCTGTGAATGCCTCACTGGGAGGAACTGCACACATCTTTCCTGCTACCTACTGACAGGCACACCCTACAGCTATTAAAACTCCCACAGGTGCTTGCTGTCCATCAGAAAGGAAATGATCCCATTTTAAGCCATCAGTAATTCCTCTAGTGATGGCAGTAAATGCCTGACGAGCACTCACAGAATTACTGTCAGTGGAAAGTGTGTCAGAGAGCAAGGAAGCTTAAATGATTGAAGGGAAGCCAGGGCACCATTTTCAGGTAGATGAAATGAGGCGTATTGTGAGACCAGGCTGCCCGTCTTCACAGTCTACAGTGTGCTGAAAGATCTCCACTCGCCAGGCCAACCTGCTCAGTTTCCACAATATATCAGAAGCATGTTTGGGGTAGTGCTGCTTTCAGCCAGCACCATGAGATCAGCCCACCTAGTTTATGCGGCGTATAAAAGGTTGCACAGAGGAGCCGCTGCATTGCCGTTTTGTACGAAGGCAGAGAGCACTTCTTTGAGGTCTTACCGATGAGAGGAGGTGAATCCAGAACTTCTGAAAAATGCCGGGTCAGTAGCCTTGAAGGACAATTCCACAAGACAGGCACTGCCCTGGCAGAAACAGTTCAAGCTTCCCACACAATGCCTCAACCACCTGCAACTGAGGGCCCACCTTTAGCAAAGAAAAGATTGTTGGCCATGGTTTATTCGTTTGCGGGCAAGGTCGCCTACGGTGATTATGGTCTTTTCCACCAAGACCTGGACAGAAGCCACCAGCTCATGTCATGTAGTCCATTGATTATCAAATGGTAACTTTCTGTCCTACTGACGTTGCATCACCAATCAATGTCAGGTTGGTTCTACATTCCATTATCAACACCACGGAGCCACCTTTTCCATTCCTCTCCTCCCTCGCCATTCTGTTTATTAATAATACTTTGCGCTCTATAGCACCCTCCATCAGGGGCTCTCTCAGTATTTTACAAGCAACAGAATAAGCCTCACACAACCCATATGCTATTCTCATAGGGGAGAGGCCCACAGAGATGAAAGGGAATAGAACCCATGAGTCCTACATTTCCACAGCATAAAGACAAGAAATAGTAAATAATGCAAATGACAACTTGGGGCTGCATTATTCTCAGGCAGTAGCTTTATGACTCATAAGCCAGTCTTCTCTTGCTTAGCAGCAGCAGGACTGGAAGGGAAGGAAGTTCGCTGCTTAAAATTCCAGGAGGAGAAGGGGGGAAAAAATTCATCACCCTTCCCTTCTGGCAGAGGCAGCTCACAACCCAAGTGCTCCAGTGTCAGCACCTGGGGCCCAGCAAATCGTGAGGCTAGCCCTGAGCTGTCCAAGAACGAGAGAGCCAGGTACTATTTTGGCACAAGCAGGTCAGTCAGCTGGACATTTCTGCCTCCACAAATTATCAGCTTACACAAGTCAGGGAAGAGAAAGCAGGCGGATGCTGTTGAGTGACAGATGCCTGCAGCAGATTTGCCCAGCATTTGTAAACATTTTTGTCTATCCAGTTAACAGTAATGGCAAAATGAGAAAAAGCTCCTTGTCAATGGAATTCTTTTGCCCTGTTGAAAGATTGAGGCCGTGCATATATTAACTAGATTCTTAAAGTCTGTCTGATATGACTGCAGGCTAAGCAGACTGAATTACAACCTGTGACTGAGATTTTTCAAAACCAGACACCTAAATTAGGTTCCTAAATCCATATCCATGCTCTTAAATGACCTGATCTCCAAAAATGCAGAACATTCACCATCTCCCATTGACATCATAACTGTATTGATTCCAATGTAAGCTGTATTGATTCCAATACTCAACCCTTTTAAAAATCAGGCCACTTATTTAGGTGCTAAGCTACAGATTTAAGAGCATAACTCGAGGGGTTTCTGTTTATTTGTGGTTGGTTGCGCTGTTTTTTAATTTTGGCCTGTGGTTTTGTTTAACAATTCAAAGCTTCGTCCTGCCAAAAAAAAAAAAAAAAAAAAAAAACTTAAAATGACAATTTATTACCCTGTGATAATTTATCAGTTGCAAGTGTTGCCTCCATTTATTATTTTAGATTTGTGCTTTTAAAATGTAGCCATGAAAAATAATAATTCCCCTAAGAACTCACCACACCAGGAAAGAATGACTCTGCAGACAAACATCATACAAAGAAAGCTATTTTTGTGGCAAACTAAAACACTAGAGGAGATTTTACTATCCCTGCTGTGCCCTCGGTGCTGGACTATAGCATCAGGAAAGTCGCACTATTTATGGAAGTTGAGGACAACAAATGCATTATGTTAAAAACAGAAAGATTCCACTGCAAAAGTTTTCAGTTCAGTCAGACACAGCTGCCCAGTGTATGTACAAAAAGTATTAAACAATTATGCTCTGGTAATTTCTTTTCGCTGGGAAGCAAGGAAATTATTTTAGGATCGATCCACTGACAAGAAATAGGTAAAGAAATCCCTCTACAAAAAGCATCTGTCCAAGGCACTTCACCCTCTGACAGGACCTGATCATCATAGAATGGAGTTCTAGTGCTTCACTGGAGAATAGTCAATATGCCAATGATTGTCATGGCATTTAGGAGGAGCAGAATACTTTTTGCTCTTTTATTATTTGATGGACTCCCTTCCAAATCAGTGAGAAATACTGAATGAAAGATACTTACAAAACAAGAACATGACCAGAACGTTTATCGTATAGGAATGACAGGATAAATATCACCCTGTTCTTGGAACGCTCTGCATATTTTCCAAACTTAATGTAAGTTACTGAAGATCAAACTTTGTGGTTCTAAAGTGACTTTTCAGAGAGTGATTCCACCTGCTGCACAAACAGACAAATATTTTCGTGACTGCTCCTGAATGGTGTCATGGGCAGCTCTATCTGTACCCTTTCTCTTACCAAAAATTTAGGCTAATGTTTTTGTAATGTAGGTCAATGTTTTTTTACCTACGCTTGTCCTTTCTACTGCTCTTCACTAAGTAGGTTCTTTCTAAAACAAAGTGTAAGGGTGCTCCGCTGCGGCCTCTCTGCTTTGGCCACCCTCTGTCACAAATGACTTCGAGACCCTCTTGTTTAGCAAACCAGTTCGGTTTATTTACAGTGTGCAGTCCCACCACCTTCTTATAACATAAAGCTTGGCTAGCTGCTTCAAGAGCTTTTGCAACCAAGTAGGTAGAGCCTCTGCTCCCCTTCCACTCCCTTCCTTCTCCTCTCCCCTACTTCCTTCACCTGGGCCTGCTTACAGCCCTTGGCTAATTAGACAGACAGCTGTTTCCCCTTCACCAATCAGGCGAAGGTGTCCCTAGCCAGCTCCAAATTGCCTCTTTAATTGAGGCTGGCTGACAGAGGGCTGACTAAGGGGTTGCTGCCCAGCGCTCTGTCACACAGAGGCTGGCCCTAGGTCTACAGCCATCACCTCTACCATTAGGTGTTTTCTCCCATGTGTAGAGCATTGGATGGATGGAAAGTATTTGGGTGCAATAACTCCATAAATGGTTGCTAGAAAGAACAATCTTCATTAAAAATGTGGCCAAAATATCCACGTGGTTCCAAAGGCAAGTTCCAAAATCCCTAATATCCACATCAGCAATGAGTTATTCATATCCCAAACAATCACTAACAAAGAGATAAATATACCAGGACCATCAACAATTTTAAATGTATTAAATGTTATACTAAATTTCATTCAGAAAGCACAAAGGTCATCAATAGATTGTGAAATGTTTTTACGGACAGCAGCCATTTCAAACTACGCAATTATAAAATTGCATGTCAGTCTTTCAACTTCCAGTTATCTCAACATTACATGATGAACACAAAGCAAAGGTTACACTATCATTTAAACCCGCTTATGTACTGCATCTAGTAACACAAACCATTTATTAAATTCTAATTGCACATATATTACTTTTACAACTCTTATTAAAACCCCAGAGAACATGAGGGCAAAGCTGGTCTATAAAATAAGAGATCAACAGTTTAGAGAAAGTGGCAATGAAGGTTATTCTTTTTAATGCAGCAAATCAGCAATGAGCTGCTGGTTCCATCCGCTTCGTCTCAAATCTCTGCTGATTTACGATAGTCTCTCTCAAAAATACAACTGCGTCTTGTTAACACCACACCAGCTGGTGCCACGTATTGCTTTCAGCCCCAATTTTGTGTAAGTGCTTTGTAGATGCTTAACATATAGGCATTGACGTCTGCTTAAAATGATTGTCTGATTAGAGAATTAAAATGTTGGGGCCCATACGATGCGTTGAGTATGCGCTTGTTACAAACCTTTCTGACACAGAACAGATGTAAAATGAAGGACTTCCGCTGAAGTCTAATGGATTTCTTCAGACGTAGCAGTGTGATTATCTCAGCTAAATCTTTAGAGGCCATCAGGTCAGTTTTCACTGGTTTCTATGGATTCGTAGATTTTAAGGATAGGACTTTCAGGTTTTTCTGATTACCCAGTCTGGCCTCTTGCATAATGTAAACCAACCAACATCATCCACACTGGGTTTGATTATGGGTAGTTTTGGAAAGCATTCCAACCAAAGTATAACCCTTATTAACAAACAAACAAAACACACCCTTATCCTTAGACTCCCTTTTTCATCTCCAATCAGGGGAGACAGTGAGAACCATCATCTTCAGTTTATTTTGTCTGACTCCAGTTGTCAGTTGCACAGCATGTGACTTCAACAAGCAATGAAGCAGCTCAGCCCCAAGAAGGGGCTTTGAAGCAAGAGAGACTAGCAACATCCTTTTGTACAAGAGAGGTACCCTGCGGTGACAGCCATGCTATCTTGCCAGCATAATGCCTCTCTAATTCTTAGTGCATCCTTTGCCAGAAATGAATTTCACACAGGGAAATTCCATGTTTTAGCCTTAAAGAATTTCAGCTGAAAACAGCAAAGCCTAAGGGATTCCCATTGAAATTTGATGGGATTAGGGTGCCAAACTCTTAGGAGCCTTTGAAAACACCATCCTCATTCTCATTCCCATCCCTCTTCCCCCCTTTTCTGTGTGAGAGACAGCGTGCAAGCAGAGGGTGGTGCCGTGTGGAGGAAGTCAATCCCACAGTAGCATAAGTGATACCCATCACAACCACCTTGTTTTAGTGTACACAAGTCTGTCAATTTGTAGCACATGAGATTAATTTTTGCCTATCAATCAGTAGTTTCATTAATGTTCTTGATGGGACCAAAATTCATGCTCTTAGGGGTTAGCCTAGGCAGGCATTAAGGAACGAACAACAGGCAAACGCCTTGCAGAACTGTAAACAATTAAGGATCTAGAGTGAACAAAAAAAAAAGCAGCTCTGGATGGAGGAACATGTGCAGAATCAAAATGCTGCGATTCATTTATTCAAGCATGTAAAATAAGGACTCAGGCATACTTAGCTGACAGGGCAATAACTGATTGTATAGAAAGACATCAGTGGAGCAGGTGCAATCAATCACATTCACTCCTGCCTACAGTCTCACCAAAACCAGAGTGAACTGTGCAATTTTTCTTCTGCTCTGCTGCTTCCTATCCATAGCAGGGTCTTACTCTGAGCAAGGAGTGCCAAACAGGGGCCCTTTGCAATCTGCTGTCTTTATCTTCTTAAATAATTTGTTTGGCCCCTGTTTTCAGTTTGAATTTTTCAGCGGTGCTAGGTTTGCTATCTGCACTTGCAGCCTCCCAATCAGAAAGGAGCTGCTCCTCTCTTTTTTTTAAATTCTTTCTGAAATAATTCCTAACAATGAAAGAAAGAGGACTTATAACATGGGACTGCAAGGCCAGGAGGGCAACTGCCCCACACGGCAGAGAAAGCCAGTGTGTGGTACAGAGGACATCATGTTTTATTTGCCTATGTGGGTACAACTCATAGGCAACAACTACAATTCAGAATCCTTCAGTCAGAAAGAAAGAGGTTAAGAGAGAAGAGATTCAGGTAGGATGACTGGAGAACAGAGTTCAATAGGGAGCTGATCAGCTTCTCCATGGCGACACCACAGCTGACAGTCAACCCTTCTCCAACCTGACTCCCTGTTCATGCAGATAATCCAAACTAGCAAGACCACCTACAATACGGGGCCAACACCACAGTAACAGGAGCAAAAAGAGCCAGTAACCCCAGGTTCTAATCCTGCTGCTGTCACTGACTCACTGTGTGCCCATGTGCCAAATACTTACAGGTGACAGGACATACCACCCAGAAAAGTTGTGATGGTCAACATCTATAAAGCATTTCCAAGGTAAAAAGAACCATCAACCTACTTAGAACTGTTTATTAACAAAGGTGTCCTACTGCCATTGTACTGGTTATCCACAACCTTCTTTTTTGCCAGTCTATTTAATGTGGCACATTACATCTGCACTAAGCAATGTGGCTTCATCTTGTGCATGGCTGAAGCCTAAATGTGCCTCCCCAGACAGGTTGTTGGAGGAGGATCTATGTAAGTGGCACAGCAAGAGCTCTCCTTCCCATCTCCATCTCAGGAGCCTGTTGCTAAGCAACTAAGTGTCTCATATCCACATATATGTCCTTTGCCACCAGCCCAGAGAGCAGATTCTGAATGTATTTCCAAACACAGGTCCCCTATAGGGTACAGCTTCTGTTTTGTGGATCTTAATAATACTAACGATTTTAAGCATAAAAAATTCCCTGCCAAGGAGCTCACAAAGCCGTTTGATGGTGAAGACAGTAGGTCAAATAAAAGGCACTATTAAGAACAAAAATCTCCACAAACAAACAGAAGGGGAGAGTGGAAAAAAAAATTCCACATATCAGGGCCAAGAGTGGCCGGAATGAAGAATATCTCTGAAAAAGAAGAAGAGTTCCCACACGCATGTTTGAAAGGAGAGAAGAAAAAAGGCTGATTTCTTTAGTGGGCTCCAGTCCCATGCCATAGGTCCATTTGAGCTAAATCATGACCACCTGCCAGTTGATGGTGCAAAGGTGGGTCCCCTAAAGACTGGAAGCTGAGTGTGCACAAATACTACCCCCTGTGAGGAGACTAAAGCAAAGGTCTCTTCTATGCTGGCAGCCAGGGCTGATGCTGTTAAAAGCTTTAAAAAACCAGCAAGGCCAACTTAAAAACCAATCCACCCTTTAGAGGCAGCCAATTTGGAGAACACAGGGCCAGCATAATGAAGCTGCATGTACAGGAATTCCTCTCTCAGTCTCACTCTTCACACCTAATAGATTTCCCATCCAGCCATTACTCTGTTATTCATATAAACAATGAGGTTTCTGGTTTTTAAATTTCATTAGTGAAAGTTTTCTTCCAGCCAAAAAGTAAAGGGGAAGCAAAGGAAGACATTTCATTAATAATAATACCTAGCTCTTTTCATTCATGATCTGAAAGCACTTTACAAAGGAGGCCAGTATTGTTATCCCAATTCTGCAGATGGGGAAATGGAGGCAGAGAGGCGACATGATCACCCAGCAAGCCAGCTGTGCTCTATTCCTGAGCCTCACTCCCATGTGCTCTCCAGTAAGCCCCACTGCCTCCCTCCCAAGAAAAGCTTCAGCCCAATCAGGTAGGAGCTCACTTTCCTGGACATTAGGAAGATAATTAGATACTTTGCGATTGATGTGCGGTTTTCTATCGTGTACAGCAAATACAAGCCTTGTTAGCGATGAAAGAGGGAGCAGGGAGGAGTTGTCTGATTTCATCATGCACGTTAACTTACAAGGCCAAACCTAAAATCATCATGACGACAGCAAAGACGACAAAATCACTTTATACAGTCAAACTGGCTGTTACCAAGAGAGCAAAAACTGGCAGCTCTTCTTGGCGTCTGTGTTCTGACACATACCCTGGCCTTCCTAACCTGCTGCTTTAGATATTGCCCAAACCCAGGGTCATCTGGCCAGCATGTGAGAGCACGTGCGTATAGATGGCAAGGAACAGAGTGGTGGATGACAGCTAAACGACATCTGTACAATAGTGCAGACTCTACCTTTCTTTCGAGAGAGTGCAGAGTTTGACCAGTGTCTGGAAAACAGAAGGCTGGTTAAGTGACTGCAGGGATGACGAGGCTGAGAGAGGAAGGAAGAGAACTTCTCGTATGTATGCGTTCCGGATCAACATTTACTTTGTGTGCAGAAACGATCACCAGTGCTGCCAAGATATGTGAAATGAGTTTCTTCGTACAGATTCAAAGTGTAGGGTATTACGTTTCCTTCCCCAGCCCGACAGCTAATACCTGAATTCAAAAACAGGATTTTTCTATTTCTGTTTTGCATTCAATCTTCCACAGGCCAGCTCTGGCTTCACAACACAATCAAAACCAACATGGGGCTCATCTTTCCTTACACCCTGCATTGACCCTTAATCTCGCTTCCCAGCAGCGGATCGAACCTTTTGTTCCCACATTCCAGCAGCAAGAAAAACACACAACCCCATCTCAAGTCACTTTCAAGCAATCTACTAAGGACTTGGCAGGAGGGAGCCGACAGCCGTGTAGCAGACACCTAGTGTACAGCCCTGCAACCCGACCTGAACCTGAACAACCAGATTACAAGGTCAGGTCTGGGTCGAGTGGGAAAACAACCAGACCCTCTCTCAGCCTAGAGTCAGCTCTGCTCTTGCCCAAAAGGTCAGTATGGCAGCAGCTGCGTGCCTTGATCCTACCGGTCACCAGCACCTCGCTGAGCTGTGTGCACCGTGGAGCATTTGCCAAGCAGTCCCAGCACCGCTCGCTTCACAGACTGCACACGGAATAGCAGGGGGCAGCAAACGGGAGGACAGCCACCGCCAGCACCAACCCCATATGTTACACAGGCAGGAGGTGCCAGCGCTGACCCAGGCTCTGGGGGAAAGGCCGGGGTCGGTCGGAAATCGACTCGACCCTCCTGTCTGGTGAGTTTGGATCCAGATTGGGACTAAAAATGTGGCCCAAACAAATCTCTTGTTCTCTAAAACAGAGATTCAGTGTGATGATGTGTCATATCTAAAGGCTGATTCTCTGCTCACTCTGGTTCTCTGCTCAGTGTCCTCCTTTGGCTTCCTGCTTATGGTCCTGTGACCCTCACTCCTGTCGTTTGATAATTTGTTGCCCCCTCCACCAAAAAATTGCTTGAGCATGGGCTCAATAGCTCCTTCCCTTAGGCTGGGGGGAGGGGCTTTCAAATGGGAGCAGGGCACCCCATCCCACCTGGATTTCAATAGGTGCACTGGTTTTACAAGCCTGTAACTCTGACCTACAGAGTCATTTCTGGTTTATACTGGTTGTAGGGAGGGAAGGCAAACAAAGAGTCAGGCTTTTTGCCTCTGCCAGTTTGGGACGTGGGAGTCCCCGAGACTGCACAGTGTTCCATCTCACTAGGGACCCAGTATAAGAACCCAGTCAGAAAAAAAAAAAAAAGACTCCTCCCTCTGAAAATACCCATAAATCAGCTAGGCCATGGGTTCATAACCACAGCTCCAGAAACCCTTGGGAATTTTGTTTATGCATTTGTTGTTGCACAAATGAGGGGGAAATAGCCATAAAAAAAACCAAACCACAACCCAATGTTCCTGCAACAGTCTATTTCAAATCAAGAGAGACATGGACAACTTAAAATCCAGATTTGAAATTCCCTTTTAAAAGGAGTTAAAAGCAGCTTCTGGGCTACCTCTAGATCCTCCTGATGATTTTGGCTTTACAGTGTTTCCCCCTCCAGTTGCTGTGTCAAAAACCCAAGCAAAAAACCAGGGGAAATGGGCTGCCTACAGGAGTAGCCGCGGAAGTGAGCAACTCTACACAAAATGCTCTCAATGCACAAAGTAAACAAGCTGAGAGACTATCTTCTCCCCCTCTAATTTCCTTCAGTATTAGGGTATGTCTATGCTAAAGCTGGGTGGAATAATCCCTATCTTGGGCAGACAAGCTAACACGTTAAAAATAGCGTGGCTGTGACAGCGCAGGCAGCATCTTGGGCTAATCCCAGAGCACAGTTCCATCCATCGCTCCTGCTGCCACGTCCACACTGCTATTTGTAGCGCACTAGCTATCAGAGTTAGCATACATACGCCTACTTGAGCTAAGAATTATACCTCCCAGCTGGCACCTCTAGTGATAAGAGGTATTACTTGTTATGATGGTGAACGATTCGTAGGTAGGAGTATGAATTACACACACACGCACACGGGAAAAAAGGAGATGCCAACCTTTCCATGACTGCAGCACAGAGGATGCCCATGTACCATCCAGTGCACATTAAAAAAAATAAATCTATATACTAGTTTCTTTTCATTCAGAAGTTCTTACTAAAGTGGAACAGAAGGAGACTTTTTCCAGGACAAAGGAGGAACAGGGACAAAGAAGTTCAAATTAATGGAAAATCCTTGGGAATCAAGGAAAGCGGAAAAGCTGAGCACTGGGGAAGATTAAAATGTCATCTTTGTTTAGAGCTAACTACCTTCTGCTATCTTTATAAATTGTGTGAACGTCATTATGCCCTCCCCTCCAGAAGATTTTGTTTTGATGCGACTTTACCCTGGTTCTCAATTCCTCAATGAGCCCATCATGAAAATCTAGTCTATAACATGTTTAAACATTCAGTGTTTCTCAGCTACCAAAAAAAACCAAAACAAACCAAAACAAAAAAACCCTTTCTAGAGGATTAGACTAGTGTTTTCTTTAAACCACAGAGTTACTAGAAGAGGCATATTACAAAGGCAAAGAAAAACAACAAGGGATTAGCCTGGATTTTTTTCTTTAAACAGCTCAGGTGTACAAAAACATAATGATGTATAGTCCTACAGTTTTTAAATAAACCAAGGGTAGCTATACTTCTAGCAGAAGCAAACAAGTAAATTCTCTCTTTAAAAGGGCTGATCTCTAAAAGACTATTCACAGAAGTAGACGACCACGGGTCCTTTTCCCGCTGTAATCTTGCTCACCTAACTTCTCAGTGCCTCTGTTTCCCCATATGTGAAGAAGGGGGATATAATCCTTAAATACCTTGTAAAGCACCTAAAGAACTATAGTCAATATAATAAAACCCTGTTATTTATTGCTTTCCATCCATAGAGATCAAAGCACTTCACAAAGGAGGTAAATATCCTTTTTGTCATTTCACAGGTGGGGAAACTGGGGTGAAGCAAGTTGCCTAGGGTCACAGACAGGAGTAGAATCCAGGTCTCCTGAGCAACTGTCCCACTGATTCATATTGTTTGCCTTATGTAGGAGGCATACAAAATTTCTCTTTTTTCTTGAGCAAAACACACACTGGAATAAACAGGTCAAGAGGCTGAAATACTGCTCCCCATGGCAGAATCTGCCCCATGTAGATGCATTTCCTTTGGAGATTCTCAGGCCATTTCCAAGAGCTTTATTCTCAGCATGCACTTTCCTTTGTTAAGGTCCCCTTATCTAATCTTACTTTATGGTGCTTCACACTATCACACGTTGGGCATCTGAAAGAAAAACAAACTGCACAACCATGAAGATCAAGATTAAGGTGCTAATTATTTTAGTTGCCTGGTGAGGAGGTGAAAGAATACGGAGACTGGATTGGTAGGGACAGTCCTCGGTTATATTCTCAGCTGTGCCACTGAGATGCTGTGTGACCTCAGCCAACTATCTGTGTGTACTTATACACAGACCTCCCTGGTCGACGGACTTAGGTTTGCAGGGCTTGCGCTACTGCTCTAAAATCAGCAGCATAGACAGCGCTCACGGGTTGCAGCTCAGGCCGGGCCGCAGGCTTTGAAGCCTTTGGGGGCGGGTGGGCTTCAGAGTCCAAGCCACAACCCCAAAGCACTGCCTACACAGCTATCTTGAAGGAGCTAGCTTCAGCCCTGCAAGCCCAGGCCTGGAGACCTGCTGCCACAGGCTTTGTGGACATGCCCTGTGTCTCTGTTTCCCCTATGCTCCTTCATTTGTCTGTTTAGAGTCTTAGACTGTGGAGGACAAAGCGGGTGAGGTGATAGCTTTTACTGGACTAACTTCTCTTGGTAAAAGACACACTTTCAAGCTACACAGAGCTCTTCTTCTAAGCTTTCAGGAAGGGATGGTCTTTTTGTACTGTGTTCGTACAGCACCTAGCACAATAGAGGCTCTCCTCCCCGCCCATGTCTCTTAGGCATCACCACAATACAATAGTCATAATAATAAATAATGAAGAACAACAACAACACAGATAGACTACTTGAACTTCACTTAAAGCATGTCATGTCCTGGATGAATGGAAAGATGCACCGGAAACTTATTTTTATGGATTCAGAAAGGCGGTGGGAGAATCTGTGAGCCATGCCTACCTGGTACAGAAATTTTTTCAAAGTTTTGCAATATTTTTTGAGGTAATCAGAAAGAAGAGATTCTTATGACCCTGTTTGAATTGGCCTTTGGTTACCACCAGCCACAGAAAGAAGGGAAAATCTATGCTGCTGGGTGATCAAGGATAACGTAACAGTCACCAACAGAAAAGCAGAATTAAGAGCTGGTCTATCCTCAGTTTTTGTAGACCTTCTTAGGTCAAAAAAACAATTTACTTCAAATCAGAACAACCCCCTGCTGTGGAATTTATAGATTCTTTCCTTAACCTTTGACTGGACAGTCAAACTACCACCACAGTCTCTCCTGTGGTCCCTTCATCTAAATCAAATCATCCATTGCAGTTTTACACAGCTATAACAATGTAAATGGGTTATGTGTAACCTTAATTACTCCCTGAATAACAACGAGGTGCTAATTCACAGGGTCTAATTACCCTTCATTTTCATGGAGCTGAATCATTAGTTCCCTAAGGGTATGTCTACATTAGGGGGGGGAGTGGAATGTGTACTTAACTCGGGTTAGCTAACTCTGGTTAAAAGAAAAAGAAAGAAAAAAAAAGACAGCGAAGGCACACAAACTTGAGTTACCAGCTCAAGTTAACGCCTATAGGGGAGCCTAGGATTGGATTTGAGATGTTAACCAAAATTAAGAGCCCAATTGCTGTATTTTCACTGCTCTTTCAACCAGAGCTAACTAACGCAGATTAGCTAACCTTAGGCTACGTCCAGACTAGAGACCTTACAGTGGCACAGCTGTACCACTGCAGCTGCGCCACTGTAAGGTCTCCCGCCGGCATAGAGTGGCTACATGGGACAGAACTCTCCCATCGACGTAACTAAACAACCAAGCAGCAGCAGCAGCTATGTCGGCAGGAGACAGAGCGCTGTCCACACCAGTGCTTCCATGGGTAAAACTTTTGCCATTCAGGGTGTGTTTTTTCACAGCTCTGACTGACAAAAATGCTAGTGTAGACCTAGCGTAAGTAAACATGCCTTTCCTCTACCCCCCACCCCTCCAATATAGACATACCCTAAGGCACGGACATGCATTGCTGTTCTTTGACACATCCTCTCAAGCTAGTTAGATTACAATCATTTTGCAGTGTTGAAAGGCACAGTACTTAACATTTTATAGAAACATCTGCTGACAAAGCTGCTGAACATTCTTTCAGGAGAGAGGAAGAATGTTTATTTAGACTTGCTATTGAAGATTCCTGTTGCATTCTGATCTTGAGACTCACCTAGTCTTTCCAAACAATTTAGTGTATCTTGTGGAAGCACTGGTCTCAAAAAACAGTATAGCTTCTGAGTATAACGGAGTTTGAAACTCCTTGACTGCCAAAGTTATCTAAGCTCCTCCCAAGGCCCCAGACAAAACAATTAAACTGAAAAGCTCCTAGGAAAAAACAAAAGCTTATGCCTGGAGAAATGTGTTAGTCTTTAAGGTGCTACAGGACTCTTGTTGTTTTAGGAAAAAACAGCTACTCTACTTCCCATAAGCCTACATTTAAAGGCAATAAGGGAAGAAAGGAAAAGTGGCCGTGGTTAGGAGCCTAACCTTGGATCTAGGAGACTTGGTTCAATTCCCCCACTCAGCCATACACTTCCTGTAAGACCTGAGGCAAGTCACTTAACTTCTCTGTGCCTCAGTTCCCCATCTGTAAAATGGGAATAACAGCACTTCCCCACTTCAAGGTGTTGGGAGGATCTATATACACTAAAGATTGCGAGATGCTCAGATATCAAGGTAATTGGGGCCATAAAAGTACCAAAGCAGACATTTGTAGCATATAGGGAAAGTCTATTAACTGCTTTTCTATTAATACTGCGCAACATGAAGCCATCTGGCGCTTACCTAGAAGAAAGGAAGAGAATCAGAGATTCTATTATGTGCTTTTTGACATCTGATCCCCAATAGTATAGGATAATACTTGCAGCAACAGATTTTTAATTTCTATGTGTAAAAGGCATTAAAATAGCTTGTTGATTACACCAATTAAGGACAAGGAAGAAAGAAACATGAACTTTATGTTTTCTGGTTGACTACCACAGGTTAAAATGAACCACACAAAAACGAAGGGGTTCATTTAGGGTTGTGCTGTTAGTTGACAAGTCAGCGAGAAATTGGGGGGGTGAGGAGGGAGAATCAGTTTTATTTTGGGTGATTTTGCACCTGCAAGATTTGAGGGTTCTCATTTATCCACAATTTTGTCCCCTAAAGAATGCAAATTTTGTGGGTAGGGACTTTGCCAGGCACATTGTGAGTGCTATGAGGAGCAAAAGATAATGGAGGATCCTCAGGACTGGCTTTTCCTGCTCTGTTTGGACCCATGCACTATGTCTCTGCTAAACATCCTTTCAGGAGAGAGGAAGAACATTCATTTAAAACTTTCACTTGAAGATTCCTGGATTACCTACTGTTGCAAAATGGTTTTCTGCTAACCTGCTTCCCCACATCCAATTTTAAACAGCACCAGCTTCCACTGAATATTCAATTTTGCAGCTTTATTATTTATTAAGTATTTTACTAGATCTATAGGTCCCGGTCAAGAGAGAGCCCTATTCTGTTAGGCATTATACACACACAGCAAAAAAAGGCAGTTTCTGTGCCAACGAGTTTACTGCTTCAATAGGGAAAGCTCCTATTGGCCACTTCTGCACCCAGAATATCCTAGAGCAAAGCCATCCCATGAGAAAACTGATAATCACCTGAATTAAATTCTGAGAATTTCATGGTTCTATCTTGGAGAGCGAGGCAGGTTTTAACTCCAAAATGGTCTCATTTGCAATACAAAAAACGAGACATTTCACAAACATCTCTGCCTGTTTGAATGAAATTAGACCACTCCCCTGAAATCACAATGAACTCTGAAAACCTTAGAATTGAAGATTTCAAATATCTATGTGAGCACACTGCCCTGACCTAGTTTTGAGTCTCAGGCCTCGTCTACACACAAAAATGGTACTGCTTTAGCACAGTTAAAGCAGTACAACTCTCCTCCCCCATGGTGGAGGGAGTTACACCTGGACTTACACCTCCATACCTTATTTCTGTGCAGGAAGGGATGTGTGATGGGGAGGTGACTTCCTTCTGATGTAAGTTTATGCATGTTTCCCCATATAGTTACTTGCAGAATGACAGCTGTTCATCTCTATTTGGTATCCATGGGGAAATACACCAATTGTGATAGAAAGCAGAAGTTGAGGAGGGAGCTCATTTTAGGATGAAATTGTCACTTCCTTCAACTACTGTAGGTACAAGGACCCTAGGAGTTTTCTTTCACCAGCATCCTCTGACTTTGCTTTAATAATACTAAGAACTTGTCTTTGTCCAGGTAAAGTGATTATGCTAAGAAAAAAAAAGTTACTACCTGTAAGTATATCTACAAACCAACAGTCAATTTAAAAGAAGAGGTGGACTCTTTAAGCTATTCTTTAAGGAACTAAAGAGTTTCAAGTCTTGCAAGAGATCATGGCAGCCCCTCTGAGGGATGAAGTTACATGATGCTTGACTGAAACAAGGACGATGCGGAATTCTTGTGTGTTTCTTAAATCAGATCAGATCCAGTCAACGTAGCCCAGCTGCATGAGCTCCAAAGCTATGTAAATGCTTAATCACTAAATGTATACACGTGTAGTTCTGACCACTCTGTTTCTCAATAGGATTTATTTCAGTGGCAGGAAATTTGAGTTAGCAACTCACTCAACAATGTACCTTTTAAAGTTCCTGTCATCAATCAAATTGCAAGAACAAAAGTGTTCTAGATGCCCTGGCCACTTAGGCCAGAATCACCCGGGAATATTTAATACAGGGGTACTGATAAAAGGACAGCACGCAACTCCTGCTCAGGATTTCTCTTTATCACAGATCAGTTGGATTAACTAATTAAATTAACACTAACACAGAGTACCTAGGTTCAACCACAAAACTAGCTAACACGTTTTTAAAGGTATTAAACCCTGTCTACAATTGTGTTCATGAATGTGTTAGTTAAAAGATATTAGCTAACATGTTTTTAAACAGAATTTATTTTGCTAATCAAGAAGGGGTCAATGAGTGTTATGAATTCTTTACATCAAAGCAAATATAATGCTTTCATTGAAACAAAAACAATCAGCATTTGCTGTATCCCTCTGTTGATAGATTGATGTAAACAGACATCATAGAAGCAGGATACCTCTATTCTCCTTCCAACTGAGGAGTGGCTCCAAGAGCAAGTCTGTTTCTGACCACTGGCCATGTAGCCAACGTAACTTCTATGAGAATTGTTACAGGTCATAGTGCATATGGAAACAGTCCCAGCCATCAGAAACAAATGTTTAAAATGCAAATTGTTTAGCTCCTAAAATAAGCCAGCCAGTAACACAAGCAGAGCTTCAGGTCTCAAAGGAGATGCAAACACAAAAGCAGCTAGAACAAAGATGGGGGGAGATGGGCTGTCATTTTGGTCTCAGCAGGCCTTCTGCTGATGTGATCATTTTTAATAGTAAATAAAAGTGCAAGTTACCTGCCATCTGTTATGTTCGGGAAAGATGTGCATGGGTCTTAAGTGTGCTTTAATGCCACCAGTATTGTGTCGCACTCAGTTTGACAGAAAGGGACCTCTCTCTCTCATGTGCTAGAACAGAGGCTCAGCTAAAGATCAGATTATCCAATACCAATACCCTATATAAAGATCAGATTATCCAATACCCTATATAAAGATCAGATTATCCAATACCCTATATAAAACAAGATTGGGCAAACACTATTAGACACAATAAAAGAGACTGCTCTCCTTCCTAGAAGACCATCAAAACAGTCACTGCTAACAATTTAAGTTGTCTACTTTCAATTTTTGTAATTTACAGTGAATTTGGTGCTCATGAAAATGAGGGACTCACTGAACTGGTTAAAGCTAGGATCCCTCTATGAGGGAAACTTTTCCCTTGTAGCTCTTGATAGTTCACTGCCTGCTAATTGAGTCACATCCCTTTCTGGAGGGAGGCTGTCAAATGAACTATGCATTACTTTGCATTGTGAACAAAAAGTCCACCAGGTATTGGTCTAAAACAAAACTCATTTCCTCTTAAGACTTAAGCTAACATTTGAATGAAGGTCTCCAGAGGTGAAAGGCCTAATGCATTATAATTCTCCGTTTGCAGCCTACTCCCTATTTTATACTGATTTTTACAGGGAAACATATGGATTTAAATTAAGTAAACATGCCCTGTTTAAAAAAAAAAAATTGGTGCTGCCCAGTAAACTACAAAGCCTGGTAATCAGAACTCCTTGGTTCTATTTGCAAGTCCATCATGGCTTTGTTGTTTGACTTTCCAAGGTCAAACCAGCCGTGCCTCAATTCACCCATTTACAAAACTCACAGGGGATTCCGAGACTTAGTATTAGTAAAGCATCTTGAAATCCATGGACAAAAGATGCTCTAGAAACCCAGTGCATTATTTCTAACCCTAATTGGGATAGTATCCATTGCTAATGAAATCATGAACGAGATGCCTTTTGGGTCCTCGCACATTTTTTTAATCAGCGGGATATAAAATATTTGCTTTGATTTTGAGGGAAAAGGGTGGCTGTATATCTGACAGTTAATATAAGAGTAACAGATCATAATAAAATTTAGCACTTATATGCATTTTTCATGTGTAGATCTCCAAATCTGGAAGCACTGTTTTTCATTTTTAATTTCTGTTAGGGAAATGGAAGCAGAGAGAGATTAAGTGACTTTGTCTACACAGCGAGTTAGTGGCAGAGCCAAACCCAGAACCCAGGTGTCCCTGACTCCCCATACCTGTGCCTCATCCTTTGGACCACACTACTACAATATAACTGGGCCCTTGCCAAAGGAAAGTCATTTTCTTAACAAAATATTCTGTTGATACAGTCTGCAAGTACTGTTTTCCATTATCAAATAAGGTCTGCAATTTGTTAGTCATGTTACAGCTGCAATACATAGGGCATAGATATTTGAGGAAAAGATATAAACTACAGTTTAAAAGGAAAGCAAGAAGATTTCAGCCTTGAGATAGAGCCGTCCCATTACACAGCACTAGGGAGGTGCATTGTATGAGGCATTGGTAAGGGGAAATTGAATGGAGGAGCAGGCCAAAGTTCGCTGCAGGAGCTCAGTGCTTCCCAAGCTGCCAGTAACGAGGCTTTTTCTGTCACTTATCCACTCACTCATTCACTCCCTCCCATCCGACACTGATAGAGTGCCTGTCACAGCCATAGCAAACCCGAAGTCAGATGACAAATCATAGGGAATGTGTGTCAACACAATCAACTGGCCTGAAGACAGACAGCTGGTGCTCAAATTCCACCACAGACAATACAGCTTGTGAAATCATTCCAAGGTATTTTCAGCAACGGCAGCCTCTCAACAGCAGCACTGAATGCTAAAAATAGCCATCTGAAGACTTGGTCCAACATTAGTAACAGAGCTAGCTAAATTTAAGTCACAACCCACTTTCTGGCAAACCAAGGGGAAAAAAATATCAATGAGCAAAGCACGTGTGAGGCTTGAACATAAGTGGTGGGTTTGGTGTTTAGGAAGACTAGAAGGATCCCCTAGCTGGTCATTTTTAAGACTCTTATTAGATTAGAAAACGTGTATATCACCTGAATTTCAGGCTCTCAGATACAATGGTGAGGCACTGAATGGGAACCTAAAAATAGATAGAATGGTTGACTTAAAAAAAAAGTCAAATATCAAGTCATCTCAAATAACCATCTTCATCCATGAAAACAAAACAGACTGATCCTTCAAGGTTCTGGGTGCCCTCATCTCCCGTTGACTTCAGTCAGAGAAGATGGCTCTTATAGCCTGGAAAATCAGGGCCAAAACTGCTTCTCCACTAGTTTTGAATCTGCTCTTGGAGGAGGTTGACTGACATAAGGAAGACAGATTCATCTCCCTTTGGTGTACAGCTACTCTAAAGCATGACCCGATCTTCAGAGAGGCTGAACTCCCACAGCTGTCACCGAGGCAAATAGAAGTTGTGGGTGCTCAACACAATTGACAATCAGGCCAGTAAATGGTAATCACAGATGCACACATAAAAGAGAATTGCCTTCTTAATATTTAACACCACAGTGCCAACTGTCTCTTCTGTGAAACCTCATTGATTTCATGGGTGTAACTGAGAGCTGCATTTGGACCTAAGGATTGTTTTCATAAGTAAGTCTTCCTCTTTTTCCACTAGAAATTCTTTTTTGTGGGCATGTTATTCATAGATTATAAAACCGGAAGAGACCATCGAGATCATCTAGCCTGACCTCCTGTATAACACAGGTAATAGGACTTTCCCGAATTAATTCCTGCTTGAACTAGAAAATGTATTTTAGAAAAACATCTAATCTTGATTTAAAAATTCCTAATGATGCAGAGGCCACCACAACTCTTGGTAACTTGTTCCAATGCTTAACTCTGTTTAAAAAAAAAAGAAAAAAAAAAAGTGCCTTATTTCTAGTCTAAATTCAACTTCTCGCCATTGGATCTTGATTCACCTTTGTTTGCAAGATTGAAGGACCCTCTATTATAAAATTTATGTCCTAACATTATAGACTGATCAAATTGTATAAAGTTTACGTATAAAGTTTACGTATACTCCTGGATCATTGATAAAAATATTAAATAGTTTAGGGCCAAAAAATGATCTCTGCAGAGCCCTACTAAAAACACACCTATTCAATGCTGATTTACATGTTGAGACCTATTGAAATGTAATTCATTTTTTAATCCATTTAATGTGGTATACCCATTAAATGCTGCATCAACAAAAATAATAAAGCTGGGAGAGTTGTGGTAAGAGCCAGTGAACTTCAGAACGTGACGTACCAAGCATCTAGGGGCTGCCGCAGCAGATTGCAACAAAGATTTCAGAGGAAATACATTCACTGAAAACCACACTCTGAGCAGATAGAGTAAATAAACCCAAATCTGGGATTGTGCCTTTGAGACATGCAGCATCTGGTGCTCTCACTCTGCCTAGTGGGGTATTTTAACCCTAATGTGATGGAATTAGATTATCTTTAATGTAAAGGGATCTAAGTGCAATGAGAACAATACACACCAAATGAGTACTGCAGTATAGTTAAAATAATGTGTAAGGCATGCCCCATTACTTATATAGTCTTAATCAGCCTTAGTTTGAATTGATCCTGCTCAATTATGCAGCCTTAATTCTCACCTGACCTACCAAGTGTTGCTAGGTAAAACAAGCTTTCTTCACTAAATTAAGATGAGCAGAACAGGGGGTGTAAACAGAATACTGATCTGCCATCTTCTAGATTATTTTCCTTTGGATTATCTGAATTTCACTGCTGGTTATAAGACTATCAGCTACGGTGCGCTGAACCTCCTTGTCCACGATCGCTGTAAATTGGTGGGCCAGCACCCCAGCAACAGGAATTCAGTCCCTTCTCTCCAGGGTTCACTGACCCAGAATCTTCTGAATGAACCACTCTCTGGTTAATGGCCAAGATGTAGCTCAGTAAACAACCAATTTGCCTGCAGGCTACCACTCAAACCCTGGCTTCCAACCTATCACCTGGAAGCCAGCTGATTGGTCACAAGTAAAACTAAGCCCACCTCCCAAAAAGAGCCATCCCACCCTGTAACAATCTCCTTTTCACCAGTCATTACCTTCACCAGGCGTTCACAACACTACATGCTTCTGTAATCCTTACTGTGAGAGAGAGAGGGAGAGGGGCCAGCCCAATGGGCAGACCTACGCAACAGGATTTCATAGATAAAAAATCAGTAGAAAGTCTGGGAAAATAGATGTCCACTCATCTCTCTGAACATGGTTTCACACTTATTTCTAAATCATTGCTGGGATACCAGTAGCAGCAAGTCTTACCCGAAAGTGCTCCAGATGAGCACAAATGATATGGCTCTTGCTTTTAAAGTAACTTGGGACGAAAGCCATTTCAGGCTTTGGAAACAGTGACAACTACTCTAACTTTCACCCAGGGATCTACAGCAGCCAGTGCAGAGAACAGAGGATACACGTGAGAGGTTTTTGCCACCCCACTTGGAAGGAAGACACCTTGTTTTCTACACTGGCTTCAAAGGGCTTCCAGTCCCAAGTATAGCCCATTAGAATAGTCACACCTAGATGTAACAAAAAACGTGGATGACCAAGCAGACACACATCATCCTTCACTGTCTTAAAGTTGAGGGGTACGGAGTTAGATGCTGGTTCTCTTATTTGGAATAACTGATGACCTCATTTGAGCTCTCAACTGCATGTAATAAACTGTAATAACCAATGGAATTCTTTTAGACATTTGTATCAGGATGACCACATACTATAATTGGGATTCAGCTAAGAAAATGTGAGTCTCTGAAATCAGTCAAGTAAGGTAACATGTCTGAATTTCACTCAACTTTAAAATGTATTACTAGATCAACAGCACTAGCAAAGCAAAACAGTGTAGCCACAAAAACCAGGAGGGTGTCTTTGACAGCATTTAGAAACCATACCAGGAGAAAAAGCATACAAGAGAAATAAATTCAATCTGAGGAAATGTCCTCCTCTGAGTGGTTTGCTTAGAAAAAATTAAATCTCGCACTCAGACTGCCAAGGCTAACAAGTACCTGCTTTGTGCTGATGGGCCACAAAAGAACTCTCAACAGTAAGAGAAAAGCTCTTTGGTGAAGGAGACATAACCTTCTCCAGGGGTGATCTGAGATTGTGGAACGAACTCCCGCAGGAACTAAGGCCTATCACAAACCTCATCACTTTCTGCTCCAAGTGCAAGACGCCTTTGTTCGCCCTTGCCTTTTCTAAAACAAACACCAAACAGGTATATTTGACAAATCATCCTACCAGAACAAGACCAAACAATGCATGACAGATGTTTAGTCATGTTGTTTAATGTAGCCCTGGAAGCACTCAGAGACTATGGTGATGCTCATGGCACAAAAACCCATATGGAACAGAACAGACACTTCCATGAAGCAGCGCTTCAGCTTTTCTTGCAGAACATAGTTCTCATTTGCTCTTCAAACAGCATGAAAAACTGAGCCTTGACTCCTGGCATATGACCTGTGGTTCCTAATCTCCAGTCTGTCTCCTGCCTCTGGCCCCCTGCTATCCTCACCCGTCTGACTCTGGTTCCCTACTCTTAGTTCAGACCTCCAATTTGCCTCCCTGCTTCAGACATCCCAGTATCCTAACCCAGCCCATTCTAGATTCCTGACTCTGCCTCCAACTACTAGGTTTGGCTGCCCACAACCCAGCCGTGACAAGCAGTATTTTTCAGCATTGACCTCATTTATCTGCTGAACTACTATATCAGTCTCCCGAGGTAGCAAATGCTATCCCTTCAGATTCTCTCTCACCGGAAAAAAAACGTAGTGGCAGGCACATCCAGGGCAAAGCTATCTTTCCCTCTTTTTGTATGGCTCTTCTGATTATAATGTACGCACTGCCGTTAATTTCTAGCTAGTGTCAGTTTCATTACATCCAGCGGACATGGTGCCAGGAAACAGCAATACCTGTTCTTTATTTTTTTTTAAAAGCTATCTACATTTTTTGATGCTCAACTAGGTTATGGTGCATTTATTTTTAAAAAGACTATTGCATTCTTGATAAGGCTTTATTTACCACTTTTCTCCAAATCACGCTGCATTAGGGAAGAAAATTACAGAGTTAAAATAGTGTCAGTCATGTGATTGTCTTTAGTAAGGTCAGTCTATTTTTTCTCCAAACCATGGCCCCAGTTGGCCTGAATTATGCACTGTGGGAAGGGACATGTAGAACACGTCTGATGTGTGGGTATGGAGAATCCAGCTGAACCAACTTCTCTTTTCCACCTCCAGTTCTCATTTTGCTCCCAGCAGTAAAACTTGTCATCCTACATTTAATAAAGCCTGATTTTGGATCGGGTTCAAACATGTGTTTCTCTGTCATCTTACTTCCGCTCAGATCAGCAATTCGAAACCATTTTAAGGCTATCACTGCTCCCTCCCAGCTTTCCCTCCCCCACCCGACATGCTGCAGGCATTGTATCCAGGGTGACAGGTGGATTGACAAGAAGATTAGCGGTTTGAGGCTGCACCAAACTCTTGAGTTTTATGGCCACTTAATAGATTTGTCAACCTGTTCAAAAAATAATGAACTGTAGCAAAGTTATCCCAGCCAGCAGTAACTTGTGCAAAAAAGAAAGCTATTCTTTTTTTATTATTATTTAAAGATTTAATGGGAAAATGATAGACTGCCCCTTGGCTACAGTGTACTGGTTGCAAGGACCTAAATTCCCATGTTAGCAATTTGTACGGGTTTGTGATGCTTTCTAGTCTGTGCGAATGTGACCTGCATTTAAATGCAAGCAGCTGGTGTAGGCATGGAGTGGAAAGTGTGGTTTTCAAGCACAAAGACTGGCTGCGCCACTGGGCAGACAGTGTCCTGAGACCTTTGTATGCCCAGCAGTTTGAAGTTTTAAGAAGAGGAAGGACTGTTTTGGGGGGAGGTTAAGGCAAGCAGACATTGTGCTGTGAAATTTTAACTGGACTGAACTAAAATTAGCTTAATCCTGCAATAAGTGCCATTGAGAGGATGCTTAGAGCAGTTGGTGGAGATGCACGTTGAAAAGGGGCCTCCTTTTCTCTGAAAAAAGTCTATGGAGTACTAATTTTTGAATAACCCTAAAAGTTCTCTCCCTGGCTGTGTAAGAGCAGACTTAGACATAGCCACTCTTAAGAAACCCTGCCAAGCTCAGATACAAGCAACAGGGAGGTGCTGAATTTTTGGAGAGGGAGGGTAGTTTGGGTTTTTCATCTGCCTGGTTGGGGACTATTAAAATGTGTCATTGCTGCTTACTTGAGGAGGAGGCTGCTTGCTTGTGGTGGAAGAAAGGATGTACAACTAATATCAAGGACAGCTGTAGCATTTGGACAGACACCTTCCTTTTTTAAGCAGCAGATATCTAAAATAAGATACTGTAAAAACACCACAGCAAAAATCTCATTAAGCTGCCATGCACATTTCCCCCCATTATTACTGATCATAAAAATTAATCTTTTCATGCCAATTTCTTTTCTTCACAAACCAATCTGTGGCTTCTGCCTGATTCATTCACTGACTGTCACAATTTAAGCTTGGTGACATCAGAATTTGCATCTTAAAATAATTTTTTAAAAATACCTTTGGAGAAACATTGCAGTGCCACTCTTATGAGGGTGTAACCCTATTGACTAAGCTCCCATTTATTTTAATGGTACAGGCTCAAGGTGAATAAGGTGAGACGTGGCTAAATATTTGGGGGGGGGCGGGAGTTCTGAAATGTCTTTAAAAATGGGCAACAAAAAGAAAACATGCTGAAAAAGCAGATGAGAGCTCTGCATTTCTGAGAGATGGACCCAAGTGAGATCTGGATCTGAAGTCTTCCAAAATTTGGGGAACTTGGAATAAAGGTGTTTGAGCTCATCTCTCGCTCTTTTCAGACAGTTTAAGAATTCATCACCAGATGCGTATGAACACCCTCCCCCGCTCACCTATACTGGGCATTTGACAGTTTGCATAGTCTTTTGGAAATCTCTGTCTGTTTTCTACACTACCTGTCATTGTAGAATCTCAGCTATGGTGAAGTGAATGACAGCTTATGCTTGCTGTGAAGTCCAAAACAGCGAGCAGTGTCTCCACTAAAATGAGGAATTTCCAAGCACGGATTTATGCATTCAAGGCACAGGTTTGAAGAAGGCAGTTGTGTGTGTGCGCACAGTCGGGTACACATGTAAATAAGATTTTTTATAAAGCCTTTCAAAAAGAGACCTTATAGATAGGAATGTGGAGTCACACATTCCTAAATATGCTCATACATGAGTACCCAGTTGTACCCAAGCAAACTAGCTGGGGACCCTTTTTTGTCCTCACACCTGAATATTAGGCAAAAAAGGGAATGCCGCTGAATGTCACTTGAGCTGGGATGGGGAAAAAAAGAAAACACTTTCCACCAAACTTTTTTCAACTGAAAAAGTATTTTAGATCAAGTGAAATTTTTTGCAAAAAATATGATCAAAATATTTGGCTGCAAAATGTCAAAAAAATGACTTCCTTTTGGTTGGGGAGGGTGAGAACCCCATTCTCACTTTTTTACTCTTCCCCATACTCTTCTTTTTCCAATGGGGGGGGAGGGAGAGGAAGAGACATAGGGAGAAGCCCATTTGCTCTCAGTTCTTTACCATTGCCTCTGTTTTCCTTGGAAGGAGAGACAGAATGGTGGTTCTCTCACCGAAATGAAGCAACATATTTTAGAAAACTCTAGAGTTCTGAGATTATTCATTATAAAATGCCAACTTTTACAGAAACCTCTGAATTGAATGAAATATTTTAATTCACTTCTGAAATTTTCTTGCAGGATATACTTAATTTTTCTACTCACAAACGGATATGCTGCCATTCTATATTACATCTAGTTCAACTTTGTGCAGAAAATAGCTTCTATTAGCAATTCCCCAAGCCCTTAATTCAAACATATCATATGTAACCAAAAAATTTGGTAACAAGCAAAACCCTGTTCTTATGGAGGGTGAGCCAACAATGTTAACTACCTTAAAACAACAACAATGTGCACTGTTTTCCAAATCTCCATTTAACTCCTCAGTGTAGCAGTCATTCTCTCTATCTAGATATGAAGGTATTGTCCACATGAATTAAATACCTGGTGGTAGTGGTTTTTGTTGAGATTTCAGTTGTTCTCTATTGACCTCCATTGTTTTCTATCTTTTTGTTTTTAATACAGTTGTTTGTTTTCCTTATGGCTGGAAAAATCAAGTGATTCAAGGGAGAATTTGAAAGCAAAAAAACCAAAATAAATTAAATATTTTCTAAATGACATCAAAGTGAACTCTCCCCTTTGGCAACCTGAATTTTTGGAGGTGGAGGTCTGATGGAAGAACAGATCAAATAGCACTTTAAACTAATCACAACGGCTTCTGCATACATCAGCTACACTCTGACCACCAATTAGGTGCCTAACATGCTCAGTGACACAGCTGCGTGTTTTCACGAAGTCCCCAAAAACCACACAATTCCTCCCCTTCAAGAACAGTGCTTGTGTAAGGTGACAGGAAGAGCAACAGAAGGGAGCATACTCAAGAATGCTGGAACCTGAAATCCTGGCAGTCAAGAGGACAACAGAATCAAATTACCTCATTTTAGGGTGAGGATTATCAGAAGAATGTCTTTTTTGGCTATTGATGAATTAATGATCAGTGTTACGCAGACTGACAGCCAGATCATCATCATAAATGAGACCATCTTAGAATGTTTGATTTTCTTATCCCTTCCCTGAAAGTGATCCCCGCCTACAGACAACCATGAAATGAAAGCCCCAGAATGCATGTGCCGGTAGGTGGTGAATCAGTCTGGTGGAATACCCCACCATCTTTTGTTTGCTTCAAAGAAAAATCCAGCAAATTGTTCTCTGTCCTGTGTCTGCACCGTACCCCATTCATATGCCTGGCTCAGTGCAGGGGTATGTCCAAATGGAACAATTTACAGGAATGGGAGGAGAGGGGGGATCTGAATCCTTAACTTCCTATTTAGAAATAGAAAAGTGTAATTTAAGAGAGTGTGAAGTAAGTGGACTTGCACAGAAAACAACAATTGTCTTATGAGGAAAATGTGCTGGCTTGGAAGGAGAAGAGGAAACTAGCAGTAGTCCTTATGCTGAACCCTGCCCATCATCCAAACCCCAAGCCAGAAAGCACTGAGGAGAACAGCCATTTTATTATTGAGAAAAAGTCATTTTTCATCCACATCCACCCGTTCAGAGACTGAGCTGTGCCTGGCTTCAAAAGAAGATATGCCTGAGGTTTTATGATTGGAAGAGGGGATTCAAGACGCTTGTGGCCTTTGACATCTCCATTTCCCTTGTTCCACATGTCCTGGCTGACGGATCCTATTGGTTTTCCTTCCATAATGCTCCCTTGATTTGACCTTTTTGCCCACACAGATAATATCTCTAGGGAGGTCTTCTGCACCTCCTGTCTTGACTACTGTAAACCACTCCTTCTTGGAATACACAACACCTCCACCCCCACCCCACTTCTCCTCCCCACCTACGGTCCATTCTGGACGCAGCTAAAATCATCTTCCTAGTCCTTCACTTTGACTGTGCCATCCTCGCAACTGCTTTATTTGCTTGACTAGAAACAAGGAAGCATGCCATTCCTCAGAATTAGTGAATGTGAACAACAGGCACAAAATTTCCAAGGTAAGAAGTTTGCCCTAGAAAAGCCAGTGTACTTACTGATGAAGGAAATGCAATGGAATCACTTATTCATTCATTGATTCATTCTTTCTTCCGTTATCCTGGCCTGCCTTGGCAATAAGTTTTCTGATCTCAAAAAGCCTGGTTACTCTACTGATGGCAGTACATGTTCACTTCATCTTAAACCTGACAAGCCCCTTGTGCTCCAGGGCATGTGTAAGAGGAATTAAATGCAAACAGTTAGTCCTCTGCAGGTTAAGAGACATGAACGATAGTGCAAAGGGATTAAGGATTAAAGGGGAAACAGCCGTAACAGGATGGAAGGTTCATTTATGCACTTGGCTCCTACTAGCTAAATATTTATGAGCGAAGGGAACAGAATGTGCGAATGCATGTGGTTTGTATGTGCTGGGCAAATATTCAAGTACTGAAGGTTCTTGCCTTACTGATTCTACGAGAGATTTTCAAAGGTTTCTAAGGGATTTAGGAGCACAAATCCAACTGAAAGGCTAACGGCATTTTCACGGCATTGTACATCTTCAAAGCACTGTTCAAACATCAATGAACAGAATGAGAAATAGGTATGGTCAGAGAACACTGCAGTTTTAAAGCCAGGGAGAAAATAATGCATCTGTTGGAGATGGGGGGAAAAGGAAAACCCTGCCAAAATGAGAGGGCAAAGCTGGATCTAAACTCTGCCAAAGATCCAGTGCTTGGTTTGGACCATCTCTATGTAAACTGAAGCAATGTTTGTTATCTGTGTACAAGTAACTGGATGCGGGAAGGAGACCTGCGCTTCTACTGAGATTCAGACGACTGATACCTTTGGCTTTTTGACTGACCTCAGTCAGTTACGTACAGTGAAGTGCCTGGAAATTGCATCTATCCTGCCAGCATTTGCTAGATAGGAAAAAAAGGATTTTCATTGAAGTAGCTGAACACAATAGCAGGCTTCAAGAGAACTCACTCACGCACTCTCCCAGCTCGTCTTCCCCTTCAGATTATTTTAAAAGACAGCAGTTGTTCCCCTGCCCATAGAAATCAGGCAACAACATTACAAAATTTTGTAACATAAAATAAACGGTCATAAATACATATTCCCACAACAAAAACAAGCGTCAGATACAAACAGAAAGTACTCTGAAGTGTTCGGAGACCAAGCAAGCCCTAGCTCCTTACGTGTAGGTTGAAGGACGTCAGCTTCCAATAGAAGTTGGTCCAATAAAAATAGATATTACTTCACCCACCTTGACTCTCTCCTACCCTGGGATCAGCATGGCTACAACACTATCGCTTCACAATTGGCAGCCAAAACTTAAGTCATGTCCCAAAGCACATCAACGGAAAATCTACCACCATTTTTTTCCCAGTTACCTGCTCCGACACCTCGTTAAATAAAAAGCCTGTGCTGACTAGAAGCTTCAAGCCAGATGGTGAAACAAAAGCAGAAGAGCCAATTTGGGTAGCTGCCAGTACCAGCAACAAATCTCACAAATGAAGGTAAGGTAAAATAAAAAAAGATGCACAAGACATTTGGTTGCTGGAACTCCGATAAGCAGGTAGAAGCTGCCCATTCCCTAGGACACACCACATATTTCTGCTGGAGTGCTTCCATGCCTGAGATGCATTATCTTAAACTGTTTCTCCAAGGCATCTTCTCTTTTTTGAACTCGTAAGTGCTGACTTTTATTTGTTAACGGAGACTTTTATAGTGGAGATTCTTTAGGACTTCTGTTATCAGTTCAGCCACCATGATTGGAAGGAAGGAATTTCCACATCCTACTCCGCTTCTGACTAACCAGAGACCAATCACCACCATTTCTTGCATTCCCTTCTCTCATTAGTGGTTCATCCCCCACCTTGTTCCATACCTGTGTCTGTTCCTCAGCAATTTCAGCTCTCAGACACACCTGCCACCCATTTCAGTGGTTACCACAATATAGCCACAAAGAGTTCTCTAAGCAGCCTCCGTCAGTTATTCCGGTCTGTATTTTATACCTACAAGTGTCTGCAGGTGGCCAAGAAGAAAACAAACTTCTTGGCAGAAAAGGTCCTGAATTTCAGAGGTGCTGCGCCGCCAATGCTTCCATTGACTTCAACTGGAGTTAAAGGAGCTCAACACCTGTGAAAAAATCGGGTCACAGATGGCCAGAACGTAAAAGCAACCAATGCTGGATGCAAGGCAGTGGATAGCGCTGGATACATGGAAAATTAGGCAGCGTAAGGACAAGGCTGGTAGAGAGGAAGGGTTTGCTGAGAAGCCCGGTTTAATGGGGGGGAAAAAAAGGACTACCTAGAGCAAACAAAAGACTGTTTCCTTGACCATGCATGCCCCTATTTCACAATACGGAATGATCTCAAATACAAAGATGTGGTTTATTAAATATGAGCAAGTCACATGGCCAATATTACCAGGCTGCTGTATCTCATTTGCTGAGCTGCACCAAGTGTTGATCTGTGTCCACACTTCAAGACTGGGCAAACTGTTAAGAAACAAAGATCCTCTCTTATGTAACTATCCTCAGAAATAAACAAAAAAGCAAATGAAGGGAAATGTAGAAAATGTGTTTGTAGATGGCCAAGCTTTCTACGGTGGGTCAGCAACTCTTATAAAGGTAGGAAAGCAATAGCGTGTCTCCCCTATGAACTACGGTCAACCTTTGATTGGAAGAATCCCAGACAGAAGACCTAAAATTAAGGTTTTATAAAATGGCAGTTCCCAATCCTACAAACTTTCACTACTTCTCAAATGACAGCAGTTTAGACAAAGAAAATGCTTTTATACATCTCTAAGCAGACATAGCTGTTGCCAAGAACAGAAAGTATCATGCGTCTTAAAATTTAACTGTTTAGTTTCTCTCTATTTGGTAGGGAACTGAAGGGAATGCAATGAGATTGAAGGATAGGGAGGAAGAATTCACCATTCCCAATTTTTGTGGATACCAATAGAGTAAGATTCTAAAAAGAAACATATTTGCTAACGTTTCTAAGCCCAACTATTAGAGCATCAAAGACTGTGGCCTTATTATGCAGCCTTATTTTCCAGAATGCCAGTAAGTATCAGCGTCAGTCAGTAACTTTGTATTACGAGATCTCAGTCTGCAAACAGTTTAAAAAGAAGATGAAAACAAAGCTGGCCAGCCATTTTAAAGATAAAAATATACATTAATGGTTTAGACTTTTTGTACTTGTACTGTGCAATTGAAAGTATCTTTGGTTTTATTTCAAATGCCATTCCGCAGTCAGTTCATTCATAGTATGAAGATGTGACTTGGGGTGACTGGGGAAAAACTCCAAAGTATCTGGCACCAATCTAGCCATCGGATCCACATGGAGTGGCCCTTACAAGAGTAAAGAACTCCACTAGTGGGGTGGGAGGGGAGAGGAGTGTCCACCTCCCTGGATCCAATTTCAGGACTGAGGTCAATCTCATTTCCTCGAGAAAAGCAGTTTACTGTTCTCACACACTGTTTTTTTTGGTTAAATAAAAATTTCATATCATTTTCAGGCCACAGCGCTAAAGTGCATCTTCGACAGCTGAATAATCCATGGATTTAAATGTCCCTAAATACACAGTGAAAAGATGGATTACACATTAGGCTGAAGTAATACACACAAGTCCCTAAATACATATGTACACTGTAATACATATTTTAAATAGTCTCTGTGTGTGAATTTAAATGATAATATGCCTATTAAAAAGTTTCAAAAGATGTATTTACAAAGAAGCCATTACTACTGTGTAAATAATACATCATTTAAAAGAAACTGTCTGGACTCTCATGAAAAGCTTTTATTTTTTTTTGGATCAACTTTAAAAGAATAAAGAAAATACACATAAAACACAGACCATATTAGAACTTCAGTTTAAAATCAGCAAAAGACTGAAAAATCCAGAAATTCTCAGCCCAGCCTATTATTCTAGTATTGCTCCACTTTTTGTTTGGAGATCCTGGAGAGGAAAAAAGGACCCTGAGAGAGAGAACTGTTAAAATTTGTAAGTCTCCTATGGGAAAAAATGGAAGACTCGTTACAAAGTAGTACATGTACATACATGCTCTCGTGTTGGGGGGGGGGGGATCAGTATTTTCTATCTCTAATTGCTGGGATTTGTGAAGTACCTGTGCACAATACTAGGAGTTTAAATGGCCACTATCAAATTTTTAATGATTATTTTAGGCTCTGCTTTTCAGAGACATCTGGCACCTGGTCTACACCCAGTTTTGATACTGGTATAATTGCTTTAGTTAGGTGTGTGATTTTTTCCTAATAGAATTATAATTAGAACAGACAGTTTTGCTGGTAGAAAGATGCCTTATACTAACTGGCATAGCTTATATATCGTGATATAACTGTGTCCATGGAGGGGGTGTTAAAGCGGTACCACGTTTGTGTGTAGACACAGCCTCAATTCCAAATGGCTATGTTGCAAATCCCAGACTTAAATCTAGCAACATCTCAATACTGAAAAATGAACACATGCACTTGGTAGCAGGTTTGTCTTTGAAAAATACAACTTGCTTTCATATGTTAATTTTTGAATCTTCATTGTGAGGAGGAGACATAGTAGGCTGTGTTGTCTAGAGCACCAATATGACAATATCATCATTATGTACAGCTCTGGAAAGCAAACATGAACTCTCTTTCAGTCACTCTACAGTTCGGATCACTGGATGATACAAACGTGAGCCAAGGATATCACTGAAATGTGAGCTTCTTTCCTGTAGCTTTTTTGTTTTCAGCTTCTACGACACCATTTTCCTATCCTTGCCTCTCATGCTCATTTTCAGTCCTTTGCCACCCTTCCTTCCATAATGCACAAGACAATGATCAGATTTCTTCATCGCATGTGTCCACCCAGCAGGGACAGGAGAGAAAGGGGAAGCAAGAGCACAGGGCAGGGAGGTGGCAGAAGCACCGAGGGTTTAGGTAAGGAAGCTGGAACATAATGCTACCCAGTCTCTCTGCATTCACATAAAACTTCCACTGACTCCGCAGGATTCGTGGAAGGGCCTTGGAATCCCCAACTCGCTGTCTGCTTGCTTCTTAGATGAAGGATTCCAGGGTGTGGCTCTGCACCCCTAAATATACCAGCACAGACATTTGATGTCCATCTCAAGATAGGGTTCCCCCAATCCCCGTTTGTCTTTCCCTTTTCTTCTCCTCTTGGAGATTGCACAACCCTTCATTAGGGTTTGGTTCAGACCGGTGAGTGGAGGCTCACTGCAAACCAGACAATATTGAACGCACATGTAAACAGACAAACAAATGCTTTATCTGGAAGAAAATCTATTTTTCAGCTTTGCTGGTGACCAGTTCTAGACAGACCTTAAGAAGATAATTTTCAGTGTATAATTTATCTAACTCCTTATACAACATCCATATAAGCATTTTTGCAAAGATACTGATTACAAGTAGGACTCAGGTTTTATTAGAAATGCCACATGACCCCTTTGGGTGAATCAGCACATAGATACCAAACCCAGATGATTTCTGTAACTCTTTATGCAACAAATGTGCCTGCTGACAGTTGACATCCAGAGGTCCCTGGGTCACAATATTTACCCAAAGAGACGTTAACCACATTTAGACATTGGATACTTTAGACATCCAATCCAAGATTTTATTTATAGATTTATTTTTACCTAAAATAAATCTCTCTGCTCCTTAGGAGAGAGATGTACCAGTTTCTCATATTTCAACGTTTGCAAGAACAACCCCCCCCCAAAAAAATTCCCAAAAGTCAAATAATTGAGAATATTTTGAGTGAAATGATGTGGAGTGATGTTAAGGTATATCTTATGCTGCGAGAATCATTTTCTATGCTGCACCAGGAGGAGAGGTGCTGGTGTTCAGAGTGATGAATCTGCATTCTTATTGTTTATACTGTAGTAGCCCCTATGAACCTCAATCAAGGACCACAGCACTATTGTGTGAGGCACTGTACAGGCAAGTAACAGAAAAGACTGCCCCTACCCTAGAGCATCTACAAGCTATACATCGGGACAGAACAGGTGGATGAAACGGATAAACAGATTGAGAAGATGAGGCAATGATAAAATTGTTTAGCAGAAAAGGAGAAGTCAAAATACATCACTTGCCTAACCAATGGCTGTATACAGGTATTTCAATACAGAGTTTGTCTGCTTAAGCCTTCTTTACTGTCGCCAGTTCTGTTTAAATCAATTTATATTTTATAAAAAAAACAATAAGAACAATCACAATTAATGTAGCTGTATCAGGGTCTGATGTGATCAAACCTCTGGGACTTGGGGACAGTACCATGGGACTGAGAATTCATTTATTTTGATTTCTATGAAAACAGTGTCTATTTGCGGCCCCAGGCACATGCTGCAAAAAAAGATGAGACCTAAGGAGGACAAGAGCTATTTTACAGAGCCCTTTAAAGTGGAATGCAGCTGTCACCAAAGGTGAGCTGCACTTTCAGATTAGATAAGCAACTGCTCCAGTCTTAGTTAGTCCTTGACAATTCACCCTAAAACATTCTCCAGTAATTCTTTCAGACCAGGACTGCCTAGTTTATAACACCAATGACTTAAAGTGCTGTAGGCCAAACAAATTAAGTGTTCCATTGAGGGCTTGCTTCAGTAAGAACCAGTTTGAAAAGAGGATCTTTTCTGGGCTGAGCTGTAGATCTGTTTGTGGAATTTAAAAGCTCTGTATTTGTAGAGACTTAAAAAATTCTTCCTTGCAACATTTGGTATTTTTATTGTAGTTCAAGAAAAAGGCAGTTTATTTAGCTGAAACAGATCAAAAAGTACACTTATCCCTGCATGAACACAGAACAGGGGGTCTCTTGCAGAAATCAACTGGTTTTTGGGTTGTCTCCAATGGCAGGGTTAACATTAATGTTAGTGTTTTTTATGAGTGAAAGGGTAGCTGTAGAATGAACAGAGTTCCATACTATATCTCCGCAACTAAATTTATTCTTATCTTCCCAGACAGACAAAAGTCTTTTCCAATATTTACCCGTCATGACCCATTAGCAAGATTTTTACAAGCTGTGATACCACCTCTTATAACCTAAATTATTTCTAAACCAAAATCTAATTTGCTATTTGCACTGCAAGCTCGGTATGACTGCAGAATGTGCCTTCACTCCCATGATCACCCCTGAAAATGCAGAGACTTTTCAAAGTGTGTGTGTAGACATGCACATGTGCACGACATGCTCGAGATAGCTTGCGTAGCAATCTGGCTCTAATTCTTTAATCTGCTAGCCTTTGAAAGCTGATAAGAAAGCTCATGTTAGTTAACTAAAAAACAAAACAAAACAAAAACAAAAATTTGGGTAAATGAACTGAAAAATCTTTTAATGGGATTTCTAAATATGTTTAATGGAGCTTAAGAGAGTGTTGCGAGGTGAGTCTGTTTGTTTGCTTTTGTTTTTAAAGAGGTGGGCTATTGAGTAGGGAGGAGTTTTGTTTTGCATTCACAGGAAGACCCATATTCATTTTTTACTATTACAAATCATTTTCCAGAAAATTAAGAATCCTACAGCACTAAAATTAGTGCCAATTGAGCAGGTTAAAATTGGCAATACACAGCCCTTTCTTCTACACAGCAAATGGCCCAGAAGTTCTGTTTACTTTTTCATTTCAAGGCTGTTGTAATAAATCCCAGCCCTGACAGCTCTTCCCACCCCATCCCGCCTCTTTTTTGTGCTATAAAAAAAAAGTGTAAATTAGAGCTTTGCTTACATTGGCATCTGCAGGCTGTCAGTGAGCTTTCAGCCAAGGTTTTCTTTCAAGTCTAAATAGGAATTCAGCTATTTACAAATACTTAATTCTTCCCATTACAGTGTTCAAGAATGGCTGTCCCACTGCTAGTTCCAGACACCTCAATATCTCATTGACTTAAAATGCTGAAGGGTTGACCCAGAGATCTGCACTGCCATGCAGTAAATCCATGTCTGATTCCTGCTTTCAGGCTGGTAGGGTCTGGGAGTGCAGCAGAGGTGTAGCACTTTAGAAGCGTCTTCCTCCATTCAGGAGTTATTTCTTCCCTGAAAACACCAGTATCTGTAGACAGAGAGGGGTATTTCTGATGAATGTGGCAACACCAATTCTTGCACCAAACTGTTTTACGGCTGACCATTCTGCCATTCTGAAAAGGCACCTGCATGAGATCTTCCTGAAACTTCAAGCCAAGCTATTCCTGGGTCAGTATATACTGGAGGCTGGCATGATCTTCCCTGACAGTCAAGGTAGATGTTTCTTTCCTTGGTTAAATGAAAAAAGAAGAAGATGTAGGTTGCCTGCTCAGAGAGGACTGACTTTTGTGGCTTCCTTGTTCCAGTTTTCATGATGGTTGAGTCTCAGGGATGTGAAATCTATTTTCAGGAGGGAGGGCAGTGCTGACTAAAATTGTCCTGCCGTTTTCTTCTGTAATCTTCTATTGAAATTTGAGGACTGGGGATACCAGGAAGGATGAAGAAGTTACGATAGGATATCCACAGCATCTTGAGCACCATGGTCTTTTCCCCCCCCCCCAAGAACAATCCCAGTTCTTCTTCACCCACCTACATCCTGCACATGATTACCGTGATTAATTAACCTGAACACCTTCTGGTTGAGGCTCCACTCCCCTTGATTTTTTGATCCTGCTCAGCCGGACAGTCCATCTTGGAATTCAGGATCCCTCTGTTGTACATTGCTGCTACAGATTTCATGCTGTACTCTGCTCACAGAAACATGAGCACTGCTTTGCAGGTTTATACTATGTCAAAGACCTGTAGAACATTACAGCCCCTAGAACAAGTTAAAGTCCTGAGGAACTATGCTCTAACCCCACCAGGAAAAGTGCCTTCATCTGGGAGAAATAAGGACACAGAGGTATGCAGCCCTGGAAGAGAAAATGGAAGGGGTCCCAGACAGTGAACAGATGGCCTTAAGTTAGCCCTTCTATCTGCCTGGCAGTTTGGGAACTAGACTTTGGGTCCAGTTGGCTAAGTGGAAAGGAGCCGCTACCAGAGTTAGTAGCTCTCCATGAGCTCTGGAGAAGGCAGTTCAGAAGTTTAGAACGCAGGAAAAGCTGCTGCTGCTCAAAAAGCCCCTCACAGGGGAGTCCTCGGGGTGCTGATGCTCTCATTCCAGCGCAATCCTGGCTGAAGCCTTGAGACACCACTCACGTATTTTCCCAATTCCTCGAGCCCCTCCAGCTTTCTGATTCAGGTTGGAAATGCCAGACATGGGGGGGGGGGGGAAATATCACTTCAGATCAGGTCCTCAGGAACCAAAAATCGAGCTGTTAGTTTTGCCTTCACAAAGTCAAGATTTCTAAGAATGCATGTAAATGCTCTGCTGTCTTTTTTTTTTTTAAAGCAATAGCAATCTGTGACTGAAAAGATTTAGCAGAACACAGTTTCTTTCGTTTTATTGCTCCATTAATTTTATTTATGTTCCAAGCAGTTGCTTTTACCAATTTGGTGCAAGGGAGACAGATATGGACAATAAGGAGGAAGAAACATGGCTGTACTGGAAAATGAGGTTTTGGACAAAATACGAGAGGGTGAATTATTGAGTAGTGAGAACCATATAAAACTATCAGCTTTATATTAATAACACAATGCAGCTTTGATAGGTTGCAATTACAGGGTAATATATACTGTAACATTATTCACAGAGGCCTACTGCAACTATATGTTTAGAGGAACAATGCCTTTATTTTCATGCTGTGTGTATGCATGTAAATTGTCACTATTTAAGAAAGAAAGTCCATAGCTTTTTTCCCCACGGCAATATATTTTGCATTATTCACTCCATCTCTCTTGAAAGCCTTCAGTGTCCAGCATATGTCAATGGAATTAGAAAGCACTCTTTCCAAGCGTCCTGTTCCTATACTGCCAATGTGGTAAATTGTAAACACAGCTCTTCAATCAAGGGCATCCCTTGTTACGGCATAGAAATACTCAACTGGGTGGGCAGACGTTATTTGAACACAAACGCCTCTACCCTACCAATACTTCCACACGGGCCTAACTTTATTATTTGTTAGCTATATTACTATAACACCTAGGAGCCCCACTCCTGGATCAGGACTCCACTGTGCTAGGTGCTGTACAAACAGAACAGAAAAGTAATTTCTGTCCTAAAGACCTTAGCATGTACGTAAGGAATGTCCTTGATTTCAATGCTTTACGCTAGTCACATGGGTCAAAAGCAGCAGGATCAGAACCTAACTGGCAAAAACTAACCACAGTGGATCAACATAAGCAACATAGCCAAAAACTTCAAGCAAGTGAACTTTGATGGAAACATGGAAATATTTTTGAAAGAATTAAAGCATTCAGGGAATGCTTTTTCACTTGTGTTCTTACACAGTGTAGTTATTTAAGGTTTTCTGCCTAGCCATGAATAACTTTCAAATAAAAATGATCAATCTAAACCAGAAAAATCTAGCCAGGTGGCACCAAAAAATTGCAAACAAGACCTAGCCAAGACTGACTGTCAGAGCAATCCTATTATCTAAGCTCCTCCCAGGCCACAGGCAAAGACAATGATTTTGGGAAAAAACAACTAATTGTACTTCCCAGAAATCTATATTTGAAAGTACAAGACAGAAAAGAAAGATGGTGCCCTGGTTAGAGCAATAGTCTCTGATTTAGAGGCCTGAATTCCTTGCCACACCACAGGGTTCCTTTGTGACCTTGGCCAAATCACTTAGCCTTTGCGCCTCAGTTCTCCAGCAGTAAAACGGAAACAGTACTTCCCCTGCCTCACATGCATATTGTGAGTATAAATACATTCAAGATTGTGAGGGGCTCAGATACTACAGTAATAGGGACGGGGGGCCACATAAGTACCTAAGAAAGATTACTGTTTTGAGAATCATCTTAAGCAATTTGCAGCTACGTGTTATGGGAAAAAAGAAGAGGTGCTTCTGCCTAGCCAATCCAAAGTTAATGGCTAGTTTCCTATGTTTTCTCATCCAAGTGCTATTTGATAATATTTCAGCTCTGCCTCTCTAATAGTGATGTTCTTCTCCTAAATTATGATGAAAATACCTTCCTGACAACCTAATACTAATTAAAAAACAACAAAAAAATCAGAATAGAACAGACCAACCAACAGCGGCTGACACTGAAGCTGTTGCCACAGGATTTCTTCTTACCTAGTAAAGTGGGCAAGCTGGCTCTTCATGCGACATGGCTGCAAGCATGCATTAAGCAGACAGAAAAAAAAACTTCAACGACTGCTCACAAGAAATTAATGATCATGAAACCCTGCACATTATAACACCTCTGCTAATAAAAAGGTATTACTGCACAGGTTAATGAAAACCAAACACCAATTTAACAAGCTAACCTCTGAGCAAATTGAGTTGAACTCATCAAGGGCCCTCCAAAAAGCTACTTTGAACTAAGAGAGAACACTGGAAAATCATTTGCACAAGATGGCAGATAATACCATTTAATGGCAACTGTGCTAGGGAGTTATCCTAAAAGAATTAATGCATCATTTAGGGCCTTTTCCCTGATGTATTTATAGTACACAGTCAGGGGGCCAAATTCTATTCCCTGATGATCACGCACAATTCCGATTAAAAACCATAACAGACTTTTGTGCAGGTTATAAATAACCAGAATTTTAACAAACAGAAGCACCATCTAGAATCCACTCTAGAGTCAATCGATTTCACCATTATTCAACAATGTGCCTGTACTGGATGACTTGCTATACAATTTTTTGTTAATAATGCAAGAATTCTCTACTTCTGGATCTCTGCATACTCTGAACAATAAGAAACTATTAAATAAGGTCAGAATTGAACATTGCATCAGTTAAAACCTTGTATTTATTATCATTTGTATATGGAAACCGTGTGCTATGCGTCCGATTTGTCAACAAATGCAGCACCCAATTAAAAGTTTTGGAACACGTCCAACATTTCATAACAGGTCCAGGATTTAATAGAGGCAAGATCCTAACATTACATCTTAATAGATCCAGGGCACATCATTCAGAATTATGTTTAAACAACAGCAAGTTATAGAATCCATTATTTTAATTCATATCAGATATTGCAATCTACACACTAGTCAAGTCTTTGAGCAGGTTTTTCTTCCAATTAAGAGCTTTGAAATAGCAGGGAATGGCTGGCAATCCACGCATGCTTGCTTCCGCACAGAAACTACTATCATTGATTGGTGAAACAATTGGTAACAGTTTCAGTGGATCCTTAACAATGACCTTACATATGAGGAGGTACCTTTGGCATAACCGGCACAACAATATTTTCTCCAAATCAACGAAAGCCAGAAGAACTGTCACCTAAAGGAACATCAAAGCAGTATGATGACTGGAAATGACCAGCACAGAAAAAAGAGGAAATGGTATTCAAACATGACAAATGGGATTAATACAACAGAAGGCCACAAATCAGGAAAGCATCAGTGGGCTTTGATTCACTAGGAACTGGACTCAGACCAAAAGCAGTCCAAAGTAGAGTGGGACGGGTTACAAAGGGATCTCACAAAACTGGGTGACTGGGCAACAAAATGGCAGATAAAATTGAATGTTGATAAACGTACAGTAATGCACACTGGAAAACATAATCCCAACTACGCATAAAAAATGATGGTGTCTAAATTAGCTGTTACCACTCAAGAAAGAGACCTTGGAGTCATTGTCGATAGTTCTCTAAAAACATCCACTCAACGTGCAGTGGCAGTCTAAAAAGCTAACAGAACGCAGAGAATCATTAGGAAAGGAATAGATAAGATAGAAAATATTGTACTGCCTTTTTATAAATCCTTGGTATGCCCACATCTTGAATACTGAGTGCAGATCTGGCTGCCCCATCTCAAAAAAGATATATTGGAATTGGAAAAAATACCGAAAAGGGCAACTAAAATGATTAGGGGTATGGAAAAGCTTTCATATGAGGACAGATGAATAAGACTGGGACTTCTCAGCTTGGAAAAGAGATGACCAAGGAGGGACATGATAGAGGTCTATAAAACCATGACTGGTGTGGAGAAAGTAAATAAGGAAGTGTTATTTATTCCTTCTCATAACACAAAAACCCTAGGTCACCAAATGAAATTAATAGGCAGCAGGTTTAAAATGAACAAAAGGAACTATAACTTCACACAACGCACGGTCAACCCATGGAACTCCTTGCCAGGGGATATTATGAAGGCAAAGACTATAATGTGGTTCAATAAAGAATTAGATACGTTCATGGAGGATAGGTCCATCAACGGCTATTAGCCAGAATAGGCAGGGATTGCTATTTGCCAGAGGCTGGGAATGGCCAACGGTGTGGATCACTTGATTAACTGTTCTGTTCATTCCCTCTGAAGCACCTGGCATTGGCTATGGTCAGGAAACGGGATACTTGACTAGATGGACCGTTGGTCTGACCCACTATGGCCATTCTTATGTTCAAAAACATTTCAGACACTCTACCAGACAACCACCTAAATAACTTGTGGTCACTATTGCCCACATCTGATCTCATTACATTTTAAGTCCCTAGTCGCAATATAATTTCTTTCTTTATTCCAAGCGTCAGCCACTGAGGTTCATTTTGGGAAGGACGTTGACACACTTGAATGATTATCATTCTCATTTTCATCTGCTTGCTACACCATCTGACTCAAATACTTTCTTGATACTAACAAGAAATCTAAGACAGGATGAATAAGGAAAAATGGTTAGTACATATGGTGTGAAGAGCTGTTTCAAGCCCTGACTTATTTGGTATTTCAGCCTGTCTAGTCTGAGATTTTGAAAAAAATCCTAATGGAGTTAAGATGCTCCCATTGAATTTCACTGGAATTTGTATGTTGTGCTCTTTTGAAAACCCCAACCCGTGTCTTTCTGGCTGATGGAAAACTGCCCTGCAATATTTTCATCCCCCTTCTTCTCCCTCCCAATTCCCTCCACTCCAATCATCAGAAATGCCATTATGAAGCTAACATTTGTCTGGTATTGAGAGCTTTAAAAAAATCATCAAGTAATCTGAACAAAGATCCAACTGAAATGTGTCTACAGTTAACAAAGGCTCGGACCTTTTGTGAAAATATACCTTGCAGTTAAGGGATTCCATAATTAGACCATAATTACTCAGCCATATAATGTGTCAAATTATGGAGAATGATTATTTGTTAAACTACAGATAAAGACAAGAATGAATAAATCTGGAGCCATAGATAAAGCCAATTAAATGAAAAGTCTTCCCCTTAGCATTCCACCAACACTTCTGGGACCGTCTCTATATCCTATTGCTAGTTTACACACACGTCTGTGACAATTTTTACCCTTTACACAGTGTTAATCTCAGTAGTAAATAATGCAGTACAAGAAACAACTGCAAAGAGAGAGAGAGCTGTCCTTGACAACATTATCAGTGTAGTTATTACTTGGCACACAGTTGGCTAGTTTGATATGAACAGGGCAGAGGACAGTGAAAAGATGATACAAATTTCAGATAAAGCAGAAAGTTGTTCTGGGATTTCGCTTTTTACTGCTACATTTGCCAGGATCGTTTAAAATGGTGTGTTTAAAGAAACCCTCATTCCAATCTACTAAAGGCTGTTACATACAAAGCAGTGTATGTTGGGGCATCTAGATAGACTCAGACTCATAGGTCAGAAGGGACCAATATGATCATCTAGTCTGACCTCCTGCACAAGGCAGGCCACAAAACCCTACCCATACACATTTATAACAACCCCGAACCCATGACTGAGTTATTGAAACCTCAAAAGTGAGATTTGAAGACCTCAAGCTGCAGGGAATCCATCAGCAAGCGACCCATGCCCCACGCTGCAGAGGAAGGCGAAAAACCTCCGGGGCCTCTGCCAATCCGCCCCGGAGGAAAATTCCTTCCCGACCCCAAATATGGCAATCAGCTAAACCCCGAGCATGCGGGCAAGACTCACCAGCCGGCACCCAAAAAGGAATTCTCTGCAGTAACTCAGTTCCCATCCCATCCAGCATTCCCACAGACCATTGAGCAGACTTATCTGCCGATAATCCAATATTTTGTTATGTTGGCTATTGAAAACGTTTACATTTTTGTTTGTTTGGTGTAAGTTCTAAATGCCTCTGTTTTGGCTTCTGATAGTGTAAAGTGATCTTGCTGAGCAAAATGTGGCACCTACACGAAGTTCCAATGGGACTATGACTTCACAGATCACAACACAGCACAGAAATTGTAGTGTGAAACAGAAACAGACAGCGAGAAACTAAAGTATTTGTGCTAACACAGAGGCATTCAATGAAGCTGAATAGATAAAAACCTGTGTTTCGTTAGTGCCTAACGATTGGGGAAAAGGAGTATAGGCTTATACACTAGCAACCCCCTTCCCTTGAACTGATGGGAAAAAAATCTGCAGACTTCTCAGAATACAAAGATGTGAGTCAATACAAAATAAGGTGAGATGATGTGGAAGCAAAAGGGACTAACCAGAAACATTCAACCATAGCATAGCTCCAATTGCAACCCCTACTGTCACTTAATCGCAAGACATCCTGCCACAACAGGTGCTTTACTCTGGACAAGAGCATATCTGAATCTCTCTGTTAAAAAACACTGTCAAGGGTATAATCTGATTCATAAATGCAGCCAGTGCTAAATTATACTGTTTATAATCTAGAGGCGAATGAAGGAGAAATCAAAGCAAATAGCTACCCATTTTAGAATCCAGAAAGGTTATTATTCAGTACCACCGACACCTCCCTGACCGAGGCCAGTGGCAATTAGCACTAAACCAGCTGAGACTGCCCAGAAAAAGACACAAATGGCACTGGCAGGAATGACGACAGACAAGATGATGCAGCAAAACAAGAAAGATAAAACAGTTTCAAAAGAGTCCCAAAGAAAACAAGTTTCGAATTTGCAAGGCATGCCAAGGAGGCATTTAATCTGCACCCTAAATCTTAAGAATGCCCCATCCATTGTTTTCTTTCCAGGGTAATTTGTAAATTCCAGCACTCTGAGAAGAACACCTCCTGCTAAGTGGCCATGACTACAGATTTCATTTCACTTCCCTCGTGAATGCACTACCCTGGTTTTTTCCTACTTAGGAAAGATCATTGTGTCTGAGTAGAAACTGTCTCTTCTGCCAAATACTACCACGCTGTGCTGAGCTTTTGTGACTCACTGGGGAACGGAGAGAAGCCATCAAACACATTTCAGTTGTGACCTCGGCAAGATTGGCCCCCCGGTCCTCTCTCCTTCCACACACCCCCATTTGTTTCACAGTGTTATCAACCTTGCCTTGATATACTGCAGCTACAAGCAGCCCATGTACAATATTAAGAGTGACCTATAAAAAGAGCCTCATTACTCATTCAATGTAGAGAAAAATCGATTAGGGAATTAGGCAAACTATATAGAAAACCAAGCTGGTGATAAAGCATCTCCCATCTTAAGTGGTAATAATTAGGTTTTCCTTCACAAGCAACTAAGGTCTAAGAAATATTAGCATCACTGTTCTTTTTTACTGCAATGTCACGGTGCTGCCGGGTTTGTGTTTTTTTTTTAAAAGGCGGCCTGCTTCTAACTCACTCAAAAACTGGTTAAAGAAATTAACCAGTTGCCATTCTTATGACCCCTGAAAACACTGTTCAGTGTTACATAACACCCCTAGAACCAAGTTTAAATAAAACTAAGTCTACAAGCAATGTAGTTTGATGGTTAAAGCGTGGGACTGGGAGCCAACAGAACGGCATCTAGGCTCCGCTCGCAAGCTCCCCTTGGCAAGTCACTTAAACTGCCTTTTTCTCTAACTGTACAAGGGAGATAGTAATACTTGCCCACCTCTGTGATGTGCTGCGCCTCTTTATAAGAAAAGCATTATAATAAATAACGCATGCATGTATGTAATGGGAGAACCCTGGCGCTCTTCTCTGTTTAAAAAGAGGGTGCTTCCTCAAGATTTACTATTACAATGCATTTTTTAAAAACTATCATCATGCTGAGATTAGAACCAATAAAAAACCCACAAAGGAAACCAAAAAGAAATCAAAATCTATATTAACACAACATTCAGCTGATTAAAAACAGCAGGAAGCTTGAAGATAGATATTAAAAGCAAATAAAGAAAGAGACAGACAGACATTTGGGCAACATTGTGATACAAAACATGGAGGTAAAACATGGAAAACTGAATGCAACACCCCGTCCTTAATTCTACTGTATGAATGAAAAATCATTTAGTTTAGTATTCATTACTAAAATCATTCACATAATTTTTAATGGACTATTAAGGGATTGATTCAAAGCCCATTGACCTCGACAGAAAAACCATCTAGTGGTCTTTGGAGAAAACCCTAAAAGGAGGAGAAAATGTTTTTGCAGTGTCTTACTAATATACAGAAGTCCAGTGTATCACAAATGAAACAATCCATCAATATGCTATCTTCCAATACAGTACTAATAGCTTCAGAAATTCCAATGTTAAAAAAAATACCTGTATTGGAAAATTATAGCTAACGTTCAAAAACAGCATCCTGAGCTTCCTAGTACTTTATGGCTGCCACTACACTGAACATCACGGCTATCCTACATTTCACGGCGACAGTTGGGATAGAACCCACATGCACTTACTGCAAAACCGCAGGCCCTTGTCTTATGATATGGAAGGGAATCTCTAACAACTGTTAGCAGCATGGGGCCTGTGACACAAAGCTGAGTAGTTCTGATTGCTTCCGCTATCAGGCAATAGAGTCTACACATACATCAGACATCATACTAAAACAGTAATATATTGTAACATGTAAGAAAAGGGCATCTCCTATTTTGACTTGTCCAACTAGCGGCGATATTACTATTTACCTTTAACTATTCTTGCTTTTGTTGTTTGTTTTGTTGTTATTTAAAACAGAGAGGCATATAACAAAATCGTTCTTAATATTACAAACATTTAATAATTACATTAGTATAACAGACATGCTGGATCATCCATCATTGGAAGAGGTGATAATCTTGGAAATGTAACTTTTCTACTTCATTAGAAGTACATATATTATAAGCCAAATGGTTTTGAAAGTCACATGACATTTAGAGATTTTACTTAATGTCATATTCATAGTGCTAGATGATTAGACAGCTAAATGTCTATTATGCAACTTGTGCCATAATATATTATCAAATTCAATAGCACTCAGTACATATACCAAGCCAAATTTATAGCAGCTAATTGCTAATTAGTGTTATTTCTGAAGCACTCCTGTTTGCACCACACCAGCTTTGCACTTGGAGGGAAAACAAAAAACCATGATTCACAAGGTTGGATTGAACTTTAAACATTTTATACAGTCAGTTTTATTCAATTTAGAATCACTAAATGGCTTTAGCAATTTGAGAGTGGAACAACAGTATTTACATCCGATGCTGTTAAAATGGTCACTCCAATCTCTTGTCAAGCGGTTATTAATGTGCAGAAATGCAGAGTGACTTGCAATGGTTTAGACAGACAACTCTCTATTATTTATGGAGAAAGCATGAGCTAAGTGCTTACCCCATGCACTGCACCAAAAATTAAACACTACAAATAAGGCACTGTTCATTTTTATAACCTAAGGCAAACATTTAACACTCTAGCTACCAGTATTTGCAACAGTACATGATTATCAGTCTGCGGATTACTAGCCAGCTGGCAATCTTCTCCCCAACCACTTACCCTGTGTTATCCATCATTGGCAGATGGATTCCAATAATTCACAAGGTCACGTCCAGATGGTGTTAAACCCCTAATTTTATGTAAATATATCCAAGCATTTATACCGCATTGGTCAACATAGTATCTTAGAGCCTTTTCTCTGGGGATGCATCTCCACCCCAGAATACAGAACTTCTACTTTTAACATCAATCACTTTGTTCCTGTGACCTATCAACCCCTCAGTGCAAACTGGCAGGATGGTCACCAGAATATCCTAATCCTGGTATGTACCTACTGTTTGCCGAAGAATACAACATGAAGTCTTAAATGAAAGCTAGGGCCATACTGTATATTAATAGCGTTGTGATGTGTAGGTACAGATACATCATAAGGAATTATGTATGTACACTGAAAATACATTCCTAAAGTCTGTATCAAGACTTGCAGAGTTGCCAAACAGGTTTTCTGACAGACAAGATATTTATTCGCCCATCTCCTAGTTAGCAGGCAAATTAAGCAATGGAACCCAAATCAGTGGCAGCCCTATTTACGAAGCAATTGGGGGATGTGAAATCAATAGGGAAGAAGTAGGAAAAACAAGCTATGAGGAATTTTACTGCCCCTGACGATAGACAATGAGCTTTGAGGATACAAGCTGAATGCAAGGAGAAACCCCTTTACCCTGCACATAGGAAGTAAGCGGACAGTGCATAAAAACAGGATCACAACCAGGCTTGGCTGAGAAAAGCTGCAGAGGACATTTAGGGTGAGATAAACTTCTTTAAACAGAAGGTTAGCCTGTTAAGTTTAGTATCTAAAAACCATGTTATGATTTTGTTCTATATGTAACCCTTTTGATTCTATTATCCTTATTCACTCTCTTGAATCTCTGATGACAAACTTATTTCCACTCTAAATATATCTCAGTGCCATATATTATGTACAGAGCTGACTCCGAGCTGAATTATTCAAACTGCACACTGTTCCTTTGGGTATAGCAGACCTGGTATTTTTGAAAGAGTTCAGTGGCTACGGGACTGGGTACTACAGGGGAATGCCTCAATGGTTCTTGGGGACTAGGGTGCACCTACCGTTAACCAGCAAGGCAAAGTATGGGCTGGCATAGCCCAAAGAAGATCGTATGGCTGGCTAATGGGCTGGTGGAATGAAGGAACTGACAACCAGTTAAGCACAAGCAGTGCCCCTTTTGCTGGAGGCATGGGGTACAAGATGACTCTCAGTCCTGTGTATGCTGAGAACCATCACCAGTTCCTCCAACAAAAGTTTGGCCAGCATTTTTGCACTCTAACTGCACCTAGCCCTCATCTGAGCTCCCCCTTTTTGAACCTTGACCTGATGAAGCTAAAGATGGTGGAATTATATTTTTGTCTGCTACCTCGAAAAGGTCCAGTGATTTTGATGAGGAAAAAAAAAAGGCGAAAATCTACCATAAAACCTAGAGAACTGAGTTACAAGCAATAGATTTTTTATGATATAGTGTACGGGCCATGAAGCTGTGATTTAAAACTATGAGATTAGACAAAGTTGAGAACAAGAGAGGCTAAGGAACATATGGTGGACAGAGAATTGAATTAAATGTACTGGTGTATTTTTCACTAAAATATTAGCAGAGTAACTGGAATCCAACCCGATCTGCCCATTGGGCATCAGCTGAGACCAAATTACAAAGAAACTGGGGAAATTCACTGGTCTATACAGAATTCTATTAATGCTTGAACTCCAGATGAGATATTCTGAACAGGAACAGAGTAGTGAGGAAACATGACTAATCTGGGTTGCAGGACCAGAATTTACCTCCTAGAATATTCAATAGCTGAATAGATCTGAATCGCTGTGAAAATGTTGAAAAAGAAAACCCCAAAACAAACTCAGCTTGGGTTAGAGTGCTAGGGACCAAACCTCTTATTGTTAATTCAGCACTTTTATTCACAAAGGAGAGTGATTATAGCAAGAGAATACAAAGGATCAATAAGTTTCAACCAAAAAATTTGAATTATCTAGATTTAATAGATCTTAAATCATTATGCTATTTAAAACGTACTTTTATGGTTAACTATGAGTCTTCGCTCTAATCATTAACTGTATCAGCAGAATGAGAGCCAGGTGAGAGAGAATGCAGAGTTATTTTTAACTTTTGAAAACCAATTGTATTTCCAAGTATATTGCTAGTATAAGCCAGACAGGAAGTGGTTTCACAAATCCAGTAAATTTTCCTAGCATATTCCCCAGAGAGGGAAGCAGCCGGTGTGAAATTTCAGAGAAAGCTTTGATTTCATGAACCAGAATTTAGGGTGGGGCTGAGGTAAAACTGGTTATAAAAATACTTTAGTTGTTCTTTCTGTATTTTGGATTACTATTGAAAACCTGACTTCTAAAGACTTCTAAGTCTTCTGCAGGTCACTAGAAAAAGTTCTTTTATTATTATTATTATTATTAATAATGTAATGATAGGACCTACAAGCCCCAGTCATGGACCAGGACCCTACTGGGGCAGGCGCTGTACTAAACACAGAACAAAAAGACAGTCCCTGCCCCAAACAGCTTACAATCCAATGTTTATTCTTTTCATATACCCGACTCCCAGCAGCATTTTAACAGAAGACATATGTGCACCACGAGAAGATGGTTTATAGTTGTACGGTTTATTCCCTCCTCTTCATTTAGTTCTAAGAAGATACATCACAAATGCCTCCTGTCCTCCTCACCCCAAACCCCTGTAAGTATGAAAGGGAAGGCTAAGATAAGGCTTAAATAATCTTCAAGCTGGCTGTGGTGGTGAGCAGAAGCAGTGTGTCTTTCCTTTATTGCTAAATAGAACCATATGTAGCCCCCAAAATTTTTTGTTTAAGTTTTAAAAATGAAGGTTTCTGAACCGCTGCAGATGGAACATGTCGCAGATGATGAAATTATTTATTATTTCAATTTACATCATGCATCTGGCAAATTTTTAGGGGCATGAATGCCCCTAGCATACTATCATTTGGGACAATGTAACACCAAAATGTTCACTCCACAAAGAAAAGGGGAACTGTCCTTATTTAACTCATTCTCTGAGAGAGACCTGATAGGCCTTAAAGGTATGCTGGGAACAGCAGCAAGCTCAGGTTCTGTCTGATGAACATTTCAAGTGGTTGTTGGCTCAGGCGCCTCAGCTGATCTCAACTGCTGATCATGAGAATGAGGAGATAACTCTAAGATAGCCAGGCCTAAACCCATGAGTTGTATAGTCAAAACCAACATTTTGAATCACATTGGAAAACAAAATGGAAGCTGGTGCAATTTGTGAAGGACATACGCTCCCTATGTAAAACGCTGCCGAGCAACTACGTACAGCAGCTGAAGTCTGAATGGTCTTTCTGTGCAACTCCAAGTACAGCAATATCAGTATGCAGGTGACAGATGACTGGTCTAAATTCCCCATCTCCATCAGGAAAGGAAACAGCCTTCTAACCAAGCTATGATGGAAAAAAGCACTTCAGGCAACTGCTGCTCTCTGGATATGTAAATCGATCAGGAGACAAACGAGCCTCAAAGTTTGCAAATTTTCAGTAAAGTTCAATAGAAGGGCCCAGTATCTTTCCTATTTCCTCAGATTGCTTCCTTCTTCCACCTTACTAGCACACACTTTTTTTATTTTATTTATTTATTTATTTAACGTTCCATGTATTTATTCAGAGCAGGGAATACATACATGTTTGTACAACATCCTGGGTCCTAATCCTCCTTTAAGCTCCCTGGGAACTACTAATGTATATGCTTAATAATAATAATCTTAAAGCAATTATTTTAACTGCATTAATAAGACATACATGCATGCCTGTGTGCATGTATAAAAAACTTTTAACAAGTATCCAGGCCTTGATGTGCACCCACACCTGTTGGAATACACAGTATCATAGAAATATAGGGCTGGAAGGGACCTCCAGAAGTCATCTAGTCCAGCCCCTGAACTGAGGCAGGACCAAATATACCTAGACCATCCCGATCCCGTTGTTTAACATGTTCTTAAATCTTCTAGTGATGAGGATTTCACAACCTCCCTTGGAAGACTACTCCAGAACTTAACCTTGATAGCTAGAAAAGTTTTTACTAATATATAACCTGAATCTCCCTTGCACCAGATTAAGCCCATTACTTCTAATCCTACTTTCAGTGTACATGGAGAACAACTGACCACCATCCTCTGTATAACAGCCCTTCACATATTTGAAGACTTCTCAGGTCCTCCCTCAGTCATTTTTCCCCCCGTCAAACATGCTCAGTTTTTTAACCTTCCCTCATAAGTTAGGTTTTCTAAAGCTTTTATAATTTTTGTTGCTCTCTTCTGGTCTCTCTCCACATCTTACTGATGCCCAGAATTGGACGCACTACTCCAGTGGACGCCTCACCAGTTCCGAGTAGAGTAGAATAATTTACTTCCATGTCTTACATGCCTATTAACGTATCCCAGAGTACTACATTGATTTGCAACTGCACCTCACTGTTGGCTCACATTCAATTTGTGAAGCACGAACTCCCTAGCCAATTATTCCCCATTTTATAGTTGTGCATCTGATTTTTCCTTCTTAAGTACAGTACTTCGTACTTGCTCTTGCTGAATTTCATCTTGTTTATTTTAGATCAATTTTTTAATTTCTCAGGGTTGTTTGGACTTGTAATTCTGTCTTTCAAAGAGCTTGCAAACCTTTCCATCTTGGTGTCACCCACAAATTTTATAAGTATACTCTGCACTCTATTATCCAAATCATTAATGAAAATACTGAATAGTATCAAACCCAAGACAGGCCTCCTGTGGGATCTCTTCACAGTTTGTTAGCAAAACTATAGCTACTCTTTGAGTACGGTTGTTTAACCAATTATGTATCACTTTATAATGATTTCATCTAGACCACATTTCCCTAGTTTGCTTATGAGAATGTCATGTGGGTTTGTGTCAAAAACTTTTCTAAAAATCAAGATACATCACTCCTATAGCTTCTTCCTTATCCACTAGGCCAGTAATCCTGTCAAAAAAAGGAATTTGCTCTTGATGAATCCATGTTGGCTATTACCCTATCATCTTCTAGGAGCTCCCAGGTTGTTTAAAAATTTATTCCAGTATCTTTCCAGGTATCAAAGTTAGGCTGACAGGTCGATACTTCTCCAGGTCCTCTTTGTTCCTCTGTTTGAAGAGAGGTACTATGTTTTCTCTTCTCCAGTCCTCTGGGCCCTGATCTGTCTTCCATAAGTTCACAAAGATAAATCACTAATGGTTCTGAGATTGCTCCAGCTAGTTCCTTAAGTACCCTACGTTAAAATTCATCAGCCTCTGCTGCCTTGAATACTTGTAACCTACCTAAATATTCTTTAACTTATTATTTTTCTATTCTGGCTTGTGTTCGTTCCTTCCCACCTATTGCCTCTTGTGTCCCTTGCCAGGTGTAACTCATTTTGCGCCTTAGCTTTTCTAATTTGGCCCCAGTATGTTTGTGCTATTCTTTTGTACTCCTCCTGAGCAATTAATCCATGTTTCCACTTTTTGTAGGATTCCATTTTGATTTTCAGGTCATTAAAAAGTTCCTGATGAATAGGGTTACCATATGTCCAGGTTTCACTGGACATGACCTCTTTTTTTACAGTCCATTCTCCATCCAGGTGGATTTTTTAAATTTTGTCTCCCACAGTATTCTTGCAAGCAAATTAAAGACGCATGAGTTGGATGAATGGATAGAAAGGTGAATAGAAAGCTGGGTAGATCATCGGGCTCAATGTTTAGTTGACAGTCAGTAGCAAGTGGAGTGTCCCAGGGGTCAGTCCCGGGGCTGGTTTCGTTCAACATATTCATTAATGATCTGGACAATGTGGTGAATTGCACCCTCAGCAAGTTTGCAGATGACACTAAGCTGGGAGGAGTAATAAAGATGCTGAAGGACAGGAATAGGATACAGAGCGACAGACAAATTGGATTAGGCCAAAAGAAATCTGATGAGGTTCAACAAGGACAAGTGCAGAGTCCTGCATTTAGGATGGAAGAATCCCATGCACTTCTATAGACCAGGGACCGAATGGCTAGGCAGCAATTCTGCAGAAAGGGACTTGGGGGTTACGGACAAGACAAGAAGCAGACAAGAAACTGGATGGGAGTCAACAGTGTGCCCTTGTTGCCATGAAGGCAAACGGCATATTGGGCTGCATTAGTAGGAGCAGTGCCAGCAGATTGAGGGAAGTGATTATTCCCCTCTATTAGGCACTGGTGAGGCCATATCTGGAGTACTGTGTCCAGTTTTGGATCCCTCACTACAGGAAGAATGTGGACAAAGTGGAGAGAGTCCAGCAGAGGGCAATGAAAATGAGTAGGGGACTGGGGCTCATGATGTATAAGGAAATTAAGGGAACTGGACTTGTTTAGTCTGCAGAAGAGAAGAGTGGGGGATTTGATAGAAGCCTTCAGGTACCTGAAGGGGGGTTCCAGGGAGAATGGAGCTAGGCTGTTCTTAGTGGTAGTAAATGACAGAACTAGGAGCAATGGTCTCAAGTTGCAGTGGGGGAGGTCGAGGTTGGATACAAGAAAAAACTTTTTTACTAGGAGGGTGGTGAAGCACTGGAATGGGTTACCTAAGGAGATGGTGGAATCTCCTTAGAGGTTTTTGAGGCCTGGCTTGATAAAGCCCTGGCTGGGCTAATTTATTTGGTGTTGGTCCTGCTTTGAGCAGGTGGTTGGACTAGATGGCCTCTTCCAACCCTGATCTTCTATGATTCTACGGTAAGAGACAAAGTCCGGGAATTTTGCAGAGTAGCTGTTGCCCTGATTGCTCTGCTTCCCGATTGGTCCCTCCTCTGCATCCACAGCTGATTGGCCCATTCCCCCGCAGCCCCAGGAGATGGTCCCTCAGGGAGGCACTGACCAACAGCTGGCGCCAGGTTCTGTACTTGTGTCAGCTGCCCTGCCACCATGACAGGGAGTGACACTGTCCCTCCAACCTCCAATGAGTACCCTGCCTCAGGTATCCCCTCCAGCACCCCCCAGGCACCCCTCTCAGTACACCTAGACACTCCTCTAGCACCCCCCTCAAATATCCCCTCCAGTACCCCAAGCTGTCCCCCTTCCAGCTCCCTTCCTCCCCAGTGTCTTCTTTTTAGAAACCTGAAATATGGTAACTCTATGAAGCCAAACTGGCCTCTTACTATTCTTCCTTTAATATTGTCCCATTGAGAAACTGCCAGCACTGCTGAACTCTTAACTCAGAGATTTTTTTCCCATGGAACCTTATCTATCAGCTCTCTGGGTTTGTTAGTCTGCTTTTTCAAAGTCCACTGTCTTTATTCTCTGAGTCTCTCCCCTTCCTTTCCTTAGGATCATAAGATTTATCATTTCATGATCACTTTCCTCCACGTAACTTCCCACCTTCAGATTCAATCAATTCCTCTGTTAGTCAGAAGTCCAAAATGGCTTTCCCTGATTGCTTCCTCCACCTTCTCAAACAAGACGTTATCCCCAGTACACGCCAAGAACTTATTGTCAATTGTGCATTTTGCTGCATTACTTTTCCAACAGATGGCTGACTAGTTAAGGATCCTCTATTACTACCAGGTCTCGTGTTTTGGATATTGCTCTTATTTTTTCTAGAAATGACTCCTCTACCTCCACTTTCTCCTGATTTGGCCGGCTTTATGTTTGCACACATTTGAACCGAAGATTTAAAAAATTCATAGAAAGTCATAATAAATAAGAGAGCTCCTGTTGCTTGTGCATGAAGCTTTGGTGAAATGAAGAGTAGAAATTCATTCCAATCCAACCCGGGAGGTCTGCTGATCCCAATTACTACACAGCCATGTCAGGTGCTGCGTATCGGTGGGAGACACAGAATGGAGGATTCTTTTCACTATTCATGGCACAATTTTCACCTCTCAGGATGTGGCGGGAGAGGACAGGACGGGGGGAGGGGAGGGACTTATACACGTAAAGCCCTGCTTCATTAAGAAGTGAATAACTCTTTTGTTGCAGTCTATTACAGTTATATGAATTCTGGCTGTTCTCCTCTGACTGCCACCACCCTGTCCACTAAAAGGAAAAAAAGATTTTAAAGCTTGCAAGAAAGTTAAATATGGGAATATCAAAACTCAAAGCATGGCCTGAAACCTGAGCCACCAGGCTGCATCATAAAAAACTCTCAGCCCCCTTTTCAGGCCCTTACAAACACCCACTTTTGAAGAGTTTTATTCAGGCAGCTGACATCCAGCATTCGCCTTCCACTGCAGATGTGCAGCCTTCTCACACAATAGGCGCCTGCAGCCCTGGCATCCCTCCAGATCCCACTGTGTGACAGCAACAAAAGGCTATGCTGGAAGCCCTCAGTTACAGCACAGCTCTAAATGATTTAGCGACCACAGCATCCAGGCCTTGGCAGCAGCTGCTGTTTTAAAGGGACATGGCCTCCTCAATGGAGTCTCGACTCCTCGATGGATTTTTCCAATCCTGTGGGAGATAAACTAAGTCACAGTTAAAATATTTAGGGTGGGGGCAGAAGGAGGAAGGCAAGAATTGTCACTCAATTTCCTTATATGATACCAAGATGCTCTAAACTCCTTTTCAGTATCTTCTATTCAAGGATATCAAAGGGCAAACACTAAATAATTAAATCTCACATCACCCCAGACAGGTAGATCAGTATTATCCTCATTTTATAGAGGGGGAAAGCGAGGCACAGGGATTTGTTCCAGGACACACAAGAGATCTGAGCTAGACAGAGAAACCAGATCTCCTCAATCCCCCTTGTTCTTTTAAAATCATTCAATTGGATTACACGCTCTGCAATATGAACAGAGCACAAAAGTCTTATGTGAAGAACTCCAAAGTGAATGTTCATTCCCTGTCTGTCACAGCGGCTTGAAGGGGAGTTACTTACTGAACATCACCATCACGCTCAGTGCTGTACAAACATAGGCATCGATCCTGAAAAGTGACATCACCAGGACTACAACCAGGCACCTCACATTGCATGATCAAGGACACAGCAAGATGTGACGTTTGCCTCAAGCAACTTGGAGTCTAATTGGTATGCATTTAGTGAAGTCCTTAGCGGATCCCCCCACCATTTGCTGTACAATTTGCTAGCACCTGCACAAAAGCTGGGGAGAAATCGTATACGGATTAATGTATCCCTGTACAGCACCAAACAATTAATTGCATTCATTTGTAAGATTTATTTAATCCAATAGTTTCCTCCCCAGTTGCAGGAGAACAGAGTTTTATTGCAAGACTTCTCTCATATTTCTATGGGTTAATGAGTCGATGCAATGGAATTTTTTCAACCAGAGCAACAGTAAAAACAAAGATCACCTGGCCTTACTGTTTTGGTTTTTCCATCTCCAAGCACTAGAAGTCAGCATTCTGCATTGGTGTTTTGGGGCAGAAATTTCCAACTTCCTCCTGGCACCATTGGTGCTCAACCTTAACATTTCTCACCTTTCAAAATTCATGATTAAAAAGAGCACAGGGAAGTCCTGTATGCAACCACCTGCAGTCAAACAAGAGTTGGCCTAATGACCAAACAACAGAGAAGCAAGTTTAGTGTTTCATTCACAAAGAGAGCAGTAGCTGGTTGTGCTATGTGCTGGAAATAAATATTCCCATTCTAGTCAGTAACAGATTTATGCAAACAGTAGCTACAGTGCTTCAAATACTCAAAATATTTTCTATCAAAAGGGCACTATGGTGGATAAACACTCAGTTAACACTTCTATTGGGGAAATTACTTTGGGTGATGGGGAAAAAAGACTGGTAAAATAAAACAAACAAAAGAAAATCAAACAGCTAATGTGTACCTACTGCTGTGTGCTACTGGCAAGCTTGCTGGGGCTACGTTGGAGGGAAAAGATACAAAAATTCTCTCTACAGATCCTGGAATTAATTTTAAAAGGATATTTTAAAACCATCTTTTGTTACTTGCAGTCAAAAGTTAGTATGAAAATAATGCACTAATCAAACCTCCCACTTTGCAAACAATGATTACTCCAATAAGCAGTGTGGCTCCATCCAGCCACTGTACAGTTATCGCAAGCAAATGAAATAAAGTCGTGTTTAGTGGGTCTGATTTTCACGTGCTCCACTCCTGAATTCGAGGCAGGGAATGGGTGAGGGGACAAAGATGTCTTTAAGCCAACTTTATATTTTTCATGTGCCTTTGCCATAATCTATCCAGCTCCCAGAGCAATCTCAGGGCCTCCTGTGGGGCCTGGGAAAGAACAGATCGCTGTAGTGCATTTCATGCTGGCCATGCTCCTGATCTTCCCCATGTACTGGGAGCAGGGCTAGCAGCGAGATTCTACACTAGCTGGAGAGGGTCCCTGCCCAGGCAGCAATCTTGGGTGGCCATTTCCACTCTCTTTAGGGTCACTTTATGCTGTCAGAGTTGCATAAAGGAGCTTTACTGTAACGGACAGTCAGGCCCAGGGAGAGGCACGTACCACTAATCATTAAGGGGATCTGGCACCCAGAAATATTTCACAGCAGCAAATGCACAGCACAAAAGAATGGATTTCCCACTCTCCAACTGGAAATAAGCCCTACCCCAATTTGCATGTCCTCCAGAAAGAGATGCTGTCTGCAGGTAACCCTGAGTGTGTATTTGGCCGAGATCTCTCTTTATTCACACAAACACAGATCTGACACCTGGAGTTCAAGCAATCCCAGGGTGCCGTAGGATCTGATTAATGTTCCAGTCTCTTGCCCACCCAAAGCAGGGATTGAAACTCCTAATGGTAGAGGATGTTACACCGTGTCATTTAACAGCATACCTGTTAGTAGCTCTTCTTGCAGCACTGACTGCATTTATAAGGAGCCCCTGCTTGGCTGGAAGGACACTCAGTGGCTTCAGTGTTGCGTCTGGACAGCACGGTGCTAGGGGTATGGGCAAGTGAATGCAAAAAGGGTTCTGTGAATCATGAGAGTTACAAAGAACATCTTGGAGGAGACCCCGTGGGTGTGTGTAAAATACAATTCGTACCTATCCAAAGGGATCAGCAGCACTCTAACGTGTGCCACCTGTCGACATCACTTATAGTAGCGCACAGAGACGATCTCGGGCAACTGTTCAAGCAGACTGGGTCTATGCCAAGGAATGCTATCGGCTCATTCAGGTTGGGGACGTTAGCTGCCTACCGCATACTGCAGTTATGGAACTCTAAATGGGCAGACTCTGCAGTGGTGCTGTGGCAACAGCGGGGATTAGAGTACAATGTGCGACAGAAGACAGGTTTATCTGCGCTGATTGTACATCGCATAACAACATTCTCTCCTCCGATTTACTGATTGCTTCTGGGTATACTTGGTCATGGCTGTAGACGTGCACTTCTTAAGGCCATGTGGGTGCGTTCGGGTATGGGAAGAGAGAGACCGAGGGTGGTGGTGTGAGGGCACATATCAACTCGAGGCTGCACTTAAACATAGCAGATGCTACAAATACAAAGTGTGGTGGTGCAGTCAATAGCCTGTCCTAGTGTGCACAGCCTGGAAAGGGAAAGGTGGTCTGAGTGTGCATAACATGCAGGAACGGGGAATCAGTACTCCTGAAGTCTACTCCCAAGGCCATAGGTAAATCACAACCATTTTGTGCCTCTGTTCCCCCATCTGAGCAGGAATAATGACCCACTTCATTTTTTAATTCTTTTTTGGGGGGGTGAGGGGAGTGGCTCATTCTATCAATGCCTATAAAACACTTTGACCACCTAAGGATGGAAGGCCCCACCCGTTATTGGCATATGAAGTACTAACCTGTCACATTTACATCCAACTTGTGCTTTAACTAAATTTAACCCCAAACAAAAAATCAGTGCACAGAAAACAGACTCACTCCCAAACTGCCACCCAGCCTCTAAAGTTGAAAAGAGCAAGAGGATTCCGAAAGGCTGAACTATGACAGGCAAATGCATTTTTAACAAATTCTGTTTCTATAAATATTACAAAGCTTTTTTTGCTCTTTGGAGACTGCTCTGTTCCCAGCACTGCTGACATTACGGTGACATTTAGGAGGTCTTGGCATTGCCTCGCTGCCTTTCCTATGCCGGTTTTGTTCAAGGGATCAAGAGACATAAGATGACACAAGAGCTGCTTATTCAAACTCTGCTCACTTGCTGACCTGCTGCTCATGCGGGAGCTGGGAGCACAAAGGGGCTCTCCATGTCAAGTGTGCAGGCTGCTTCTGTCTCCACTGCTGTGGAATGCATGTAAATGCAAAGGGACATTAACCCTGAGGTGTCACCAGCAAGGGAAGAGGTGTGAGAGTTTCAGGTTGGATCTTTCCATTCTCTCCCTCCACATAGTGAGAAGATTGTCCTTCTCCACAATGGGATTCTATATTGGGTTTCCTTTTCTCCACTTTCTTTTTCAAGCTATTCTCTCCCGTAGGGCCCCCCCACTTCGGAGACTCTTGCCAGCAAAGCTGCCTGGCAGGCATGCCGTATGAATGGCACTCAACTGGCACACACCCCAGATGCTGACATCACCTTTGCTAATGCTCTGAGTCTCCACCATGCTGAGATCCAAATCTTGATGCTAAAATTCTGATCTTCTAATTTGCAGCCTTCTACCCCCATTCCAGCTCTGGTTTAGTTCATATTTATTCCTGTTTAAAGAGGTGGGATAGTAATGCAGCAGGAGACTGCTCAGAAAAATGAGAGGAATTCCTAGGTCAGATTAAACAAAACAGCAGCACACACCCGGGCTCATTTTGGCATTCTAAAGTAATCACCCTCCCCTCTCCTCCATCCCCCATTCTTGCCAAAACTTGAACTTTGATATCCCATCTGTTTATAAGCTAGAAAATATGCTTCCTATATATTTAAGCACATTTCCAATGCTGAGACAACACTGTGGTGGTCAGGGCCACATAAGTACTGTGACAGATTAACCTTTAAGATTTTTTTTCCTAATACAAGTCAAGATGATGAATTTTTATTGGATATTTCAGCTTTTGGTTTAATTTGTGGTGAGCTATTATGGGAACTTCCTTGTTCGATTTCAACTAGAGCTGTGCAAAATTAAGCACTATTTCCCCACCTCATGAAGTTTCATAATAAATGCAAGCTGACTGGAGACTTATCTTCCTCTACTCCATAGAAGATATTCACAAATTACATCAAGTACTGGTTCTACTGCAAAGTCTGTGAAATAACCAACGCCCTGGATTCTGCACACACTTATGAAGGTGTTTACCCTTAAGAACTACCACACGGGTAGTTCCATTAATCTAATCATCTAAGATGTGTATGATACCTTGGGCCCCCAATGTGAAATGTCTGTTTCCTTTTAATTGGAATCCTTCCTAATAGTGCAGAACACCCTATTCCTTTTTTATTCTTCCTCTTTAAAAAATTGTTTAAAAAAATCTTTAAACAATAGCTTTGTCTCGTGTCCACAATGGAATTATTTCTCCTACCGCAACCGGGGGGGGGGAGAGAGGCAGGGATGGGGGGGGGAGAGATGCCCAACTGTGACTGTTTAAAGAATCCAAACAAATCAGTTTTCATTGGTTTGTGCCAGCCAAAGATTTTTTTCCCATCTGACATTTAATGCCTCAGTTGACACACTAAATGGATTTTGAGATTCACAAGGAGAAGAGAATCACCGTAAACGTGCATCCCTTAACAGGATTCTTCCGCAGAAAGAGCCTGCACCGAGCAGCTGCCTGTCATGTTTTGTAATCCGAGGAGACTTCAGAGCATGATAAGCATAGTTATTTAATCTGTTGTCAGAAAACCCTGAATATCCCATAATAATAAGTACAATCTATAAAGGCTTCAAGTCAACAAACTTTTTATAAGCAGATTTGTAAGGTAATAAATTTTCTGTGACTTAATGATCAGTTTTGGGTATGAAAGCTAATGTTGTAATTCCCAATTGATTGTAGATGTTAATCTTGGGAGACTCTTGTTCTTATGCTGTGATTTATTAGGTGAATTAATGACAGATTGCATAGTTTAAAGCAGGCTGCTGTTTTACACACTATCTCAGGAAGCTCTGTTCAACTGAGTCACAGCAAGGACGGGAGGGAGGGAGGGGCTATTGTGCAAGGTGAAACTGCTACAGATACCTGAGCTAATTGGTCATATATCACCTCTGAAATGCAGCACTAATTGCTTAACAATTAACCCTATGACTGAACACTAGGAAAGATGAACCTCTGCCATGCTTAGGAATCACATCCAGTCTGCATGTTGTTCATCTGCTTTCCATGGAAACTAGTCTACGATTTGCCCTGCCTGTTTCTGCTGGAGGCCGGACGACGCATACCCCAGCACAATCTGTTTACCTTCTCCCTCTTCTTTGGTGGGATCACTGGTTGGCCATCTAAATCTTCCTGAACCTTATTTTCAGGAACAGCCATTGAATTAGTCTACAGTATACCATTGACTTGAATCCATCCTCTACAAGGGGATCTCAGTAACAACACAGACTATTTGGGCCAAATTCTATGCTTCATTTTTCTCCTTTGTATTGCTTCATTAGCACAAAGACGACATGATCTGGCTGCAGCTGGCCAGTTGAGAACACCACTGGCAGAGGGAAATTCTCAACTGGCATAAAGCCAGCTCCTACATCAACTGCCATCTCAACAAGGGCATGTGCTAGGGGAGGAAGGGAGCAAAACAGAGCTCCCAGAGGGCAAATCTCAGCTGGCATACGGTTCCGAGTTTGCTTTAGTTTATGACAGAATCAGGGCAGTTTGAGAATCTAGGCGCTATTATAGGCTCCCTGACATCTCCCCTTCCTCTTCTACATTAAGTTTATCTTGATGCAGGAGAGAATCTGCCACAAATAAAGCTTCTAACTAGTTGGAAGAATGATAGACCTTTTGTTACACTCTAGGTTTATGAACTGTGATGAACTCAGACCTTTTCCTATCAGCTGTGCCATCAAGATACAATGCAGAGTTGAGAAAAGAAGTTGTGAATTTGCAGAAACACTACTCAAACACAAAGAAGGTGTTTTATCTTTGGTGCAGGACATCACATTTCCTACAGCAAATGGCTTTGTCGTTCGCTTTTTTAAAAGCCTCTCTCTCATGTGATCCTTCTGCTTTGCAGTGAATTTGAACTTGCTTGGCAAATGCATCTTCGTTTGGAGGTGCTGCTACGAACGTGTTACCAGTTCCTGCTGAACCACTGCTTACAGTCCCATTGTGCGTTTACATGGACAGTAGCTCTTTCCTCCTCTTTGCATCTGATTAGCAACAACATACACTGTATTATACTAGGGTCCTAAAGGTGAGCTTAGTATTTTAAAAATAGAAAGGGGATGGCTGAGCCTGGAGCAGCTTAGTTCATAACAGGTGTAATTCACCCCTGAAGAGTCATACTGAGTCCCTGGGATTAGCACTGTGATCAGTTACTAAAAACTTGCCCTTGCCATCTGCTGGTGGTCAAACTCCATGATGTGGCAATCAATTACAGCGGTTATCTAGTCCCAGCTTAGACAGATGTTCCTCTCTTTCATTGTACAGTAATTACTGGTTGGCTGCCAGCAGGCTTCACACTTCAATAGTGGTGCTAATTTGAAAGAAAGAGGAAGAGAAAAATGGAGAGACAGACAGGGAAAGGTGAAAGCTAAAATGGCTTTGGCAGGTCAAGCCAACATGGATTAAATATTTCTTTACAAACCGTGGCAGAAATAAGGCAACCAGTCACCCAAGTGAGAGAGAGCCAGAGCCAGTAAGGCACCATCCAAATACAAAATGGCCCCTGACAAGAAGAGGGGGGAAAAAACTCATGTTTTTTTTTTTTAAGGTTGCAGAGCTAAATATGTATGAGTTAGAAGAAGCTCTACATCTGCAAAAGCCAGGCTGGGGTTACATCAACTATTGTCTGCCCTGCAAGTGTGCAACGAAACATTTGAAGAAACTCCAAGAACCAGGATGACTGCTTTTGGAGAAAGGACCCAGGAATAGTTCAGATATAGAGTGATCACTTTGAGAAGTGTTCACCCATAGGTCATAGGGCGTTTTTGTCTTGTATTGTTTTCTCGTGTGAGTTCGTTCGAGAGGGTAATGATTGTCCGGTTTCACCCTCAGTTATTGGGGCATTGCGTGCATGGGATGAGGTGTACCACATGGCGTGATAGGCATGTGTAGGTTCCATGGATCTTGAAAGATGTGTTGTCAGGAGTACTGATCATTATAAGAGTGGAGATAGGTCTGCAGGTTTTGCATCTGTTGTTCTGGCAGGGTCTGGTGCCACTTTGAGTTGGTGGAGCTGATCTGTGGGAAGCTTGCTGTTGCGGATGAGTTTGAAGAAGTTCAGGGATTGTTTGAAGGCCAGAAGTAGGGGTTCAGGAACGATTTCATTCAGGATGGGTTGTAACAACAAGCATGGGCTGTAATTATTCGATGATGGTTCCAGAGACATTACTTTGCCTCACCTGGGCTCTCGAATATCCTGGGACTGACAACTAAAATTACACAGCATACAGGAAACTCTTTGGAAAGTTGCAGCTTACATGCAGCACCTGCAAGTGTCATCTCCGTGATTCTCCCAGCCTCACCCCCTGGGCCCATAGTAGGCCTGACCTTCCATGGACTGGAGTTATACCAGCACTAACTGCCCTACCCCTAGGACCATTTGGCTCACTCCAGAGACATTAAAATAAGAAAGCTATTATGGTAACTTAGAAAGCCCTTCTCCTTTTGGCTATTAACCCTTTTCTGCTATCAGTCATGTGACAGTAAGCCACGGTACAGCATGAATGGGTTCAAGGATTCCCTCCCACCCCCATCAGTTGTAATTATCTTGCGCATCTTTGCCAACAGCATTTCGCAAAACAAGACTTAAAGACAAACTGCATTGGCTTTTGAACCATATCCCACAGCAAGAATAACCTTCAATTCTAATTAAAGGTTCCTTCACTCACAACACAGAAAGTCTATCACAGCTGCTTTGTCACACGGCATTATCATTTCCACTTACTTAGCACATCAGTCATCAGACACAGAGAAAGCAAGACCCCTAGCCCAGCTCTCTCCAGGGCTGACTAGGCCTCGGGATGCTGAAAGTAATTAAGGCCTAACCAGCATAGAGGATTCTTTTTTTTTTTGGATGAAGCCCAGCTGCCAAAACTTTAATTCCTTCTCATAGGATCTGAGCTGAAATGATTTCTTAACAAAACAAAAGAGGCTGCTGAAAAGAATAACATTGTGACAGCTGCTGGGAAAGTCACTGATGGGTGAAAACACTGGTCACACTACAGATCCTGTTCCCTTCATTGGCTACAGGAAGGAAGTCATTTTTATATCCTGAACAGAAGTGTTGGCTTTTGGGGGGGGGGGGGGGGTGGGGTGCTTAATATTTTTTCTTCATTCTAAAGAAGCCAAGGTGCAGAGCGCTCAGTTTTTTCTAACGCTCCTAGTTTTGAGAACACTTTACACCAGTGGATATTAGAAAGGAAGGATGGCTTAGTGATTAGGGAGCTAGCTTATCACTTGGGAGACCTGCTCTGCCATAAGCTTTTTGTATGACTTTAGGCAGGTCACTTAAAGCAGGTCTACGCTTAAAGCTGAGGCAACTGCTCCCCTGTAACACTTTAATGAAGACACCAAGAGAGCTCTCCCGTCAGCCTCGATAATCCACCTCCCTAAGAGGTGATACAGCGGGTGAAGCTCACCGTCTACATGGGAGGTTACGTCAGTACAACTATGTCGCTCAGGGGTATGGATTCTGAACACCCCCAAGCAACAGTGTCTCTACAGTTCCCCATCAGTATACACCTACTTTGCAGAGTATTGAGTACAAATATACTGAAAGATTTTGAAATATTCAAATACTGTGGTAATGGGAGCCATATAAGTACTCTCCACAGATATTAATCATCATATTAGCTAAAACATGAATTGGGATACATTATTGGGTAACATAATAAACTTGCCTTCAATGGGTAATTCATTCTCCCCCCACATTTATTTTAAAATGATAGGAGTTTCTTTCCAGCACTGGCATCCCTCATTCACTCTTCAAGACAAAAGGCCTTTGCCAAGATAAGCTTAAAGATAGAACAATTTGCTATGTCCATAGAAATTAGAAACGCCTCCCCACAGACGTTTCCCCACCGCCAGGGAGACATAGAAATCTGGCCTGTGTAGTCATTAGAAAAATGAAATGGAATTTCAAATGAAATGAAGTTTAATTATGTATACTTCATGTCAGCTATGTGTTTTAAAAGAACCATGTCTGTGCAACATCTGTTTAATAAAGAACTCCTGGTGCTAAAGAAAACGTTTTAGTAATGAGTGAAAACTGCCATTCCCTGTCTTTAGCTAGCCATCAGTGAAAATATTCCAATATATACATATCTACCAATAATATGTTTTTTCCTCATTTTCTTCCCCATCATGCCCAGGAAGTGCTGGATGATGTCTGCAGGGAATTAACCATCTTCTCTACATAAGGACTTCCACAGCACCTGTACTACTGCAGCAGTTTCTTCAAAGGCTATCTCAGCTGTAGCTCTCATTCTGAATCACTACCTATCATTCTTTGGTGAGAGACACAAGGACCTCAGACGTCCTGTGTTAAATTTGTCCAGGGCAAGTATCTTCAGAAATCAGCTGACCCATGCTGTAGGATATGAAGAGATGACTCTGACCAAGCAGGTCACTGGATACGTGATAAGAAATAGAAGAGGGTGGAGTGTCTGTAGTGGGGCAAAGGAAATTAATTTGAAGGGGAAGTTGGAAAGCTATTGAGAATGAAAATCAGAGCAATGAGAGGCAGGGGGGAAAGGATTGCAAGAAAAGGTACAGAGAAGTAAAAGGAGGGCGAGATTTAGGTCTTGATCCAGAATCCATTTCAATTGGAGTATTTCATGGACTTCAGTGACCTTTGGAGGAGGCCCTTAGAGAGGAAAGGTAGAAAAATCTTTTCAATGAAGAATTTTGAGGGATTACACACCATGAAAATGAAGGGGAATAATATAAGGAAAAATATGAGCCAAGTATTAAGGAAGAACCAGAGAAGAAACCCACTGGGAGAAAAGAGGGAAAAAACAGTGAAAATCTACATGATAAATCAATTATCCTGAGGGAAAGCTGGGGGAAAAAAAGTCTAAGGAAGCAATAGACAGATCCAGAAATGGTAGGAAACAAAGGCAGAGAAAGATAACTAAAACTGAGATACATGTAGTAAGTTAGCTTTCCATGTAAAATGGTCAAGAGACATTTTGATTGAAAACATGGTTAAGATGAGTCATATTGAAACAAGAATTGGAAGCCTTTTTGGGGAAGGTGCCAGAGAGGTTCCTCCCAGACCACCTCCACCAGAGCTGATGAAAAATGTGAGAAAAATATTGACACTTGCTTCCATTTTTCCTGAAAAAACTTGAAATTTTGAAGCACGATTAAATTTCAAACAATTCTGGCCAGCTCTAGTTACAAAGAATGAACTTCCGCTATGTTAGAGAGTAAGGATGGTCCAATGGTTAGAGTGCTAAGGAAACAAGGCTTCAAGTTCCCACTCCTCCACATCCTTCCAGTTAGTTTGTCTCTCTCAGCTCCCCACCTGTAAAATGGGGATAACAGCACTTCCCCATAGTACAGGGGTATTGTGAGGATAGATGCAGTGAAGACTGTGAGGTGCTCATATATGATTGTGATGGGGGCCATTTTAGTAAACAGATATTAGAAAAAGAACCCCTCGCATTCTATTGCATAATACTTTTGCTTTTACTTGACGACCACTGGCTGAATTTCAAGTCCCTCCCCCCAAACAAAGTTACCTCTGCCCCGTCATAGTTCAAAATAACTGTGGGCCAGAATTAAAAATATTCCAACATGCCCTGGGAGAAAGATACTATCTGAACAAGTATGATTATAGAAAAGGAAATAAGGAAATAGCAGCAGCTTAATTGGGATTTGGTAAAATCAAAGTTTGCCTCAACATAGCAGCAGCCGCTGCACTAAATTCTGCTATTAAGTCCTCCGAGTAGCCTCTCGCTATCTCTTAGCTACCTCTGCTTCCCACAGTGGGATTTTTAAACGATACTCACTATGGAGTGTGAGCGTGTTTCTCTTTCCCCCTCCCACTTCACAGGAGAGCAGCTGGGCCAGAAGGAAAGTGAAACATTTAGTCGGTTTCACTCTCTTCAACCCCTGGTGTCTAGACATCACAGCAGTCTGGGAAAGGAAGTGTTGGTAGGAATGAGGCAAGAGAAGACAGGGAAACGAAAAGGAGGAGGAAGATGAGACAGCCCAGGAAAACTATTGCCCCAACTACCCCTAAACCTTACCCTCCATCCACTGCTTTCCTTCAGTTGGTCTCATTGTCCCTGTTCTGCCAGAAACCACAAGTCCAGAACAGGAAGCCAAGTACTAATCAGGGGATGATTACGTTTAACTCATAACCCCCAGTTCTTCTCTGTTCCTCATTCTGGCTGTGTGCTTAAAGAAGAGCAGGGAATGCCAGGCAGCCACGTAACTGCGGAAGTAGAATGTGTTGGCAGTAAGCAACTCCCTCATGCTGCTAGTAAGACTAGAAGGTGAGGAAAGATTGTGGGAAATTTTCTCCAATTCTGTTCCGTGTCTCTCATCACCAAGAGGAAAACTCCTGCCAGAATGTGGCTGAAACTTGGCAGTTCTGCTTTCTATGCACGCAACACAGCTAGCAGGACAGTCACCTGCTGCTACAGGAAAGCTTTGCCAGTGACTCGTTGGGGAGCTGATGGAGATGGGTCACCAAGATGAGACCTTATTTCATTGCAGTTTCAGCCCTCTCTCTCTGGAGAGGGCTCATGGAGATTACAGAGTCAGGATGAAGACTTTTATGTTTCATTATTGGGCCTGGGTACCTGAAAGGAAAAAAAAGTTCTCAAAATTACATGGCCTGCTTTAAAAAAAAAAATCTGATTCCTGCTGATAGATAAGCAACTAATCTCCTACTTTCCTGTCCATTCTCGTTGATTTAATCCTCTCACTTCACTGTTCTCCAAGAAAACTAATGGTTACCATAGAGGCTAACAGGCAAAGTGCAAAGTAATTTGTACAGCCATTTCCTGTTATGTTTTCTGAGACTATAGATATCAGTTCCCCCGCCCTTGTTTTAAAAGCAAGATGAACCAGCAATACTGTTTTCTGACTGTATCAAAACACTCAGCTATTAGGAACATTGCAGAATCCAAAGAGATCACACCCTTCTCCCCAGCTGCCTTCTCCACCACATTCAGCATGGTCCCACAGCACGTGCTGCAAACTTTGCCAACTCACACTAGCACCCAGGAAATCTGTTGTGAAAGACGGTTTCCCTTGAATGAGTGAGCAAATGAATAAACACAATTTTTAAAGGAAGGACAATGCGTTGTTTGCCATGAATTTGATAAGTGTAATTTAATTTTAATTGTTTAAGATAATGCTACATAGCATGCTAGAAAATGTTTAGTATATTCAATAAAGTCTTACCAATATGAGGTCTCATGGCAGCATCTCCGTTATTGAGTCTTTGCTAAGTAAAGAGGAAAGAGCACCGCTTTGGGTATGAATTATAGACTGCGCAGAGCAGTGCAGTAGAAAATAGCAAGGTTTTAGGACAATGGTTTTCAACCTTTTTTTGTTTGCAGAGCCCTAAAAAATTGCCAATGGAAGTGCAGACCCCTTTGGAAATCTTAGACCTAGTCTACAGACCAGAGGTTGAGAACCACTGTTTTGTGATAATGGCAACCTTACACAGTCTTCGGATCCCCAGGAGTCCATGGGCCATAGGGTGAAAACCGCTGTTTAGGGAATGTAGAAAAACTTCCCGTTATACTCCGCTATATTCCAGCCATAGCAAGGCACTCTCTTGTTCTCGCTAAGATCTTGCTGATGCTGGAATTGCAGCCAATGCTGTAGCTGCTCCACTGAAAATCCCTAGTGCTGAAATCCCAGCGTAGACAAGACAGTGTACTTTTATTCAGAAAAATCTGCATGTTGTAGCATGGTAAAGGCAAGTGCATTGCGTGTGCTTGGTGAGCTCACAGTGAGCACGTGGTAGGGTTGTGTGTTCATATTCTGCAGAAACCCAAACAAAGCTGATGCACAAATAAAGCCAAACAGCTCTGTATTTACATTTGTTGGTTTCCTCTGTTTTGTTTTGAAACAGGATTCATCAATACCTCCTGGAGCTAATTATGTAGTCAAAACCAATATGGGATCTGGTCATCTCAGGGTATTCAACACCCTCCAAGAACTGAAAATGTTGCAAGCAAAATCAGATCTCACATTTTAAGTTCCACAAATGGTTTCATAAGATATTAAGAGGCCTGTGAAAAATATAAATATATATACAAATACATTCAAGTACTAGTCCCTTATATATGCCCTAGTGTGTCAGCTTGGATGCTCAAGAGGAGGGATGCACTACTACAGACCACTGAACTAGGACTCAGCGGACCTGGGTTCTATTCCAGCTCTTCCATTGACCGGCTGGGTGACCTTGGGCAAATCATTTTCCTTCTGTGCCTCAGTTCTCCTCATCTGTAAAATACACTCCTCTTCAGAAAAACACTATATGAGAGCGAGGTATCAATTGTTTGTTTGAGAGCTTTTTTTGTTTATCCTTTTCAATAGTCACATATCAAAAGCAGCTGAGAAAGCCTTACATGCTGTGACTCTAAGCTTTTTAGTAACCACTCACATTAAAAAAAAAGCACATTTTAAAAACAATCTTTGATCAAAGCTCAAAAAACCAAAACTCAAGATAAAAGGGAAAACCACATGGCATGGAGATCTCTAGAGGCATCTTAGTGGGTTTTGTGACATTTCAGACATCACTGTGTTCCCATCTATCTGAACACCAAAGGTCAATTTATTTAAATTGGTCCAAAAACTAGGGGAAGGGGAGAAAAACTGGTCTCTGACTTTCTGGCCTATTTCAGAGACATTTCGCTAAGTAAACTTTTCCATGTTTGATGATCAGTTAGCACACTTGGGGCTCTACTGCATTCTAAATTATAGCCACTACTCGGACATTTACCCAAAGGTCCGCTTGGACCTGTCAGTGCCCTCCTTGCCTCTGGGAATGAACCTTGCTATGTGACACCGTAAGCTCACTAAGACTGCATTCCTGAAATAGTGAACAAGTTGTAATCTTGTAGGGGAACTGGTATGTACTTTTGTGAACACAAAAAGATCTACTGGTACTAAATATCCAAGTCTCTCATCCAACAACAGATTTCTTCCCCCAACAGAAATTATTTTTCCACCTGTGAAAATTACAGATATATGCCTTGATCCTGCAAAGACTTTCATGCACACTTAATTGTAAGCAGTCAAGTACTTACACTGATTTTACTAGCTTAAGGTTAAGCATGAGTGCAAGTCCTGGAAGGTTCAGGGGGTTATATTGTTTTTCTTACTAACTGATCAAGACACAAATGCATCAAATATTTTATGTTTTTGTTAAAATCTTAATATGAAATCTCTCAAAAAGCAAAGCAAAGCGTCTGCTTTCCCCAACTTGCCTCTTCTTACTTGTACTAATAAAATGGCTTCACTCCACTCTATCTATAGGTGAAAGTCTGGAAATGTAGGACAATATTAGCAGTTCAGCCTAAGGAACATCTCTAACAACTAAAATCAGGGAATAATAAATCTCAAAGTTTCCATTTCCACTGGAAAAAACAAGAGTTCTGTAGCACTTTAAAGACTAACATTTATTTTGTATAGGCATAAGCTTTTGGGGCAAAGTCCATACACTTAGTCCATTCATTTCCACTGGAAGGAATCTCCCCTCCTTCAAAGGTGGCTGAAAGCAAAACCCTTGATCTGAATATTTCCAAACTGTGGGTCTAGGCCAGAATTTTTAAGTAAATGGTCTCCTACTCTACTATGGCTAAAGCAACCCCCCCCCCCCGATCCAAACCGTAGATTTAACAGCTATGGAAATCAGTCAGAGAACAGTCCTTCAGCCCCACTTGGGTCAGTGCTGACACTTGACCACTGTCAATGTATGATTTGTATCTACTTGGTTTTCACAGGTATTACTCTGTATTTTACTGAAATTTTATGATGGTTTTGCAAAGGTACTCTAAAATTCTTTAAAGGTACAGGCCACAATTTTATTTGTAATGCCGGTCAGTTCACCAAGTTAATTGTTAATAGGATATTGTTACCTTAACATAGTAGGTGTAGACTGAAGCATTCTGATTTGAAAAGTTTGGCTTAACCACACAAAAAATTTTCAATAAAAATTTTATGCACAAAATTGCAAGAAATTGAACACCGACTGGTGGTTTAACAATTGTAAGCAACAGTGCTGCATTAAAGTAAAATGGCCAATATTTTTCAACAGTACCTATTGATTTTGGGTGCCCAATTTGAGGCATCCTGACTTTCAGGAAGTATTGAGAACCCATCCTCCGAATATCAGGCTGCTATCATGAATCTCAAACTGAGCAGTAAATGAGACAAACAAAATCCTAGCTTGTATTCTAAAGCGCTTTCCCTACACAGTCTAAAACATGGAACCAACAGCCCAGAGGAGAGCTCACAGTTAACCGGGGGTAGGGAAACCGCACAAACAGTGAGAAAACTTGAGGACCAGAGACAATCGTTACTTAGTTCTAAGCGAGCAAGGCTCGTGATGGGGGGGAAGGGAAGCAGCACTCAATGTGGTTTGCAAAGTGTAACCGCCCTTTATCATCCATCTCATGAGCTGCCAGCCACCTTGGATTTTTTTTTTATTGCAGTGAGTAATGCTTAATTCTTACCAGATGTTCATTCATCAGCAGTACCCACTGAGGTTTGCTTCAAAGCATAGAGGCTAATTTTTTAAAAATCAGAAACATACACCAGCAGCTCTGTGTTTACGACTTGCTCCTCCTTGAATCCGGACATGAGGAGGAGGAGGAGGAGGAGGAGGAGGATGTGGTGGAGGAGGAAAGGTTCCTCTGAAAGGCATGTGCTTGTAGGACAGAGGCACCCATCCAATGGATCCAGAATAAGACAGCCAATTATGGAAACAACCCCTTACTACTGCCCTCATTTTAAACAAATATTTTTTCAAAGCCCCATGCGGTAGCCTAGCAAATACTAGCCAAACTTTTTTTCCTCTTTTGTTTTACAAGCAAGGCAGGCAAACACACTGTTTCCTTTGGAAGCAGGAGCAGCTGGCTCAAACGCTCCAAGCGTAAATTATTTAGCTTGCTTGGGAAAGCGGTGCAAGTCTTACTATTATTTCAAATGATAACAAGGTGGCTGGGGACATTGCTGGCCAAGCTCTTGGGCTGTGCAGTGCTTTTATTTGTTAATGAACATTCAGGGTGGCTTGGTGCGGGAGGGCAAAAACCTGAGAATCATTACATGGCTCTGGGGAAGTCAACTGATAAATATTGGGAATACTCATAAATAAGAGGAAAACTGAGACCAACCTGGGGATTTAGGTTCTCAATTAAGACCCCTATCAGTTCAGGACACTAGAGTTTACTCTGCCTGCCAGCCCTTGGAAGCTGCACCCCAGTTTATTTGCTAATTCAACCAAACTTATTTCTGTTAGTACCAAACAATCATTTCAGACCTTTCCATGGGTAAAGCCAACTTACATTTCCAGTTCTCGAATGCTCTTCGCACAGTAACGGGAAGACACACCAATAACCACCCCTCCCAACAACTGATCAGGCATAGCCACTCCTTTTGGGGTGATTATAATGCATCATATGCCCCATCCTGACAAATAAAAGGGCAAAAAGGAGAGGAGACAGTTTATCAAGGGTCAGTTTATCAAGAGCTGGGGTGCTCCCAACTGAATGGTTTCTATAACGAAGGTGGGGGGCAGGGGTTTTTTCCTGTTCTGGAAGGAGGAGACCCAAACGAGAGGAGGTGGGGCTCTTCTCCATCAAGAAAGGAACTACAGATATGCAGTAACCCTCTGGTAGGCCCTAGTAAATGGGCAAAATCCATGAAGACTTTCCTCTAGTTTGTTGTCTCAAGGGAGGAACAAGGAATTGAGAAGACCTAGGGAGTCTCCTAGAAGTAAGTGCCAGAAGCCCAGAAGAGGATATTATTAACCACAGGGTAACGGGAAGCAGTATCAGGGGCCTAGAGGTAGCAAGCCTGACAGACTGTTAAGCTCAGTATGGGGTTCAAGAGAGTCCAGGGAATAGGCTAATGAGAGGGACAGAGGGATCCCGTGTTGGGACCTTTGTAATCCCAGAAGGGGACTGAATGTGACAGTGATCTGGCTGCAGGCCCAGAAGACAACCATGACAGAACCAGATCGGCCAAGAAGAGGGGGGCACTAGAGTGAAAGAACCCCTGCAATGCCCTGACCCAATACCAGACGACACTACAGTGATGAATGAATCACATACTGTAACTCAAAAGCTGTGACTACACAAGAATGGCTAAGAACAGAAGAAACATTTTAAACCTTTTACTTAACTCCTATCCTGGTGGGTATTTCTGTTTACCCAGGGACTCCATTGTACCTTAATTTGGTAGGCTGTTGGACTATTCAAACCCTTTTCCTCAGTTTCACTCCATCTTCCTTAGCAACCAAAAACATCTTCAAATTTTTTCCAAAGTGGGAATGTTTTTTGTTTGACCAGGGACAATGTTGACTCCACTGTTGATCTCCAGCCCTTCTGGGCCCTGGTAGAAATCAACTTCAACTTGTTTTAGTCATTCCAAAATTAAGACTTTTCCCCCCATTCACTTTATTTCTAAAATGCCAGGGCATCCCAGACCACCACACAGAAGATGGAAGTACATCTGCTACACAGCCCGTCTCATGGAGAAAGTATAGAAAAGTACACCAGATTTAGAAGTAGACAAGGATTTGTGAGGTTTTAATGGTGTCGCTGGACCACAGAAAATATCCTTGCTTACATAATTTTCACTGCTCAGCATCCAGACAGGCAAAGAAAGGCTCAGCCTACAGTGCAGTACAGTCTTCAGTAAATCACATCCGGCTTACTGGGTAGCATATGTTCCTTTACTGCTCTCTGAATCAGTAGAGGCTATTGTTTTACAAAACCAATGAGGTTCATAGTTGTACCGAGTGATCATGTGATGTCCCGCTAGCATTACACCTACGTAATTTTTTGTACAGATCATGGACCTTGGAAATTAAATGAAAAACTTTACATTTAAGTGTCGTTTTACAATGTAACCACATGGAGAGCTAGGACTGCCAACCCTCCAGGACTGTCCTGGGGTCTCCAGGAATTAATCTTTAACTATCATGTCATGGGATAACACTCCCAGGAATATATCCAACCAAAATTGGCAGCCTTATGGAGAGCAGCACATTGCACTAATCTGCCAAGGTGACAAAAGGCATCGAATACTATGGTGAGATCTTATCTTCAAGAAAAGAAAAACCATTTGGCCAAGTAAAGATGACGCCATTGTTACTAGCTGGATCTCTAGAATGTGCTGAGGATCATTAAACATGTAGGTTGCAAACCTGAGTAACAAAAGGCATTAATCTAGAAAGAACGTCTCTATTTCTTCAGCTTGTTTCTTCCAGCCAGCCAACATTACCTGAGCCTGTTGTGCATTGACTCTCAGCCAATTTGCTGTCAGTCAAATAGTGAACCTGACCAGACACTTGAAGGATGATAAAATAGCATGATTTGGATGCAGATTTTGAAACTTATGCAAGCCTGTATCATATATGAAATGAGACATAATTCATATGGTGTTCCGTTTCCCCAGGATAACCTAGGTGGCCTCAGAGACGGTCTGCTTTTGTAATGAGTTGAGTGTATTCTGCACAGGTGCCATGAAATGCAGTCTGGCTCTCCATTCCAGCTGTTCAAACTTCCATTGCTATCTTTCAACACTTCTGTCCCTCCTTAGTTTAATTATTTAATATCTATATTCATGAAGATCCAAGTAATAGGTTCCCTCTTAGAACTCAGGCATATTGTGTTACATATTCTAGAATGAGCACTTCAAAGGCTGTTTTGCAAGAGGTAATTCCCATCCCTACAAGAAAAAAAGCACTGTTTTTTCTTTCCCCCGCCCCTCTTAGTTCTCTGGCAGACTCTTGCAGAATCATGGAATCACATGCTGACACTTTCACAAGACAGAAAACACAAGAATTTGGTGTGACAGAGCTATACACTAGTGAAGAGTGTTTTTGCTGACAGAGGGTAAACTCTATGGTCTGTACTGATACAATGAGATGCTGTTGAAAGACCTTTCCCTGACAGCCTATTCATTTCGATGGATTTTTGTGACAACCTTCAGAATGAATCCACAAATGACGCAAACAACTACATTACAGGGTAAAAAACTGACAAGACCTCACCCCATTTAGTATTCAAGCGTTTCGCAGAATTCTGCCAATGAAAGGCCAAATTTATACACTCAGGATTGGTGTAAGGGAAAATAAATAGAATACCTGGTCAGCCATATTAATTAAAGATTATACTATAGTCAGTCTGAAAATAGCTCTACCCTTGAGAGAGAGAAGCGTTTTGACCATCACACAATAAGAACTATCTTTTTTTCCTTTTCTGCAGCAACAGTTATGGACTGACGGAAATTTAGTGTAAATTTGAAATTCCGGATTTGTGTTGGTTTTTGTCATCACTAGGGTTGGGGAAAGATTCATTGTGATGCTCAATTAACTTGATATTTGCCCATTTGAAAACGTTAAGATGCAGTTACATGTTTCCAACTCTTCATGCTGCAGGTTACTCATTGTTGGCATAGACGTCTCTGGAAGGTGGAGTGGGATACAGCTTGGTCTAAATAAAGGTGTGATTTTAAATTAATGTAGTTAAATGAGTGCAATTGTGTGTGTGTAGACACTCTTCAGTTTAAGAATATCTTAAATCAGTTTAGCCTATGTTGGTTTGTAATTGAATTAAGATTAACTGATTTAGAGTGCCACCAATAGGTTGGGGGGGGATTGCATTCATTTAACTAAAATTAGTTTTCTAAACTGATTTACTAAAAATCAGTGCAAAAACTGTGTGGACAAGGTCTAATGATCGGAGGGTAATAAGACTGGCCTCATATTACACAACTGCCATCTTGTAAACAGTTATAATCATATCCCTGAGGAATGTGTGACGTTAGAGGAAATGATAAGTAGTAGCAATGAAGGTAAGATTAAATTTAGTAACTGAGTTTAATAGCTCTAGTCCTGTTGTCACCTTCTGTCCCTTTTTGGGTTTCTCCCATCCAGCCCTGCTTTTCGGGTGTGATGTGAATAATTGTTATTTAATATAAAGCAATTTTTGTCTCTTGCACACTGTACTTGTTTATAAAGATACCTTATTGGTGCTCATTGTTAAAACAGTTCCTCAAGGCCTCCCTGATTCGAATGGCTCCCTGTTGTGCTCCTCTAATAGCCCTCATATCTGGTGGTTCCTATTCAGCCACAAGGTGATCTGCCTCTATGCTCCACCCAGGGAGAAACTTTTCACCCTTAGCTTCATATATATTACGGAGCACACAGCAGGCAGCTATAACCATAGGAATATTTTCTTCATTTAGTTCTAACAGGCCATAAAGGCATCGCCAGCAAGTTTTAATCTGCCAAACGCACGTTAAATAATCATTCAGCACCTGCTCAATCTGTTATCGAAGTGCTCCTTGTTGCTATCCAGGTTACCCATATAAGGCTTCACGAGTCATGGCAGAAAGGGGTAGGCTGGGTCTCCCAGGAACACTTGGGGCATTTCAGATCACCCACTAGAATCTTTGGTCTGGAAAGGAAGTCCCTGCTTGCAGCTTTCTGTACAAGCCAATGTTCCTGAAGATGCATACATCATGAACCTTCCCTGACCAACCGTGTTGATGTCAATGAAACACCCACAGTGATCCACAAGCACCTGCAATACTATAGAGAGGTACCCCTTTCTATTGATATACTCTGTCACAAGATGCTCTGGGGCCAAAATTGAGATATGCGTGCTATCTATCATACCGCCACAGTTGGGGAATCCCATCGCTACGAAGCCATCCACTGTTTCACAGACATTTCCAAGTCTCTCAGTCTCAAAGGCAAGACTTGAGATTTGACACAGAGACTTGACTTGAGTCTCCTGGTCATCCCAGACCTGCAGAACAATGTGATCCCACCACTCAGTGCTTGTTTCACACACCCAAAAGCGGCAGTGCACCATATGCAGATGCTCCATTAATGTAAACGGTAATCCAGAGTTGTTTGTTCACATGGCACAGTAGGTCAGGCACCTCAGATTCAAGTTCCAACTGGGAGCTCAGGATATACTGCATGACCAACTGCAATGCGTTCATAACAGTGAAAACAAAAGTGGAAAGCAGTGCAGGATCCATCTTTTCAGATAGAGATGGTGGGAGCTCAGGAAACTGGGGCCACTGAAAAATGCCACAAAACGCAGTCAGAAACTCATGGAATAACAGGATAGACATCACTGCAGCATGGGACATTGAGCCTGCACCCATGATGCACTGAAATTCCTTCCGCCTTCCCACAACTCCTAGCAGTACAAGATGGCAAACTGCACAGTGGGATAACTGTCCTCGGTGCACTGCTCTCAATATTGATTCTAGAGCACCGACTGTGGATGCACTTCAGCGACAGAAGAAATGCTGTGTGGGCAGGCACAAGTGTGGTCATTACAGCACTTTTAGGTCACTGCTGTAACTTGCATTGACAACACTTTCTAGTGGAGACAAGGCGATTAACTTCTGCGATAGTTACTTATCACAATTCATACTCCATGACTCAAAAAAGGAAAAACTTCAAACTCCATTATTGTCTCGGACAACAAATCCTTGGTCATCTGTACTGTGCAAATCTTGGCAAGAACCCTGGCAGATTATATAGAAAGATATCAAGTGCTACACTTTAATCAGTGCCTATACAAAAAACATCCTATTAAGGATGTTCAAAAAATAAAGGTCTCTTTACAGCTGTGCACATTAATGGTAATCATCACGAAGACGGGAATTTCACTAGTACTACACATACTTTATTTTGATTCTATGCAAAAATAATTCTCTCTCCTTTAAGGATCTAGTCAGGCTTCTGGTCAGATTGGTGGCCATTTTTAATCATCCTTACCTTACATTCCTAAATAAATCTCTCATTATCTTTATCACTTCCTTTTAGAGGGAAGCAAGAAGCAAGAAGATTTAGGACAGCCAAAGTGTAAGACAGATGCTTAAGGTTTGTGATCTTTCATGTTTCTTGACTTCTCACTACCCTGTAATTTTAAGACCTAATTATGAAATTATTGTCCGTATTCAAAAGACTTATTTTGCAAACCATGGTTTAAAACTCGCTATAAACATCCTAAACCATACCTACTGATTCACAGAGAACTTTCACCAGGGGGAAGAGTCACATGTTAAGAGTGGCTTTCTTGGCTAATTTTCCTTTTCCCTATATGATCTGACTATGTATCAGAAGTGCAGCAGTTTGTGATAATTCTTGGTCACTAGAGCTACTATGAAACAGATGCCAGTCTCAGAGTTTAATATTAAATAAGCTTTCCACCACTAAACACAATATAGAGGTATGCTAGTACTGGTTTGCCTTCCGATTTTTGCATTTCAAGTAATTAAATCAACTAATTGAAGTAACTAAATCAAAATCTTCTATCTTCATATTGAAACTGACAGCAAGTCTCTTGGCTGGTGTGAGCTTCCATTCTGTGGAGATACAGATTGTGGGTTCATGCCAAGACAGATGGCAATAAGATTCATGATCTGAAAAAGTGGCAAGAATGAGAGGTTTGGTACTCTAAAATGATAAGAGCTGGAAAAGCTCAGTGAAGACTTTTGACCAGTCTCTGATGTAATGTTCTGCCCACTAGTGAAGGACAAATAATAGTCAATAATTCATTTGACTGATTTCCCATCTTTTGCTGCTCATCAATTATCTAGTGTTGACAACAGACTGTCTCTTATTTATAATTTGACATTATCTGACAAATTATTTGTCCAAATAATTCTTAATCTGTAGATTGTTCATGAGTAGTCCATCATAATTATTCTAAAAATCAAACTTTTTTCTTTATTAGAGACAGATGACATAGTAGATTTTGACACCATGATTCAGTGAGACTAGCTCTTTAGAATCAGGCTTCTGTGCAAATACTTGTGGGCACAAGCCACCCTCCAGTACTTCACTGTTTTGGGCCATACAGCTGCCAGGCAATCTATTCATTTGTTAGATTAGTCATACTCACAGAAAGAAAACCCAAAGTGGTGTGAACACAATCAAAGCAAGTTCATTTAAAAGCCTGAATGAATATTTACATAGCAGAGATGCAGGTTCTCTCAACTCCATGGGCTTTACTCAACTTCTGATCTACCATGTTGCCCTATGTTATAAAGTTTTGCAGCTTACAACAGTTATATACTGCTATGAAAGAAAATCTCCAGGATTAATAAGATGTCTACATCAGAACAGTAAATCACCTCTGACAACTATAGAACATATTTTTGAGCACAGAGAGGAGAAAACATGGTTTCTTTATGGGGGAAAAAAAGCCACATCAAATTCATTATACACTGATTTTTACCTGGAGTCCGGGGGGGGGGGGGGGGCGACGACACAAGAAGAAACAATTCTAAAGATCATGCTGAGTTTTCAGATTCTGTGACTCCGTATGCAGAAAGATCAACCAAGCTTTCCAAATTATCATCAAACAGCAGGTCAGCCTCCAGTCATGATGGGCAGCGGCAGCAGGAGGACAGAACACCAAACACTTCTCTTTAGAGTGAGTAGCAACACAAACTCCTTTTTTTCCCCCCACTCAGGACAGGAGTTCACAACAGACACACTTTTCCCAATTGCCCTGAACCCCGACTCTCTCCACCACCAAATTGACTATACTCTGGTGACATCTCAGCCAACATCAGGGATGCCATTGGGGACTCAAAGCTAAACATATAGCCACTACACCTTGAGCTAAACAGCCAGGCTAGGTAGCTGGGGTGGTAACAGACTCACGTCAGCCATGGAGCAAGTACAGAGGGGGACACGTAATACATATAGACCAGTCAGTTCCATACTTTGTGGCTCATGGCCGTTCAATTCACAGACAGCAGAAATTTTTAAACCAGGGACCTTCAGAGCTGAAAGCATGAGTTTCTAGGGCTTGAAATAAAGAGTCAGGCTCTGCAGATGGGGGGCGGGGGGGAGGGGGCTATTAAACTCGCATGCTCTGTGGATCAGGCAGAGGCGTATGTGTAACGCACTGACCTATGGAGGTTACACACACTTACCAGAGTGTGCGTCGGTTTACACGTTCATTAGCTACTTTTTTTTTTGCCTTAATCAACAAGCTTTGCAGTCTACGAACGATGTGAAGATCAAACTAGTGAAAATATTTCTTACAATGCCTTAAGTGTTTTCAGTGACGATTCTGTTTTTCTTTCATGTGGATTCCTTTAGTTTTCCCTTGACACTAGCATCACATCGCCTGGTGGGACCAGCTTTAGCTTAGATCCACAAATATTACAATGTCTTTGTGGAAGGATGTAGGTGAAAAAACACTTTTGTCACAAACACTCAGTGCTTTCAGCTGCTCAGTTCAGCTGTTGGTACGAGCAACAAAAAGGAAGCTGCATTTAAATAAAATTCACATTTTCCAAATCATAAAAGCTCAGAAATGAAAAGGCCTTTGTCTTAAAATGGCTGGTACTTGTTTAAACTTTATACTTTGGTGTCTAATGCATTGAAGTCCTTGTGTAACAACATATCTTACTACAGATGATGAATACAAAATTCAGAGAAGGGAATTTGTGGGGAAAGTTCAAATACAGCCAAAAAGATAGATAGATACAGCTATAGCAGACAAAAATCCACATTTAGAGCATTGATTAAAAAAAAAAAAAAAAAGCAAAACTGAACTAGCTCATTGTTAAAAATACCAGCAAAACAGAAGGGCAAAAACCAAGGTAATTGCATGAAAACAAGCAAGAGAGATTGTGCAGCAGAAAAATAAATCAGATAGAATATAGCAATCAAAAGATGACCCATACAGACAACAGCCAGGAAGGGAGAGAGAGTCCATGCAAATTAGAGAAAGCTTTTAGATTACTACACTACTCTGTGCAAGTTTGAAATAAGAAAGATGCCTCAGCCACTTCATTATTACGATTTTCTTTTGGGATACATTATTGCTCTGAAGCCACGTTTCGTCAGACCTGCATACAGTAGCTGTCACATACACACTGTAAAACAACTAGTTGTGTCAACAAAGATAAAGCTCACTTTTCACCCCTGCAGAGCTCTCACAAACACAGACTGGCAGAAGGGGGGAGTCAAAAACTCAAACAGATTAAAATACATATCAGAGCACATTCATGCTCCAGTAATGCATGGAAGCCAACAAAAATGTGCTTGCAAATTCGGCATGAGTACTGAGAAAGAACCAACGCTCAGTCAGGAATACCGCATGTCATAAAATGACTAACAATACCACGAAGACCCAACTGATAGCAGGAAGAAGACAAAGAAAATATATTACCGGTACTTCATTTTGTTTTCCTTCTGCCACCACAATACATTTAAACAAACAAAACTAAGCCTTCAAAAACTAATAATAATATAATGTATTATGAAAAAATCACCAAATTCTAATCAGAAACGGAGGAAAAAGATTCAGCAGAGGGGTAGAAACATGTTATTTATGTCTCTGAAGAAACCTGGGTTTCTTAGGTAGGCTGGTAGGTTCACTTCTGTTTTTACTGCAGAAAATAATGCAAAAATATCACTTTTTGTTGTGAATGTTCTTCCCCTACAGCAGCAGTTTCCCAACCATGAGTCGCAACTGAAAACATACCAGGGATCACAAGATGAGTGAAAAAGAAAATGCAAGAAAGCTTCTAAGCAAACAGCTCTTGGTAGCACCAACCTCCACTGGACAGAGCACTCTCTTAGCATGCCTTCTATGGCCATCAGCAGATAAAAGATCCATGTAAAGGACACAGGAGCAACCCAGAGAGACCCAGGAAGGAGGAAGCAGGAGTTAGGGACGGAGGAAATTCCCTTCTTCTGGGGTGATAGCCACATAAAATGATCTAGTGAGCCAGATATGGCCCCCAGGAACTAATTGCCCTTTCCCTGCTTTTGGCCTGAGGTCAGGGCCCAGCCCTGAGATTGGGGCCCTGTGCAAGTCCACTACCTGACTACCCAGAGTTTTTAAAGTAGACTGTTTTGGTGGAGTGATCGTTTGTAGAAAGCCAACTTGAATACTAAATATGGAGGGAAAGGAGGGGCGTTAACACAGGTGAATCCAAGGGGAGTCGCAGCCTGAAAAAAGTTGAAATTATTGAAATTCTATCCAGAATAGAGATCCTGATCCGCTTTTTTTTTTTTTTTTTTAAGTTAAAAAACAGTTAAATACAACAAGCAGATTTCTCACCTGCATTGATTAGGGTGACTTAGTGACAGACAGTCTCTTCCTCTCTCGTTTTTATTTCTTTTCTCCTAGACCAAGGCTCCCTTACAACATCCGTTTTTCAGGATATCATCATTAATAGCTGGACAAGATATAGCAAAGCTGGCAGGGCTTCTCTGTGAGAATTCCCTCTGTTTTGAAGGTTGCCCCCTACTTGGTCCAACAAGGCCCATATTTGTTAAACTTCTGACTATGCTGCGAAGCTCATCTCGTTTCTGTCTCCTAAGGAGCAGAGGGTGTCTGAGATTTATGGGAGGTCCTTACATTATAAATTTTAATCTATGGAACACAGAGCACAGAATGGGCACCTACATTAAACATTTTTGACATTTAAATAAAATCAACCTTCTCTTTGCTGCACCTGCTATTTTAACCACTCCTTGTTTTACCCACAAAATAATTGCAGCTCTCGGGTTCTGATACTTGGAATCAGCAGAAAGAAAAATGTACTGAGCTTTTTATCTGATTTGGTTTGGAAGGATTTGGCATGAGCCATTTGTGGAAGGGTCAAAAAAAAGTTAATCTGCTCACTCCAACTTTAGCCTATAACAAAAAAGCAGATTGTGGTTGTAACTCAACAGGAATTAAAGAGCTAGAAACGTCAAACTGAAGGAGACTACATTGTAATTTACTTCTATTGCTTCCAAAATTTTTTTTTCATGTATCCTCAACCACATTGGGAAGGAGGACCTAAAACTCTGATCACATTTGTATGAAGCATGAGCTAGAAAGGGATGCCTTTTCAGTCTCCTCTGTGTCACTGGAAGCACATACTGAGATTTCTTACCTAAAAGATAATTAGTTAAATAAAGTGTCAGATGCACATGAAGCCAATCAGCTATGTAGATTTACTTCCACTGTTATACATCAATAACCTGTAGTTTTATTGTCCACAAAAGGAGTAATCTACTGAAGTGAAAAGAACTATGGTATTGTATATTGGTGTAACCAACCAGAAAATATCAGTTGACACCAGTTTGATATTTATGAATGTGAACAGTGTTAAAAGCCAAAAAAGCTTTTTGGAATAAACAGCTCTAGGGTCATATGAAGTAAATCTTCCACCAGTGAATTAAGATTTTTTTAACAATCTTGTGCATTACATGATTTGGGACTCTAATCTTTCACACTTGATGGGCCAGGTAAGGTTTATATCCTGAGACAATATCATAACCAGCTTCCATTCGCAAAGATCCAAGTGCCAACTTGTCTAACACTTGCAAGCAGCCTATCCTAATAACTGAGATGGTCAGGCTGAGTGTTATCACACCTGTTAAAATGAAATTATTTTCCTTTTAGCATAACACAGTTAATGATTGATGACAGTCTTTTATTTACCTGAAGAAAGAATTACCCACTCACAGATGCAGTGTGTTCTGGTTAACTGAATCCACCAAGTATAATTTAGTTTGATCTTTTAGTTTCTTTTACACCACTGTGTTTTATAACCCTTACATTTTTCTGTTGCTTACATTTGCACAATAGTTAATAAAAAAAAGCTTAAGTGTTCTACATACAGAAAGTAACCTTAATGAGTTTGCAATTACAGAACTACAGGTGGCAAAAAGTGCAGTTCAGCTAAAGTGTGACTGAAATCCCAGGGCAGTCAGTGGAAAGATTAAGACCTTGATCCTGCAAACACCTCCACATGGGCCAAGTTTTGAACAGATAAGTAGCCCCATTCACTGTAAGCATGTGAGTAGATCCAGTGAAGTTAAGCATAAGTGAAAATGTTTACAGGGATCAGGGTCTAACATGGACTTCAATGGGTTTTGGATCAGCTCCTCAGACACCTAACATGATGACCATCTTTCCCCACCTCATGACCCATTTATTCCCCTTTTTTCAGGGTCAATGAGGTAGCATTCTGAATAGATAAGCCTGTACAGTGTAGAATTAGCAGAAGGTAGTGACTACAACATTGGCTGGATTTAAAACCACAATATGCAGATCTGTATAAATCACATATGAGTAATCACACCACAGGCGCAAGTTCAGTTATCTATGAGGGGAGCTCTCAGAACTGTATAAACTGATTGTGATGAAGCAACCCTCCCTCATCAAGGTAAATTCCATATCCTTAATGTAGCTCATCCATAATTACAAGGATGAAACTCCACTGGCAGAAAATTGATTCCCACGTGGAAATATAAAGAGCTGTTGGCACAAAAGACGAAGAGCTCCGATGCTAGGAGCAAATAGCAATTCTGTTAACCATACCTTTCAACATTCGCCACAGCAACCCTGGAACCATTTCTATCCCTCAAGAGTGTCTTGGATTGCAAAAGCAGATAATGCCAGAATGCAAGCCGCTGAGCTTTATTCAACATAAAGGTATGGACTGCTTTCTGAAGCTTGACTGCCTCTTCCAGAACATGTGTGATTTTTTTAAGCTTACAAAACAGACATTGGATATTTTGCAGCCAGCTCCAGTAGTCTTTCCTCATACATACACCACCACTGAATCCCAGCAACCTGATTCTAGAAGCTAACACATCTGGGGCTTAACCAGTAAAGCACTTAAGCACGTGCATAACTTTAAGCATATGAGCAGTTTCATTGATTGCTGAAGGAATATTCACATGCACATTCTCTGCCGGTTCAAGGCTCCACATAATGGGCAAGCAACTTACTGTGTCCAATCAAAACATTGCGTTAAGTCTGAATATCAAATACTTTGAGAATCCAAGAATTATAATTCCTAACATATTTGAGAAACTTCACGGAATTTAAATGGGAAGGAAGACAGCAAAAATGACAGGGAACTGACAGTTGAAATCTAATTACCCAAAGGTCCTCTAAGAATACCTGAGTGGTTCATTTGCACCTGTCTCCAATTAGCACTTTCAAGACATTGAGGTTTTAATAGTGATATGCTAATAACTGGCTTCTGTACCTCCCCTCTACCCCTCCTCCCAAAAAAAGTGTTATTGGAAAAGTAACTGACACATACCAAATGAGTCTCTAGTTCTCTCTCCCCCCCCCCCCCCAAAAAAAACCCTCTGTTTGCTCCACACACATTTCTATTTACTAAAAATTCTTTGCTACACCTTGTGGCAGTATTTTTCTTTTTCAGTAAGTGCCTGGAATGCTATTACAGCCCGGCCTGTGGTGCAGGGGTTAGGGCAGCAGGGTTGATGGTTCAAAACCTGCTGGTGGCCCAGGGAGCAGTGACTGTAATGCACTCACCACGTTCACTCCTGTCACGTCTTTCTGGGTGGCTACCTTTACAGATACAGACAGGTTTGCTAAGGCAGTATCCTGGCAAAGCAGCAAAAAGAGACTGGCACTTCCCAGAGCAAACAGACTTACATGTACACAAAACATATATTGTATCTGTGAACTTAAAGGATAAGAAGATTATGTGAGCTAAACAGATGTATCTAACTTTCCTCTCATCACAGCTGGATGGATGAATGATGAGGGTCACAAAAATAAAATGCCCTCTGGAAATAAAACAAAACCCCTGTTTCTATCCAGCTACAGAAAATCTTTAATAACTATGCTCTTGTCTAGACTAGGACATTCTTTCCAAGAGTTCCCATTGTTGCTATCTCGTACTGAGCTCCGCTAGTGGTAGCAATAGTGTGGAGGAGAAACTAGCTGCCACACTGGGAGCACTGTAATGGCTTTAAATGACAGCGCTGGAAAGACTGCTGGCAGACCTGCTACACATTAGTGTTCCCACTGCTGCTGCTATGGGTGCAGATCAAATGGTGATCAAAGGGTGGGAAATTGTAGCAAAAAAATATCTTTGTAGAGACTCAGCCATGTTGCGTATGGCAAAATGCCACAAGTTTATAGCACACACCCCAAAGGGCACCTCCCTCTATTAGGCACTGTCAGCTGTTCCCAGAACCCAATGGATTTGTGAATGGAAACAAGGCAGGTGTATAAAGAAAACAATGAAACATAGTGAAACTGGAAAGGCAGAATAGAACAAGCTTTACTTTGTGAAGCATGAAACGTTTTTATTACATTTTTTTCTCCTTTAAAAACAATCAAAATGTGTTTATGCCTCCTGCTACCCTATTCATTTGATTCTTCCACTGCATTAAGCCTCTTTGAATGTCCCTGACATAAATCAAACAAGGGGCGGGTTTTCCAGAAGGTACAAATTATTTCTTGAAGCAAAGAGGACAATTGCTTTTGATTTTTTTATGCTTTGAACATTTTTTGTTTTTTATGAGCCTCGCCATTAAAAACAAAAACACATGGTGAAGCTGCTCTCCAGGCTAACACTGTAGGGTTAGATAAAAAGTTTGAGAATGATCTGAGAGTTGCCTTCACTCCACACACACCATTGTGTTCTAGGGTAGAAAACCAACTATATACATTATCATTACTAACATCCTTCATGGCAACAACATTAATACTTTGCACTAAGCTAAAGCCTTTCAACCACAGATTTCAATGCACTTTACAAACAATTAACCCTTATGGCAACCAGATATGGCAGAAGTTATTACAGACCAGAAGGTTCAAGTGACTTGTTCAATATCACAAAGGAAGACTTCCTTTACATTGCCTAACTTCACAGCTAAAATTCACCCTGGTACTGTTCCAATAGAGGAAGCTGGGCTGTAGAGAGGATCCAAGTGTTTCCACCCCCACACCACCTAACCCTTTGGAACATTAGACAGCACTCCATTGTTGATACCTGGATCCTAAGTACACTACAAACTTCCACTTTTCCTGGTCCACTGGTGGTGACTTATGGCAATGAAGGTTAATAGTATTGACAAGGCCCAAGTGCATGGCAGAGCACAGCCCTGACTCAGATTCTCACTTTACCTATTCTAGATCACAGTCCTTCCAAGCATTTTGACATGTGCCAATACAATGAGTTGCTACCAGTATGTAATTTCCTATGGGCTTACTTCGACTGACATGGCCTCCTAAATCAACAGCAACTGATGTAATTATAAACCACTACCCTTCTTATTGGGCAGTTTTGAAATACTCTTACTTTTTCTAACCATGCCACGCTTTTAGTACAATCACAATTCACTGGTATTAATTATTTGTGTTACACTAGCGCCTAGGAGCCCTAGTCATGGGCCAAGACCCCATTGTTCTAGATGCTGTACGAACTGAAGTTCTTTTCTAAGTAGGTTTACTTTCACTTTTAAGGAGAAGGATTATATATTATAACTACAGAGACATTAAACTGATTTATACTACAGTAAATTCCCATTGATATCTGCTTCAGTTAGCACAAAAACAGGAAAAAAAGAGGAGATACAGAAACAAACTAATTTTAAAGCAAATAAAAGCTGGATTTGTCCCCATCATATTTTTAAAAATAATACTAATCATAAAGCTGGAAATTACAACCTTCAAATAAAAATGGGCATGAGCCTACTTTACACATGTGCACGTCCGACAGACTGAATACAATCTATGGGCCATTAAGTCAGCAGCAGTGAAGGAACAAGTGTGCATTCAGAGCTCCTTTTAATTACTTTGCAAGTATTAATCCTCATTAACTATTAATTAGGAGGTCTGTTTGGTTTTTAAGTGCAGTGCCAGTGTGTAAAACATTTTCCATCAATGCTACTTCTCTATGAAGTCTTTCACCTGCTATGTTCAGTGCAAGGCTGTTAAGATCTAAAGACACTCTGCTATCAGTCGGTGAAGTGGAAATAGTTAATCATAGGGGATGAGGAACACAAACGAAGGAGGAACAATAAAGTTTACATGGGAGAACTAAGCAGTATCAAAAAGGCAAACTTATCCGAAAATGTGATTTCTGAGGGTCTGATCCACACCAACATGGGCTGAATGGTCAACCCCTTGTTGAGCTCTTCATTCAAGTAGAGTCCAGATAATAAGGATCAGGATTTTGTATCACTACCCACGTGCTTTCCTTCTGTTCCCCCTTATGAAACTTCTCAAGCTAAGAGGCAGAAGAAGATGTGACTAAATAGTAAACAGCTAATATCCTGGAACGATCTCTTGGTTGGTGATGAGAGTAACCATCACACCCCATTCAGGGGCAAATTTCTAACAGGCATCGTTTTGACCTCTAGTTATGTGAACACAAGGTTTGCAAAGGTGCAAAAGGGCTCCCTCCCAGGTCTCTGCGGGCTTTCCCACCCCCTTGCCCCCGGACTCCCTGGTCCCAGTCAGGAGAGCTGGGGAAGCCACTGGGAACTTCTCCCCTCCCCTCCCCTCTCCCTAACAGGGGCCAGAGAAAGCAGCCTGGGGTTTCTCCCTTCCCCACTCTCCTTTGGAAGGAGCACTCATGTCAATTTCACAGCTCACCCATGTAAATGACAAGGCTGCCCCAGCAGGGACTTCCTGGACTTCCGGCCCTGGCTCTCAGCCAAGAGCAGAGACCACCAGCCTGGGCTCCCGGCTGGGAGTGGGGACCAGTAGCCCAGGGTTGGGCTCTCGTTAATTTCACTGCTCCAGGACAGCAATGAAATGGACAAAAATGACAACCCCACCTTAGATGTAAGGGGATGCAGTGTCTACACTGACACTATCACCTTAACTGGTCCGACAAAACCCTCACGCCTCTCATCAAGGTGGTTTTATTCTGGGGGGGGAAGAGGCCATTTTGTTAGTGAGGCACTGATTGCAGCCTGTCCACCACCTCGGTTTTGTCAACAAGAGAGTGTGACTTTGGTCAACAAACCTGTAGTCTAGACCAGTCCTAAGTATCTTAAGGAGTTCTCTAAAAACACACATGCCCTGGAAATGAGGGCTTTTCAGCAAGCTTCCAGGAAACACCATCAATAAAGATCCCTTTCCAAGGCATGATTTACCAAGAACCTCATAACCCAAGTTTGGAGCTAGGACAAACAGTTATTAAAAAGATCCATCCCAAAACAGGTACTGTAGATCCATGTAACTTCTTGCAAGAAGGAAAGACGATTATAAAAAAGCAACAACGAAGACTGGTAGTAAAATGGCCCTTGTCTACCGAAGACAATGGTCTGTTTTTTGCCACAGCATTTCACGTGACAAGGACAGTCAAGTCAGAACCCCACTTATACCCACACTAGAGTGCGAACCAACTTCTGAAGGAGACAGTGGAAAAGGCTTCAGATGTAAGTTGTAATGAAAACTAACTTTTAAGGGAGTCAGATACTAGAGGGATTAGCTCATCTAGTATGTGTATCTCTCTCTCTCTCACACACACACGGTTTGATCATTAGACCACTTTGCATTTCCATGTACGCAGGATTCCCCCCGTCCCCCCCCACACACACTCTCTGAAGTCTGAAACAACCTGCTTCTGTGAGCAGATGCAAGTCTTGTAAAAGATTAACAAACACCACAAGCAATTTCGACTGCAGGGGGGAAAATATGCTAGTTAAATATTTTAGTATTTTCAAACATCTGGCTTCTACACTGTACTTGATAAAACAGCAAGGTAACTTCTCAAAGATTAACAGACATCTGCTCAGTTAAAAAAATCAATAAGTGCAGTGGCATGCCTGTTAAATGTGGAAAGCAATATCTTTGAAGAGTTACTTTGTATACCACCAGAAGCTTGTGAAGATGTCCCAGTATTCGCCTGCATTGGAAATGTCTCTCTCTCAAAAGATAATGACTTTTTTTTATAAGAGAAACTGTTTTGGCACAATACACGTAAGTCTCAACACAAATCTGCTTCACAAGGATAGAAAAGCAAAGGATGAGAAAATAAATCTGGAGCCATAGCTAATGGGATGTCCTGACCAGCCATCCTTTGCATAAATTTGTTAAGCTAGCAAACAGCAAGTGACAGAGACAGTTCAAATGCAAAACGAAGAAGGCTGTTTTCTAAAGGCCTGTGTAACATTTCTAGGATTTTATCTTCCCAATTATGAAAATCTCAAATTTCACAACAGTATTAAGTGCACACACAAGGGAATGTTTTGTAAGGTATCGTTCCTATTACCAGGAGAATATCAACTGTGCAGACTATCCTGAGATTTGGTTTATAGGTCCAGTACAAAGCACATGCCAAGCAACACATGCTTTTGGAGATCTCTCTGTTAGCATCTTTCCATTTGAACTATGCACTCTCAAACTCACCTATCTAATGCCCCATTATGATTCTCTCCTTCCTCCCACTCCTAGGCCCAGCTGCATGTGTTGGTTCCTGCAATGGCACATCCCATCCCCCCCTTAACTTTGCCCCCCAACACCAAAAAGCTCCTCAACTACCACGATCGACAAAAGAGACCTGCATCCCCTAAATTCCAAGTGCCTCCATCATGAACCAGCTACTAGATGTATCCGTCCCCCCAAAGCTGCTATGTAGGGTATGAAATTCTGCCACACCGCCGCCCTCCCTCCTTCCTCCCCCATGGTATAGCACACAGGGCCACACAAAAACCTTATTGGAAGAATGTGGCATTTCTTAGCTAACATCCATCTTGGGTCCAGTTTTCATGACACAGGCAGAAAATAAACCGGGGGTTTAAAAAACTGGGGGATTTTAAATCTGCTAACATCTTTCATTAGAAAAGTGATTGATGTCACATCTCGGATGTCAAATGAGTTCATGTTACCAATGATTTGTCAAGAAAGTCATTGAGAAACGGTTCTGGATTTCCCAGTAAGTGACAGAATAATGAGGAAGAGTTGATGCTAGTCACTCATTCACTTCTATTTTTAAATGCACAGTAAATTCAAATTAGTGATCTTGAGAATGCATCAGGATATCACTGCTGTACAAAGATGAAAGCACAAGGAACAACTCTGACGTATGAAAAGGAAGCCTCAGAACACAGCACCTAAGCTAGCTTTACTCCAAAGGCAGGTAAATTCAAAAGCACTGCATTAGATGTGTCTCTTGGGAAAGCTGCAGGAGAATGTAAGGTAGGAAAGAACTGGAGCCAAAAGGGGGGAGGAGACATTCTCCCACTGGGTATCAAATGATTTGTTGTGGGACAGCATGAAGTTTGCAATGCCATTCAAACTTCGTGTCATGTTGCAGCTTTCCTTCTGGATAAGATATTCAAAGCCAAGGATTATGCGCGTGAGTCATCATCATGAGGTACCTATTATGGAGTGGGAGTTAATACGGTATTGCACTCCGGCTGGGAGCAGAGCAAGAATACAGTTACCCTAATAACAGCTTTCTACACAGGAAGAACATGCCCATTTTTTCACGATGCCTTGAAAGTTTGTGGGAGGGAAAAAGGGGAAGAAAGAAGAAGAGAGAAGCTTGAAAACCAGTGACTAAGGCTAAAATTTTAAAACCAAGGTGATTAAAATTAGACACAAAAATCCATAGTGAGGCACCTAGATGACTGTCCTGATGTTTAGATACCAGTGGGAGTTGCAGGCACTGTAAGTATCAAATGTTAAATGTTTAAAATATAGACGCGTTGGTCTGATTTTCAGAGGTGTTAAGTGCCCACCGCTGCCGTTACATTTAGTGGAGCTGCATGTAATCAATGCGTCTGAGCATCAGGCCACCATGTGCCTCATTTTTTAAGGGGCCCCACGTTTGAAAATATGGGTCTAAATTCTGTTCGATCGCCACAATCTCTTCTGGTTTGTCTCAGGAACAGGAGATTGTCTAGCTACAAAGCAGCCCAATTCCCAAGCCAGTACCTGTGCCTCCCGGGCTCAAGGACATGTTTGTTTGGTGGCACTTGAGGCATTTGTTCCATGTAACCAGAAGTTTCTCATGCTTCACTGAGAAAGGAGACTAAATCTGACCGCCTGTTGAGTGGTTCGTCAGAGGTCTGGTGTTTAATGGATCACTGGAAGCCAGTCACCTTGGGTTCTTCTGTTACTATTACATACTGTTTAACTGATATTAAACAACAGTGAACAAGAAATGGCTACATTTATACCACAGAACTAGTGATCTGCTCAACTACTCCCATCCGTCTCAAGTCACGGCAATGCGTACAGGAAACTAGAAATCCAGAAAGGCTAGCTGCAACCCACGTTAATACCATGGTGCAAGTTGTAACTCTGCCAGGTGACATGACACACACACATTGCCAGGGCCGTCCCTAGAAGAGTGTGGGGCCTGGGGCAAAGCCAGGACCGTGGTGGCAGCTGCCTGCCTCCCGCCTGGTCCCCCCACAGGGTCCGGGGCAGTCACCCCAATTCGCCATACCCTAAGAACAGTTCTGTACATGGCTTTATTACTTTTTCAAACCTCTCTCCCCCATTAGGATCCTTCATAAAAACAGACAATAGTGCAGACAGGCTAAAGATTCCACTTGATATTGCTGACTTGCAGTGAGAATGTCAGAAATAGCAAATTCAATCTCCAACATATAAATTAGCTTTGATCAGTGCTATACAACAAATGCCAAAGGAATTAAGAACATGGGGTGCACAATAAAAGCACTTTCTGTACCAACATCATCCACATCTTGGTACAGCTGTTCCGGTGAGCAACGGTATATATTGCCAATCTTAAATCTTCCCCATGCCCAACACTGTCCTTCATACTCTATCTTAACCATGTTTTTAAAGCCAAACATGTACCAAAAACAGGTGTGTGGTTTTTCATGTAGTTTGGAGCGGAAACTAACATTATATGGGCCTAACAACTGACCATTTTACATCCACCCTGACACACCAAGTCTGCTGAGGCTTAAACCTTCACTTCATCAATTCAGTGTCAAATCCAGTTTCCTCAACTGATTGTGAATGATGCTAGTGGTCCCCAAACTCCCCCCCAACTCTCCCTTCCTCTGTCCACGCCCCCTCCCCCCCAGCTGGGAGTGGGGCCACGGTTGGAGGCACGGGGGCCAGGCAACCAGGCTGAGCCGGGGCCGGGTGACCAGACTGAGCGCCGAGGCCTGCAGCTGGGGGTCAGGGCCGGAGCAGAGCTTGGGGCAGAGTGGGGCTCGGTGGTGCTCCCTCTCCATGGGGGCTGGCCCAGGCTCTGCAATGCTACCCCCCACCCCACCCCGAACTTTCCTCCACCTCCCCTAAGGGGGTGCACCCGAAGTTTGGAGACCTCTGTGCTAGCAGGTCTAACCAGCTGTGGCATGCCCATACTCGCCCCCAAGAGGCAGAAGAACGGGTATACGCAGAGATGACAAAACCTCATCCTCCCAAGGCTGGTTTGTTGACCAGACCAAACCTTGATAACTTCAGGCTGGAAGCTGAGAGAAAACATGTTTTTTTAAAATGGTAATTATGTAAAAGGGCAGAGATAAGCTCTACCTTAGCCAGACTAACTACCAAATTACAGGAGCGAGCCATACAGGTTTGATTTGGGACGGGAAAGGAGTCAGTTACATACAGGCAACAGGCAAGTCAATACCCATGTACTGACACATGCAGCGTGCCCAGGGAAGAAAACAGACTCCCAATAAGAGGTAAACTTAAGAGTCTGAAGTAAAAAGGTGATCTGCAAGGACTAAATACAAATGACTCAACGTGCAGAAGGTGCCTTTAAGCAGCACGTGAGGGACGTTCAGCACAAAACTCAAGGACTCTGATGCTTTCTTGTTTCTTTAAGGATCCTTGCAAAGAAAGTGCCTTCTTGAGCTGAGGAGCTCCTACAGCACCGGGGTCAAGGGCTCCTCCTTTTGCACTGTAGGAACTGGATCCCAATGTATTACTATCACCTGAAGCAGTGGTCTTCATGCAGTCTGAGATAGGCAGTGGAGAACTTTTGCTGCACAGAATTCTCCACTGGTGTCTGCTACCTATAACATCAACGACCCAATGGAAGGAACCGAAAAAGGCACGTCGGGGGCAGGGCTCGGTAAGACAGGAAAGGGTGTGCGGCAGAACAGAGTTTCATAATGCAGAACTCTACACAGGGGCAGCCCCAACTTATGTCACCAGCCTCGAGTAGCAAACTGCTCCTGGGCTCTTCTAACCGGTGCTGGGTTGGCCGGTTCCGATCCAGGGAACCACCACCAGCTTCCTGCAGCTGCCCCTCCCCACTCCTCCCAATGCACAGTCAAATGTGGCTGAGTCCCAGGGCTTTGGATTTCATCCAAGAGCAGTGCAAAGGCAAGCAGGATGGTCTCTCTGCCGCATAACCTAGGAATGCTGCAGCTGGGGATATGCCTGCCTTGTAGCGTTCTTAAACTCTGCCAGAAGAAGAGTTCTCCTTCATTGGAGCTTAGGAGCTTCCCTAAGTCAGGGTCCTCCTCCATCAAGCCAGCCCCTGGCTACAACTCCCTTTCCAAGATCTCCCCTTGCACCAACTCTCAAGAGACCCTCTCCCTCCTGCTCACGGCTCCATGTCCTCAACTAAGCGGAAGAGCCTAGGGTTAAACTGTAGCAGACGGACAGGGGTTCTCGGATGTCCCGAGCTATTCTATTAAGGGAAGGAATGTTGTGACCACAAGCTTATTGTGCTGAGCCTTGCGTCATTCCAACAGCCTTGCAATTTAGAGCTCAAGTGCCTCGTAGCACCTGGATGTTGGGACCAGATTTGTTTCGGCACCTAAAGATGCAGATAGATGTCTGGTGGCATCTGCAAAGTACCTAGGTGCCTGATGCCCATGGAGATTCATAAGAGATGCCTACATGCTTTGGAAAACCCCATTAGGCACCTATATGCATCTTTAGGTGCCTAAAGACCTGTAAAAAGGTGGCCCTTTATTCGTACCTAAAGGTATCCCATTAAATCCCATCTCAGGTAAAGTGAGCTGCTTTAATGCCTGACCAACTCTCCTCCCGCTCAGACGACGGTTATTGAATTTTCCAGAACTTGTTTAGTTTACAGCTCTGCAGGCTTCCTATACCCTACTGTCAATGCCAGCTGAGCCATGCTGCTGCTCTTAACCTCTGGGGGCCTGGCGCCAAGACCACTCAAGACAAAGAAAAAGCTTCCTGCTGACTTCAGTGGGCTTTGGACCAGCCTGCTTGGTGATTATGGCATTTTAAGGATATGATCTACATTGATGCAAATTGAAATACGAGTCTAAAGGACAAGCAGGAGCTAGTGTGCTTCCATAACCAAGTCCTGAGCACATCACCTCCAAACGCAGGTTTGCGTTTGTCTTTCAGCCTGGTGATATATTTCTGTTGGACGTGAAAATACAAGAGTGCTCTCTTTGCAGCACTAATACTTGAACATTTTCGGTTCTCACACATCAAACCTAGTTGTTAAGCCCCTCAACAAACTAAAGTTCTGTGGTTTACCACCAGGAGCACTTGACAGGGTCGCTCCCAGACTGACAACACTGCTGCGTTGTTAAGAGCACGTAAAACCTGGAGTGTGCAGACTGCTGTGCTCGCGGAGAGGCAAATAGCTCGGAGCTTTCTCAAAAGCCAAAGCACAGGCATTTAGCAGCATCACTTGATTCTTTTTTTAAAAAAATCCTTTGTGGAGAGAAATAAAGCATTCGGAGCTTTTCTACTGCCTCTCCTTTTCATCCTGTTACTATGAGACAGACGATATGTTTTAGAGAAGAACTAGAGGGAACTACATGTAGCCAGCATCCTTTTCTGTGTGTGTTATAGGAACTGATCAGATATCACTCAGGTGCTCTTCTGCTACCACTATTAAAATCAAAAGGACCCATATTTTCTCTTGGTAACAGTGACAATTCATCCATGCCCCTTGGATCCCAATTTCTGAAATATATTCCACTGAGTGTCCCCACATAACACAAAAAAAAAAAAACAAAGAAACATTTAAAGACAGAAAATTTAAAACTGATTAAGGAAAAAACTAACCACAGTGCAAAATTAGCCCATGGAACTTACTGCCACACTATATTGAATCTAAGAGTTTAGCAGGAGTCATAAAAGGATTGGACATTTAGAGGCATAACAAGATTATCCAGAATTACAATTTCAAGGATTTTTAAAAACAAAACACAACACGCACCAAGAGTTTTGGAAGGGACATAAACCCGCCTGCTTCAGAACACAATCCAGTCTGTACTTTCTAGATGGTTGGAAGAAACTCTCTGTGTGGGCAACACACACTCCCCATTCCCAATTAATTTTATTTCTCCCTCACGTGCCATGTTGAATTCAGTCATGCACAAGGCTCCTTCACTCCCAGGGGCTAATCTAGTTCTAGGGACCCAAGACCCACTTAACAGGTGCAGAATCCAAATTCGGAACATTAATGCAACATCTGAAATGTTGCTGTTACTAAATCTTCTCGAATTTTAAATCGACTCTGGATTTTTTTTCTAAACGATCCACTGTAGGAATTATTTTGGGGAAGTTCTCTGCCCTGTTTTACACAGAAAGTCAGATAGATCACAGTGGTCCCTTCTGTCCTCACAACCTATTAAAAGACCCTCAACTATGACATCTTGTCCAACTGTCCCCCACGTTAGGCCATGCATAACTGAGCAGCAGCTGCAGAAATAGTTAGGGGCACTGCCCGGGGAATAAAAGGAAGAAGGGGTTTGGGGTAGAAGGCAAAAAAGCTGCAGGGAAAGAGGAACACACCACTCTAGGCAATTCTAGAATTATAAGTGAAGACCTATATAACGCTAGCAAACACTAAGCATGCTGCTTCCATAGTATCTAGCACTCTACAATCCTGAAACCTGAAGGAGCTTCAAAGACCATTACACTTATTAAATTTTATTTTAAAAGAACCGTCAAAAATCAGAAGCTGATTGCAGCAGGTCACTGAGTTAACAAGTGTAGCTTTTACTGACCAGCAATTTCACGCGAGGCTGAGCACTGCAAAAGCTCTCCTGCTGACCAGTGGATCCAATCAGTGGTTCAGCAACTTCACTGCTGGAAGAAAGGCAACTGAGCCACTTCATCATTATCTCTTCATAGGCCTGGGGCATAGGCTGGAGTGGAGGAAAACGTTGCTAACCTTTCTGAAATGGATAACCAGGCCATGGAAGTCACCTCAGCACATAGGGCTCGCATCTGCAACAAGGGGTCAGGCACACTGAACAAGATGCCAGGGTTTAGAAATGAGTAGATTTTAAGAGGCAAAAACAAAAAAATCCATTTGAAAATTAATTTCTCGCCACATATAAAAGGTCTCCAAGATCCAATTTCTCTCTCCATTGTCATATCCTCTTCAGAAGTTATTTTTATGCCATATACTGCTGTGTGAGAAATCCCATTAATATGCATATGCTGTTATAAATGGCACCTGAATTTAATATTGAAATGAACAGGCTGTTTTGTCTTAGCATAAAGTAATAGGAATCCTTATTAACTGTGACTTGGGGTGGAATAAAACCAAGCCAAGTCTGGATTCATCTAAACTTTGTATCATGGCCCAAGGACAAGGTTCCTCCAGCCAAGCTCCCATCCCCACCAGGGCTCCTCAAATCCTTTTTCTCCATCTTCTTGCTCTACAAGTCCCAGGACCTCCCGATCTTCCAGGTAAGCCCACTTCTCTTTCAAAGTCTTCAACTGATTTCCTCAACATGACAATTCTAAATTTCCCCCAGACCAGTCCTGCTCAGCCTATCCAGCTCAGTCCTTTCTCTCACAGAATCCAGCCAGAGCAAGATTAATCTTCCTTTTCCTCCAACTCATGATCAAATCTAGGTTTCCTCTGACCCATGGGACACGGCTCCTGGAATTCAGGCTGAATCCTCTGACTGCCCAGAAATAATACAGATGGGATGAAGTAGGTGAGGAGACTAATGGGGATAAGCAGGGGATACACATTTTCCGAACACCCTTGCAAATGCAGGCAAATGTCCCACTGAAGTTCTGGATCTCCCTCAAAGTAAACAGAAGTGCGTGTGCGTAAGAGAAAATGAATGTGTAAATGCGTTTGTGTCCCCCATCTCCCATCCCCACCCCTCCCTGCTCCTCATGAAGTTGGTGGCAAGTTTTCAGCAGTCAGCATGCTTCAGAAATAGACATTTGATTAAAAATGTTTGCTTTCTGACCAAATCTAGTTGGAGAAAATGAATGGTGCTCTTCGTTATCCATCAATCTTCCCCATTTGTCCATTTTACAGGTGGCACTGCACTTCATAGGAGAGAAAACAAGCAAAAAGTCACTTGTGCAGTAAATTTGCTCCCACAGGGAGAGTAAAAATAGAGAGGGAAATATTAATGTAGCATTCATATGTTTTTTGGGGGTTTTCTTCCCCCCAGTAAACCCGAAAACACTGATGTTTCAGCTATATTTCTAGAAGATGTTTTCCCCTTAGTTTTTGTGTTGTTTTTTTAAAAGAAGATTTCAGTTGTGTGCCATCACCCTACTATTTGCATTTATTTTATGGTGGTGCTTAGAGGCCCCAACTGAGATCAGGATCCTGTTCCACTAGACAATCTACAAACACACAAGAAGAGATATTCTCTGCCCAACAAAGCTTACAATTTAAATAGACCAGACAGAGATAGTACGGGAGAAAGGAGAAGTCAACAAGCTGAGGTGCAAGAAACATACAATCGCCCCCAACTCTCACCTCAGCTCTGCAGAGATTTCCCAGAAACAGAAATCCGGCTCCAGGCTTAGCTTTCTGAGAGGACTGCTAAAACAACATCTTTCGTGTATTAGCAGAGAGAATTTAATGTGTAAATCAGTGAGAGACTGACACAGAGCCCTATGGTGTCATTTTTATAGAGTCACACTTTAAGATTTGATATTATAGCTAACAGCACTGTTGGTATTGTGCCTAACAACATATGTTGGAAGCTGATAATGATGTAAATGCCAGCAGCAATATATATTTTTAAAGTAGCTAGAGAATAACAGGTCATGGGACATAATGGGTACCCTTCAGTAGGGAGTAGAGCTTGGAGAAATATCTACAAGAAAACTCAACCACAAATTTGAGTCAGATTCATTTTCATTCATTGTCTGGTCCTTAAGATGTGTTCCACGATGAGCACCCAAGAAACAGATATGAAGATCATACTGAAACAGAAGTTAATCAATTTGCTCAAAGTTACATAGTGTCAGAGCCAAAGATTAGAATCCAAGTCTCCTGAACTCGCCACCTCTATCCTCTAGACATGAAGTAAGCCCTAGAGCCAGAAGCTCCAGGAGGGAAAGAGCTCTCTACTCCTCCTATAAACAAAAAAGAGAAAAGTGCTGCCATAGAGAGCTTAATTTGCTTAAGTGACGGATCCACGATTCCTGTAGTGGCAAAAATTGTTATGGTGATTCCCCAAACGAGTATGATTTGGGAGGCAGGGTGGTGGGTTCTCAGAGAGGAGAAAGAGCTCTTACTTGTGGCAAAGAGTTCATTTCCAACCAGCGAGGACTCTGCTTGGACATGTTTAAGTACTCGTGACTCCCCTCCCACAGGGACTGTGTGCTAAGAGTTGAACGGACTCTGGTGAGGCTCTGCCAACAGAGCACCTTAATAAAGCTGAGTCACTAAACTAGGTTAGGTGGTGGTGCCTTCAGGCAGGACCAGGCAAGCCGTTGCCCTGAGTCAGAAGACAACTGTGAAGAGATACTTTGTCTAATGCTACTCCCTGATCCAAACCACAAGTGCTGATGAATGGATGAGCAAGATTGTGCTGCCAAGGGATGGGAAGGGATTTAGGTGGACAGCTCCCAATGTCACTGTGAAAAGGGATATTTTACTCTTTATTTGCATCCATATTCTGTTGCTGGATTTTCCCAAGTTTATGATTATGCTCCCTTTCCCCCCAATAAAGGTTTCCTTGATTGTACAGTTTTGGACCACCTGTGAGTGGAGAAGTTCTGTCAGTTAAGGACATCCAGGGAGGATGCATTAGTTTTCCAAATTTTCTCTCAGGGTGGTGGGTTGGGGGGGAGGGGGGCGCAGGCGCAGCAGAGAATGGGGGCAGTTCAAGCCAGCTTAGTTATTTGTCAAGAAGGATCTTAGATATATTAAACCCAACTCTTGTTGCCACCATAACCACCTGGCACATAGGTTACAACACAAGAATGCTGTATCTCCAACTGAAAATTAATTCTGAGTAAGCCTGGGGAAATGTGTGTGTCTGGGCGTAAGCCATGCAAAACTCAATAGCTTTGCATAGTTTCTACATGAACATGAACCATTCAACACCCCAAGCTTTATTTTTCTAAGTGATAGGATGCTGGAAAGATTCAGTCAACCCCAATCTTTTGAATTGAGACAATGACAGTCCAAGATTTTAAAGCGTGAGTAATGATTCTGGGGACCTCCATTTCAGGAAACCTCAGTTGAGATCCATGAGGCAGCCTGGATTTTCAGAGAATGTTGAGTGCCCACCCTTTAAAAATTAGGTGTCTCAAGTCCCAAACATTAATAGATCCAAAATCAATAGTCACTTTTGAAAGTCTTGAACCTAGTTGAGTACAAGGAGATCAAATGATTCAAGGGAGGTAGGAAAATGCAATGGCTACAGCACTGGACTGCAATACAGGAGACCTGGATTCTTTCCTGACTCTGCTCTCTCTTTATGTCTCAGATTCCCTATTTGTAAAATGGGGACAATGATACCGATGTCTTTTGTAAAGTGCTTTGGAGATCTGCTGATGAAAGGCTAGGTATTGTGTGTCTTCAAAAACTGTCAATTTGCAATAAGTCTGTTGTAAGGTTTGGGAGGAATTGCCAAAAATTAATCAATTTAATGGATTTTCTTCCTCCCATTCTCCCCAAAAAGTTTCAACTTTTCTCTGAAATCTCTCCTAGAATCAATAGCAGTAATTGTTCTGCATAGGTACAGGTCCATGATTCAGTGGACATCTTTTGACTAAGTAAAAAGTCAGCTGGGAAAACAAAACAAAAAAAAAAACACACCCCCAATGAAACCAGCAGACACCCTATCCCCCAAAATGATTAAGAAAAGTTAGTTCTCTCAGTGAAACCTGCCACGATGCTACACGTAGCCTCAGGACCTCCTGCTGTTGAATCTAATCCAATACCATACAATTCCATGCCATTAAAAAACAAACGTGAAAACAAAAACCAGAGGAAGAGCTGGCAACCCCTGAACTGAAAAACAGACCAAGTTAGGATAAAGCTAGCTGCTTGTTTTTAGAGTAACCAAATCTAATATAGCTGTGTATTTTAAAAAGCACAGCAAAAAGGAGCTTTAAGGTATTACCTATTGGCCACAAAACATATACCAGGAGCTACATTACCTTTTGTTCTTTTACCCTACATTATAAAATCAACATCCGTCAGGCCTGACAACAGCTGCAGAAAAGGATAAGAAAGCAGGCAGCATATCCTTTTGATCTAAAGGCTTTGTGCTTTGCTGTGTCTTCTCTACAGGGTCAAAATAAGCTGGCTGGGCACAATACACTCCACACCTTAAATGCCAACACCACCACCTTGGCTATCAGGTATTATTTAGTTGTATCAGGTACTGCCTAGAGGCCACCTGAAATCAGGGCTCCATTGCAGGTACATAGAGTAAGACTAGTCACATGTCTGAAGATTTTATAACAAAAACAGAAAGGATGGGAGAAAGAAAGTAACATTATCCCCATTTTACAAATAGGTAACTGAGGCAGAGAGAGATTAAGCAATTTTCCCCAAGATCACTCGTGAAATGGCAGAGCTGGGAACTGAACCCAGATCTGTGTCCCAGTCCAACACTTTAGCTACATCCTTCTACCCAATTGACTAGCCTAAAACTAAAAAAAAAAAAAAAAAAAAAAAAAAGACCAATCTTCAGCTTCCCAGAGATATGCTACCTTCACACTAACAAGGCACTAGTCTTTCCCAGATTTTCATATACGTTTCAAGCAACCCTGTAAAAAGGGGGAAGTGTTTTTTACACTACTTGTTTGTTATTAGTTCTTTACCCATTACAGTCTCTGAAAGAGACAGGACTTTATAACAAGGAGCTTTATAAATTATGCACCTTTTTAGGCTAAAGTGAACCTGAGAAGCTTTTTAAAAAGTCATCTAGATTGCATCAACTAAAAGCTGATGTTTTGCACACTGGAAATGTAGCAAAGATGTTTAATGCGATGTCCTCCCACCCCTCACTCCAGAGGACGAAAAAGGAAGACTCAGGCAGCATCAAGAAGGAAGGGAAGAAAGGAAGAGTCTATATCAGATTGTCAATCTGCCAATAAATCTCAGAGATCTACTACCTTCAGCTCCCCAGCATCTCAAACTGCTTAAAAACCCTGATGTAGACTCTGAAGAATTCAAGAAGGTGGAAGCAAAACCAAAAGAACTTTGTGTTGAACTGCTGGGAGGAGGAGGTTAGGGGACGAGGGAAGGAAAGGGAAAACCCTCAGCCATAAAGATTTAAGAGAGCAGCATCAAAGCACACCTGCAATCTCTCCAAGTTATTCCTGTGCCTCTATAATTTATGGATTTGCACTTTAAACTGATATTAAGTCTGTTGTGTGAACGTGTGTCTACGGGAGAGACTTTAGGCTAGTTTAGAATAGGAAGGGAAAAATACTTCACCTAATGTGCACTGTTGCACAAAAAAGACAGGCTCATAAGCCAACACCTCACGACCCTGTGGAGTTAGAGAAACGGGAGCTTCAGACATTAGAAGAGGGAGGAACCCGTCACATGCTTCTGTTCCCAGAAGTTCATAATGTGCTGGACTTCAGAGTCATGGGGGTGAAATCCTGGTGCCATTAAAATTAAGTGGAGTTTTGCCATTGATTTAGATGGTGCCAGGATTTCGCCCAGGATATTTTTATATACAGAAAAGCTACTTGCTCCCAGAGGCCCCATAGGAGGTCAGAGCCACATCATGCAAGGATATTGCTAGAGTTCCCCTCTCCCTTTAACCCTATCTTTCTCTCCGCACCTGGGCTTAGACAGCTGACCTCATGGTGACTACGGCACCTGGCTTTCCAAGTGGTGGGAATAAGTCATCAATAACATTTTCAAACTCCATAAATACTTAAAATTAATAATGTCTTCAAATTCATGTTTAAAAATACTTTAAAATAATGGCATTTTAGTTCCATTGCAATAGTAATGAATTTGGCGCGCACGCACAGCTGGAAAAGTAGTCATATTTACCACTTCAATGGCCTCCAAAGTGGCTCTCTGCATTTCTTTGTACATATTAAGTAAGCTACTCATTTCCATTTGCCATTGTTCGGTCATTTCATTTGGGGAGTCTCTCTGGATACTGCTTTTTCTTTTAATGTACAAAGCAAACACTGTGACTTACACTGCTCTCAGGGCACTCTGCGACAGCCCTGGATTTAGGGCACAGCAAAAGTCTCACGCTACAGGACCCTTATTTAGGTGAAGCATTTCAGGAGTTGATCATTCCATGAGTATGCCACATTCACACTTTATGCTGCTCTAACTTTTTGCGCACTCATGCTCTGTATACCTACCAGCTCAAACTCTCCAAGCATGAAAGGCGACAGAATTGATTAACCAACTTAATGATCTCTTTTTGAAGGCCAAACTATTCCTTGCAATCCACATGCTCTTGGCTTTCTTTACATGGTAATCAGTGTTGAAAAGTTTCACCGCAGGCTATTTTAAATTAAGTTTTAATTTATAAAGCATGACATGAAATTGTAATTTTCCATGTACAGATTTTATCATTTGGATCTGAGAAGAGAAAAGTTCTAGGTTCTAATACAGGTACAAATTTTAACAAACAGAAGTGTACCATTTGTCTGATGAATCTCACAGCAACCCTTAACCACCCTGGCCTTCTTGACAATGATAGATAGCATAATTCCAGGAAGTAAAATAATTATGAAGACAGATGAACAGATACCATGGAAACAGATAAAAGATTACTGGGTAGCCATAAAACGCAATATTTCAAATATAACATTATTAAAACAATGTTATCTGCATAAAGGCCTCTTTGGCTTTTGAAATTCATAAGGAACTGAAGTAGTTCTATTCCACGTGGAATTTACCTAGATTTTATTTGTGCAGCCTTTTCAAAGCAATACTTTGACTTAAGGCACCTGTGTTCTAAGATGTGTGTACTGAACAAAGCTGAACAAATAATTCATAGGAAATCATGTACTCAATATATTGAGCTCTCTCTGCTAGCTGACATTCTGTGGACACGTCAGAATTTCCTCAGTTGTAGTCATTATTTGACTTTTCCTGCAGCGGATTGTGAACAGTACTCTAACGGAAATTTGAGTTGTGTTGGTCTGTTGTGATTGATTAGTCATGCAAGTCACATGGTACTGTTTCTGGCTCCTGACTATCTCTTCTAATCAAAGAAAGGTGACAAAGAAACCACTGGAATTTTGACTTTTTTAAGCAGAGGTGGCAAGTAAACAAGATTAGGGTATTGAAAAATTTTTGTAAACTTTTTCATCCTTTATTTCGATATCAAAAGGTACAGAAAAGGTCAGTTACCTCATGCAGGAGAGGGCTTTGCCATGAACAGAAAGAACATTTAATCAAATCATAAATGCTAGTTTTCTAACAACCCCCTAACAAAACTCTTCTTTCACAAAAAAACAGCACTTATCTAGCCCTTCCCTCCTTCAAAATCTTAACAACCAACCAAGCTTTGCAATCTGCCCTGAAGGTCAGCATGCCTAGGCTGTTTCAGGCAGAAGAGGGACATAGGCTCCAGAGCCTATCACAGTAAATGCTCTCCTAGAATCATGGAATATTAGTGTTGGAAGGGACCTCAGAAGAGTCATCAAGTCCAACCCCCTGCTCAAAGCAGGACTATCCTCAGCTAAATCCTCTGCTAGTCCCCTGCCCCCTTTTAAAAATGATGGGGACCCCAGGGCATCAATAAGCCACACAGAGACCTCCCCCAAGGCATTGACGATTGGCTGGGGGCAGAGCGTAAATTTAATTTCACCTGATCTCATTCACACAAAGTGATTATGTTTGCACTCCTAGCTGGGTTAATTGCCTCTGCGCCAGGGCTCTGTCAAATGGTCTTGGGAACCATCGCTCCATGATGTATCATGCAAGCTAGCAAATTGCTTCCACAAGCATTCATGTGTGTAAAGTTCCATCAGTAAAATATTTGCAGGAACTGAACAGTCAGAAAGGCTGCAAGCATGGGTGGCCAAAGTGAATACATCCAGAGTGGAAGCACTCTGGGACAGGGACTGTCTTTGCAGCTGTTCTCTGTACACGGCCTACCACAATGGGGCCATGATACTTGCTTGGGATTCATAGGCACACCATAACAAGAATTTCATTTTTAAAAATCTAAAAAGACACTCCTGGAATTTTTATGATATTTGATCAGCTCTAGTATAATATTAATTAGAAATAATAAATGTTTCTATTAAGATCTTTAAAAGTTTGGACAAATTACATTTTCTTCAAGGTGCCGTACTCTTGGAAATGCAGCAATGGCTAAAATGAAGGTAGCCAGAAGAAAAAGTAGACCGTTATCAAAATACAACAGAAAATACCCCCCCAAAAATCACTTTTTAGGAGAGAATGTTTAAGAACAAAGCAAATATAGAATGAGAGCCATCAGAGAAAGAATCTCCTGTCTGGAGAAAGTTTTATGCTGAGCTGCAATTTATACACCAAGGAAGAATAAATGGGCTAAATATAGCTTGGAACCAAATTACTGCAGCCTTAAAATGCAGTATATTTAGGAGTCCTCTAAGGACAGCCAGCTTGCTGTCAGTGCACACTGAACTATGTTTAGGTTCTCCACTTTATAAATCATTACCTCCATACCAATCAATGCCGACCCATTTCTGAGCCCTTTGAAGCATGCGTATCTCAACATACCAAGAGTATGGTCTTGCCCCTTACCGAAAACACTGGAAAATGGGAGCGCCCTGACTGATAAGTAACATGAAGCATTCCATTCTCATATTTCTTGCAGGGCAATTCCCTTGTGGGGCTGAATAGCTCAGCATTCTGGTAATGGAAGACAGGTCACTCATCTGTAGGTCCCTGGTTCCTTTCCATGTTGTTCCGGTCAGTAATGACAGAAATTCATTATATGATGATTGCTCAACAAGCTACGTAGAGTCGCGGAACTCAATTCAGTTCCTTGTGGGATAGACGTGTGTGTCCCACAAGCACTATCTTCACCGGCACCCATGTGGTGGTCTCTGTAACGAGGCCAAGGACTGAGTGAATGGAGAATGAACTACCTTCTCTCATTGTTAGAAGCAGATCAGAGACTAGGGCTGAGATTACAGCTTTGAGAAAGCCAGGAAGCCTTCCCACCCCGTTCCACAAAATATTAAATGGAAAATTTCTATTTGAGGAAAGTTTGAACATCCAGGAAAATTCAGCAGTAAGAGCTGGATCAGCATCCCACCTCTCTTCAGGCCAGCAAGCACTGGTGAGACTGCTGGAAGGGGAACGCAGCTATGTGTTTTTCCAACTATATCAAGCCCCTCTGGTTCATGGCATCCTGCCCAGTGCACAGGAAGAGCTATGCCTCTCATTTCCACCTCATAAAATACATATTGTGACATCCAGATAGGCTGTTTTTCTAAAAAAAATACGGCTTGTTCAACCACAAGCTATCAGGCTCAATGCAAGAATTGCTGGTTAAAATTCTATGGCCTGCATTATGCAGGAGGTCAGACAGGATGATCATAATGGTTCCTTCTAGCCTTAAAAAAAGAATTTAAAAAATTCAGAATAATTTAACTCAGTGATCATGATACAAATTTTCAGCAAAAAAAAGTCTCTGCATCTTACATGCCCACAACGGCACAGACTAGGTCACATGCAACACTTACTAGAGAGAACCCCAGTACAGTAGAAATCTTTTGCTGTTCATGCTAATCCGGTATTTATAGAAAAACCTTTGGTTTAAGCTTCCACTTGCAGGCTTGCCGCTGAGCCCTGAGGCAAAAGCAGAGTGCTGCAGCTCACCGTTAGCTTTACAGAACTCACCCAGACAAGCACTAAATCTGCAGTGCATCAGCTCATAAAACAGACATGGATATGTTGTGTCACAGGCGAGAACCTCATTGAAAGCTTAAAACAATCTATGTTCATTCAGAAAGAAAAACGATCCATGTCTTAATTCAGCACCAACTGCGTACGTTTGACGGGTGTTGTGCTGATTGGATGAGCATTGCTCATATCCACGTGTATCCCACAACCACAAAGACTGGTAGACCCAATTGCTTTTCTTTTTTAAATGCACCCTCTTACTTGCGTAATACCTGGTTTCAACATCTGTTAAATAATTAAGGTGAATACACGGACAAACAGCTCTGGGAGCTTTTGTACCAGAAAACACTGTAGCAAACTTTTTAGGGAGTGGGAGAGAGATTCACTTTTGCAAAAAGGAGGTCTGTTACCATGGAGCTTGTTTTGTTACATGATCTGTTACCTGACCCACTGAGAAACATTTGGCCTCAGGTGAACTGCTTCTTGTGTGCACATCAAATCTTTTTTAGGCATGCAAGATCTCTGTCACAACAGCACTGCAGGAAATCCTTATTGTTTTACATGTTTACAAACCTTTTCAGATCTTACGCTGCTCTATCTCCTGAGGTGGTGTGAATTATAATAAATTCACAATTCACATTTTGATGATTTAAACAGCTTTAGAGTGGCATGTTTTAGTGTCTTGATCCAATTGTCTGCCTCTCAAACTGTCAGTTTGCTCACTGTAACTCCCCCATGGTGGAAAGCTGTTCCCTTACATAAACATTTATAAACATGCCGGAAAAGTTGTACTTTTGGGGAAAGGAATTAGTAGCAATGTCATTTAAGCTCATTACCAACAAGATTTTCTCTTGTTAAGACACAAGAAGATTGAGCTACAACATGACAGCAGGAGATGCAAACTCTGAAGTGCATAATGGAAGTCTTGAGAGATAAATAACTATATGCATATTATATATAAAACCACAGCGTTTTTAAGTAACTGCCAAATATTTTCACTCGTTAGTCACCCCAAACCATTCCTATTTGTATTCACAACTCATTGCCTGTTATCTCCTTTCAGTGCATCTGCAAGTATGTAGATGAATGACAGAAGAATTCAGCGCACACACCAAAAGATAGCCAACATATGATATAGAACATACAGACGAGATCACAAACCGCCATTACTTAAACAACATCTTTCTTATATGAATGCTGCCACTCATGTACATGTCATGTCCTCCTCAAAAATATTCAGATTTTTTACACCCTCAGCTTCCCTTTATTCTTTGCATACCTTAGTTCTTCAGTCCGTGCTTTGCCTGCATTATGCTGTCTCTCTGCGTCTTTAGTAGACACCTTAAGCACATAAGGGACCAATCAAGCAGGAAAAATAGCAGATGGACCATTTGAAGTCCTGTTTCAGCTGTCTATTGCCACCCCCATTCACGTAAGTATCCATAGAGCCTCTCCAAGCACTGAAATTATCTAGGCTTTCCCCAGCTTGTGACCCCAAAGACAGGTGTCTGTTGCACTGAGCGGCCTCAGACACTCTCCTGTAGACAAGGAATTATCTGGGCAAGGACTTTTGTTTTGTGTTGTGTGTGTGTGTGTGTGTGTGTATAGCACCCAGCACAACCTGGTCCTCGTCTATTACAGGGACTCCTAGTTTCACGTATTAGTTCACAAAAAGCTAGGAATCCTAAGAAAGAAACTGTGCTCTCGGTCATTTTAACACAGCCCTCCTTCAGCCACTGGGCAGGAGATATGGCCACACTGCAATGGTCTCTCTCATGGATGCACACAGAGCGGACTATGACATGCTCTAATTCTCAAAACAGATCTATCCATCAAGGGACAGCACATAACATTGAAAAATTGACCCAAGTGAGCAGCTCTCAGCCATTCATAAACATAAGACAATGGTCACCCGTACTCTCAACAGAAAAGTGAAAAACACATCCTACACCCAGGACTAACACCACATGGACAGGTTGGTGCCTGATTCATAGTAAGTCAGTCAAAAAAATTCCAAAGAAATGTAATGTAACCCTAGAGTAAAAGGTACAATTGCAATGAATTTTACCCTTTTACTCCAGGACTGAATAGCAATGAATGTATTGAAGAGGTTAAGAGGGGAAGATCAAGGAACTTCTGAGAAAAGAGACTGGAAAGAAGATTCTGTTTACGCAAGGATGATTGAGGGGATTGGTAGGTGGAAATGGTCATATAATTCCTGCTCCTGTGGAGTTTTTAGCTGGTATAGTCTTCTCCCTCATCTCCAGTCCCCAAAGCACTCAAGAAAAAAAATCAAGCAGTGGCAGAACTGGGAGGGATCATGTACATGATTTGCTATATATTGAATCAGTACATATTGAACCAGAAAGATTAGCTGTCACCGATATGAAATGCAGCATATTATTGAGTTAATTCAGGAGGAGGGGCTGGCTCCCAGTACACTGAAACGGCAGAGAGCCATCTTGTGCTCTGAAGGTAGTCGAAGCCAGGATTACATAGTAAGTTCTCACAACTTGCCGCTCTTTTTATTCAGGTTAGTAACTAATAGTAAACTTGTGTTTGACTAAGCCCTCCATTTTGACAATTCACACAGTTCAGTTTTAAGGCATCAAGTGTTCAGGTAATTCCCAGCATGGACCATAACACTCTACTTCCACTCAGCTTCCATTTCAATTATAAAACTACCTGTGGTGCTCTGCCCAACATCAGTAGGTTAAAGTTTTAGTGAGCAAACAGACTGGCACTTGCTACTATGAGCTCCTACTGTGAGGAATATTTCAATTAATAGTGTCAGGCAATCCAGAAAGGCTTATTTAGATCTGGATCAACATGTGTTTCAGATGATAGGCATCACGTTGGCAGAGGACCTGCCAGATGAAATATATGCCAATACAGGTCTAAAAAGGTATTTTACTGTAACACCTTGTGCTACAGATGCAAAAAGATATAAATTAACATGAACTAAAATTCTGCTTTCTTGAGCAGATGGTGTCTGTTTTATGAATCACTCCTCCTCTTTGAGAAAGATTCTGTCTTGATAGCCATTACTTTACCTGGATGGAGGGCCTCGCATCCATTTTCTACAGGTTATGGTGAAGTTCATTGTGAAATTGTTTTTTCTCTGTTTCAAGTGTCCTGAAAAGAATAAAGCAGCTTCCCATTCTATTAGAATGAAGAGGTAGATGTAGCCTTTGCCCAAGGGAACATCTCTCTGAGGCTTTTTAAGGAAGTGAGAAAAACTTCTAAATCTTATCTTTCAAGGTCTCTGGTGTCTATACAGTGGAAAGCTCCCCTGGGAAACAGAAACAGGAACTAAAATTTCTAAGGGAATCAAAAAAGCCTGTTTTACTTGAGTGCCAATAAATGGGCATTCTGGGTAACTCCTAGTTGTGGGCTGGAATAATAGAAAATAAATGTACTATAGGTAATATATATCCCTTTCTATGAACTTGGGAAACATGTTATAGGATGGCACCAGACCGGGACAGCCATTTTCATAGAATGGAACATTCTACTATTTTCTCTCCGTAACTCAAAGTTACCCCAATGATGTTAACAACTATTTTAACTCACTAGCACCATTGATACAGATGCGGCAAGGGTCCAAACCGAGTGTCTAAAATGGGAAAAATCCATCTCACCATGTGTACGAAAAGAAAATAAATCAATTGCCACAAGCTGTCATGATTTCCCATTATTAAGCGCTATTAGCACTGGAAAACACTCACCAGGGATTAAACCAGCAGCGCGTGTATAGTAGTAACTGACTGTTAAGCGAATGTATATTGCCTGGTAACACATGGTGCGAGGCTGTAATTAATCATTAAGATGTGACAGGAAGCATAATGCTGTGAGATAATGCCAGAAATTGGATGCATTGCATACAGTGCCAAATTGCTTATGCTAGTATACCCTCACTTTCAAATGACTCATTAATACAAAGTGTCCTTAAATTGTTTACTTGCTCTCTAATGGCTGGATTCTGAAATTTGCACCTGTGTTATTCTAAAGATAGATAGATAGATATTTGAAATCTATATACACACTCAGGGCTTGCTCATGCCAGGTGCCCAATACCCACAACTATCAGCATCTTTGATGGATGCTCTGGGTGTCAAGTACCTCTTCAGGACTGGGCCCAAAATGATGGACCTTCCACTGCCAAGTTATACGAATAGAAACCCATAGTAACTCCTCTAAAGCCAGTGGAATTATTCCAGATTTATGACCAACATAACAAAGAGTGTGGCAGTCTGTCTTAAAGCCAGGGTGGAGGTTTAGGGAGACAGATACCTTACTTGCTTCCTCGAGTTTTAGATCTTAAAAAAACACTCAGAACCCGTGAGGTGACATTATCACACCTCTTATTCCAGTAATGCCCCGTAAAATGAATGACACTATTTGGGTTTTTTCCCCCCTCCGATGATCCCCTTCTTAATTTGCTTGAGAAGATTACGAGAAAAGCTCCCCAGGTGCTCTGCATCCTGCTCTTATCTGGTCCAAAGTCTGTTTCACAGTGCTGCACCACCAGCAAGATAAAAAAAGGAGAAGCTACTGCCTCTTTTATCCTAGTCACTCTGACAAGCAATTAGTAAAGATCTACATTACGTTACACAGTATTACATGGACACAATTATTTATCAAGGGTATGGACAATAACACTGATTGTTACAAGTCTGATTGATTAAACAGACAAATTGGCAGAGTTTCCAGTTCTCTGCTTACCATATGTTTCTTCTTAATCATCTGGTAAAGACTTTGTACTTCCTTGAGTAACCTAACAGGTGTTGAATCAAAATCCTTAATGCTTTCAATTCTCCCTTTTGAAGCAGATGGGTGAGAAGGAAGAATATTGCATTTCCAACCTCTCTCCCTCCCCCAATAGCCTCACAGTAGCCTCAGGTTAAAAGTAGTAAAGGGAATCTTTATCAAATCATTAGAGGTTTCTTTTGATGTGGAGAAGGTTCTTTATATTGAGGAGTGGAAGGCAAGCTTTACTTCACCAATGTGATTGCTCACATTGCAAAGCAGAGCAGGAAAGGCTCTTTTACCTGGCCATTTATACACATTACTGCGATAATAAAAAAACTTCCTCCCCCATCCAAAGGGGGCCATTTGTTTATTGTGCTCAGGCTTCTGGTGAAATGAAAGCTACAATTACATCTCCTAGTTGCAGGAAGCCATTGACAGCAACAGGCAGGGTGCCAAACTCGTAATACTAGCACAAAGAGCAGAAACGCAGGTGTTTAATGCTGAGAGGGCATTCTATTTTGAAAAACAACGCTTTGCCTAATTACGTCTTGTCTGTTTAAAACTATAGGATAGTTTGATAACAATTAGAAGGGCCCCCCAGAAGGGCTGTTGGGATCAAAGGCCCTTTCTGCTCCTAAATTTAACAAAGAAATTAACACTTTTGCCAAATAAATTTGCACATGTTGCCAGAGTTGTTTTAACTTGCTGTAATACTTTAGTTTTTAAATATGTACCTGTAGAGATGCTACTTTAGTTTAATCATTCACTTTTCCAGCTGGAAGCTCCTAACTGACTCCTTCCCCTCCTATGTTCTCACTAAACAGCCACCTCAGGGGGAATGGACTCCTACCTTCTTACCCCATGAAAAAAAAGAACATACTGGACAAAGAAATCCACAGCCTCTTTCTGCGTGGAGGCTGGAGATTTTTCAAAGCCTTCCTTAAGGGAGCTGAACACTTAATGCTCACTAAAATTAATGGGAATTGGCGTGTCTGTAGACAGTTTTGAAAATCCCAGATGGCATCTCCTGCTGGATTTTCAAAGGTCGTAGGCATGTTCTGCTTTATTAGCTGAGGACTGAGTACCGTCATGAGACTGCATGGCAGCAGTGGTCAGGGGATAGAAGGACAGTGAACATTAAGAGATATGGGAAATATAGCACAAACTCAACAGCTGTATTTCATAAAGAAACAAAGCTGCATAGCTCTTCAATTTATTGTGACATTCAAAGATCTTTCTACACATGGCATGTCCCAACCCTATATTCACCAATTATTTCACTAATTATTCTTTTATAAAGGACACTTTCTATGCAGCCCACCTTTTACCATGGGCTTCCTGGTTCTCCACGTTCTAGGCAGGCCTGTTGGACTCCCATCAGTTTTTGAGCTTCGCAATTCTTATCATGCAATGGGGTGCCATTATGCCACTGGAAACTTGTATAACAAAAACCTACAAGCTGCATGTTTGCACAGATGCATTGCTGAGTGTCACTGGACGAAGGAGGGTTCAGCTCTAGGAAAAGCAGCTTTTCTTAGAGTGCCTATGTGCTGAATGATTCACTGCCAGGAACCAGTTCATTCAGTAAAACTAAAGCCTGTCCAGGGGAGAGCAGCAGTAAGCACAGTCTAATGTCTGAGTGTTGAGCTCCATCAGAGGGAGGGAGGCAGGACATCTTTCCAACAAGGAGTGTAAGGGACAACTGAAAGCTGAACTCCACATTTATACCCATCTCTTTGGTATGCCAAGGTAGAGATGAAGGGGAGGAGAATAGTCTTGTGGGTAAGGCCCTGGACTGGATCTCAGGAGATTTGAGTTCAATCCCCAGTTCTGCCATAATCTTCCTGTGTAGCTTTGGGCACATCAAATCTCTAGGACTCCATTCTCGACCTGTAAAACAGAGAACGCTCCATCCTTTCTCCCAAGAGGGACCGTCATCCCTGGGTTATTACAGAACTTGGCACAACAGAGACAGATACCCATACACTAATAATTACGATTTTCTTTTGGTAAGTAATCATGGAAGAAACCCCCCACCGGGGAGGGGGGTTCCCCTGGCTTCTAGAATCTTCTGATTCCATCCACCACAGAGGTAGTTCTTAAATATTATCCTTAATATTGTCTCTTACCACCACTTCTACTGTTTCATTCCTGAGGAACCAAAATGTTATTCTGGTCCCATTTCAGTAGAGGCCACATAAAGTCCATAGATTTTTCTCTACCCCCAGGCGGCAACCTTCTACACAAACCACGCTCTAGTCAGTCTGTGCTGGCACGGCTATCCTTCCCAGGAGACTTTCACTGATCATTACTGGACTATAGAGGAGAAGTATAACTACTGCGATATGGAAAGAAAACCTTGGATTTCAAAGACAAAGGACAAACCATGTCTAATTCTGGCAACAGTGACAGGGCTCTTAACATGCAGATGTGCCACTTTCTCAAAACCGAAGCTAGCAAAAATCATTTTATTTTTAGGAAAGCGACACTCTCCCTTTTGTTCACTTCAGTAACTCAGTTACATCACAGAAAGTGATCCATTGCAGTGCAATATAAAACTCCAGAGTCAGTGAGAGAAGGTTCTGAGTCAGTAAGACGACATTTACTGTTCTGAGAAACCCTGACACGAAGGTTATATTCATGTGGAAAAGAATGTCAAGTATATTGGCATGTGTAACCTTGCATCAAAATGGACTATGACCAAAAAGGCTTTTCCTTTCATTATCCTGATCCATCATTCAAAGCCAGCCTCACATTTTTATAGGCCTTCAAAGGAACAACTGAGGCCCCTTACACAGTTTTTAATTAGCGCACATAGAGTGCACAGGGTTCTTAGGTACAGGTTTTTAATTCAGAGTTGCCTCATGAATCTATTAACAAGGCAGCAGTAGGCAAATGTGAGAAAAGAATTAGACATTTCAGATCCTTTCATTTCTTTTGCTCAAATGATTCCCATCATCTCAGGTTAGGAAAATCCAGAGGCTCAGAATCATTATTTGTATTACAGTAGCACCTAAAAGGTTTCCACCAAGATTGGGACCCCGGTGTACCTGCTGCTGTGCAAAGATGTAGTAAGAGACAGGCCCTAACCTTAGAGATTTAAAATCTAATAGACAAGGCAAATAAAGGTTGTGGGGAAATAATATCACCCCTCATTTTAGAGATAGGGAACTGGCACACACAGAGGTTAAATGCCTTGCCTGAAGCCACAGAGGAAATTTATGACGGCACTCAAAACTGAACCCAGAACCCATCAGTCTCAATTCAGTGCCTTAACTAACATCCTTAATTTCTTAAAAAGCCGAAGAAACTCACTTGACTTCAATTTAATGTTGTCATTAGATGGAAAGCTAGCTCCATTCCTGGATACGAATTCCATTCAGATATGATCAGATCAGAGTAATTCTTGAGCTGTTTAACACAGGACTTTGAGATACATGGTCTAAGTTTTTTTCTTCTTGACAAGTGAATTTGTTCTAGAATGGTCACTTTAAAACCCTCAAACTAAATCTTACGTTGGAAGCAAGGTCATTATTTTAAAGATATTAACTATATAATTCATCAAATCTGTATATTTAACATACTTTTCCTTAAGAGCAAGTAGCAGCTAGGAAGACACTGAAGTGTAACTGGGTTTAAAAAAGAACTAGCTAAATTTACAGACGATAGGTACATCAATGGCTATTAGCCAAGATGGTCAGGGATGCAACTCCATGCTTGGGGCAACCCTAAACCTCTGACTGCCAGAAGCTGAGAGGGGAAGCCAGGAGTGGATCACTCCAAATGCCCCGTTCCGTACACTCTCTCTGATGCTCTGCAACCAACCACTGCTGGAGAGAGGATAATGGGCTAGATCGTCCATTGGACTGATCCAGTATGGCAGTTCTTATATCCTTACTGTACATTAATCAAACATCAGGCTTTAAAGCTAGAGATTCAGATCCAGAAAGCACTCAGGTGTCCAGCACAATGAGCTAGCAGCGCACTGCATCAACCACACTGAGCCCTGAATCAGGAAAGATCTTCTCTGGTGGCTGGTTGGGCTTGTGGGAGAACTAAGCCTCTCCTGGCTCTAGCGCACCACAAGCAAAGGACAGCGTGAAGACTATTTGCCTTCTTGGATTGGCCATTTCTAGAGCTGGTCAGAGAAATTTCAGCTGAACCATATTCCATCAGCGTACACAGTTCCATCGATATCTGAACCCTGCAAACTTGGGGTGAGTTCAACATAATTTTGTTTTAGAGAAAAAAGTGATTAAGTCCTGACAAGGTTGACACATCCCATTTTGACACTGCTGGAATGCAATGTTTTAATTTTTCATATTGAAATGACTGTTTCAAACCTTAAAATTGGTATTATAATATATAATATACCAAAACAGTTGAAATAGAAACCAAGTGTTTCAAATGACTATTCTCCCCATGTTTTCCTTCACAAAAATTTTAAAAACTACAAAAATTAAAATCAGTTTTCATTCCAATTCAGATCAAAGCCCAACCATGAAATCCTTTGCCAAATGGTACTACCACACAGCTCTAATAATGTCTACTCAATCTAAGGTACTTACAGAGCCCACATTACCACAGTATCTGATCACCTCACAACCTTTAATGCATTTATCCGCACAACAAGCCTGGGAGATAGATAACAGCATTTCCCAATTTTACCGATGGGGAACTGAGGCACAAGGAGGCTAAAGCAAAATGCAGGACACACCCAAGGTGACCCACTGAAGTCACCATTAACATCTTGTCTGGAAAGATTAAAGCAAGTCAGTGTACAATGAAGAAGGTTGTCCAAACGTGTCAAACTGTTACTCTGATCGTAATTTCAAAATCCTGCTCTCAAAACAGCTTGGGTTACTATAACCCTCTCTAGTCAGTTTTAGTGGCAGTACAAAAAGGTGTCATTGAAGACCATTAATGGACAGAAAGAAGATTAAATTTAGGGTGATAAATCACAAACTAGTGTCCATTTGAGTCTTAAATGAAATAATTTAAAGTCTGATCATCTCACACACGAGTAATCCAGACCCTGGGGCATGTGCAGGAATAAAAATTAGATTCCTTTTGGAGCGACATGCTCTGAGGAGCTCACTCTCCCCACCCTGGCCCCAGGGCAAGATGAATTTTCTGTGCCCCCACTGATTATTGGGTGGGCCCCATGACTTTGCCCCCTGCCTTGTGTATGCCTGTCTTGACCTGTAAATACTATTCCCTCCATTTGTCTATGTACATGTGTAAAGATTAAAAGATCAGGCAAAATGAGGCTACACAAGCACTTACGCTGGCAAAATTTATGTCACTTGGGGGTGGGAGGAGGTGTTTTTTCACACTCCTGCGTGACAAGAGTTCTGCCAACATAAATGCTAGTGTAGACAAGACCTTAGACTTACAGGTTCAGCCAGCCTCTAGGAACGGAAAGTCTAACTGCACAAAGTTTGATCTTTTTGCCCGACAATTTAAATGTGTAAAGTTGCAATGGCACAGTGGAAATAAATGGTCCTTTTGACTTCAGAGAGCAAATAGGCTCTGATTTACTCCCCTTCTCCCTCAGGGTTAGGTACACCTAGTTCTTCATGTTGGCAGGAATCCTGCCCAGTCGGTTTTACCCAATCCTGCCTCCCACCTGGGAGAAGCTCAAACCAAATAAAGCCTTCCATCCTGTATAATTTTATCCCTGTCGGTAAGGGTGGAGGTCACTGCCCCAGAGAAATGTGAGGAAACATGAAAATTACTGTGGCTGTGGGCCCCATGGTTAAATCAAAAGCTTAAATTTTCAAGGCTTTACTGAATATGTGTCAGAAAAATATTAAAGTTTAGACAGTCTTTAGTCATTGGTAGAAATTAAATAGGCTTTTTACTAGAGGGGTGGCCAATCAAGTGCATGTGGACCTAAGCTTAGATCGAAGGAGACGGCTCAGACGGGAGGTAAGCAAAATGGGAAAGGTGATAAGAGTCATTACAATCTGCAACAAATTGAGGGAAAGTCAAAATGAAAAGGAAGGAATTCCTAAGAACTCATCACAGGCAGAAAGAGCATCCCTTGAAAGTGCACAACTCAACATAAGACAGGATGGACTAACAGTTTGCAGGACACTTGGAATCCTGTAGAGGCGCTAGCAGAGTCACTCCTCATGAATGACGTATACAACCATAGTTATACTGAGGAAATGTTACATCTCAGCGTTATGCAAGAGACGGATAAATGTGGCTTATCATCCATATACTCTCATCGCTGTGAAACAGCTCCCACTGGCTAATTCTGTGGCTAAAACCCGACTAACCAACTCTAATCCTTTTAAATGGTTAGAGAATTCTGCTGATTTTCCATACCTAGGGATCAAATCAGTGATGCAGAAACAGAAGAAATTTTAATTTAATTTTGATTTGACACTAGGGTATTTTCAGTTGAGGAAAGAAATTAAATGCTATTTGGATTGCCTAAGAAGTTCTTTAAAAGGCCACAATGCTCTCTTCATCCTGAGCATTTGGGGAATTTCTTCTCCAAAACATTAATAAAAGACCAAAACATAGTAAAAAGAGTCCCTCCCCAATGAGTCTCCCTTGAAGTCAGCAACTCCATAACCATGGAATACGACAGGAGTCACCTCTTTTCTCAGCTCAGTACTTCACAAACTAAGCTTTCACACATACAAAAGCATTTCTAGACATGATTGTGACGGCTTGGATGCAAATAGAATGTAAGCAACGTCACGATGTCTGGAACTGTGCAAATTTCAGCACCACCACCTTTATTATTTCACTATTGCTTATTTTAGCATCCAGTAACGTGCATTGTCTCCCACAGTCTCTACTGGCCTCACACCCCTTTACAGATGTGAGAAAAAAAATCCCCAACTTCCTTTATCACAACTTCAATTTTCCCCCAACGGCTTCCATCAAAATGTGTATTTTTGTTACAACATTCTGTAGTCAACTGAATATATATATATAAATATGAGAGAGAGAGAGAGAGAGAGAGAGAGAGAGAGAGAGAGAGAGAGAGAGAGAGAGAGAGAATAGAATTTAATATGAAATTAAATACTGGAGGATACAAGGACTATATTATTCACATTCATGTTTAATTAATTAAAACCTCACTTCTAGTTTAATCGAAAGGTGCCACAGAATCTCCAGTCATCGGAATGCCACATGACAGGGGTTTTAAGTGCTAAATTTAGCTCCACTTTGCTATGGTGCGCACGAGGCTCAGCAGTAAGGCTAGAAACAGAGGGAGGCTTTCATCTATCATTATCCTGAAAATCCAGCGGCTATTAAAAAAGGCTTGAAGGAAACCCTTTTATAATGCTCCCTCTTTGCGTCCTAAACATATGGGATCTTCATTGGTGTTCAGCACGCACAATCAGGGTTTCAAAAATATATTACATCAATAAACAAATTTTAACCCCCCCCCACAAAACTCAGTTCCCATTCAAGCACTAAATAAAGGTGGCAGAATTTCCATGAGTGCTCAAAATCTAGAAGCTTCCATTGAAAACAACGCCTGTGGATCCTGAGCTTTTGAAAATCTGGCCCTTTCCTTAGGTGCCTAAACCGGCACCTTTTGAAAATCAGCCGAACAAAGATAGCACTATTCAATTTTACAACAGCGTAAACTTGTGTCCCTTTCTCAATTACCCCCATCAATGGAAAGCTACAAGAGCTTCTTGTCTAGTATCAATCCATCTCTGTATCCTTGCCCATCATAAATAGAGAGGCTATATATAGGTAGAGAAATTAGCCGATTCCTCGTGTTTTCAGTTAAGCTAGAACAGTCCCAGTCAATCAGAGCACTAGAGTATTGTTATTCTTATGTTTTAATCCATGAAGCCTCCTAGCTTATTTGGACATTTGATATCAGTGTTTCCAAACTCACAGTGTTTTTCAAAATCAGAGAATTTATGGCCTTTGCTCTAACGGAAGTCAAATACTCAGTGTGTGAAGTTGGAAAGGGAAAAGAAATCCCCATAGGAAACTCACAAAACTCTGTATGTATTGAAATAGCATACCATTTAGATGGTTCTCTTATGAAACATGAATTGCTGCTCCTGTACTTTGGCCACAAGCAGTTTAAATGCTGACTAGTAGAGTCATTCCCTAGGTTTGTTGACACAGCAAACTCTATTCAAATCTCATTTACAAACACAGTTCAGCAACTTATGTGATAAAACTATTAGGAATTACACAAAACAACGTAGCTATCTGCATTGGCAACTTAGCCTTTCATGATGAATAATAAAGAATTTTTCTTCAAAAATCTAGCTCTAGAAATGCTACTTGCTTGCTGCTGTTCAGTTTTATGGGCCAGCACGTCAAAAATAAATGCACCTGTCATTAATAATGTAATAACTGTGGACTTTATAAACCATATCAGTACTTTTGGCACAGCTTTCACTCATTTGTATGGACTCAGGCTACAGCATAAAATGGGTCACTCAGGGACGTGAATTAGCCACTTCCCGAGTGACATAATTTATGCTGATTTATGCACCAGTGTGGACAGTGCTACGCCGGCAGGAGAGCTTCTCCCACTGAATCAGCTACTGCTGCTCACAGAGGCTGAAGTAATTAAGCGGGCAGGAGAGCTCTCTCCCAGCAACTTAGAGCGGCTACCCTTGAGAGTTTACAGCAGTGCAGCAGCCTAGGTGTAACCATAGCCTGAGTCTATTAATAGCAACATCAATATGGTAATAAACCAAGTAGTTTTAATAGCTAAGCTAAAAAGTTTGCCATAGCCTGTCCAACAGCAACAGCCCCAGTTATAGAAGAATCTTCAATATAAATTTGCTTTTATTAATCTGATAATTCAATCATTAGTGTTGACATTTTTCATGATTTCCTCATAGTATATAGTAAAATAATTTTGGACCAGGCTAGGTCCAATCTTGCAACAAAGACAACCCTTTTGCAAACTGCAATCCTACTTAGGGCAGTTATAATGAATTGAAGGACTTGGGGGATGAGCAGATCGGTGAGAATTTCTGGATTTGGGAGAAGCTAGAAGCTTTGCACCATCACGCAGCCAGCAAAAAGCTCATGCAGCAGGGGCCAAAAATCACCATATTCAGTAAATTTGTCAGCGCTGGCAAAGCTGATCATCATGCACTGAAGATAAGCAATGAAGAGTTGGGGGGGGGGAAAAAATCAGAAGACCAACCAAAATATATATTTTAAGTAAGATTTTTAGGCAAATCTTATCGTTTTTGGGAGGGTCTGACTAATGATTTTTAAACTTTTGGGATTTGCAATACCACCACATTTGTCACAGTTAGAACAGGGCAAACATTTTGTAAATTTTTTTTTTTTTAATAGTTTATCTTCTCTGTAAATTGTCCTTGCAGAGAGATTAATTACATTAATTCAGAACTCAAAACTGTGTGGATTTCAATCAGTGGATAATTCTTGATCTGCATGAAATTCCCACTGTCAGAGACCAATACTGCAAAGTGGTATGTCTGTGAGGAGTCTCACTGAAATCAGTGCAAAATGCAGCCCTTAGTTTTCATGAGTCATATGGTATTGTTTCTATTGCTTCACTGAATGACACAATTAACACCACAGCAGTTCTACAAAGAACTCTAAATTCACAGTTCAGAATTCACATCCTTGTTGGTTAGTTCCGCAAATTGAAATTTACCATGGATGATGATTTTGCCTTAAAGTTCACTGTTTGTGACTATTTGCACTAGTGAAACGGCTTTGGAAAAATAAATGCAAAGTTTAAAATTCTGAAATCTATGGTTTGTAAGAAATGTCATCACTTTTAGTCCTTATATTATTAATTTTAATAGGCCACAGTAACTGAAACAATAGAAACCTTTCCTCTTATAGAGTATATTTAATATAATGCAGCTGGCCACACACAATATCCCATTGATCCTTCCACTATTAGGCAAATCTTCTTACTCTTAACACATAAGTGAATACAGTGAAGGGTTAAATATCAGCAACCAAACTATCATTTTCAATGTTACTGGGACTCCAATTTTGCCCAGTCGGGCTTAAGAGTCCATAACCCCATCAGTGATTTACACAAAGTAATGTCTACCTCTCTTCTGAGAATCAAAAGACATGACCGATGTTACTCACAGTAAGAAGGGAAGAGTCTCTCAGAGGCATTTCTGACCTCCATGTCTTCATTTCTTTTCGAAAGTTCAGAGGAGTATTTTAAAGATACTGTGTTTCTAGTGAGCGTAATTCCTTACCTAGCAATTTAGCTTCCCCTCCGTAAATCCAGAGCAGTGGAGTACACTTATTTCTGGTACAAAGGAAGGGAACGACTCCTCAGCAAAAATACAAAAGAACATGTGACAGGTTGGGGCAGGAAGGGAAGAGAGAGGGTTTTAATGATCCTAGGAATAAATATAGGGCCAAATTTTCAATGAAGCCTCTTATGCCTGCAAGATCTGTGCTTGTACCAAATTGTTTCTTATACACTTATCCTTACACAATTCACGTAACTTCCTTTCCTTATCCTTTGTCTTGACTGTAAGCCCTTTGGGACATGAACTGGCTTTTGCTAATTTATCTAACACAGCCCCCAACTGAGTCGGAATCTCTAGAACCTACCATAGTACCAAAAATAATAGTTATATACATTAGGTCCATAAGTTCACATTTAAGGTCTACATCTACTCTAAGAGCCTTACGAACTTAATACAGAAAGTCAAAATAAGTTCGGTCTTTCAGGATCTATAGGCACAAAAAATTAGATCCCAGTGTTCTGCCATCTTCAAAATTTATAGATCAGACCTGCACTGCCCTTGGATCCCCTGAATGGACCATGATCAGTCTTAAAAAGGTACCAATTGCTGGAATGTAATAGCAAACACTGAAAGTCTTCACGTGCTACCACCGGACAATTCTGTCAGCACTGAACTCTGATGTGGAATAACTGCTGCTTTGTGGGCAAGGCAAAAGGAATCTTCCCTGCCTCTGCCTCCTCCCTTCCCCCAAATAAACATCTCTCATCTACAGCATATACACCAAATCTAGTACTCTGGGACACCGCATGTACTGGTTGACACTGCCTGGGTTGTTTTGGATGCAGAAAAAGAACTCATCCATAATACGTATTTTTTTCCTCTTCTCCAAGACTGGTAAAATTGATAATATTCTTCATCTCAATAGTTAATCATAGCTTCATTTAATAATGAATTCACGCTATTAATGCAAGTTAAAAATATTGTTCTTTTTTCTTACTGTGAGATATTTGAGAGAGACAGAGAGAACAAACCCTGAAGCAGGAGTCTCCTGAGGGCAGATAGGACACCCTGTCTTATTAATAAATAATAATGAATACGTGGCACTTGGATCAGATACAAAATGACCTTTACCTGCTGTTGTAAAGTGGCACTGAGTGCACCTTCCATCAATTTTGCCTATTCACTTTCAGGTGTCATTGGCTCTCCTGAATGGAGTGGAAAACGCTTATGGAAAGGAAGGCTGCCACATTTCACAACATGCTGTCTTGCCTCTCAATGAAGTAAAACACATGTCATGTGCCAGAGTGTTCTGCAAACACCACCGCTCCACTTTGGTACATAATCTCTTGTAAGGAGCAAGCATGACTTGACAGAGTCCAACAGTGGAATCACACTATATCTGGCTTACGTGATTTTTCTGTTTGTTATTGTATGTGCATTCTAGTATTATTCATTGTGGAGAACACTCATTATCCATTAGAAACTTGGGCCCAAATATTCAGAAGTGACTAATGATTTTGGGTGCCCCAATGTGAGACACCTTAAAGGGACCTGATTTTCAGGAAATGCTCAACATGCACTCTCTGGAAGTTAGCTCTCTGAGTTGCCTGAAGCTGCCCACGCAACGATCACAGCCAAAATCAATAGTGGCTTTTGAAAGTTAGCTCTTGGTCTTTCCACGGAGACTGAAATGAACTTCAAAAAACTTCACCCTTTGGGAAGCAAACTATTGTTCCCAATGGATTTTGGAGACAAGCCCAAGGATCATTGCAAAAAACTGTCTTGACTCATATATAAGGGCAGAGAAATGGGCAGATAATAACAAAATATTTTGGTATAAAGTTCCTTTGACCTAGACCAGTGTTTCCCAATCCGTGTGCCGTCAGGCCTGAGAAGCTGTGCAACTGAATTTTTTGAAAAACTACTTTAAGAGTTCTGGATTGGCTCATGAATATTCATGGATTCATTTGGAGACTATATGGTGGTGTGCCTCAAAATAATAAAGGTATCAAGGTGTACCATGGCAGAGAAAAGATTGGGAACCACTGACCTACACACACAAATGTTGAACTTTAGATTCTTCACTTTCCATATCCCTAACCTCCTTCAAATGGGCAAAATTTAACCCATGGGAATCTTTAGTCGGAAAACTACCCATTTTCATTGAATTCCTAACCCACCACCTCTCCTCCCCCGTGCCCAGCTGTCCCCCCTTTACTTTGGAAGCACTAGGAGAGTTTGCTATTTGTTCCTGCAAAAAGAGGTCTTTTTAATTTGAATAGAATAACTTCAGAGCTGAAGTGCCCCATGTTAAATTTAAGTATTTCTAGGGAAATTCTATGCAAGTGGCAAGTTGCCTGTTAATAAATTGGTGCATCAGGGAAGAAAGTATCAATTAAGTTTCATAGCATGCTCCCAGAAATTAATCTTGAAAGCTATTTGTAATTTAGACAATTTAAACTTGAAAATGCAGGGAGTCGCTAGAAGTCAAAACTTCTGTTCTAATTGTTTTTACTTTGCTGAAAATGGCACAGTTCTGCAAAGACCCTAATAAAATTAAAAGAACCAGTCTGAAAAAAGAAATCCCACCAAATCCTATTAAGAGTTTAACTGACATTTGTGCATGTATCAGTGGTTGCTCTCCCTTTGGCTTTGGCCATTGCCGCTGGGTATATTAGTGGTTCTTTTCTCTTTCAACCTTTGAATAAAAGCTAAAAACTTCAACAGCCATGACAGACTTGCGCCATCATTTCCATAGACATGCATTAGCATACAGGAGTTTTGAGAGTTGCAACCACTGAATTTCATTCTATTAGGCTTGTGGAGTCCTTATACGAGTATCTGGTTCTCCACAATTAACAAGAGGACCAGCCTGTGTTGAGTGCAGTGCTTAATTAAGGGAGGCATTTCCTGAGGACTGCATTATCTAGCTGCTGCTGAAAGCATGGCTTTTTGTTCATGGCCTCACAAGACAGGCTTTAGGTCCAGTTCACTTAATACACACATTACTATCATTAATACGACTTCCCCTTCTGAAGATACTGGGCTCTTCTGAAAATGCACACCAGTGTGATTGTAATTCCCAGCTTGACACACCTTAAAAGGACCTGATTTTCAGAAAGTGCTGAGCACTTCCCCTCTGAAAATTAGGCTCCTTTAAACTGTTTCAAGTTGAACCACCACCAACTGAATCACTAGTCACTTGTGAAAATGTTCAGCCATTGTCTACATCACACTATTTCAATACCAAAAAAAAAATCATGGAACATAATATACTAGAACACAGACAGGCTGGACAGGATGGGGGGGGGAGAACAGCCATCTGTTGTGTAGAACAGAATAAGGAAAATTATAAAGCAATTCACACCTGGAATTTGTGTCGCTCTTTAATTTAATGCATCTCCCATTGCAGTAGCAATTACAAGTGTTGCTGTAATTCAGGTTTTGTCAGCAAAATTTCTGCTGAAATTATAAGGGTAATAGCTTATCTGCAGTAATGTAGTTTATCAAAGTTCTCCTATACCAGCCCAAATTACTGAGTTCTCTTTTCCCCAGCCAATACAAAACATGTTTAATGGGACCCACTTTATCCAGGAAAATTAATGGTTTATACTTCCCAGAAGAATCCTCTAAATCTTTTGGGGTTCATGGGTTGTTTGTTTTTTTGGTCTGAACGAGGGAAACACTTGAGGCACTAATGAGAACACTCACTACCCTCCCCATTGCAAAGCCTGGGTTGAAAGTCCAGGCCACCAGATCAAGACAGGGGCTGGAAGGAAAATGTGCTAGATTTCCTGAGCACGGCTAGAAGAATCCATCTTCTATGGACAATTTGCTGAAGTTTATGGCTTGTGTTCCCTCAAGGATTCATGGAGTGTGAATAGCCACAGCAGGAATTAATGCCTGTCTGCTGAAAGGTAGCCAAGCATGTTTTCCTACTGAAATCTTTTTCTGGGCTGCTGAATCAATAACACAGGTTTGAAATCCCTCCGGCATTCCCTAGGAGTGGATTTCAAACTCTTCTGTGCTTGGTTGGTGGAAGTAGCAATGTTAGTTTGCCGGGGGACTAATCTCTCAGTTTCAAGGCATGGCGGAGGGGGAAAGAATCTTCACATCAGTTTCTTTTCTCTTCAAATTAATATTTGATGGTCCTACACAGGTGAGTTAGGTGTCTGTCGCCAGGAACCAGAATGTGGGAAGTCACCCCTAGTGGTTGGAGCAACAGTCAGTAGCCAGTAATCGGAGCCCAGGGTCTCTCCCCCGCCATTTGATATTGCCCACTGAACCCACTTGTGACGCTATGAATGTTGAGCTAGGTTCCCCTTCTATGGAGCCTACACTCTTCCAGCCCCATGATATTGTTTGGAGCAAGTCTTTCTTAAAAGCCCTTAGACATATGGGAAAAGTTCAGAAATTTGGTTCCTTTTATCAGCCTTGGAATGGCATTGTTATGAGCCCTTTCTCCTCTGCATTGAAGTGTCATGAACTGAAGGGTGAATTATTCTTGCAAATTCCCCAAGGCCTTTAAGAATTTGTGAAAGAGTTTACTAGCTTACTAGAAATTACTTGTTATAGTTTCTGTATTATTCTACAGCCAGGATAACTCCTCTCCTCTTACTCCTCCTTCACAGAGGTAGCAGACTAGCAGAAGCATTTTCAAGCAGTTAAATTGCAGCAATTTAGCTCAAACTTTTTCCACTAGAAGCATGTCCAGGCTGCAGGAAAACGAGCTACACATTAAAAGGGTACTACTACTGCAGAGGGTACAAAAAGAGTTTCCAAACGCAAATAAAGATCCCCCCCTTCCCTAAAATGGGCAATAATTTTAATCTCATGTACAGACTGGTGTAAATCCATTGAACCACTTCACATTTACACTGGAGTGTAAACCTGACATCACAGTTGGACTCTATGCTTTTACCTACCACAGTCTTCTGTGACAGAATCAGAAGATGAGACTTGTGTGACTAAAAGTGAACGACGTATGGAGAGAAAGAAGGTGTGCTCCAGGGGAAAAAAAACCCAAGCACTATAGACCACTACTCTCCATAATCTTGTATCTCACTAACGATGCACAGATGTCAGAACAGAGATCAGATTAGACATGCATTAGATGAGAGAGAAGCCAGCAGTAGTTACTCTCAGTGTAATCATACAACTTTCCTGAATTATTGTAGTCTCTCATTTAACAAACTGAGTCTTACTATTAATTACGTGGGTTGGGTGACAGTATCGCACATTTATTGATTAGCTTCAATTTTGCATTTTCCAGTTGCCTTAGAATCAATTTAACTTTTCTTCAGAGCAACAGCTGATACAAAAAACTAGCATTTTGTCCAATATCTGGGTAGCTAAAGCACTGAAGAGATGCTCTCTCGTGAGACTCTTCCTTTCTTCAGGACTATTTTGCACTTCAGGCAATAAGACAGCAAAATAATTTCCTGACAAACTAGGAAATGAGCTTCGGAATGAATTTTGGAACTTTACAAAACACAAGAGAAAGATTTAATTGCAAGTGCTTGGAACTCATTGACCTTGCAGACAAATAAGAATGCCATTTCCCAAGGCATCAAATCTAGATATTAAAGGGCAAAGGGAATAACGCTTGCTTAGGAAAAAAAAAAAAGTTATATTTCAGTACTTTTCATCTCAGATAATTCTCCTATGTAATCTCAAGTCTTTTACATCCCAATCACCATTTATGAGCCACATTCAGAAATCCTTGTTAAGTATTATTAGTGGGAAGACCTCAGAAGGGTCACTTCTCCAGATTACTAGGAGAGGACGACAGTCTTGTGGTTAAGGCACTAGAGGGGGAGACTTTGCCGCACAGCGCTTAGCGCAACAGGGCCTTGATTCAGCTCTGAGTGCGACTGTGAAACAAATTAATAATTAGACTTGCATTTTCCTTTTCTACTTAAGGTCATCAAAACTCTGTTCTCCAAACACATGCAGTATCATGTTCGTAGAGTTAACAGTTGCTTTCTTTCACATATACCCTAGTCACAAAACAAACACTAGGCAAGTTCTTTGATGTTTAATGTTCCTCTTGGTTCTGAAGAAGGAAAACTAAGGGAAGTGTCCGATGCCTCCACAAAACAAGGAAAAGTCATGAGAAAACAAAGTATTAGTAAGTAAGAACTGTTAAAAAGCTCCATTTTACCAAGAGCAGATGAAAAATGGCTGCTCATTACTTTCAGGCTAATAGTTCTCTTTCAATCCACGTTTTCAACTCAGCATGGTGCTTAGACAAAGCAATATTTCAGTCTGTAATGCCCTGTTTTGAATTCTATGGCTGACGATCAAGTTAAGTGTTTTGTTCCTAGAATAGCTGTTGAAACTTGGCTTTCCTGACTTGTAACCCAGAAATCTGGGGTGGGGGGGCGGGGAAGCGAACCAGTGAGTGAAGCTCCTATCTCTCTAAAAATTGAATATCTGCCTCATGAACACAAAACACATCTCTGACTTGGGCAAAGAGTTTGGGCCAATCTCTGCCATTTCTTCAAGCTTTTAATTCAGTCTTCAATGATCCTGGTATTATGAATGGCAGTTAATGTAAACTATCTGTGAACCTTTGACAGTCTTTTTCTTACAATTTTCAAGGTCAGCGTTCTTTAAAAAAAAATTTAAAAGGAGTGTGTGTGAAGTGTCTATTACTACAAATTCACTGTTGCTCTTATTTTAAGCAAGCTGAAGCAAATCTACTATAAAATAGAACAGAGGAATGGTAGGTAACAAAAAACCTGGTTATTCTGGTTCCTTACATCTTTGCAAAGTCAACGTTAGTTCTTTATTTTTTCCAGAATACTTCAATTCTTATTTTACATTAATTATATTAAAACATCATTAACCTTGTCCTCCCCTCTCTGCTCCCAACTGTTAGTGGTATCCAACTGTTATTTCATTATATAGACTGTAAGCACATTGTCTTTTCATTATAAACATGTACAGTATACAACTGGGCCGCGATTAGGTTCTAGATTCTACTGTACTAGAAGTAACCACCCCCCCTTATTCTGAAAATAGAAGCTATGCCAATAACCCAGCACTCACCAGCACCAAAACATCTCTATATAGTAAGTATAACAGATTTCAATTTGAAGTTTACGAAAGTGTATGAAAATTATGTTCACTGTCATTTTAACCACAATTTCATTGCATTTTATCCCTCTGAACAGTACAACTATAGTGTATAAAAGTATGCACATTTTACCCAAGATAAGTTAATATCAGCACTTAAAATTCACAATACCCTGATTTCCTTGCTGCAGTTTTCTGCTGTACAGAAGACTACGAGTCACTTGGTATTCCTTTCTTAGCTCCAGCTGAAATGGCAGAGTACTACATGGAAAGACAGTGAGGCACAAAAAACATACGTGCCGGGAAAGGAGGAGACTGGATGACAAAGCTATGATTTGGTATTAGGTGTTGCTAGGGAACGGCAACAGCCCACCCTATACCATAGATAAAGCAAAGTCTCACTCCTTGTTTTGTCTCATTAACAAGGTTTACATTAGCAGCAGCAAAACAAGAGTCACTTTGACAGCTTACTAGAGAATCTAGGAATCACTCCAGAACTTTGTGAATAAGAAATCAACTAAAAGTGTTAGTGTTCAGTTTTCAAGCAAGGCTCTTTTTGTTTCCTGCTAGTGAAAGAACAGAAAGGCAGTGATTAGGTACTTCCAATGACCCCATCACCTAATATCTGAAGTGTGCGTGTTCTGAGGTAAAGGAAGGAGTAAGGATTTCGGACCGGATCACATTCATGCACTTCCAATGGATGTCTCCATGGGACTTCTACAGCTAAGCACACACACACACACACACACACACACTAAGTCTTTGCAGGATCAGGGGAATAAATAACTCAGTTTTCATCAATAGTGTACATTTGCATACTTGAGAGAAGTAATCCATGCACCCCCATTCCAAAACCCTCAGAGGATAATGCATTGTACATTTAAATTATGGGTTTTAGATTCACTCATAAAAAAGCAAGAGAGTTACCTATCTGGATTTTTTAAGTATCTACTAAGAACACTAACAAGGAAGGAACATATATTTAATACAGCAATCCAGTTAAATTTATTAATTTTGCCAAATAAAAAAAGGTTGAAAATGAAAAAAAGTGACCACTCAAGATTTCTTTGGGGGAAGGAAACAATTGCTAAATCTTTACGGTTCACTAATCATCATTTGAACCCCAGAATCATACGTGCTCGGGGCAGCTTGTAGAGAGTTCTATTTCACATAACTTAGCAAAATTGAAGCACCACACATTACAAATGTGAGAATAAAAAGGACACGAAGCAAAATATTAATAACTTAACCAAAATAAAATACTAATAACCAATAAATAAATTAACCAAATAATTAAAAATATGTTTCCCTTAGTTTAACTTGAAGACAACCTTGGATGGTTCAGGACTACAGGCTGAAAATTCCGTATCGCATATCGGGGTCTCAGAACAGCAGTCCAAAGGACAGAGCCCCCCCACGCCCCGAGAATAATTTATATATGCTATGGAAGCATTTAAGCGCACTAAGCACTGTACAAACACACAGAAAGAAATAGTCTCTACACATTCGCAAGGGAAAATTGAAGGAAAATCTTTAAAACAGCCAGCAAGAACAGCACCTGGATTTTAAAAAGAATCTCGGTATCTCCCCACAGCTTCCATCACCAACACATCTAACAGTCACATTTATTATAATTTTAATAGCATTGCTGCAGCTTTACCTCCTCTTCCCCACACCACATCTGCCAGCTTTCTGAACTTCCAGCCCAAGTTCCTGGCCATTCTGTATCCCCAAAGCAGAGGGGGAGAGAGGAGTTTCAGGTCCCTTGACCAGTACTCATTCCCCTCTTGACTTCAGGAACATGAAATTGTTAAGAAACGTATTCTGATCAAGCTTAAGGGCTTGTCTACACTTACAGCTGTGCCGCTGTAGTGCTTATTGAAGATGCTACCTCTGTGTAGTATAGACCAAGCCTAAGCGGCACAGAAAGTCATGAGGAAACCAGGAATTTCAGTCACTGGGGGCCAGCTGCCATGTCTCTGTATCAGTGGAAATGCGCAGGCGCAGGCCAACGACCACCACAAACTTTTGCCAACACAGCCAGGGTCAGAGCTGTGATGAGGTGAAAATGGTGGCTGACTTGGCTGTGCTGGCAAAAGCCCCTAGTGTATATGCAGTTACACTGGCAAAACTGCGCTTTTACTGGTATAGCTTATTTCCCTCACAGGAACAAGGCTGGAATGCTCTTTGCAACGTAAGCTGTGTCCACACTACAGTACAGCTACACTGGCAAAATACTTCTAGCACAGATCTGGCCTTAGTACAAACGGCTAAATTCCATAATTTGCACTAGAACAGTTTGCATAGGTTTCAAGCGAGGATAAACTCTGCTGATGCAAACATCACAGCTATGCTTGTCTGTGCTAAGGGTTTTCACACGTACACCAGTGCTGGCTATCCGCGAATATAACCCCCATTGTAAGCCAAGTCTAAGCACCTGCATGAGAGAATTCAATCAAAATGTCAATTTCATATGATATGACCATTAGTAATTTTTAATCAATACTGTATGGCTAACTAGAGCTAAAGGGAATCAAAAATAACCTGAGGCAAAAGAAACCCTTTATTTCCTCTATCCCCCCAAAGTTGAGATTTACCTTACCCTGAAGTTCTACTCTTTCCTTAATTTCTTTTGAAAGTTTTTTTAAAATCATTTCCTTCAATGATGAGATGTGCTTTTATTTCCTTTTTAAAACATTACAGGCTGGCTGAAATGAAAGCTTGTTTTTTGTGCCTTCTCACTAAATGGGAATGTGAAAAATGTACAAGGGCTTTCTGGCACAAGAGCCAATGCATCTCAATTTTGTGCTTTCATGAAGAAATGTAAATGTTTTTATATTTAATATTTGAACTCTTATGCAGCTTCCAGCAAGGGTTCAGAAGCAGAACAAGTTGTACTCACGGATCGGTAGGAAACAGAAAAAAACCTCAGACATTCCCTGTCAGTGGATGACCGATTTTTTAAATAATTCTAGGAAGAATTTTTGTTTTTTTAAATAAACCATAAAGCAAATCAGAAAAATTATAGCTACAACAATCCACCCATTAACTCTAATTAGCAAGCATTTGTTGTCTGCATTTACAACTTCCCAACCTGGTGTTAATGAATGGTAACAGTGCTAGGGTATTAATAAAAACACCACATAGTGGTCTGAATACCAGCTTCCACTTAAAAAATGCGTGCAGGAATCTGGTGGGGGATATCTTCTTTGCTGCATCAACCAAGAAAATGCACATGGGACGCAAGTATTAATGGTGCTGCCCTCAAGGTCAACACACACAAACCCCAGTCTGCTTGCAGCATTATTTAAATGACAATTAACTGAACAACCCCATGAACTCCTTTGGAAAAAAAAAAACCTCTTTCCGATAGTGTACAAGAAGGGCATCTGCTTAGGTGAAATATTCCCCCCACCACCACCACCACCGCCACCACGCACGAAAGCCAGTACGAGAAAAAAATTAACCAACTTTAATTTTAACACTGCATCTGTTCGTATCCCACATGCTCCTGAATATCTGGTCATGCTACATCTATAGCATCTTTAAGCTCCATTATGCCAATCACCATGGCAACATTCAACTATGGTGAAGATGCAAACCCAATAGGACATCCGTTCCAATAATTGGGTTACAAGGCTTTTTAGAGCGTGAGCATAGAAAGTAATCAGGCAGTAATTAATGGGACACCATAGGTGTTAGTCTCATTTACTTCTCCCAATCCTGCCCCCTCAATAAATGTGTAAAACAGTGCACTACCAAAATCCTTTCCAGACTTTGAATCTCCTAGTTTGCTAATTACTCTGAAGATCTGAGAAAGGGGAAATGTAGAGAAACATGCATCTGTTTCACTCCAGCAAACAACAGCATAATGTGATAAATGAAATATCTGCAAGACAAAAACACGTCTTGATGAGTTCTCCAAACAAGGGGGAGACAACCCCAGAAGTGAGATTTAATTTTCATTTCATTTTAAACTGCCAGAAGGGAGTAAACAAAAGAAAGCAGTCATAAATATCAGTGCACTTTTGTGGCTGTTTTAACACAGGCTTCTTGTAATTAAGGTCCTCCTGGCATAGCTGCAAATGTGCTGGGGTTCAAGAACATACTGAGCCAGCACAGTATGTAAACCATGCTGCATGGTTTGAATTACTAATTCTTCTAGCTGGATCAAATACACAAGCCTAGGGTGACCATATTTCCCAAAGGGAAATGGGACGTTGCATGGGGCTCGCCAGAGACCTCCCCCACACGGAGCTGGCCCAAGCCCCTTCTCCCCCATGTGTGGGGCTGGTCAAGGGGCCTGGCGTCATTGCAGGGCTTAAAAAGCGGACTGTCCTGGCCAAAACGGGACATGTGTGTACCCAAGACAGGCCCACATATTAAAGTGGCTGTGCACAACTCCATGATCCCACCTTGCCGCATCCTTGATAGGAAATTTTCCAAAGGGTCAATGAAGCAAACGGACTGGCTACTTAAAATATAGTTCTCCTCCTGCTGTCAGGAGATAGAAGATTAGGGCTGGATACAATGGTTCATCAGGTCACTGCAGGAGTAGATTCCTGCAGAGGTAAGAATTAGGGCATGGGAGAAAGATTTCAAATTTCTCTCTGGGACTTCAGGCATTCAGAGGAGGGCTTTCTATGCCTACATTCTGGGAGAAGGACAATGTCCCTGGGCTCTCCTGCCTCAAATAAGGCTTTGGTTTTCATTAATTTGTTTTGAGACCTCACCCTCACACGGTTTTTCTGCTCTGCTCCAAAACTATCATTTACACTTTTTTAAAGCTGCCTTTTCACTAAACCCATACATAGATCTGATTCTTACTTAGACTTGAATCCAGATGTTGGTCGCTTGTAGACCAGCATTTGGAGGTTCGAGATGTTGTGCATTTTATAAGGGGGAGGGGATAAGAATTGTAGTAATTTATTTTACTCCAGCTGTTCAATGTTGGGGGTTTTAGCTATTATCAAAGCAACATCTTTGGATGGGGAGCTTCATTTTGAATAATAAGAAATAAAATAAATAGCTCAGTATGCCAATAGTAACGACAGTGTAACACAGACAGAACTGGAGTACAGGACCAGGAGACAGCAGACCTAGGTTTCTATTTCTAGCTCCCCCACTTATTCAGTGAGGAACTTCAGGCAAGTTAGACTTCTTGTATTAACAATGTCTACCTGTCAAATGGAAATAATGCAAAGGGATATTGTGATGTTTAGCTCATTAAAGCGCTCAGATCCCTGAATGGAAAGGGCTAGAGAGGTGCAAGTCACTTCATTTCATTTGGGGATCCCTAAATGCTTTATAAACACCAACTGAATCTCAAAGCACCAGTGAGACATACAACTTATTGTCCCAGTTTTTCACATGGGGAAACTGAGGTACAATGAGGTGACATGCTCATCAGATGGCTAATGGGAAACTACATAAGAGGTCCTGGCCCGTGCCCTCCAGCAACTGCAATGCTACAATTTAATTAAAATTTGAAAAAAGGTACCAAACACACAGACATCCAACCACATACAGTAGCTCTCCAGCTTTCCCTGTGATTTGGAGAATTCCTTATTGTCATGTCTGAGTCCTACCCATGAGTTATCTAGTCGCAACAGCTGGCATTTTGTACTCTGAATTTAGCAATTAACTGCTGTATTTTCAGATATTTTCCCCCTTATAGTGTTGCTGTGGCTGCACTAAGAACCGTGTGATAAGGTCAGAATGAAAGCAATTGCAAATGGCTACACGCAAGCACTAATTATACTGATCAGACTGACACGGTACAGGTATAAAATTATAACCCACGTGGGTTGCTGGATTTTATATTCTGTATTTTTGCTTCTTGTTTAGCTCAATACTGAAACAGACATTCTGGAGTCAAACACCAAACTTCAGCTTCTCTGACATACTGTGACTATCATGAAGAAAAAGCACAAGGAAAAAAAAAAAAAAAGCATTTGGCCACTAGTGATATTTACACATACTGCTGGTTCTATTTCTTAAAAGGTTACCCGTTTTCAAAACCAATTGTGCAGATTTTACTAAAAAAGTTGCTTTGGCCCTTTTCCATCAAATGCCATCCTAGACACAGCAAGATGATGCCCTTGTGCATCAGAACACTGACTCAGAAGTGCAAGGATGGCTGCAAAGCCAGGTTGAAAAGAGTTACAGCCTGTAATCTGACGACAACAATTCAGTCCCGCTCAAGAGCGCATATAGCCTGGAAATCAATTTTTCCCCTTGTATTGGGGAGGATGCCATGGGTTCCACAGACACCTTCTCAGTTCTATTCATCTTTGCTGCGTTTCCCCGTGGAGAGAACACAGCCACACCAGCACAAAGCTGGCCACATGTGACAGAGGGATGGGGGAAATGATAGATGACAACCCCTCTACAGCTGAGCCCATGGCACTCCCCCCTTTCTTCCACCCCAAATGTATTTTCTGCCTTAGGCAAGTCTTCAAGACTTTTTTTTTTTTTTTTTTTAAATTCCCACTTCATCTTTCAGATCACATTTGAAGCATATTAAATGTGAATTCGAGATGACCCCAATGATCATTTCTATGCATATCCTGGGGCAGAACAAACTAATTATATCATACTCTTTTCAGACCCAAATTTGAAGCACAACCTACTCAGCAGTCTATTTACACCAATCTATTTAAAATGTGCCTAGCCATTGCGTTTGGATGCACACACAAGAGCTGTATTTAAAAAAAAAGTCAAACACCACACCATACCCCCCAAAACACCATGAAGATAATGATCCCCGTATCTCCTATGCAAGCAAAAACCACTTCAGTATTGATGGCCCTTTGTTTTTATCAGGCTACTTATATGGCATTATCTATCTTGAGGATTTTAAGCGACTCTCCAACTCTCTCTCTAGCACAGGCCCAGATCCACCAATGCTAGCACAGATGAACCACTGGAGATTTCATCACTTAAAGCAATGTTAAAAACGTCACCAAATCACTGAGATCACTGAAAGTGTACCAGTGACCCTCTTTGATCTGCTGCAGCTAATGCTGCAAACAAGGTTCCAGTGACCACTGCGCCACAAACTTAGCATTCTCCTCATGGGGTAACCTAGCAGGAACAGATTTCCAAGCTTGGGGCATACGGTGTAAAAGAAAAAAAAAAAAAAGTCCGCCAAAGGTCTATGCAAAATGGGGAAGAGAAAGAGAGAGAGAGAGCCGAGCAAAGCCATTTACAACCTGTCACTGAATCAGAGCTGTAACCTGACCCTGGCTGTGTCTTGCTACCGAGAACATTAACTACAAACAGCTTCCATTTCAGCAGCTCCTGCCAAAAATAAACAGTGCAGACTTTCCTGGCTGCTTGTTGGGGTTCTCTTTTTCTCTCAATGTTTTTCTTCTTGTAAAGACTACTGGGACTCAGCCTATGCGGCCTAATTGGAACACACGGCAACATTTCCTGTGACCAACTAGTTCCTCACTTATTTCCATCTCTCTATTTTTACCATGTGGAGCGGCCCTGATTAAAAGCTAGACGCTAGAAACTGGATAATATTCCTGAAATATTTAGAGGTTATTTACTCTAAAGATGTTCCAATTCATCTTCTTGGCTCTAAGACTGTCATCTGGGGGGGTTACCTAGTGGTTATAGCAGGTGTTGTACAACGATTCTATATTAAGAAGCTACATCTGAATAGTGATATTGTCTTGCTGGCAATCTCCCCTCCTTCCCCAACGATCACACAGGCCACTTCCCCCTTCCCTTGCAATCTCACATCAGACCTTGGAATCTACTGCAACTCTGATGAACGAAAGTCACATTAGGAAGGTAGTTCATGTATCAGCTCTCTTTTTTGAAAACGACTTATTGAATTAGAGTTACTCTCACCGTTAAATGTTACTTCATCTCCTTCCCACCCCACCTCTTGTGTCTTTTGTTTTTTACCACATCAAAACATGAGAACCCACACAGGCACAAATTGGGTCCCAATTTACTATGTTTGCTCAATGGACACGAACAATCCAAGCCTACATGCATACTGCTCCTCTGACTGGTTTCAGATGGCAGCAGCGTAACAGCGAGGGCCACTAGACAGCTCACCCACTAAAGAATACTACCCTATTCCTACAGGCTACACCACCCCATCTCTTGCACCCGACCTTTCCATGTTTCTCTGCCAGTTGGTCTCCCCTTCCCACTGCAGATGCTTCTCAGTACCCCATGACTGGAGGTCCAGTCATCAAGTCGTCTTCTTGCCCTACTTATCTGGAGATACTGCCCAGTTCCTTTGTTCCACTCTCCCTTGAACATTCCTCTCCAACTGCCATCTTAATTCCAAGGGGAGGCTCCTGTTTCTTCTCTTACGTAGCACTAACTTTTAGTTAAGGCATCTATAGTGACTCCTGCTTTGTTCTTATAGGCCCTGGGCTCTTCCTTGCAAGGCCTGTATAATCAGCTGGGAAGAAAGAGCCAAACACCATCTGACCAGACAGATCTCTGTGGACCACAACCAGGTTTAGAAACCACAGAGTTCAAGCATGAGAAGGAACCCAGGACAGCTGGATTCTAGCCCTGGCTATAGCAAGTCATTCATTTGTCCTCTTCTTTGCCTCAGATCCTCCATCTATAAAGTGAGGGTGATAACTTATCCACCCTCAGTGTGGTATCCACTATTTGTAAGGCATTCTGATCTGCTTGGATGAAAGGCACTACGTATTATCAGTGGAAGATGGCTGATTTTTATCATTCCTGAACACAACACACTTAGCGGGTGACAACAATCCTCTGAACTGGAGGATGCTATAAACTCCTACTCTTCTCTCATCATGCAATAAAATACAGTTCGGTGAAAATATATTACAAAATTTGAGGGACTGTTGTACGTGTTGACAGGCACTTAATATAATGGGGATGAGGGAGGCAGTGGGATTTAACGGTCACTTTAGGTGATGCTCGTGTTGAGGAGCATATGACAAATGTGACTAGCACTACAATTGAAAGGGATGCAAATGATTTAAAATTCCATGGAAGCATATTGCACCAACCTTCCTTTCTTTACACAGTTCCAGGGAATCGGGCTGCTCAGAACACTGACGGGGAAGGGAAAAGCCAAGCAGCAGGTTTCTGCCCAAGCCACCTGGGGGAGGAGTGGGGGGGGAGGGCCCGAGGGACACATTCAAAGGTAAGGTTCTTTAAAACTGGGCTATTTTAATATGCTGTAGGAAGTTCTCTTACCTTTCTAATTTGTTCAGTTCTTTGAAACACAATTTCTTATGTTCTGTTACTGTACAAATAGTCTGAAGCTCATGTGGAGTCCTGCCATTAAGACTAAGAGCCACATTTAAATAGGTGATTCTTCTACTAGAAAGGTTACACAGTAAAAGAGAGAAATAAATGTCTTCAGATAGAAATGCAACTCAAAACCATTTATTTACACCCATACCATTTTTCCTCTGGCTGGCTGCTGCAGGCAGGAGCTAGGAAAGAAGAGGTTTAAGGCTCCAGTAATTAACTCTAAGTGGTTTTAAACTGGCTAGGGAATTGAGGTAGATAAGAGGCAGGCTTGGAGTCTAAGCCAAGCTGCAATGCCCATTTCCACCTCCCCAGTCGCACTGTGTTCCAGAATACATTATTTACATTATCATGAAATATAAAAGGTATTTTCACTTTAAAAAATAAACCTAAAAACCCCATTGTTCCACAGAATACAAAACTTACAAAAATACAAACAGTGTTTCAGGCCAAATCACAACTGGATTTTAGAAGAAGGAAGTGTAACAGAACCATGATTTCGTATTAATATATCATTTAAAACAACTGCCATGGACAGGACAGGAGGGCTTGTCACATGTATCACCTCGTACAAATGCAGCTCCTTTAAAAAAAGGAAATTAAAAAAAATTAGCAGTAATGTCCCACTGGAGAACATTTATCATTTTGGGGTTTTTTCCTCCTAACCTTCCTTTTTATTAAGACTTTGTAAAAATAAAATGAAACATGACAACACACCATATGGTGCATAAACACTTCCAACCTCACCTAGTTAATTCAACAGGCTGTGCAGCAACCAGTCACCTCTCATGGGACAACACAGGCCCAGTGAAGTCTCTTCCTTCCACTAATCAACTCAAGTTCTCCAAAATGATGGAGTATCTCCATGCCAGAGAACCATTCAGAACAAAGGGAGTCTGCGGGATCCCAAGACTCAGTGATGTCTTTTTTGTATAAGCAGTGATCCTAGGAAACCCAAAACCTATGTATTTTACGAGATAAACTTCTTAATTAAAAATGTACACTGCAGCCAAGCTGATTGGCAAAAGAGTGGAACCAAAAAAAAATCCCAACAGAAGGCTCAATGCCTAATTCCATTCTACACATGGAAGATCAACCAGGGATGACTAGGGAAATTACCATTATGCTCCCTTCTACTGGCCTCAGATTATGCCAATTGCTTCTTTTTGTAGAACAGAATATACAAGGCTGGGGAACTCACCCTTAGATGCAGAATTTTCAGAATCCCAACTTTAAAAAAAAAAAAAGTTTCTAGCCCTAAGAGTTTCTGATACCACCTTGAATACATCAGTTGAACGAAACTAAAGCAGCACAATCTGCCTGATTTTTGAAGAGATCCTGAAACAATATCAGGGATAGGAATTGCCCCCATTCAACTAAAATCATAAAGACACAGAATCTGCCACTTAGCTACAGTCATTCAACATTTTACATTCTGTCTCCGTCATGGTGTGATCGGCACATAGCTGCATCTTGAACCCCAGCTTTCCCACACAAAGGGGTATTAAATTGGATAACCATGCATCCTTCCTGAATTGTCCATGTAGCCAGGGAACTGGGAGAGCCAGCAGGGTAAGCTAGGAAGCCAGGCTGCTTGGTGAAAAGTGCAGCAGCTGAGAAACCAGGAAGATGAACCCCTGAAACGGGCTACAAGCTCCCTGCGAGGCATGGGTGAGGGGAGGTAAAAAGGAGGCTTTTAGCCAGGTTGCCTGGACAGTATTGGACCTGAGCCACCTGGAGAACGGAGCAAAAAACCCATCATCAAAAATAATCATTCTTGAAGACAACGGTCACTATGAGCCACAGCTTAGTGCATGTGTGTGTGGGGGGGAGGGTGTTGTGCACACGTGCTCTGTGATAAGGAAGATGAAAATTAATTTGTTCTGTCTCCAAATAGTCTTAACATTGTTGAGAAAATGTAGGGCTTCTTGCCACAGAACGTAGGAGTGTTCACAGAGTTTGATCCTGTTTTGTCCAGGTAGCTGAGCTCCTCAGATTGAGGAAGCGCATTCAACTCAGTCTAGAGACCAGGATTCTGCTCCCAGATTTGCCCGACCTTGGGCAATTCACTTTCCCCTCTGTGTCTCTGTTTCCCTATCTGTAAAATGGTGACACAGCCCTTTTGCGAGGTGCTTTGAGATCTATAGATGAACAAGGAGTCATCCCACCCATTTCCAACCAACTCGAGCAAACAGAAAAGCCTTCCTGCTTCATTTACTCAACCCTTTTCGACTCCGCTGTAGTCTTTGTCGGTCTGAATTCAACACTGATACCCCACGAGTGAGATGCAGGCCACTTCAGGCTTGTGCTCCTTCAGGCAAAATACACCCCGCCTCTTTTTACACTGGAGAAGAGGCCAAATGGCTGAGGAAAAGGCTGAGTAGCCTGTGTGCAGGATGCCAGCTGTGGACAAGGAGGGGCAGCTGCCTGTTTTCTTCCTAGCTTTTCTGGGAGGAGAGAAGACAACCGTGCAGTCGGAGTGAAGGCTACAGAAGATCAATCTCTGTTCAGAAGGGAGAGGCAAAGGGGCCTATGGCAAAGTCTCTACGAGAAAAGCCTGCTGAGGAGGGTACTGATTTCAATGGCCTGTTTGATGGGTTGATTGTGTTGTGGTGCACTTGCTCACTAAACACAGAGGCCAAGCTCATCCAGGTTGGGCTACATTCATTCTTTTTGGAAATTTGGACCATTAATGGATTTCAGGTGCCCAGTTTGAATGCCTTAAAAGGGGCCCAATTTTCAGAGAGCAGCCACTCTCCAGATATCAGGTCTCATAGACTCATAGGTCAGAAGGGACCAATATGATCATCTAGTCTGACCTCCTGCACAAGGCAGGCCACAAAACCCTACCCATACACATTTATAACAACCCCGAACCCATGACTGAGTTATTGAAATCCTCAAGAGTGAGATTTGAAGACCTCAAGCTGCAGGGAATCCACCAGCAAGCGACCCATGCCCCATGCTGCAGAGGAAGGCGAAAAACCTCCGTGGCCCCTGCCAATCCGCCCCGGAGGAAAATTCCTTCCCGACCCCAAATATGGCGATCAGCTAAACCCTGAGCACGTGGGCAAGACTCACCAGCCAGCACCCAAAAAAGATTTCTCTGCAGTAACTCAGTTCCCATCCCATCCAGCATTCCCACAGACCATTGAGCAGACTTATCTGCCGATAATCCAAAATCAATTGCTCAAATTAAACTATCCCATCATAACATCCCCTCCATATACTTATCAAGCTTAGTCTTAAAGCCAGATAAGTCATTTGCCCCCACTACTTCCCTCGGAAGGCTATTCCAGAACTTCACTCCCCTAATGGTTAGAAACCTTCGTCTATATGACACCTCTAAGTGGGCACTCCAACTGTAGGCACACACACACCCCCTTAATAAGGGTCCCTTTTACAAGAGCAAGCTGGCTGTGAGCTGCTTGTACCACGTGGCAAAACTTACAGCTTCCTCAACCCAGCCATCACACAGCATCAATAACACAGCCGTTCAGCTACAGTGCTGCAAATCCCCAGATAACCACTTTATATCCAGATACCTGCTTCAGCAGATCTGGATGCAGATCTCAAAAGACAGGGAAGCTGTTTACATACAGCTCAGAGCCTTTGAGGTTGCTTCCCTGCTTTCAATATCCAGAGATGTGCCCGCCCCCCCCCCCCCCCCAGAGCTCCCCACTGATCAGCTGTTGGGGGGCGGGGGGGGGGGGGGTAAGAGACAGAAACTAGTGCCCTCGGGCCCCCTCCCCAACCCGCCAACTTGGGGGGAAGAGTCCACTGGAGCCTGGGCTCACTACATCCCTTCTGGAGAAGACAGGATCCCCCAGGCAGGGTCACCCCGCCGCCGGCAGGGGATGACTTCACAATGGGGGCACACATGTGGAACAGAGAACGAATGCCAAGGGCCCAGAGCCAGGTCCCCTTTAGTGGGGGCAGCAAGAAGCAAAAACTGGCTCTGGGACCACAGGAGGCTAAGAAGAGACCCCTGCCCCCCATGAAACCCCCCAGGTCTCCCAGTGGAGAGCCTGTCCCCTGCTCCCCTCATCCCTCTCCTTCACTTTTCTCCTCAACAGCCCAGCCCCTTTCCCCTCCACTCCCAAGCAGCCAGAACCCACTACCCCTCTGCTCCACCCAGGCAGCACAATCAGCTGTTTCACAGGGGCCCCAGGGCTGGCTGCCATCAGCTGTTGAGCTGCCAAGTGGCCAGGCAACAGCTGATCAGGGGCGGGTGTCGCCAACAGCTGACTGGTGGCCCAGGACTGCAAGTGGATGTAAACGGAGTGCAGATTGTGGGTTGGCTAGAGGTTGATGCTTGCAGATGTGGATTGGATGAAGATCCATATTTTTGTATCCACAGAGGGCTCTACATTCAGCATTCTGTGATTCACCCAATCATTAGCCCCAGAGACCTTCAGACCATGCACGCGCACGGCTTTCCCCTAACCCAATTGATATTCAATAGAAAATAACTTTTATAGTCTCCTGTTGGTAGACACAAGAGCCCCTATTGAAAGTCTCCAGTGGTCCACTATGACCTGGAGCCTGCCGCGTGGACCATAATGGCAAAACATGATGAGCAGACCTGTTTTGCTGTCCCAGGCAGAGCAAAGAACTAGCAGCGCTAAATCTCTGCATGGCTGCCATTCATTTGTTCCCCAGCATTATGTAATGAATTGAACCTTCAAGGACAAAATCAGCCAAAACTCTACCTCGGAAATAATGCAGAGCAACCAACCAGAGAGAATTAAAAAACAAACAAGGGGGGGAAAAAAACCAAACAGAAATGAAGCATACTGTAGCTGTCACACTAGTAAAAAAAAAAAAAACTGCGTCCGTGACTCATTTTATTCAAGATGGGGTGATTGTTTTCATTTTCATTCTCCCGCATCCAGCGACAACAATTTAAGGCAAAACACTACCAGATTTAATTTGTCACACAACACCTGCAATCAGCTGGGTAAAAAAAAAAATACATAATTTTTTTTAAAAACTGTGCACAAAGAACACTGCTCAACTTCTAAATTGCAAGCTACATTTCAGGATTGTTTAATTAAAGTCGTTTTTAGTTTTGCACGAATGCAATCACCAAACATTGTCTCCCTGTCAGCATTTGAGGGGCTAACGCGCTGTTGCCAACAATTAGCACAAATCTGGCTGACATTGTCTTCTCTAAAAATAAACCATGCATGTTAAGTAGCTTGAGCACAAACAAAAAAAAAAGTTTGTTTTTTTTTTTAAATGAAAGATCCTGATTCAGGTGACACTGAACCCACATAACAGCGTGGGGTTAAGGAGACACAGAGATGCAGACCTAGAGTATGTCTACACTGCAATCATGGGGTGTCTGCAGCTTGTGTAGACGTCGGCGAGCTGGCTTTAATCTAGCAGGGAAGCTACAGCAGCACAAACCCACCTAGAATCCTCCATTTGTCTGCATGAGCAGTCACACCCCATGGTATTGGAACAACTTTTGTAGTGGGGGTGCTGAAAGCCCCTGAACCAAACTGTAAACCCCTGTACTTGATGGATACCACTTCAAGCCAGGGAGTGCAGCAGCAGCACCCCCAGTGCCCCTAGTTCCTGCATCCCTGATCATACCCAATGAGTGCAGTGTAGACGTAGTCTTAGACATGAAACGTTAAAAGTAGTCCTGGACGCTTCTGATAATTAAGGAACGCTTTACCTCACAACCCTTCCCCCCACGCCTCTCTCCACACCTTTTTTGTGTTAAGCAAGAGTAGGGATTTTAACCCCAATGTCCTGGCCAGCTTCCATTTGGGGCAATCATGGAGAACTCAAGAATGCAGAAAGTAACGCACATGCCTCAGTCTGCCAGTACCCAAAACATGGAACACAGAGTGTGACTAAGATCCCAAATAATTATTCATGTAGGAAAACCTCTTAGCGATTCCTTTCTTTAGTGTGAATAACTTTCTATAACAACAGTTTCATGATTCTTTATTTCAGATTTAAATAATTTTGAACAATATAAGTGAACAGATGGCACATTTGTTCAGCGTAGGTGATTTTGGGAGAAAAAATGAGGGGTAGCCCTCTAAATGAAGGACATTTGAGAGGTATACCATCCAGTTCCTATTGCATGTGGCACTGCTCACTTCCTGTCCCTAATAGATGAGGTTATTAAACCACATAATGCTCCACCCCAAAGGTGATAGCCCTTCAACGATGGATAAATTGATTTCTACATAGAAAAAGATTGCAGTGTGCTTCAATCTTTCTGGATAAGAAATATTATAAAAGATAGATTATAAAACTATTACACAAATCAGACCGAAGGGAAGGGAAAAGATGACTCTCTTTTGCTTAGAGTCAGGATTACTTGCTAACTACATAATAGCAGCTTGAATTTTTATTACTGAGTTATTGCTTCTTCAGATTTTGATTCTGTGGTTGCATTTCCTTGCTCCCCATCCAGGCATTATATATTAAATGTTCTGCCAATTCATAACATTCTTTCAGATTACATTAATTTAGTCAAACCTGACTTTATTTTTCTTGAGATTATCTCATCCAAGGAGATAGTGAAAGAAATTGTGACATTGACTTTGCTATTCCTAACAGCAAGGATCCACATGCACTGTTTAAAAAACAAGAACAAAAAACCAAACACACACCACTGAACACCTACCACACAAAGGCCAAGTTATGCAGCACGCTTCCTCCAATATTACTAACAAAACAGAAGACAAAAAATGCTCCAAAAGTAGACCTGTGCCCAGACTGGTTTAGAGGGTCATTATTTAAGCTGTGTGAAATAGAAGCATGCCTGTTTTGATGGAGTCTGATCAATACTTTGAGTGAACCCACAAGTTCAAAGAATTTTTCTGCTGAATTCTGCCTGGTTTCAGTTTTTTAAAAAAATCATATAAACCCATTGAGTTCCACATGCAGCTCCACACCCGGAGCCCAGGTGCTGCCCCATGGCTCTCGGCTCTCCAGCCAGGAGCCTTGGGGCAGCACATGGGTTCCCAGTGGGGAGTCAGGAGCCTTGGTGCAGCTGAGATCCCAGCTAGGGAATCAGCCAGGCTCTGGCTGGAGCCCCCCACCCACCCGGTTTTCTTAGCAATTTCATAGCTCTAGCGTATGCGGTGAAACTGAAAAAAAGTGACCGCCAACAGCAGTTTCCACACAGACATTGTGGCGCCCCTATCTACACTGACATAAGCCATATCCCTCTCATGGGGGTGGAATTATTATGTCTAGTAAGGCATTTATATCGCTGGGAGCAAAGCTGTGGCGTGTGCCACCTGAGAAAGGCTGTCAGGCAAAGGGTTCGCCTAGCACCTTACAGACATTCACACCAGGACACATGGGTCATACTCTGGCACCAGCTTCCATCTGCACATACCACACCAGGCCTCCAGAACCCATCTTCTGTGCCCTGGGGAGACAAGATGGCCATCTGATTCTTAAAGGTTGGTTCCCTTTAAGCCCTGGAGCCCACCGATGGAGTGCAGGCAGAGGGTGGCACTGGGTTTAGTTGTGCAAATTTTGTGGTCTCCAGCAGATCTTTAATTTCTCTGGCTTTGCTCGCACCATGCTAGAGGCAGACTTTGGGACAGGTGGACAAAGGGTGACAAAGTGCCTTACATCATCCAAGAACCAGTCCTCTAACTAACGTGCTACAGAGGAAACCGGCAAGACTTCTGGTGAGCAGAAAAACTTGAAAGTGTGTGTGATGTGAAGTGGGAGGAAAAGGGGTGGAGTAAGGGAGAAAAAGAGGAAGGAGTCCTTTGCGTTCTGAAAAGGACACAGAAGAGAGATTCCTGGGTGTGGGGAGACCTCGTGTTTTAATGATTATCTGTAAATCTTTTAACTATCCATTCCTCCCCTGAACTCCAGAGAGGGGATCTTGCCAGTGTTAGCTATAATTTTCGTTTTCCTCAATTCTCCAAGCTCCATTTTTCCCACCCTAGTGCTCCAAAATCCCAGAGAAGTAATGAAACTTCTACTAAGTACTCCTAAAAAAAGCCAAACCAAATCAAGCCTTACATCCCTTACATTAAGTGACATCATTAGGTTCTCCATGCGTACTAGTCAGTGGCTGGTTAACTGAACAAGTCTGGGAATTGCTGAAGACTTGAATTGTGTCTGACTTTGGAAGTGTCTTGAATGTGCAGAAACAGGACTTATAAAATCAATTTATATATAGAATGTCTTTTATGCTACTTCTATCAATCATCTCATCACGAGCACATAAAAACAAACAGAAATATTAGCTATTTCAATGGCTCTTATAGTCTATTTTGGTTTGTACACTGCATCCTCTTGTGTCAAGTCTCCAGCTGACTTTTACAATGTATACACATTATGTCTTCTCAAACAATGGCACCTCTCTCAGCCTGTTTCAAACAGCCATTAGCACTCTGTGTCCCATTGGACTAAACCAGCACAAATACTGGCTTGGTGTAATTTGACCTCCTCACAAACTTCAGACAGTACAAAGCTCACTGCTCAGCTAACACCAGTTATTAAGCTAGCTTCAGCCTGCTTTGACCCATGGCATTATTTAGATCCACACTTTGGAGTAAGCAAAATGGTTAAACCAGTTTAGCAGTAAATGGTGTGCATGCATGTGGGTTTTTTACTACCCCTTCCACTTAACTGAGCACTATTAGTGAAGAACTAAGGAAACAGTTAGGGATGAGAAGAGGTATTTGCAACTCAGGCCGAAGCTGAGAAAAACACCACAGGTAGTCAGAGGGGATCAGCTGATCACAAGCTACAGAAAGTTTGTTTGATTCTAAGCTTGCACAAAGTCGGACCAGTCTTTTCTTGGACTGATCCAAAACCCATCCTTTAACAAGGATGTCCATCAACCTACTTGTATACGAAGCCCTGAAGCATTTCTGTGGCTGTTAGGCTGAAACCCACCTGGGATTACTAATTTAGGAAACATACATCTGTCTTCACTGATATCTGGTCCTGTCCTGGCCTCCCCTGTTGAGCCTGTTTATTCACCTGACATATTATCTAGCTCCTGGCTCTCTAGAACTGGGAGTGGCTTTCGGATAGGTTTGTAAAATGGGGCTCCAATCTTTACTTAGGGTCCCTAAGTAACACTGCAATAGAAACACAGGTATTAAGAATTTTGGACTTGTACAATGCTCGGAGGTGGGCATGTCCCTCTCCTGTCTCATGCAGGACAAGGAACAGACAAAGGGTCAAGAACTCCTCCCTCACACAGATTCTTCCTCGGCTCTCACATGATCAGGAGAGGCGGCAAAGTAGCTCAAACACAGCCTGGGGGTTGCCAAAGCTAGCACTGCACCATACAGGGTGTTCAACAAAGGCCTGCTGTTGACTATGGGAAGGAAGATGGTCCAGAGGTGTTCGGGTATTCGCCTAGGACTTGGGATACCCTGGTTCAATCGTCAGCTCCACACAGACTTCCAGTGGGTCCCTCAGCAAGTCACTCGGCCTCTCTGTGCCTCAGGTGCCTATCTGAGAAATGAGGATAAGAGCACTGCCCTGCTTCTCCATCTTTAATGGACTGGGATACCACACGGATGTGATTGACCATGATAGATCCCAAATATCTTCTTAAGACCCAAACACCAGCAGTATAAGTTTAGGCCCTGCTCCTGCAATTTATGGGCAGATACTGCACCTCCACAGACTTCAGCCTTAGTCTGGTGAAATCTGAAATATTCTATCTGGTTCCCACACTGGATCTTCCTTTTAGAAAGTCCTGTGTGAGATGGGTGTCGCATCTCTTTAAGTTTAGTATTTTATATCAACAACAGAATCTCTTCAGTTGCTTTTTTTCTCCCACTCAAGCCTTACACAGCCTGGCTGAGTTAAAGAGGTATGTTCCTTCAGTTTCTTTCTTCATAGATTTAAAATGACCAGAGGAAAGGGGAAAGGACTGAAGTGAACAACATTTCCTTATTGTATTATAAACAGAAATTGTGTTCTTCCTCTGCAGCCATCAAGCTCTCAGTGTTTGCTTATTGTGTTTGGTTCCTTTTTTCTAAAACCCAGCAATGAAATTTTATAGGCATAACCATTATTAAAAAGATACAGTAAACTCTAGTCTTATGTGGTGAGATTTAAAGTTTTAATGGTTTTTTCCCTTTCTTCATTTACTCAATGGTATTATTATTGTTTTCTCAATCTTGCAACATTTGGGGAGGGTTGAGCCACATTTATTGTTTTATACTCTCTGGCATTGTTTCTGGGGTGATGATACTGAAAAGAAATCTCTCTTTTGGGCAGGGACTGTCATAACCTTTCTTGCTTGCACAGCACGGAGCACGTTGTCAGCACTAAGCAAATAACAAGGGACAACATGCTCTGTTAACATAGAGTAGGTTATTCTTATTGAAGCCTGCTGAACTTCATAATATGCTACTTTACAGAGCACAGATAGTCCATGAGAAACTAAGAATCTCTCAACCACATTTTCTCTTCCAGATGTTGTGGCGAACATTTCTTCTCTTGAAATAAGCTCCTTTTGCCTTCATTGAAGATCTTATATTATTAAGAATGGATCTCATCTGTTGTGGGAGTGTTGATAAACTGACGTGCAAAGAAATGGTTTGCTCTGTGCCAACAGGAAAAAAAAGTGGGATCACTTGTATGGCTCAGTGGTGTTGCAAAGGTACCATTTTTATTACAGCTGAAAATCTAATACTACAGCTGCAAGTCTAGCTCAGAACTTGCTCAAAATTCAGGAACATTTAGATCTGGAGTTTTGATTTAGGCGCACCTCAATTTTTCGGTTACTGACTCTTGCAGAGATGGTCTGGAACAATAAATCCAAATTTCTTCAACCACTCTCCAAATTCTGTTGGTAACTAGATAAAACTAGTCCTACTACTGGTTTTGTAAGTCAAAAATCTGACGATGTGGTTTTGCAAAGAGTAAACTATCAATAGGCTTTGCCAGTCTTCCATTAACACTTTACTTGGAATTTTTTTCCCCTTTAAATTTCAGTTAAGGTGCAGGATTGTCAAATAAAAATATCACCCTGAGAACCTCAAGTCCTCTCTAGCAAAATCTGTGTTGCTGTGACAGCTCACCGGCTGTTTCACATCTCGGCTGAGAGTTCGGACCTGGTCTGCATGAAGGAATGTTAAATGCTGACTTGCTATTCACACCATATCACACAGAGAGAGCGCGAGCATCTCTGTGTGTGTGTGCGCGCGTGTGTGTGCGCGCGCACCCCGTCCCCCACCAACACAGCCCCAGCTTCACTCTACCACTCAAATCCAAAAAGGTCACGGATTGCACCAATGCTGCCTCCCGCAGCACTAAACCTATAGCCACAAACGCCTTTAGCCAAGGAGATGGGGGGCTGGGAGGGAGAACCTGCAGCAGATATAGGAAGTACAGTCCTACCATTTCCTGCAGTTTGTTAATCTGCACAGCACAGCTGCAATACTGAACATGGGGGTGACATGAAGGATTTAATGATCTTTTGTGACGGAAAGTCTCTGGCATTTCTCAAGTACAATTGGATAAAGGCACAATGAGTCAGATGAAGAGCTAGCTTATCGATTCAGCATTTGAAGGAAGGAGTTGGGCTCTTGCATTTAAGCCAGGAAATCACAAGAACACTTAAATGTGGTTTTCCAATTGTGGATACAGAAAACATGTCAGGGTGGAAAGGAACGCATCAGTTTGTTCATGCTAATGCAAAGATGATTGACCTTGGCTGGTTAGTTCTGGAGGAAATCTCAAGTGATGTCACAACAAATTAATCTGATTTAGAACATCCTCTGCCCCTGCACCTCACACTCCCAAACAAACACACAAAAAACACACCACACACACATACGGAATTTCCTCCACCTCATTCAGCAGCAACAGCCAGATCAGGAAACAAAGGCAGAATCAATCTTTTGTCAGGAGCAGCTTACAATTCACAGGATCCATCAGTGCCTTCTTGACATGAAGGATAAATCTGCACTCGAGAGGAAATCATGCTCGCTCGGCTATAGATCTGATATGGATTGTACCATTAGGTGCTTCCTTACCCACAAAGCTGAACACAAACCTTCCATAACAGAAGAAAACTCCACCATCTTGCCCCCCTTTTTCTGTCCAACTGTCATTTCTGCTTAAGTCTCATGTGACAAGAAAGGCAGCTCTGTGTGAATCTCCCTGTGCTTTTTCTATCTATGATGCACACGACGAGCAGAGATACACAGAATTTTGAACGCCACTAAGGGGAAGAAGAAAATTCAGGCTAAAAAGCACCAACCCAGATGGCACATATGCCTATGGCCTTTCCTGTAATCAGCCATACACTGCCTATCGGGGAAGAGAGGGGGTTTTCCCCACACCTTTAATAAAATACACCGCAATTAAATCACAAAGGAGTAATTTTTTTCCTTGCTAGCCCATCAGTGTCTACTACAGGTTTCTTTTCACCTTCTTCTTAAGCAGCTGGTCACTGGCCCGTCAGAAATAGGACATCGGACTAGACAGCCACTCATTCAATCCAGTTTGACTCTTCCTATGCTACACAGGGACATCTACGAACACTTCAGAACGATCCCAAGTCAGTAACTTTTTCAACTTGTCCTGAAAGCAGCCCAAAGGCTGTATGTTATCTTAACATCCCTCACCTCCATTTATATTCCCATATCATACCTTTCTACATGACTTTTGACTCACTACTTTCCTTCCTTGGTTATTACAAATACAGCCACAGTTATGTAGCACTTCACACTTTCAAAACAAAAACATCTTGTACTTAGACCTTATGAAAAGGAGCAGAATCTGGTAGATTTATCAAACATTCTGTAAGTCCAAACAAAGTGAAACAACGAAAATCCTAACTCGAGAGAGTTGCCTTGGTAGCACTATTTTATTTATTTGTGTTAACCTAGCAACTAGGATGCCTAGCCACAGACCAGGCCCCCATTATGCTAGGTGCCATATAACCAAAACATATACCCAATCCACACCCTAAAGAATTTACAATCTAAGTAACTTTTCTGCCTCTTGAGGGAATGTTAAAACTCCATGTATTAAATGCAGATTCACATACCTGGATTTAAAGGGACTACAACAACTCGAGTTCTAGTAACAGCTAAAAAATTTATAAGTGCTTAAAAAAAACCTCTCTTAACTGAGTCTTGTGAGTTTTAGATTTTGCTTCTGCCAGCCTACTAGGGCTTTGGAGGTGATTCTCCCTCGTGGTTGGATGCAAACTGCATGAAGAGCAGGGAAGACCATGGATCAGAGATGATACAGAGTCCCCGAAAGCTCAATGGCTATGTGAGAATGACACAAAGGCAATGTTGGAAAGAGTACTTCTTCCTGGGAAATCAAAAGAAAGTCAAATGGTGACCCGCTAGCAACCTACTATTTTTAACAAGCCCCTTAGAAGATCTGAAAAGCACTGATGCTCTGAGTCAGTAATTCAACAATCATACAACAAAGGAGATAAAAAATTGCTATTGATAAAGGGGCTCAAAACATCCTGAACATATAAATACAAAAGTTGTTAGAATGTATAATCTGCATGACCAACTGTTTTAAACTTCCTCTTGTGGCTGGCATGAAAAATAAAAACAGATTTTTAAATCCGGTTACCAAAAGAACTATGATGTTCTTAATATTACAATTTTATCTTGCAGGTAGTAAGACAGTCTCCATCCCTGCTATGTTCTTTCAACTCATCACTCCATTTCACTCAAAACACTTGTCAATCAAAGCAAGAAAAATACACACCACACCACAACACAGAACACACATTTAAACACTATTCAGGAACAAGATTACATGCCATACACAGTAGTGCTTCTACTGCATTTGCCAGACCTCAGAAATATTAGATGCACAAACCCCAAGGGCGGCATATACTGAAAAGAATCTTTGCTCTGGGCAGCTCTGTAAAATGCTCTCTCTCACATGCTTCAGAAATTCTGAATGCATCAGCAAGCAATGTGAAAGTTTACTTACTCTTAGGGAGAGAGAATGAATTCAAAACTGTGTTACAAAACTGAAAAGGAAGGGAACTGTCACTGGAAATTAAAAGCAAGCTATTGCTTTCTTGTATTCTGCATTCTCCAATTGATTAAGCTAATTATGGGATTTTATAAACTAGTGCATGATAACAATTAAGGGAGAAAAGAGAAAATAGTCAATGACATATGCTGGTCAGACATTTTGACTCATGTAAGTAAGACTCACAATAATTAAACATCCAGAGAAATGGCCCTTTTAACCACAATGGGTAGCTATAGATTGATTTTTAAGAAATTAACCATCTTACTGTAGCATGAAAACAAGTGTGGTTTAAGAAGTGCATGGCAAGCTCTACCCATGTAGCCACTTCTTAGCAAGTAGAATATACTGATTTCCTCCTTTTATCTTAGCAAATTAAACGATAAAGTTGTGCGTTACATGGCCAGTGCTGATGTCTGCTTGTTTGTACTTCAGCTCATAACGTTACCCTAAACAGCAAGGCTGGAGGTTTCATCCTCAAGCCTTTCATCCTCAAACCTTTTCAGAACAAAAATAGATTATTGCGTCTCTTTTTGTAGGATTCCAGAATGTTTTACAACTATATTAAGGAATAAAGTCTCCCAGCCCCTGTGAGATCAACTATTCTCATTTTACAAATGGAGAAACTGAGGAACAGAAATTAAATATCTTGCCTAAAGTCACAGAGATAGTCAATGGAATATTCTCAACAATCATGCACTCATAGCGGTGTCTGAGTTACTGGTTTAATTCTACTGTGCAACAACTCACGTCTCAGATTAAGGAAACCTACATATACGTCAATGCCAATTTTTCTCATTACATCCATGAAGACTCACCCGACCTTTAGTAGGTAATGGGACTTAATGGGTAAACAAATAACTTGGCTTCATTATTCCGAACACTTTATCCACAGAGCATTTGTGAAGACTTTAACAAACCAACGGAAGCCTTCACTGTTGCTGCTATCCACTATACCTGTTTGGAAAGTCGTGATAGGTTCAAGGCTAGAATTCAGATCCCTATGCTCCAAAAGGACAGGCTGAAGGAAAATTTTATCGCAATGGGGATTACGACACAGGTAAGCAGTTCTGATTCCATCCAGTCTGGAGCAGGGAAAGGATGATTTGTACACAAGATTATTATGATTCTTGTAGCAAATTCTTATTTCATGGACTAATTGTGGTGTCTCACACAGTTGCCATGAAAATTAAATGGTGCCCCTACTAGTGCTTGTCAAAAATTTTCCATAGAAGCTGTTTTTCAATGGAGAACTGGGTATTGACAAAATGAATTTTTTATAAAAGTGTTTATAAAACATGTGTCTGCTCCCCGCCAAAAGTCGACGTTTTCCAAGCAGCTCTAATTCCCACATCACTACTGTAGAAGAACATGAGAGATATGGCATGGTGGAGAAGAGCTATGGCTTAAAATAAACATTTTGAGAAAGCCACTGAACAGGAATTGAAGAGGTCAAGAGGTTGCGTAAAAATATTTTCAGTAACTGAAGAATATCACCAAACCAGAAATTAAGTTCATAATTGTATTAAAAAAAGTTCACGATATTGGTGGCTTTTTTATACTTTTTTTTTTTTAAAAAAAACCTCAGCACCGTCTTAATCTCTGTCCCTCAACAGGAAGGAAGCATTTCACTGGGTTAAATTTGGTACATAAACTTGCATATAGATTAGCCAATTTATTTGTTATGATGTTACAAGATACTGTTTTATTATCTTAATTTGTCTTATACACAGTGGAGACCAATGTAACTACAGCTGAACTACTGGAGAGAATATGTAAAAAAAGTGCTTTTTTAGAAAAGTAGCTTGCTATTGCTGAACTCACACACCGTTTTTAGCTTGCTCCCGTGAAACAAATGAAGTTTAGAAACGGCAGTTGCTAACCTTATTTCGCCCTTCAAAAACAGTCTATATCTGAGTCTCTGCAAGATCTACAACGTTATATTGGCACATATTGCAGACAAAGTGGAGGTGTTTTGTTTTTTTTAAACCTGCTAGATAAAAGATAGTGAACTATTCAAGATTTTTTTAATCTTTCAGATTACACAAATTAAAGATTCAAAGGGGTAGCCATGTTAGTCTGTATACAGCAAAAACAATGAGAGTCCTGTAGCACCTTAAAGACTAACCAATTTATGTGGGCATAAGCTTTTGTGGGCTGCAACCCACAAGTCTGGCAAGTGGGTTGCAGCCCACAAAAATTTATACCCACATAAATTGGTTAGTCTTTTGGGTGCTACAGGACTCTCGTTTTTACAAATTAAAGAGTTCATCTGACTCTCTTCTTGGACAAGAATATCTGTTCCTAGATTGAAAATGTTTCTTTTCCATTTTAACTGCACTGCTACATCAAAAGTTAAATAAAATATTAGATTCATGAGAGATTTGAGTGAAATCCCTGCCCCACTGAAGCCAATGGGGGTTTTCTCCATTGACTCCAATAGGGCAAGACTTCACCACTGATCTCTGCATGCTAGTTCAGTGGAGCAGTGAAACTGAGAAGTATAACAGCCCCACCACTGATAAAGGGGATGCAGCATCTAAACTAACACTGCATTGCCCTAACTGTGCCGACGAAAACCCTACACCTCTCATCAAGGTGGTTTTATTTTGTCAAAAAATGGGGCACTTTTGTCAGCAGAGGGAGAGGGTATGATTGCAGTGTGTACACCAGTACTCTTTTGTCAAAAAATAAAGCTGACTTTCGCAACAAAACACTCTAGTATAGACCAGAGTTAAGTTAAAATGCAACCTGGGCCTATCTTTATTTTTCTTGAAACCATTTCTGGCTATTAAGCCTCATTATTTGTATTCACTTAAAAACTATTTATTTGCAGTTAATAACTTGCTTTATTTAATCCACAGTGTTTGAACTGAAGTGTTTGGGAAACTCCATCTGGGATACCAAATTGCATATACATCTTTATTACTACAAAGACAGACTTTATGTAAACATCTATTTCCCAGGAGAGGGCTGGGCAGTACAGGATATACATTTTGGGGGGGAAAATCCAAGACCAGGGTGTGCGCCAGGGTCACCCTGCCATATAACCAGGCTTGTAAGAGCTAGTGTGTGGCTTGCTGCATGCACGCACACCAGTGACTTACATGCTGGAGGCTACAGCAGCAAAAAGCGCACCCCAGGTGTTAGAGGACTATAGCATTATAAAGAACATCCAGGTTAGAGGTCAGAGTGACACTGCTATTCAGTCTGGATTGTACCCTGGGTCTGTCACAGACCCCCAAAGGGTCAAAGTAGGTCTGCATCCATTTCTGCACCTGAACTGCAAACAGTTACCATGAGTGCACATGCAAGTTGAATAATTCAATGGGCAAACAACATCCAGTTATTCTTTACCTGCAAGCTCAAATAACCAATCCATATCAGATCTACTACATACATATTTTTTCATTCACAACTGAACCACTTAATTCTGAAAATAAGAACCAATTTGGGTTGTAGCATAGTCTAGTGTTTCTCAACCTTTTTTATATCAGGGACCAGCTTCCTATACTGTGTCAGAGAGATCTCCGGGACCCATGCCAGTCCATGAACCCAGTCATTGAGAAACACTAGTCTAGTAGATACGACACTGGACTGGGAATTGGGAAACCCAGATTGTATTCCCTACTCTGCAACTGCTCTTTGACCTTTGGCAATTTATTTCTCTGTGCCTGTTTTCCCCTCCCATTCTGTACGTCTTGTCTATTTAGATTGTAAGCTCTTTGGGACAGATACGTCACTTACTGTGTGTTTATACAGTGCTTGGCACAACTGGACCACAACCTTAGTTGAGAACAATGTTGGTGTTATTGTATAACTAGTATGTTTAAAAACACTTGAGAACTAGTATTAAAAATGTGTCCAGAAGCAATAATATAGCAAAGACTCATTACAAATCTCAATTTTCAGGACTTCACAACTAGCCTTAAAAAATGTGATTCAGTCTCCAACTTGGTACAAGTAGTTTTAGCCCAAGTCCTACTGACCAACCCAATTACATAAAGTCACTTGTGTCTACTTTTGGCAAAGGCTTGCAGGCTTGTTAGAAATGCTATGGTTGGCCCTGCTTCTATCCTGAGGCCACCATAGATTACACAGACACCACTGGTGGGCACCAATAGAAGAACCTAGTCAGATAAGCAAAGGATGATCTTATTTGGTCTGAAAAGTGCAATACCCAGGCACAAGGGATAAGTCTATTATTGTCTCGGTTCTTGAAGGGAAAGGGAAGGATTTAATTGACTAAATCCTTTCTGTGAAGAGAATAGACCCGAGAGTTTCAGCCCATCCCTCAAACACCATCTCTCTACTGGGTGTTTTTGCAGTGTGTAGTTACAGATATGCAGCATCCAATAGTGCAATTCCCAGTATTTTACAAGTAAACCACATATGATGCACCGGTGCAATCAGTGTGTATTAGTTGTGTAGGAAAATCCTGTATCAGTTTTGCTACACTGATGCTAATTTTCCTAATCTAGACAAGCCTTGACTTCCAAGTTTTGTTGATCCATGCTGGACTTGTAACATTTTAACACTGTTTTCATGTGAGTATGAGAAGATAACAGTTCTGTGTTTCAGTACTGCCAACCACTTAAACACACATCTTTTTCATGATTTGTCCAGAGTTTTCTGAATGGCTGCTTTTATACATGGTTTTAGAGAATACCTGTGTCAAAAATTCCCCCCCCCCCATCCTCACACCTGTCTCCTTTAAATTAAACTTTGTAATATCTGCACCCTATGCTGAGGTAGTTGTCAATACTGTGACCTTTTAGGTTGATTTTTCTTGTTTGTTTTAACTCTGTTGCACTAGCAGCTGCTACAACCTTGCTCCCATTCAACTGAAGTGACAGGGATTATGGAATAGGTGCAATTTAACCACATGGGTTGGTTTGTCTGTTTTGGAGGAGGGGGGGATTCTTGGTCTCTTTTAGGATGTAAGTGCCATTTTTTATAGGAAGCATCGTTGTCTGTTTCTCTTCAGTGACCCCTTTCTTGAGAAGTTCCATTCAAGCAGAATTTGAGAAATGCTAATTCAGGCATAAAGGGGAACAGAGGAAAGTATTCACAGGCAAGATTCTCAAGTAGTATAAATCAGACAGCTCCACTGACAACCAGAACTACACCAATTTATACAGTCTCAGCACCTGGCTCCATCTTTCCTGTCACGTTAGTCAGCTGTTTTCGGGCACATCTACACAACGTTGCTTTACTATTCCAGTGGTTTGTTTTAACACAAAAGGGTCCCAAACAACATGGCACATGGTATTATATGCACAGGCAAAACCAAGCAGTATCACGTGCCTATTTCAGAATTATGGTACAGCTCTGTTTTCACAGGACTGTGGAGGGGGTCAACGTAGGGTTTCTTGGGGTGCAGCACTATGAGAACGGTTATAACATTGGCCCAGCCACAGGGTACTTCCACAATACAACAGGTTGCCAGAATACAGAATATTTTGTAATTCAGATAGTGGATAATGAAGCTAAAGGGCCTAAGTGATTTTAGGACTCCATTTCAAAAATCCAAAAGCCATTTCTCGAGAATCAATGCACTTCCCCCTCTTGCAAAGAAACTGCTTCGGGTTTCCATATTTAGCTTCTTAGTCCTCCTCAACCATGCCAGGCCAAGGAGGTTTCATTTGGTAGGCATTAGGTCTCTAATGAAGGCTGCGAATTTATGCACTGAATGCTTTCCTTTCTTAACACAGATCATGGGATATTTTTATTATTAGAGAGACAGTGTCTCCTAGTGGCTAGAGCACTGGACTGGGACTCCGGCGCCATGGATTTTATTCCCAACTGTTCCACTGGCCTGCTGGGTGGCCTTAGGCAAGTCAATTCATCGCTCTGCACCTCAGTTCCTCCATCTGTATAATGGGGATAATGACAGTCTCCTTTGTGAAGTGCTTTGAGATTAGGGATTGAAAATGCTGTAAAAAACCCAGGTGTTTTGTTTGTTTCGTACCCCAGCCTCTCTCCTGGCACATCCCCCATACCCATGTTTTTGGCAGGTGTTCAGCTGCTTTGCTTCCCTCTGCCTTCTCTCTTGCTCCCCCGCCCCCCTCGCCTGACGCCTGTATATGCATTGCTAGAAATGGGATTTGGCATGCATGCTCAGATTAAAAATAAACTCTGCCCAGATGTGGTTATCCCCTGTGGCAACCCACTTTATTGCACACAGCATCCAATAGCAAAATTCTGACAAAGTCAATAACTAGGGTGCTCATGGAGGTTACATATTCATACTGAAATCTTCCATGTGTTGTAAATTTCTGAGTTTTTCTTTAAGTCAGCTAAGGCCACCCACAAAACACTGTTTTAGGAATCAGAGTTTATACATTCAAGTGAAGTTTTATTATTTGAACCATTTTTTCCCTTCCAAAGCAAAACTAGTACAAGCCCCCTCCAGCATGAAGTCATCGAAAGCTTCCACAACAAGGCAAGCACAGGAGCCATCCGGGTTCCACCAGCCAGCCAGCGACTCTTAGAACACTAATCTTTTGCTTGCAGTCTTCCTCAATCTTACAATGAGCTGATAACACTGAAGGAGACATTGATCTGTGTGGCCCTTCCTCTCTCCTCTTACATCTACAAGATGTATTTGCTGCAATGAAACGCATCAGCACCCCCATAGTCAAAAGTAGTTCAGACACCTCACTCTCCATCAAAATAACTCAAAACAAGAAAATCCATCTTATTTCCTTGCTTTTGCTTTAAAGAAACCCCTGCACACACAAAAACAGCACAAAAAAGCAGCAAAAGCCAACTGTTTGCAGAACAGTTAACTGCATGCAAGCTCTCACCTTTCCAAGAGGCCTCTATACATCTCACAATATCCCCCGTCTCTCCGCAGCCTTGGAAATAAGAATGCTGCATGGCATCAGAAGTGGAAGGTTAATTATATACGATCATTCAGCACTGTTCAAGTGGATCCTATAATGTTAGAAATCAACCTGAATATATGGCTAGGAATAAAGGGTTTCACTCATCTTTTTTGCAGACTCAGCTCTCTCCTGACATCTCTATTACTGGGAATGCAGGAATAACCAAGCAGGAATGGTAGATCAGGCAGTTTAGCTTAGCAAAACGGAATCTGTTTAATAAAGAGCCATTTTCACAGCATGTTTCTCCTCTTACTAGCTTCCTCTTGCCTTTAAAGAATTTTGAATACGAGAGCCACAAGGCTCCCTGTTGTCTGAGTAGCTGAATATTGAGCAGAGTAAAGGAGGACACTTCAAGGTGCCGGAAGTTGGAAGAGAACCGTAAACCTTGGTTGCTAGAGGTAGGGTTGCTTGTATTTCCCCTACAAAGACAAAAGTTTAGCAGTATGGACAGAGTGACTCCATGAAGGCAAACCAAGGTCAAAAGAAAAAAAGAAAGCCTGGGGGGAGAAGATGTGGTAGATGCAAAATAAACATTCAAAAACCAGCAAGCTGCCTTGATAACTACAACGTAAGCATATGCAGGGAAAGAAGAGTTTACATCTTCTCCAGTTTGTTAGTGTAATAATAGTTTTCCACTCTGCATGATTTTCATATAGTTCTCTCCTTGTAGTAATTTGTTTCAGGTCCTGGCCAATGTATGAGATTAATTCCTACAATACCTGTATGAGGAAGACAGTCCAGGTTTGCCAGATGTTACCAGGCAGATTTCAAGTACAGCTCCCCTCCGTCATCCTCCCAAAATTAGAAAATATATAAGGAGACGTATTTATTTCAATAATGCTTTCTAAGCAGGTGTGAACCTTTATTAGGCATAAAGTAATAATATTCAAACAGTATCCATGGGTCAAAAGTATGTTTAGCTGAGCAAAATCTGTCCCTTCTTCCGCGACCTAAACTTTTCAGCAACAAGAGTGATTTAGCATTAAATATATTTGAATCACATGCCAATGTTGTCCCATTTCTCACTACAATCCGTAATGAAAACCACAGAATACTGAGTAATTGGTGCACTTTCTGAACATTCTCTTTAGGTTTTAGAAAAAAGTACATGCACCACTTTGTGGATCAGTTCACTTTTCTTCATTCCTATTTTTGATACTCTCAATTAAATTTCCATAATGGTAATAAATACAAGTCCACTCTACTGAACTATAAAAATTCATGATTAAAATTTTACCAGTGCCCAGAGGTTTTTAATAACTAAAAAGAAAAAGTGTGTGTATTGAGGTCAATTGTTATATAATCCAAGTGAGAGAGAACAAAAGCCTTTAACATCACAAAAGCAGTAATGACAACTAGATTAGGTCCTAAATATTAATTCTTTATTTATAGAAAAATGTTGGCATGATCGCCAATTAGCACAGGTTTATTTGTTGGGATTTAAACAATGTTAGAACCTGAGAATTAGAAAGTGAAATGCCCATAATCTAAAGTGGAACTGAATAGCATTTCAATGTTCAGGCTGAATAAAATGGAAAAAAACCACGAAGACTAAATGGTTTAACATGGATATTTAAGTTCACTCCGCTTTAAAGCCTGACAGTGTGTCTTATTAAAAAAGGACTACAGTCCAAAAAGTCAATGTACTGGGACAAACATTTCACCCTCTAATGCAGTTGTGTAGCCCAAATTCTTACCTTCTTGGCAACTTTCCAACCACTGGGGAAGGAAGCATTCTTTATATTTGTATTTTGGGGTATAACTGAGACGTGATATTATGTGGAATTGATTTGTTGGGCAGGAAAATATCAGGCTAATTTCTACTCATTTGGTCAGCTCGGGAACACATTACAATATTCAACTTCAATCTCCAGGTATAAAAGTAAACATCATACAGGGTTTGATTATCATGAAAAGACAGGCTCAAAGCAACATAAAAGGAATGAAAAACCAAGTACGTTACTATTTCCGGGACTATAAAAACTGTGCTACTGCAAGCTGTCATCCTCTGAAGACACAATCTGTTTGTCTAATGCTGGGGGGAAACACAATCATGTGACATTCTGCTTGTTGCCAGGGCATGGAGGCAAACCTTACAGAAAGGTTAACCTTTTCCTACCCAGAAATACCAGCCATGTCCAAGTATTTACAGTGGAATGCTAAAAATGGCCATCATCCATCAAAACACACAAATTCTGTTCACCTCTTTATTCTTATCTGCGTGCTCTCTCGTGCTTTATTTTCCACCTCAGCTCTTGAACCGCTATTCCTGCAACACGATGCATAGATAAACCAAAGCAATCAGATTTTGCTTATGCTCTGAACCTAAGAAATTGAACACTATGAAATTACCCTCTTGTGAGTGTATTTCCTTCAAATATTTGTATATACACAGATTATCAGGATTTTTATGAGATATAGGAGAATGTGTTCTCTCTCTCTCTCACACACACACACACCCCCTCTCCCCCCTCTAATTTCTTCTGAATATTTTCTCCTCTGCAGTTGAGTTACATTTGTCAACACAATTTTTCCCTGGTTAATCGGGATAGTAATAAATGGTCTAAAGGCTGAAAGGTTTAGTATGGTAGAGAGAGAGAAACATACAAAAGTGGAGATGCTTTATCCAGTACTACAGCACACTCCTCCCAAGAAGCTCCTTTAACTGCACAAACATCTATTAGCCTCCAAAAACAACCCTGAGAGACTGGAATTATCACTACCATTTTATTAACGAGAGAACAAGGCACTAGGACGTCAAATAACTCCCTCTTTCTCCCTCCAGCCCTGTGAGGGTACACAACACATCAGTGGCAGAGCAAGGCCAGAATTCAAGTCTCCTGAGCCCTAGTTTCAGTACTTCCTGCTGCTGGCCAGAAAGGAAATAACGCAAGAAAACCCTATCTCATGGTATTTATGCATAAAGTTCCAGTTGAATATTTCCTAGACTTCTTGACAGTGTTGCTTCAGGTTGGTTCAAGTCTTAGACATACATTTGGGCTCATTTATTTTACTGTATTCACATTGGTTTGTTCTTAAAGAAAATTTAAGAACATTTTACTCCTTTATCCTCCAGCTAATTCTACCTGTAAGCCTCCAACTAGCTTTAAATAAGTGATAACAGTAAAACCTGCCAGTTGGTACACATGTAATGTGGAAAGAAGCCACCACTCTGTAGAGATACCTGTGAACCATTCAAGAATCCCATTAAGCCAGTTGTATATGGGAAATTACATAATTAAGAAAAACACAAATGCCCGCTCTAGTGCTACAAAGAATTTAATGTAATCCTTCCTGTCCTTTTCTCCTGACTCTTCAAAAAGAGTCAAAGAGAATCCAAAGAATATTTCAAATGTTGTCCTGAAGAGTCTCAGAGCCACATCTTTGAGCGTGTTTATGCAATGCCTGGTGCAGTGGAGCATTGGTGCTGATTGGGGCCCCGGAGGAATACAATCATGTTAAACATGCCATCACAGTTGTATCTACCAGACCTTCACATGGAAAATACAGCATCTGTACCATAATCTGACAGTGTGTCAGTGATGCGCAAAATTCCTAAGACCAAAGACTCCATAACTATTCCCCCTTTCCCTCAAAACAATAAAAAGGCCCCATATTTGTCAAATACTTATTAACTAACCAAAATTGCACACTTCCCCTTTCTAAATTTTGCAGCTGTTGCCTTGAGGGTTCTAGCTGCCCTTGTCGTTAGCTTTTATTTTAGTAGCTGCAAAGTGGTTTGAGTGATATATTTTGAGCAGGATATAGTGATCATCAGCTGAGAGCATAAATGTCTTAAGGGGGAGTCCATGGCATCCTCCCCTGGAAATCTGGGAATAAGTGCCTGTTAAATGATGCAATCTAGCACATTCAGAGGCAGAAAACAGTAAACCACTCTGCTAAATTCCAATCTCTCATCTTTAAAATCAAGCTAGTCAACCTAGCAGGGACAGTTAAGAAATAAGATGGAGTTTCAGAAAGAAAAATTCCATACTTTTCCACCCCCACAAATTTGGGAGCACAGAGCAGGTACTGGGGGGTCCTCTGAGAATTCTCCACAAGACCCCTTAAGACTGGATCCATGGGCTGGTCCTACATCTTCATCTAAAAAACTGGGCTACTGATGTAAAACATGTCTTCCCATTAGAACTTTTGTTACTATCCCTAACTTCCTCATTTGGGATTAGCATGAGCCTAACTAGTGCATAGCTAAAATGCCACCATAAATACAAGCAGTTTTTAAATGAGACTTGCCCCAAGGCTGCATTGTGAGAAATAAATGGCTAGAAACAGAAGCACAGCTACACCATCAAGTCCCCCATTTTAGGAAGAGTAAACAAATGTGCTAGATTATTTTACAAACCATGAATTTGGTATTTAGCAGTGAAGGAGAATGAAGTGCAGAATCGAAAAACATCTCATCTGGAAACAGTTCATGTAAGTGGTTTATTTAAAAATACTAAGTTCAGAAATAATCCTTTGGGATCCTATTAAACAGTGGCATGTTTATGGTTTTATTTGAAGACAATTTGTGGATGAGCACTACAGACAGCACACTCCCTACTGTTCATTGCAGCATGAACTCTGGAGACCACACATCCTTTACCTACCAAAACCCACACCCCTAAGCTGCAAAAGGAACCTTCCCTGATGGAAGCAATGCTGTAGAAAGCATGCTCACCTAGCAGCCGCTGTGTAGATCATCCCCTTCCTTACAGGAAACCCATAGAAAAGAATATTTCATTAGCAATAATCTTCCTGGAATCAGTGTTAATGTTTTTCCACTGTAAACATGTTATTGCATCAACAAGTCTCAAATCATTACAACTTAAGGGTTAATAAAACTCTCAGAAAGGAAGGACAACTGGTAGAAAACAGATGGAGACTTGCAAAAGTAACAGCACTTAAGTTCTGCAGAAGGTTTACAATCTAGTATTGTTGGGACAGGCCTGCCAAATACACTTGCTCCCCTCACACATACCACACCCAGGGGATGCAGGGAAAACATTATAGAATTTAGATAAATTTGTCCAGTTTGATGTAATCAGCAACATTACCATGTGTGCCTTATAATGAACCTGCAGACATCCGTAGAGTCTAATGGATGAGCTGATCACAAGCAAGTTATGGAATCCATCTGTCCGGAAAGCCATTGTTATTTTCAGTTAAAAATCACATTAGTAATATTAAATCACAACTTCCTATTTAGCTTTCAACCAGAATGGCAGAATAAATGGCACGCCTTTTTTCCTGGAGAGGAGTCTGGAAAGGTCTTGGTTTCTTTTAATGTTCACTGTTGCACACAATGACATGGCTTTAATTCCTTCAATGTTTCTGTTTGTTTTTAATGTTCGGGATCTTGCTAAGTCTGAGGAAAAAAAGAAGGGGACTATCCCTATCTTGCTCTGTAGCACATGTCTTCCTTGAGATCTGAATTTGAACTGTATTAGGGAGCCATCCGATGAACACAGGGGTCAGTCCTGCTAGGAGAGAAGCACGACTGTGAATCAGGACCACTAGTGGGGAAGAGCAGAGGCCCACAAAAGCTTCCGAACTCCATCTTGGATTGAATAGCCTGTATCTAGGAGAAGAGGTACCTTTGTTCAGGTGGCCAAGGGAGCACCGTCACTTGCATACTTTAGTCCATCTCTTGGGAAAATACAGACATTTTATAAGTGCAGTATATTCTCTAGAATCTGTACACTATATCAGCAAGAGATTGATTTTCTGAATTTGCCATAGGCCATGTGAGAGGGATGTAACAGTGGCCTAGAGAGAAAAGCCTTGCGGGGAGTTTGGGTAGTTTGGTCAAGATTTTGCTGGGAGTGGCTCACACAGGAGGATTCAACCTTTGCCTAAAGCTTTTTTCAGAACCCTAAGAATTCAGATAAAGTAATGGCAACATTGAAGTTTAAGATACTAGAATGATGAATGAAGTGAAGAATACCCCCCTCCCCTCCACACACGATATAATACTCCCTCCATGAAACGAGAAACATTTATTATCCATAGCTGCAGGACTATTCCAGTGTGTTAGGTGATGTTCACACACGTAACACAACATATCTCCAGACCTGAAAAGGATTCCCTCGCACTCTCCAGAATAATGGAATGGTGAATATTACTGAATAGCCCCTGAAGTCAGTGGAGCTATGCACCAACTCCCACGATCTGAGAATCTAGCCACAGTGTATAGCCAAGGATTATTATACACAGTTCATAGATGGGTAAAGTGAAGCACTGAGAGGTTAAAATGACAAGCTAAGACAAAATTAGTGGCAGAGTCAGAAAAAAAAACCCAGTTATGTAGGCTTCCGGTACCCCATGCTAACCACTAGACCACAACACTACTGTTATAGTGTAACATCACAATGAATGAATATTTTGTATAGTAGGAAACCCACTTTACTGTAGTTCATCATTTAGTATAGTCTCAGCTTGGTAGTGAAAACAATTCATTTAGTTTTAAAAACACACTTCAATTACAGCTGAAAATCAAACTGAAAGACAGCATTGTGACATAAACTACCTATAATACAACCCATTCTCCCCTTCCCGCCCTCTGCAATTTCATTAAGTCCTCTTGATAAGAGCAATTATTGGGCTTTTAGATACTGTGAAAAGCAACTGGAAAAGATGGTGACAAATTCTGTGCCTCTCTTTATGCATTTTTTTTTATTTTTTTTAAGTTTTGCCATGAGGTCTTTTATGTCTCCTTCAATAATCATATAATTATAGGATTCCTAAAGTACATGCTGGCAACACTTCAGGGGATTTCAGTCATTACAGGTGACAAGACACTCTTCTTTTATATCTAATGTTCATAAGGATTTATTTCCACTTCATACACAGAAGGTTTTGGTAAAACTCTAAATAGCCCCAAAAGCTATGGACTCTGAGGACAGGTTGGGGGGGAGCGGGAGAGGAAGAGGTTGAACAGCTTTCATTAACATGTTGAATTGTCTAGAAAACCAACTCAAGTGAATTTAAATTAGAATGAAGCTTTTTTAAATGAACCAACACAGCATTTTTCTCAGATGCCATGTCCAAGTATTTTCATGTTCTTTATTTAATTTTACAATCTGAAAGAAATGCCAAGCTTCCATCAAAAACTAAGGCTGCTGCAATTATATTTCTCCCAATGGCTGAAAGTTATTAAGCAGCAGTCAAAACACCATAAATTATTTTATTTCAGGTTTGACTGATTCTATAAACATCTTAAATCCATACTATCTTTAGTTTCTTTCTTTCCCTGTGCACGAGCTCTGGACAGATTATATAAAAGAAGCTGCCCACCCAGCAAAACATTCACACAAAAAATGCATTCATGATTCCAACTCAAAGATATCATCGTTATTTATTAGCTGAAACTTAGCAGCATTCAAAGGATAAAACAGCCCACCCCACAAAAAATGCTTTAGCTTTATAGTAAACAATGTGTAACAAAACCACTGCTGCCTAACCCACTGTTTTAACAACAGTAAAAAGTAGTGAAACTGCAGCCCTTTTGTATGCGGCAATAGCCTTGTGACAATCTGTTGAGTAGCCAGACAGTATCTAAATTATCCAGATTTTTCCCCCTGCTTGGACTGCCCAGCTCCTCTCAAGTTGGTATTTCCTCATTACTCAGGGGTTAATAGCTTTTGGGTGTGCTTGGGGGGAAAAAAACTGCCCTGTTAATAAAAAACAAACCAATAGTCACCTTCCTATTTGTAATCTATGGAGCAAATTTGTTAGAGGAGACAAAAGTTCTAGGACAGTCAGTCACTAACACCATATTCTACCCCCAGCAAACTACAGGGTGCACCTGAACTAAGATAACCAGATAGCAAGTGAAAAATTGGGACAGGAGTGGGGGGTAAAAGGCGCCTATAGAAGAAGGCCTGAATATCAGGACTGTCCTGATAAAAATATCAGGACACCTGGTCACCCTAGCCTGAACATGCCAAAGAGATTTCCTGTGCACATCTCAGATCAGAATTCAGACAGAAAACGCCGCCATCTCTCCGTAGCTCCTTTGCAAAGCATGTCCAGGACGTAACAGAACAAAATGAAGTACAGCCCTTCAGGCCTGTTGACAGTGACCTAAAGTCCCCTAAAGCAGAATGTTTGACTTCAAATGGCTACCTTTTATGTGGTTTATGTACGGCTCGCGTAACTGTACGTGGCTCGTAAAAGGTTTTAAAGCTTTTCACTGAGCACAAAGAGAGACAGGGACGGAGTCATAAGCCCGTGTTTTGTAGCTAGTAGCTCTGGGAATCATTTTGATCCCTCCAAGCCCCTTATCCATACTAACCACTGACCTTGTAGATGCAACATTTGTTCGACTTAGTCTTGCTGGCTTGGAGCAAAATGGAAGTACAAATGAAACCTGCTACGTCTCCCTTGAATGACACAGGACAGCTGTATAGATAGCTGCTTTGGTAACTGTATTTTCATTAAGGGTTCCTAAAGTTTTTCTTCTATCACAGTTAATTTGAAATAATTAACGAACATGCGAGGTGGCTCATGACAGACTCTGCTGTTCCCACCCCATTCCCACTCCTCTTCTTTCATCTCCTACCAAAAAGGTCAGGTAGTTTTTCCACTGCTACTCTCTGCATACCACTTCAGTCTTCCTTCCCAGCATTAGTGTACAGCTCCTGCCCCCCCCGCCCCCCAACAATGCTCGCAGAGTCCATGACAGCCAGCCTCCATCCTTGCAATCTTCTGGCTTCCTCTACCCACTCCTTTCCCTATACTCTTCGGAGTTCAAAACATCTTACTTGGTTCCTCCCTGCCTAATATTCCCTGGAAAGACTCAGCCTTGCTTGCACAGATGGGACCCCTAATTCTCTACCAGTACAGCATCGCTGATAGTAACAACACTGGTAGTTGTAGCATAGAGAGGCCCCAGATCTTTCTACCAATCTGCCTGCTAGGCCTGTTCAGAACAGGGTAAAGATCCCAGAGCCCAGTATAGACTGCAGCTTTCACCATAGTTAGCACAAATAGAGCTCTACTGGTGAAGAATGACGTGTGCCACTGTTGCCCGCACAGACACAGCCTTGATGTGGAGAATCAGCTTGATGATTTACTTTAACAGGAGCTGAATTTTCTCTTCTTAAAAGCATTTTGGATTAATAGTGTAAAGACTGATTCTTTCACCATTTCAAACTATTAACAGCTCATGTGTCTTGGAAAAAGAACTTTTTAAAGAGACAGAACATACCCAATGAAGTAGCATTCAGACGCCTCACTGCATGTACATAGCACTGCTGAAACAGTCACAGCCTCTCCTGTACTAGAGTGCAGCCAGGCCAAGAAACCGTTAAATAGCAACAGCCACTTACCTACATAAAACTCTTTTATACCTTTACCGTGATTAATGAGAATCATTCAAATGCAATGCATTGGAAACAGTTCTCACTTACAGCAAGATGTTCACATACAGTAAATACCAGGATGTATTCCAAAGCTTTATTTAAAAATTCACTCAGCTTGATTTAAGCGCTCATTCCCACTGTTTCAGTTTTGCTGACACAGTTTGCTCTGAGCAGAGCAGTGCAAAAGTACTGACCGCCACACTAACGATACCTGAACAAAGTTCCCCCTCTGCTAAACCACAGTGACAAAGAATGATTAGAAAAAGTTGCATCATCTTGCTACAATGCTCTTTATCCAGAAGGTTCACTTGAGAATCTACATGATGTAACCACCAAGTGCAGCAAACGCCACACAACCTACAACAGAGTGAAAGGGAAAATTTTGGTCAAAGAAAATAAGGTAAATCCCTAAAATTTAAATTCACGGGAAGAAGCTAGACCAACACAAGCACCTTCATAACAGTACAACTCTGTCTACTATGGGGTTGTATCACTTTAACTACATCAGTTTCTAAACTGAAATAGTTTAGTGGTACAAAACATCTATGTCAACCAGCCTTTACAAAGGGCAAGCCAGAATTCAGTTTAAGAAAATTTTAGGCTGAGAGGGCTAATGTTGCTCTACACGTTCTCACAGTTTTGCATTGTCCTTTTCCTGAACACGTCATTATGAGAGTCTCTCTCATTTCTTTGAGATAGCCAAGATAAATGGTAAAACTTGTCTTTCATTAGCATACTTGGAGAGACAATCAAGTTTTCACTGGTTGCATCATTACAACTTAGATACATCAGTTAACTGGAACTAGTAAGACCTTCCTCCCCCAATGGGATGCTGTCAGGCTTTTTTTCAAAAATCTTTTATAAAACATCCTTACCTTAGCTACACACATCACCTTAGACTATTCAATGCTAAATAACTTAAAATCACATTTACCTTTTGCATTTACCTACCCATTTATACTGTTTACATTTGATTTTTCCTTTGTTGGGAGGATGCAAAGAGATTGGTCAGTTACACATTCTTTCACACCAGGCAGAATACTGAAGTGTTCTTGTTTTAAACTCTGCAAAAGAACATTTGCATCTTTCCAATGGAATTTAAAAAAAAAATATGTATTGAAACTTCTCCATTAGTCTTAAGTTTTGTGAAAGGGACTGTCTCATTGAATTTGGACCAAAATTTTAAACTTCACACAGCAATCTGCAGAACTCAGGCTAGTTGACTCAGAAGGGTTTCGCACCTTCTGTTCCAAACAACATGAAGAACTTCAAAACTTGATGCTTAGCTAACAAAGCCATCTCTTTCTCTGATCAATCTACAGATATGGTAAATAGCACATACCTAGATAATACCATAAAACTAACCGACCGTATATGAACCACTGCTTTCATAGAGAAGTCACACTTATTATACACAATGACTCCTGCTGAATGATCCTCTCACATATAACAGTATGCCCCTTGGTTTCACGGTGTATATATTATGCAGCCAGGTCCGCTAATGAGATAGAGTCCCAGTAGAGACTACAGAACTTGATTCTTGCTCATTGCTAGCTCCAAAATATAATGAGGTATTGTACAGAGTCTAAGGGCTTGTCTGCACTTACAGCAGTGCTTAGTGAAAATGCTATCTGTGCTGACAAGAGAACTTCTGTCCGTGTAGGTACTCCATCTCCTCAAGATGCAGTAGCTATTTTGATCGGAGAAGCACTCCAGTTGAAATAGCACTGTCTACACAGGGAGTTCAGTTGGTAGAACTGCATCGCTCTGGGATGTGGATTCCCACACTTCTCAACGATGTAATTATGCCAAAATAAGTTTGTAGAATAGACCAGGACTATTTCCCACTCCCCTCAATAAGGCTACTCAGTATGCATAACATTAAGTGCATGCTTAAGTCTTCCAGAATAACATCCAATATCAAACACCCACCCCACAACCCCCCCCTTTTTTTTTTAAAAACAAAAACCAAAACGTGAAGTACACAAAAGACCAGATGAAGTGCACAGAATGCTTCCAGGGATGAATTTATTGTGTTACCGTACTAGACTTGTCTGTATCCATATTTCAGTTCTCAAGTGTAAAGGGAAAAAAAAGCCACCAGCATTTCAGCCTGCAAACTTTAAATCAGACAAGTTTTTCTGATGGGCACCTTAAAACAACCTATCAAGAATTTGTTTTTAAAATCTATACTTTCTTGATTAATCTATGGTGTCTACAAATGATTTCAAAGTGAATTCTTTTTCCTTTGCTTGCTTGTTTTAACTTCTTTATGGGGAGGGGGTCATCAGATGTTTGCTGAGAACACTCATCCCTTAACTTAAGGGGCAGAAGTGTTAAATCTTTACCAAAGTCATCTTTTCTTCAAAGAACGGGTTAGTCAGTTGAATTAAACAGGTGCTTAGAACTCCTTCCAGACTCCTCCTGTCCCCTCCCCCAAACTGCTATAAGCTTGTTTAAAAATTTGTTCCCCTCTCTGATGCTCTAGATTCGGTCTCATTTCTTCTGACATTCTCATTTTACTAGCTCTGCAGTCATCCTAGAATTTCTCTCAGATAGTCAAGACCTGAGTTTCTAATGTAAACAAATACGCAAAAAAAAAGTCCTTTGGCCTCCTTTTACATAAAGGAGCAAGAAGGCACAAGCACGTTATTCCACCTTCAATGATTTATATATTGCTCTAAGGTCTGTCACAATGGGCCTGCACAGATCAAAATAAAAAAAAGTTGTCAGTATCTGTTTTTAAAAAATTCAAAGCAAATTTGACTAATAGCATCAGACAGTGAAATCTTATCTGTGCCACCAACACAATTCCCTTAAGCAACATTTATTTTAGCTCACAGTGGTATAAAATAGTTTTCATCTAAGGAAAGAATGAGGTTCCTATGAAGTTGGGTGATCAGCACTTCTCAACTAAATTGGAAAAACTGTGAGTAGTCCAAAAGGATCAGTTATAGAAATGGCAGAAACCGAATGGTCGTCTTCTATGTCAAAACATTGTGTTCCCAGAACTTTAATCGGAAAGGATTCTGCATAGTAATATCCAAATGTGCTCCCGTTAAGCATCCCACTTTGCTTTAGCAATTCCTATTCTCAGAAACATCACCAAAGAAAGCTACTTCTTACAGCAATGCTAGATACGGGAACTCCAGAAGCAAAGTGACTGCACTGATTTCCATACCAATATTCAAACTCTTCTTTCAGATCACAGCTACTTCACAGCAAGACTAGTGTCCAAATTCTGTGGACAAAATTAAGCATTTGGGTACATTTTCTGTGAACAGTGGGTTATTTTCTTCAAGTACTTTAGTAACTACACTATTGATTGCAGTCCACCTTTTACATATAGAGCCTTGCTTTACATATGTTTACATTATCCACATCCGATCCGCAAAAATGGTCTGCAGACAAAACGGATATCCGCGGATTTGCAAGGCTCCACATACATTAGCAATATCAGTTCATAAATGTTTAAAAGATCCATGGAAGACAAATTCTTAAAATTTAAACCAGATTTTAGTGTTCATCTGCACAAAGCAGTTAACTGCCATTAACTCACATCTTTTAATTTTGAAAGCACACTATCAGCCAAGAAAACAGATAGAAGACTACTAAGTCTTCTGTTAAATCAAAAGTCTAAAGCATCTGAAATGGTATCTTTAAAAGCACATGATTTTTAAGGAATGTAAAAATTCTTCAAAAACAATGAGTTTATAAATTGTCATTAGGCAATTACGCACCAAAGTAAGAAGTACTTTAACTGTTGGGAACCTGCCCTTTCAAACATGAATGCTGTTTTATGGAAAAGATTTCATTACACCACATTTAGAAGCGTACAAAAGATATGATCATAAATCAAAGGTTACACAGCTAGGTCAGTGGAACTAGCACAAAACCTTTGGAACAGGAAGTTAAACACACTGGTTTTCTTATCATTGAAAGATCAGAGCAACAGAAACAGCACAGTGTACAACACACTTCTGGAAACAGCCTTATCAAGACAGAAGCTAAAGAGAAGACCAAGCAATTATAGATTCTGCCCAGAAATTTAGTACCACCACCATGCTTTCTAGCTTGTTAAACCAAATTGCAATCCACCACACGTAACCACCTTACATCTCTGTTAGATCCCCCTGGAAAGGAGGGTGTGGGAAAACTAAAACAAAAAACAAAAACAAAAAACCATTAACCTCTTCATCAGGCAGAGACTGTTTACCTATGGCTCCAGTCCTGTAAACACTTACATGTGTGTAGCCTCATTGATTTCAGTGGGACTACTAACTTGTGTAAAGCTAAGCACAAGACTGCCTCTTTTCAGGACTGAGAGCTGTGTTTGTACAACACCACACACAAAGGCCCTGATCCCACTCGGGTTATCTAGGAGCTACCATAACATAAATAGGTTAAACATTCCTTTAAAACAAATCTTAAACCTTTCATATAGGGTTCACAGCACAGTAAAGTTGATAATAAAAGCCAAAAAACCTCACAAAGATAGAACATTTACAATGGCTTTGATTGAACAACTGGTCTCAAAGATCTCATTCATTTACATTCTGATGAAGTTCCCTTTTTAGCACTGTTTTTATACTTGAAAGGAACAGCTATGATCAGAGAGAGCCCTTAAATGCAGACCCATTCATCTGCTATTTCTCACTGTGATTCACCAATCACCTTCAAGAATAATTAGCAACTTCATCTGAATGTAATGAATATATACATAAAGACCCACATCCACATTCATTTCAGGATGCTGTTCAAAATTCCCCTTTTTTTAAACACCCCCCCAAAGACTTTCTTCAGCTTCCTTCACAGACCACACCTCACTTTTTCTCTCCCTGCTCACACATTACTGACCTCACAATCACATCATCTTCTCTGCGGCACAGGTCATCTAAATAGCATTCTTCTAGTTTATAGTGAAACTGTAGCCATGCTGGTCCCAGGATATTAGAGAGAAGGTAGGTGAGTTAATATCTTTTACTGGACCAACCTCCCTTGATGAAAGAGACAAGCTTCTGAACCACAAAAACAGCTCTGTGTGGCTCAAAATCTTGTCTCTCTCACTTCCTGTAGCTGTCCATCTTCTCACTGACCTCTCTGATTAAAACATTTCTCTCACTTGTTTTACCTGCTAGTTAAATCCCTGCATTTTCTTTAACTCTGAAATTCTGCTAAATTCCATTTAAATAATTTGTATGAAAGCTGCAGCTGTATCATAAATATCATTTTAACCTGGGTTTGAGTAGGGATTTGTATTGGAGATGGAGGATATTTAAGTGCAGATGATAAATTGGAGTAATTTCAGATTCTTATGCACAAAGAAAAACTGAAAACTTGCAATGCTTTTTGTTTTGATCTTAGTTGGATTTATTTTTTAAGTTAATCTGTTTTCAATTCTCTCTTGAATAAAGGATACCTAGAGCTTGGGATAGGAGATCTGTTACTAAAATGAAGCCACAAGTAAATTGACACATACAGAGTTGAGACAACATTGTCAGATACCAAATGCCACTGGCAGCATGCTGTAGTGGTTTAGTGAATATTCAAAGCATTACTTCTTAAAACAAACAAAAAATTAAAGGAAACATCATAAAGTAACTCCCTTATGGGCAATACCAAAATTAACCCCTGCAGGGTTCCCAGGGCTGGTATCTTCAGCTCAGCATACGGGAAGGGTATATATAGCACCCTACATTTACAGGAATATAAGGTGGTGACTTTTTTTTGAAATGGAGAAAGGGGATTTTTCACATTATTTGAAATTAAAAGAAAAAAAATCTTAACATCTTCCAGAGTTCTCTACCATGAAGTTGTCTGTAACCATATAGCAATTTAATTTCCCTGGGGAAGCCCACAGTTTAGCTAGCCTATTTAACCTAATCACAGGTCATTGTAAAACCAAAATGAAAAACAATGCGAAGCAGCAATGTGAGAATCATAATGAAGAACTGCCACATACACACAAACAACTGCTTCTTTCTAGTCTCACAAATGAAAAAATTATAAGGCAACGTGTGCTGAATATTAAATTTAACTTTTTATTCCGTGTCCTCAAATTTTATGATTTTTATTTAAGCAGTCAAAGAATAATTTTTGTAATAAATTATGCACCGTAAAAGATGCTTCTCCTCAAAACCAGTGGACGACCACCTGTTGTAGTCAAGTACACTAAAGAGTATTGCTTCTTAGTATTCTAAATGACCTTGCAGATTCAGTAATTTATGTAGGCATATGTTACTTTAAAGCAGTTTTGTCTTGATAATCCCCTTTTGCTTGCTGCTACATCAAAAATCGGCCAGGCATTATCCTTTGTCAGAAGCAGCACTGCACTTTTGTAAGAAAAATTTTCACAATGCACAGTAAATTTTGTGTGTCACTGGAATTTATTAAATACACAGATCACAGGGCTTTCAAAAGCTCGAGTATGATGTCTCCCAATTCAACACATGAAAGAAACAAGTGAATTCAGCTTACACTATTTATTCTGATGAGCCAATTAAAATCTAAAATGAAGTTCATGCACTCTCTTGCATGTTGATAAAGACTGCAGAAATTGATTGCTTCTGAACTCTCACTACGGATTCCGAGGGGACCGTCCTATAAAGCACCTTTACCACAGCTCACCCCCAAAGCAAAAATGTCTTCAGGTGAGTAGGGTTTTTTTTTGTTTTTGGTTGTTTTTTTAAATGTCACCCCTCTTCCTTTGCGTGCAACATTATTGCCTAGGTTAATGTTTGGTTGATTTGATGGCTAATCTTGTACCATGTGCAAACCATGCAAGGTTTTCCCCGCCCTTTTGCCCCTGGAGGGACAGCACCAGCATTTGAATTATATTTCCCGATAATGTGCTCATCACGGCAGAAAATTTCCCAAAGAAAATTAATTTTACTTTCTTCGCTGACAGCACTGAGAAACTCAGTGGTTTAATTGGACCTATCTACTGATGTCTTTGACAATGAGCATGCTCAGAAAAAAAAAAAAAAGAGAGACAGGTCTAGACCATTTGTTTTAAAGCAACACAAAGCTAAATAGTTTGTTCATTATCAACTCTGCATAGACATATTAGTTGGGTTAAGCGTTAAGATAATATCCCACAGCATTTTCTGCTAAAGACCATAAATCACCACCTATCAGTTTATCATACATCTTTTCTTAAACATTCCAGCATTTACACATTCAATACTTCTCAGGAGACTTGGCCAAATTTTCTTTTTTACATGCACTGAACATCAGTTTCCCTGAAGCAGGATTTTGCCAGCCCAATCCCATTGCAAATTATCTATCAGAAACATCATTTGTTCTCAAAACAGTTCCAGATACTGCTGCTGAGCAGTTATCACCTGTCCTAACACCATCACCATACACCCTCCCAATAATGACATTCCAAGCTAGATACTAAGGAATCAGCAGTATAGGGGAAATTGAGGGCCAAAAGCGGTGGCCATTTCTCTTAAGAGTAAAAAGATCATTTTTATGGGTATACAAAAGAGTTGACTCTGATCACCAGCTAACTGTTACAACAGACTATAAAACACATTGCTAACAAAATGTAGGGGAGCAGAAAAACCCTGGTAGCCATAGAGCCACTGAAATTATAGGAGAAGGGGGTTGTGTTAAAAAAAAAAAGATTTGGTTTGGAAATCAGACAGGCTCTTTGGGAAACCTGAGAAAAATCAGATCTTGATATGTGGGTGTAAACATTAAGAATGCTGTATTGATACAGCAAGAGAGCTAGGGAAACATGGATAGGATCTTAATTTATTGTATTCCTTGTTAAGAAAGATACTAAGAAAGGCAGGAAATTCAAAGTATGAATAACCAAATATATTACCCACAGTTTTTAATACAGCACACTGATAAAGTGAATGAGGACACTTATTGCTCATATTTACTGTGAATAGAAATATGTTTCTGATAAATGCCTTTTGATAGCCATTTTCTCCTACCAACTCAAATTTTCCCATCACACACCCACAAAACAAAAATCAAAAGCCACACAAAGTGCTGGTTTGTCATTGCCCCTCTGAGAATATTAAGTTTCCTGCTCTGCTTAATTTAGCTCAGACAAGACAAGCAGTATTTGCTCAGCAAATATTGTTTGTAATAAGTTTGACAAGCAATATTTTTGCCAACCTATTAACACCAGGAAAATATGTACAGTCAATAAGAGATGAAGAATTTGTTCAATTACTTCAAAACTGAGAGTTACAACCAGTGGATTATTATCCATTTAAACATCTTTTTCCACAAAATGTTAGACACTGGCCATTTACTAACAGTCTCCTGAGACAGATAAAGTAACATTTTGGCAATACAAACACCAACTTTAAAGGCCTGGAAAAAAATGGTTTAAGTATTGACTCTACAATTCACAACGTCAGATTATCCCCAATATACCGTAATGCACAAATATCTGATAGGAACAATGCAATGTATTTGTCAGCCAATTAAAATCCTAAACAAACATTTAACTTGCCCTGACTGATACTTGATATTAATTGAAATGGAAAGTATAGGATTACCCACAAATACTGGCCTACAGCAACTTATGAATAGACATACAAGTACTCAAGAAAGATACCATGTTCACTTGCCATGCCTTTGACCATATATTAAACAGCTCTCTTCCCCCCCCTCCGCCCCCATTTAAATTCCTCCAGGCTGACATCAGGATTAATGCACATAGATAATTTACAAGAAGAAACTTAATTGCTATGTACAATGTGGATCCTAGATTCAGTGCCTATGTAAACCTCTGCCATGGTCCCATGCTTTTTCAGGATACAAACCATCGCCCTGGACCATGAAAAACAGAGATACAAAAGAACCCCCTCATTCTCATCTCTTACCTCTAAGGCTTCCAAGGTATTGAAGCTGGCTATGGCAAACCCATCAATTAAATCCTCTTCTTGGGAGCTCGATTCCCGTCTCCTGCGCCTCGGAGGTCTGACATTTCTGGCGGCGGAAGCCTGGTTTTTGGGATTGGTACAGTTTTGGCTTGTATTTTCCTTGCCGGGGCTTTGCTCCTTTTCGGATGCCGAAGAAGGACTTTGATTTCGGGGGGCAGTAGCTTCCCTTCTCCTCACGCGGTCCCTTTGGGACCTTGATCTCCTGCTCTGCCTTATTTTCCCATCCATTTCCAAAAGAGGAAAAGAAAAAGGGAAGGGGGGAGATGTAAAAAAAAAAAAAAATCACCCCCCTTCCTTACTCACCACTTCCCCTCCCCAGCCCCCGGAGCCCTAAAAATCCTGCTGTTCAGACCCTCGGATCCAGGGCGATTATAATCCACAGGGCAAGGCTGGGTGGTGGTGGGGCGGGGAGCGGAGATAAAAAATTAAATCCACGGAATGACCTTGACAAAATATCCCCCCTCCTCTCCAAAAACTGTGGGCTTGCTTGGTTTTTTTTAAAAATAAATAAATCAAAAAAAAAATCTCAGCCTCTCGGATTCACGCGGGCAGGCGGCGGCAGAAGACGGAGACCCAGGCGAGCTCGACCCGGCTCGGGATAATCCAGCGGCGGCTCCGCGCCCCCACCCCCGGGGCAGCGACCGGCTCCAGCCCCCGCGGCGAACCTCCGGCGGGGGGCGGCCCCACGAGCGCTCGCGCCGCAACTTTGTTGCGACGCGGAGGAGAGAAAATCCCGCGGCGGCCGCCGCCGCCTGCAGCCCCCGCGGCCGGGCACGGCGCCCCCGCCCCCGGGCACGGCTCCCCGGCCGCCCCCGCCCGCCCGTC
>ML675640.1:3864103-4125587 GCA_007922155.1 Mesoclemmys tuberculata
CCCCCTGAGTTCCTCATATACTGCTCCATCCGTGGGCCTCTGCTTCACCTCTCACCCTCGCTACTCCATTTTGCTATTCTGTTAACCCCCAGGCCCTTATGCATTGTTTGGCTGTTGTTTATAACCACCTTCCCTCACCTGCTGACCCATGCTCCACCTTGTGCCCTTCGGCTCCCTAGCTTTACCACACATAGAGCTTTACCACTGCTACCTCCAGCTTCCACCTGTGGCAGTCCCCAGGCCCATTCCTAGGAGTAATGGAATAAAACTATGCAAGGGAGACCAGAGGATAAGCATCAGGAAAGACTTCATAGGAGAAATGGGAAAAATCTGTGAAGGTGGTTCAACACTAGCTGGGCAAACTGTCAAGGAACCTGTGGAGTTATTCCCCAGAGGAAGTGAGGGAAGCCAAGAAACCTTCCCATCCCAAATCCTGGTTCCTTGCACTCCTTATGCACAAGGTCTAGGAAAGTGAAACATGGACTGTGGTGTTAGTTTCCCCAACTGGTGTCTCCTCTCCACCCTAATGAGAAGAACGATGCTGGCACCTGGATGCCCAACACCCTCTTATAAGAGGCTATGATTGAGGTCCATATTTTGCTCAGATTTCCTCAAAGTCCTCGTATTCCTGCCCTAAGCACTGTAATGAAGCAACTAGAAGCAGTGTGTCAATTCTCAGAAGTGGCTGGTGGTGGTCATTCTTTCCCATCCCCAACAAAGCTATTAGTATATAGCCACAACCTTGCCATGGTCTATTTAAACACAAATCCTACATAAAAGGGCTTTAAAGTCAACCTTTAAACAAATCTAGTTTAGAAATGTCAAATAAAAGTAATTTAAAATAAGGGGCAGAAGTTCTGTATTTAGTATTATGCTGCGCAATGCAAATAGGCATTCATTCCTTGTGCACCTTTATCATGCTTGTATTGGTGTCATCTGTGCCCTAATAAAATCATATCATTTATGTGCCAATTAAGCAAGGAAGATAGCTAAATTTAACAGCTTCCTTTGGTAATTACAGATAGTTAAAGTTATCTGCTTTGACTTTGCTAGATTGTATAGTTCAGAGAGACTGTTTTTTCCCTTTTCTGTATCTTTAAAAGACTTGGGTCTGTAAAATTAGAGCTCCTTTGCATTTTAAGGCTTAAATTAAGGACTGCAGGGTGGTCATCAATAAAGGAACTTGATTTAGATGTAACTTACTAAGTAATGGATGAAGTTTAAAAACTTTGTTTTACAAACATTTTAAGAGTTAGTTGTTGAGCAGACCCTTTAATCTGAACAAATAAGCTATTTTTACGTATGCAATACTGTGCCTTCCCCCTATTTTAAGAAGTAATTTATATCTTGCTCTTGCAGAAGAGTATTGTCATAAAGAGATAAAAATAACAGGTGACTTTAACAGTTTGTCTTAGTAGTGCTAATTTCAATCATTCTGATTTTTAGTGCACTTGTCATTAATATGCATTTCTATTTTGCTTCTGTTCACTTTTGCTGACAAGCAAGGATGGTGAAAATTGCTTGTGATCATAGTCATCAAGATTCTCATCCCAGATATATGTTTACTTGTATGAGCTTGATGTTGCAGCAGGTTTCACTTGAGTTTGCCTTCTTAAGAAAATTGTGGAGAACTGATTTAACATTAACTTTAATGATTCAGCAGTGGTAAAAAAAATATTAAGAAAAGCTACCTATAGTAATCATGTTTATGGGAAAACCCTAATTTATACACACACCTATTTTTGTTTAAAGGTACGGCATAAGGGTTGACTAATGAAATTAAAATCAAACATTGATACCTATTTGAAATAATAGCTATAGATCAATTGTGCCTTTTCCCCCTACCAAGTCAATTTAATGTTTTCAATAGACATATCTACAGTGATTTTTCTGTATCCACGTAATGATATTCATCATATTATAACTGGGTGAATGATAATGGATCAGAGGGAATGAAAACAGATGGATGTTAAAACAGACAATTCTGCACCATGATCCTGGAAGCTCTCCACTGCTGCTAGTCTGTTCATTCAGTTTTATAATTTTATTAGACATTCCACCAATAGGAAGGCCTTCATTAATTCTGAATGTACTGGAAAGAAACCTTTTAGGCTATAGCTTTTTTGGTACATAGACAACAAGAGCCAAATTCACTGTTGATTCAAGGGGGTGAAAATCCATCAAATGGAAGCTAATGTAAGATTTGAGAAGAGGGAAGACAGGGTCAATGAGACAAGGAAAGAAACTTTGTGACTATATTTTGGATAGCCTGAAAACAGTCAAATATCTATGACACCAAAACATCTGAAGCCTGGCTTACACTGGGGAAATTTACAAAAAAACATCCCACCAGTTCAGTATAGACTTAGCCTATGATAACATCAGCAGTTCATTTGGTCTGGTTTTCCATTTTCAGTGATCACATACACATAAGTTTAACTATGTATGTAACAAAAGCCACTTGAGTCAACGAACACTGATCCATGCCATGTGACAGGTGTACAACCTTTTATAATCTTGGCCTGTGTCAGGTAACTGGGACAAGGAAATAAAGATCAAGTATCTTAACGGCTCTTCTTTATTACAATATTGATCCTATCCTATTCTGGCCCATGATCTTGCCTCACAACATCTCATTCCACTGCCAATGAGAATGAGGCTCTCTGCTTCAGAACACACAGGGGGCCCAATTCTCAATTCCTCCATTCCCATACAGAAATGGAGGGTATGGGAGAGGAGATGAGGAGAAAGATGGCTTTGAGCCACCTTTGCACTCTGTCCTGCGAATCTAATTGGGTCCTGGTGGGGTTGCTCTAACTTACACTCTCTGCTTTCTGGAGCCCTATAGTCATAGAACATTGCACTCCAGCCAGACCCTATCTTGCTGCAAAGGGAAGCTAGGAGCAGGGCTTCAGTTTAAAGCAGTGGTTCTCAACAAAGGTACACATAGCTCTGTGGGAACACAGAGGTCTTCCAGGGGGCACATCAACTCATCTAGATATTTGCTTAGTTATTTTACAACAGGCTACAAAAAAACACTAGCAAAGTCTATACAAACTACAATTTCGTAGAGACAATGACTTGTTTATATTGCTCTCTACATACTTGATACTGAAATGTAAGTACAATATTTATATTCCAATTGATTCCTTTTATAATTATATGGTAAAAGTGAGAAAGTAAGCAATTTTTTAGTAGTGGTGTGTTGTGACACTTGTATTTTTATGTCTGATTTTGTAAGCAAGTAGTTTTTAAGTGAGGTGAAACGTGGAGGTATGCAAAACAAATCAGACTCCTGAAAGGAGTACAGTAGTCTGGAAAGGTTGAGAGACTCTGGTTTAGCATTTATACTTAATTTTATGCTGTCAGAAAAGCATGAAGAGGATTGGGATAGTTGAGAATCTGGCCAAAGTTCTGCAAAGTTTCCCCTTCCATGCATGGCCTTTCTGTAACTAGCCCCCAACATAGCACAGTAGAGCCATGTGGTCCCAATGAAGATTGCTGTGCCCCTGGGAAGTTGGAAGTGGGGGGAATTGGCTTAAATGACTTGGAGAGATTAAATAAATTAAATACAAGACTACTTAACATAATGAAAAGACAATAGAAACTATGAGGTGCTACATTTCAGTATTCTTATGTTAAATAAGCTACTTTAGGTGAAGTTTTGTTTTGCTTACTACTTATTATTCTTGTCCAAAAATGGGCTGGTTTTAACTGGTTACTACCTTCACCCCTCATATGAACTGGCTTTAATCACTTACTTCACCATTGCCATTTCCAGTGAAAATATATAATCACTGTCAAAGTACAAAGTATCATTACAAATAATTAGTTGCTTCCAATATAACAACTCAGCTCATAAATCTTGACTCTTTGGCTTTGGTTTTGGAGAGAGAGTCCTTACCTGCTACATTTTCAAGACTCTGTTAATTGACATGAAATTGTATTTAGAATTAAATTTGTTTTAACAGTTCTAAATCATCCCAGTAAATCAGCTTCAGCCCATCTGCTTTGTAAGGGTTCAAATATGCTTTTTACCTCTGAGAGAAAAGCATCTAATCATTTATTCACCCATTGTAAGATCTAGCCTATTCTTGGTTTGCTAAATCCTCAGCTATTCCCATATGCTGAAGTTAGGAAGATAATATATTCAATGTCTGGGAAGTAGTAGGTAGTGGAAGTATGGTCCATGTCATACTGGCATAAGAGTTTCTAGCTATAGCAATTCTCATATTCACTTCTTTTCCTGATCCAGAATCTTGTAGGGCACAACACATTCAACTTAGTTAGCCAGTCTCAGCTGCCAGTGAGCAGGAAGCACATAGTCAAATGCTGACTTGCAGGTCAACAAAAAATGAGCCAGGACAAATCTTCCAGTAAGAGAGGGATTCTCAAACCTACATGATGATGGTTCGGATGTTAACCTTTCCCCTGCTGCTGGGTGAAGGGGGATAGCCTTTATGTTGCCTGGTTGGTGTTTTCAGAAAAGATGGCTTTTCCCTTCCCCTCCTGGTGGGAGAAAGTGAAGCTAAAGGATATTATACATAACTTTTATACAGTGCTTTTCATCCACAGGGCTCAAAGTACATTAAAAAGAAATGTCAATATCATTATCCCCAGTTTACAGATGTGGAAATGGAGGAACAGAAATAGAACCCTGGACTCCCAAGTCTCAGTTCAGTGCACTATACACTTGGCCATGCTTCCCACCCACATAATGAGAAGGTGGAATGCACCCCACTTCCCACGATAATGAATGGTAAAAAAGCGATCTGAAACATTTCACCACTCCTTGTCTGCTAGGCACCTTCTCTCCTCCCTCTGGTCTGTCTTTAAAAGGTCACTTCTTCCAGGACACTACCTAGTTCTCCTATCAAAAATCACTCCACGCCCTCCTTCCTCAAACCATTGTTCTGTATTTGGCTTTACTTGGCGTCCCTCAGGCCCTAGTCTCAGAACTGGTTCCATGTGGGCAGACACCTGATCTCACATGAAGCCCCCTTGACAAGTGATGCTCTGTAGAGGCAGAGAAGTCTATATGCATCAGATTTTAGAAGACTAAACACTTCAGGGTAGAGACCACATCCTACATGTGTAAAGCGCCATGTACATTTTTACCACTGCATACACAATTAATATATTCTGCTTAACTAGCGAGTCCCAAATCTCCTTGGACTTGGTAATCAAATAATTGATTTTTATGTACTCTTTTAGGACAATATTGAGGTATGCAACCACCTTCTTCTCTAGTCCCCACAGTACACAGTATGGTGCTAGAACTTTTATGGGCAAATGAGAACCAGCATTTTTCTCTAACTCTATCACAGTCTTCATAGTCAGTGAGAATTTTAGAGTTCCCTCAACAGAGGCTGGCAGGGAGTGTGAACATCATTAACATATGGTCAGCTGCTTATGATAAAATAAACAGAGAATAAAACATTTCTGCAAATATTTTCTCCATTCACGTTTTGTTTCTTTAAAGCAACTGTAGGTGAGAAATTGTGTCTTAATTACAGTATCTGGAAGTGAGACATTTACTAGTAACTAGGTAACTACTGATATGGCCTTCTCTGCACTAGGGGTTTCAGCTGTCAGCACAACTGCAGCAGTAGAAACCCCTAATGTAGACATCATGATATATGATTTGCACCAGGTCAGGTTACCGCTGCTTGAAGGTAGGATTATCTGCACTAGTGTTAATCAGAATTCTGCCCAGTCTGTAGCCGATGGCTGTAACAGACAGAAATCCCCAGAGCAGGCAAGGTCTAGGATATTCCTCCATGGGGCACACACATGTTCTCCCCTGTCTCATACATTTGTGCGTCCAAACTAACTTTTCAAGATTTACATAAGAAGTGGATTGATTGTGAATAGCTGCATGTAAATATATAGAACAAAATACGCTGCTTTTAATGAACAACAATCCTGTGCCATCTGTCTGGAAACATTTTTCAAAATCCAAGATGAATTGGAGAGGCTCAATGAGAGAAAAGGGGAAAAGATTCCAAGGGATTAATACATGTTTTCTAAATGTGAATAAGTACTGAAGTGCTCTCAACATACAGCACACAATTTTTCATGTGTGCCTCAGATAGATTAGTATCAATCTCCTTTCTGATTCACTGATTGCATTTCACTTTTGCACAGGAAGTTGTCTCAATTTATGGGGGGTAGAGGATGCTTCATATTGAATTTCAGAAAGCCTTTCATGAGACAGTAGCCTGCCACAATCCTGTGTCACAGAACTTCCCTTGGAAGCATATATTTCTCCCTCATAAGTCTTTTGAATGTTTTTATAATTGCACGTTTCGAGAGAGTTAAATCAATAATAATCTGTACCTTTCTAACCTGAAATGCAAGCTCTGCAATGCAGGAGATCAAGCTGTGCAATTAACTGTTGTCCTTTTCAAACCAATTTCAGTGAGTATTTATCATTTACTGTATTCTATTTGCATGCCATTGGAATGTAACAGTGCAACTGAGCACAACTGACTAGAACTATGAAATCATTACAGCTATGGCCCTCTACCATCCTACTGGTCAAATCTCAAGAGTTGCTAAACACAGTAATCACAGACATTAGGCACCACTCAGAATTTGACAATAACATTTGATTTATCATGCACCCCAGTCAAAGGAGTGGAGAAAGGATTTATTCCTCCATCCTCACTTTCATCACTTGTTGCCTTTGCTAACACAATACACAAACCTTCATTGCAATAAAAGTTGTTTGTTTAAAATGGAATTTCTCAACACTGCAATATATTCTTAAAATAAGAGCTCTCTCAATTGGTGTGTGGTCAGCAAAAGCGGGAAAATTGTTTTGTGTGGGAAAATAAGTTGCACATTACTATGTTTGTGTGGGAGTTGTGAGCAATATTATAAGGAGTGAATAGATTGGCATTTGACTGCTAGACAGTTTCCACTGCACTACAATGTCTCTTATTTTATGCCCTGGGTTTCACAGTAACCTATATACTCATGCTGATGACTGAACATCATGATGACAGGTTATTGTTCCTAAACTAATTAATTTTATGCAAACTTTTCTAATAATCTACTTGAAAAATAGCATTAATTTACTGTAAACCTATAAGAATCTGAAGCTTCAGTAAAATGATAACATTGGCTTACAGAATCAGACTCCCTTTCCTGCTATTTCAGTATGAGACTCTTATCATAGGATATTTGCTATGTTGGTCATTTTAGATTTTAAGCTTGATTTGCGACTTTCCCCAACAGTAATTGAAAACTGGAATTTCCTCAAGGACTCTGCTTTATGGCTCCGAACCAGCACAGAACTGCACTGTATGATGCTAATTTCTATTAGGTCTGTTGCAGTGGCACTCAACTCACAGCTTTCTGTTTGCACATGGCTCTCCAGGATCTAGCTCAGAGGAAGGGTTGGTCACTCCTGTTGCTAGACTGCGGTCTAAGGAACAGTGAGTGAAGCATGGATCACAGCATTTCCTGAAATGCTTGATACACATAAGGCAGCGAAGGGAGCACTGAACAATGGCACAGTAATGGAAACCTCTTTTCACTGGGGATCATCCTTCCTTACAGCAACCACAAGAAGGGAAAGGAAAGAAGAAACATACCAGTCAGTTGCAGGGGGAAAGGAACCTTCCTTCCAGCAGCTAAGAGGGACAGGAACCCTCTCTGCCTTCATTACTTAGCAGCCACAGAGAAGAGGGGAATATGATAATATTGCATTGTGACTATCGGTATGTAGGGATATCAAGTTGTTACAATGCAACATCCTCATGTGCAACATCACAACGTAATTGCTTTACAAAGCAACACTGGGACTTCACCCCACTTGAGATGCCATTGGGTGACAAAGGTGTTTCGTCAGTTGTCAGAAGCTACCACGGCTCTAAGAGATTGAATGCCAGTTCCCAGTCTACAGAAGCAATTCCGAGAAGTTACTCAGGATTTTTCTGGGGGTTTTTGTTTGTGTTGTTTAAGAGAAAGTGGGATTTCTCCTTAGAAGCAGAGTTTTTCTTCTTCTTTGCTATTGATCTACACACCTATTTTAAATTGCCAGAAGAGAAATGTCTTGGGATGTCTGGCTCCCTTTACACCGACTGACCGCATCTATTCCTCCTTGTACTGAGGGGTCATAAGTCTCTATGGAGAATGACCCCTAGAGAAGCCAGGTGTGGAAACTCCCAGGAATCACCTGTAGGGATTCAAATTGCAGTTCTCAGAATAATGTGTGGGTTGACACAGTACAATAGTGAGCTAGGGCCAAATCCTACTCACATTAGCTTCAAGAGGCACTACTTTGTGTGAGCAAGACAAGCAAGATTTGGCCCTTTCAAGAGCGGAGCTACCGTATGGAATTAGGGAGGGGGAAAAATTAAATAATATAGTAGGGAACTCATCTCTGCTGCAGGAGCCTTCAGAGGATAGAAACAAACAGTACATTATTTATGTGCTCTTATCAGGTTTCTCAGTGCATTATGTAAATGTTAATCAAGGTGAAATTGAACTCAATCATGTCTAAATGCAACCTACATTTATCCTTGTAATATTCAAGCAGAGGCCAGCAACTAACTGGTCTTCTGACAGAGGCTCTGAGGTTTCCTGCCTTTTCTCACAGCTTCAGTGCTGTCCTTATGCACAGGCACATAATGAACTGGTTGGAGTCCCAAAAGCCGATGCTGTCTCTACATCTCCCAAGTCCAGATTCATGTTCCAGCCAAAACTGTGCATAAGAAAGACTTCTAGGGTAACTCTGATTTCAGTCTTAACTATGGAGAAATTACTGTGTCTCCGTAATGCTACATTCCACCTTGTTTTCTAGAGCGTCACATTGAATCTGTGTGGTTAGGCCAAAAAAGGGTATTAACTAAAAAAAGATCTCTGCTTTTTCTGATTTAAAGGACAAAAAGAAAAAACAAAAAATTTTGCATCAGAGGGATGGTTATCTATCCAGGAACTTAGAAACACAATCCATCCAGCACTCTGAATTATGGTACAAGTCTGGAAGAAAATCTTGCGAACACCCAACGTGAGACAATTTCTAGTAACATCTGCCACATCACACTACACATCTTTTTAAAAAGGGGTCTTAAAATGACCCCCCATATTTACCTAGAAAGTACAATGCATTCTTCTACAGCTAGAATTTTAAAGTGCAATTTCAGCATGCTGTCAGAGAACATTAAAATTCACTGTTTTGTTCTGAAGCTGCCTTCTGCCCTTGTGTTCAGCTAACCATATTTTTAAAGAGTTCTTTTTTTATTACATTTTTCATATACAAGTAGAAAGTGTGCTAGCAGCTAACTAAGGTCAGAACAAAAGCCAGTTACATTTATTTTGTATATGTGGGGTTTTTTTGGTTCAGAGATAATACAGCCCTTTGAAAAAGACTATAACAAGAACACTTACAGAATAAATATAGTGCTCAGATTGACTCTGAATACTTTCAGCTATACGAATGAGTGCAGTTGTATCTTACAATGGTCTCAACAAACTGAACTGGACAGTATGTGGATTCCTTCTCTGCTATGAGTCCTTCTGGGCAGTAAAAAAAGAACCTGTAATAATCAGGGCTTTCTATAAGGCTGTAGAGGAAAAAAACGAACAGGTAGGTGCCTACCTGCTTGGGTATGGAAGATAGGGAAGAAAGCAGCCAGTCACTACATAATGCCACCCCAGAACTAGAACTGCTCAGTTCTATCTAATTTAAAGGACTAGCCCCAGAAAGGCATGCTGGGAAAAAGAGGCTACTATAAAAACACAGCACTACACTAAGCAATGATAGTACTGGCTAGAATTGTAGTGTAGAGGGGTGGGAGTGTGTGCTGTTTTAATACTGTGATGACTACAGCATTATTGCATTTCGTTTGGATTGTAGCTATGCATAGTGCTGTAGGGCTTAAGCTGAATGTTTTCCCATAGCTTGTGTCAAAAGGGAATTTGTTTTACTCTGGAGGTTTACTTTTACTATTCACCATTTTCTTTCTTTAAAACGTCCTGAGAGCCAGTGCACAAACACAGGGGATCATAGATACAGACAGCATTTATTTTTAGGGCCCACTTTAATGCTTGGCTAGAATAGTCTGATGATGAGGGCCAGTTTACCCTTATATACACAAAGGTGTTTGTATAACTTATTGGTGGGCCCCCTTGAACCTGTGGAGTGCTGCTCCCTCTAGCATTACTGGCTCACTTAACCCTCTGGGCTGCCCAGCTGCAGAGCTCAGTCATGCATTGCAGCATTAAATGAGTTTCACGATTTTTTTTTCTGTCTGGCCACTGCCCAGAACAGATGCAAAGTAACACCTGACAGCATAGGCAAAGCAATGACAATGCTTCAAGACACTAATAATAACTGTAGAACTGCAGCAGTCTTTCTTCGTCCTTCTTTTTATTAGATTTCCCAGTTTAGAAAGGAAAAAAGGCGACCACTCTGGCACAGTTTATCCTTAAAAACCCACATTTCTGAGCTGTTTAATCACAAAATTCAGTGCACATTGGAGTCAACACACCAGGAATGCTACCACCATAATCTCTTTAAAGAACAGTTGATACCTCAACAGTGGGGGGAAAAATCCTATTTAGAAACACTCCTTGGTGGCAGAGGTTACAAGCACTAAGAGGGTTCCATGGGGGTGGGGTTGACACTGGATCATTAGCGGATCAAAGTAGCTGAGAACTCCCCAGGAAAGCAGATTGGCAATTCTGAGATTTTCTGTGTCTCTCTTCCTTTTTTCTTTGTTACTAAGGAAATCTGCATTGAAACAGGATCTGTGGGGATCTTCAAGACTCCAGTAAGGAAGCTATCATATTTTCTGTTTTTCTCTTCCCTTGTTCTTAAGGAAAATTTGCATTGGAAAAGATATCTGTGGGGGATTCTTAGGGCTAAGCTATGACCAAAAGGGAATTGCAAGGAAAGGAAAAAAAAATACAGGGCCCAATTCTGACATGAGTAGTCCTATTAACTCCAGCTGGACAATCCACATGGGTAAGGACTGCAGGGTTGAACTCATACACAATAGGAGCCCATTGGTCCTACAGAAATCAAAGGCAAACCTGGGACTGGAACAGAATCAAACTCTTTGTTTTCTTAAGGCGTTATCTGCTTATTCCCTGCCTAACTTCCCAGTTCTCTAAGACATCATAATATTTAACACAGCAATCAGCTGTGAGATCACAAACACATAGGATTAGGCTCTAGGGTATCTGGTTTTGTTCTGATAGTCTCATAGACTTTAAGGTCAGAAGGGACCATCGTGATCATCTAGTTTGACCTCCTGCACATTGCAGGTCACAGAACCTCGCCCACCCATTCCTTAAAGAGACCCCTATTTGGCTGAGTTACTGAAATCTTCAATTCATGGTTTAAAGACTTAAAGTTACAGAGAATTCATCATTTACACACGTTTAAACCTGCGAATGACCTGTGCCCCATGCTGCAGAGGCAGCTGAAAAATTCTGACAGTCACGTATTATTACTGGAAAAATAAGGGACAGAGAGGTTAAATGAGTTGCCTAAAGGGTCGTATTTACAAAAGTGCTTAGGAGCCTCAGTCTTTATGTAAGTCCCAAATCCTGAAAGGTATTTAAGCACCTAACTCCCATTGAAATCAATGGAACTTAGGTACCTAAATCCTTTTGAGGAGCTGAGCCTAAGTGACTTTTGAAAATGGGACAAGGTCACACACCAAGTCAGTGGTAGAGTCAGAATAAATCTCCGGACTCCCAAACCTATGTGCACCTGACCACACTTGAGGAATAACAGAGAGAATCGGCCTGGCCAGAAATCCTACTTTCATGAAATCGTATTAAGCATTAAACAACAAGAGGGGTAAACAAAACAAACCAAAAACAGGAAAAAAACCTACAAGGAAGTGGAGACAGAATAGTTTTTCAGTAGAATGAATTGGAGATAAAATATGGGCAGCATTTTAAGGGCCCTATTTTGCCCTCATATGGCTCAGAATTCTTTGCGATTACATTTTCTCTGAAAATTTCAATGCAGTAAATAAGTGGCTAGAATGTAGTAAACATGTTGGGCAACTTGAAAAAGTAGTCCACGAGAGGGTTGGCAGAGAATATGGTCTTACTCAGTAAGGTAAGTGGGGAGAGAATGCAAAAAGAAGGAATAAGTGTCCTCAGTAAGCTAGTATTTTCCTCTCCGAGAGTGTTTGAAATCTTAGAACAATTGGGCATGTACATTGAAAATGCTCTCTCTCCTCTCCAGGCCCCACCTGCACTAGTGTAATTAACTAACAGGTATAAAGCTCCCATTTGCCTTAGCAGTATTGCAGGGGACGCCATTTCACACAGCTATATTGTTCCCGATTAAATTTACCCTAAACATTGCACAAAAACATTTTTCTCTCTAACATTAGTTATGCAGGTTCTTGTGACCTTTAAAAATTATTCCTCTTCTAAGTCTTGCAATTGAACTCTATCTCCCCATTCACCTCCTGTGTCCCTAATTCCCGGGGCAATGGTGAAATACAGATTCTTGTTTCTTAGCCATTATCCTCTGATAGAATTACCCTCCAGGACTCCAGCATCCGGTATCAATTATTCTTCTTGAACAGAGAAGGCAGGCATCTGAAGATGCAGGATCTGTTCCATTACCCAAGAGTTTGCATTGGCACCAGGATGAAATGAAGGAGCTTTTAGGGCACGAGAACCATATGCATAGGACAGCCTGCATTTCCTGTGCATATCTGTTGATGGCAGAACATAATGTACTACAGTTTAACCCAGTGGTTCACAATCTGTGGCCTGGGGGCCAAAAGTGGCCTGCGGGGGTTTTCAGAGTGGCCTGAGGTTCCCCTCCCGCTGGCTGCAGAAGGGAGCTGCTGCGTAAAAAAACAGGTGGAGTGTATTTCCATGGGGCTACAAGACAGATGCAGGCTCCTTGCTGCAGCCAAGAGGATGAGAGATCACTGCTCTCTTCCCCTGGCTCCAGCAAAGAGCAAAGCGCTTTGCCTGGGTCCCTAGGTGCTGTGGTCTCTGCTGGAGCCAGACGGAGGGGAGCACTGATCTTCTATCCCCCTGGCTGCAGAAGGGAGCCACTTCCAAGGAACCCAGGTGGCACACAGAGGGCTGTGCGAGGCATGCAGTTTCCCTGCTGCAGCCAGGGAGATGGGAGATCAGTGAGGAGGCAGCTCACACCTCTTTGCAAAGTCATAAATAAGGACAATGCAAAATAGATTTGCTCCAGCCTGCCTCCTGGTCCATATCTTTCCTGGCTCCCATCTGTGCTCACAATGTTTGTCTAGCTCTGTCATGTATCAAGCCTTCTTACTGCTGCTGGTGAAAGCACCTTCCCTTGCTCTTCAGCAGATCCTGCTGTCTGGAGCTGCCTCCCTGCATTTGTCTGCCTTATCCACTCTGTGTCTGATTTCCAATATCAGCTGAAAATGTATCTTAATTTCTCTCTTCTCAAGTCCTGAATGTCTCTATCCTTCTGCCATTATTTACTTATACCTTACATAGTTACCTTATAACTATGTTTTTAAACTGCCATGCATTTTAGAATACAGTAATTAGGAGGGCTGCTGTACAAAACAAAAGTCGTGTTGCATTATATACAGATGCCCAAGAAAAAATATTTTTCCATAAGAACAAAGTGCAAATCATTTTTAAAAATTATATTTTGCAAGCTTTGAGAAGATGCAAGATCCGATAGTGAGATGGTTTGGGGGAGTAGGAACTGAGGCAGGAGGAGAAGGTTAGCTTTCAGCAGTTCTGTTAATCTCAGTTCTGTTAATCTCCCAGTTTATTAGAAGAGAAGCGAAACAGCATAAATTTTTACAGAGCTCTTGGGGCCACATTTTCAGTCAGTGTAAATCAGAGCAGTTCCGATGACTGCAACAGAGCTATGCTGATTGATGCCTGCTGGGGATCGGGCCCTTTGTGTTATCCTTTTCATTTACTGGTAGCCAGATCTTTAAAAACGAGCCTATTAACCCACAGCTCAGAATATCCAGGAACCTTTCCATTGTAAAACTATCCCAGGCTTTCTGAATCACAATATATTATCCAGGGGATGGGTTCTCTCTCTACTGGCCTTCATCACCTTAGGATTGAGCTCCTAACAATCTTTTATTGCAGATAACCTCCTAATGCTCCTCTTAGCAGGAGAGTATTACCCTCATCACCCCTACAACACAGATGGGCAACTGAGGCACAGAGAGATTAAATAACTTGTGTAAGGTTACAGAGCGGCGCATGGAAGAGTGGGGCCTAGCACTCTGATCTTCCCTAGTCCAAGGCTAGTGTACTAATCACTGGACCACTCTTTCTTTTTCTCAGCATGTCCCCAGAGCACATCTTGATGCTCTCAGAAGGTGTGAAAGCATTTTTGGACCCAAAAGAAGACCCCAAATCTCATTAGCATTCATTGGAAGTTGGGTTCCAAACTCCCTTAGGCACCTATGGAAAACTCAGCCTAAAATCTGGGACCGATGTTTCTGTGCTTTGGGACAGATTGTCCTACCAAATATGGACAAAGGTACCTTCCACCCACATAAGCTCCAGCCACTCATTGGAGACATCCTTTATTAAACAAGAGGCTATTGGGTACCATGGCAATGAGAACTTGACATTTTCTTTTTACTGCTGAGCATATGGAAGTGTAACCTGTCCTACGCCAACAAAGACACCAATGCTCTAGCTGAATTAGCTCATCTGGAGCCCTTTCTCATTTGTTTATTTAATTACATTTGTCTTTCAAATCAAGTTTAAATCAGTTGGCTCTATCCTTTTGAAATGATGCCCTTGTAGCCTCATCACCTTTGCTGGGTCTGTAAATGGGTCTGTTTCTCAGGAGGCGTGGAATAGGATATTGCAATTTACATACAATTAGTTTAGCTACATGGAAAATCATTTCCAATGTCATATAGTTTTCTCTCCTTTAATTAACTGTCTTCCTCTTTGCAGACCCATTCCCCCTCTTCTCCTCACTTGGAGGAAAAAAAGGCATAATTGTGTCTCCTTGAGGGAGGTAAAACATTTTAAACATTAAATATACTGGGGAGGGAATTGCAACAAATCTGTGGCTATATAGTTGTTACCATGGCCAATGAGAACATCACAGCAGCATTAAGGATGGAACTCCCATCTTCTTGCTCTGAAAGCACCAGCAGCAAGTATTTGAGATGAAGGAGAATCGCCATTGGATGGTAACACTATGGAGTCAATGACACAGTTTAACCATTCTGCTCCACTGATTGGAGAGCAGTGTTGCTGTTCAGTACTTTTTATACAGTACTTCTGCTGTGCATTTAATGAGCAGGATTTATTTATTTTAGCGATATGCTTTAACCTTTTAAGATTGTCGCTTTGCTAAAGAGAAAACAAGCAAAGCAAAAAAAGCCTAAACAAACCAGAAAATCCACATGATTTCCAGATGTTCTGAAACCTTTACATCGTTTCCCTGAATAATTGCGAAGAGTTGGCATTATAATGAAATGAAAATATATTAAGTCACTAACTAAAGCGTGAAGTGGGCAAAATGATGAGAGTGTCATGTGTAACAGTCAAAATCAATGCAATTGAATCAAAGTGATTTTTGTAAAGCCCTTTCTTGTGTGGCTCAGGTTATACTACAAAGGCACTGCGGCGTCAGGGGCACTGCCCTCTAACTCTTAAGTTTAAAAAACACAGCTAATTTTGATTTTCAAACCAAGTGCCAAAATACATGTGCTTTGCATGCCAAAATGGCCAGACAAGACGCACCTCCCCACCCGACTCTCCGCTCCGCTGGATTAAGCAGGATGAAAGCCTGAAATAATCATACTGTACTGAGTACTGGATGCCACTGCAGCAGTCTCAATAAAACCCAGCAGGACACTTGACATTGTATATTTCCAAGCAGCAAGTCGTAAATCTACATGTGTGTGTAATCCTTCGCACCCTTAGTCTGCCAGAAACAGAAACACTGCTGCACAATTGCAGGTGCTAGTAAGGGAAATAACGCACAGGCCGCTGCCTTGGGGGGACAGATTTCTGCTGGGGAAAGTGGAAAGCAACTTGAATGATGTATGTAATTATGCTTGAATCATATTATACTAAACATGGCTCCTATGCAGGGCTCTGTAATTACGGAGAGTCCCCAAAATCTGAGTTTAAAAGCAGATATGTGTGTATATGTGCAACAATAGTTGCCTATGTATAATTGTACTGTTTAGAGGCTGCTATAACAGGCCCCAGTTCAGTAGTCCAGCTCTAATCAGTGAAGCACTTATGCAGGTACCTACTTTATAAACCTAAGCACACACTTAAGTGCTTTGCTAAACAGGGGTGGATTTAAGCACATGCTTAAATATTTTGCTGAATGCAGAATGAATTCAGGGTTTCTTGTGTCATCACCCACATAAAAGTACTTTGCTTAATACTAACTAAGTCAGATGTATCAAGGGCAAATGCCAGAGGGAGATGGAGAGGATTCTATCCACATGGTGAATCTGGACTCATAATAAGCGTTTCTTTATCATGTGTCGTACACGCACTGGTGTCAATGGGAATCTTGTAGGCCTATCAGAACACCACAGTCCAGATTGTAGAGATGATTCCAATTTGGGACCTTTTATCCTATCAAACACAGGGCTTGGATTAAATTGGATCTGGTTCTGAACAGCTCCTGGTTTGGGGTTAGACTTTTGCATAATAAAAATGACTCATTTTGTTCCTAGTTTTGCTCATCTCTAGCCTAGCTGGGGGGTATAAGTATGAGGCAGCCATTTGCTCTGGCCATTAATACAGGCTAAAGATCTAGTGGATCCTCTGTTTTCCAGCTGGAAAATGATGGCCAACTCTGTGACCATTCTTTAAAGGTCTCCATGCTGCAATGGGTAGCAGCTGATATTACAATTCACCTCAAGTCAAAGAAGGAAAAAGAGTGCCTTTATTCACAATGTGGTCTTACTATTTCTACTACCATCTAGCACTTGAAAAACATCTTCAGCACTGACACCTCAACTACAGCTTCAAATTTTAAACATATTCTCTGGTAACAATAAATTATGATCTTAACATGCACATTATCAAAACAAACATGCTAACCAGATATAAGGCAAACAGGATGGTGCTGACTCTGCACCTCTAAATTGCAGTGCTTTAGATAACGTCCTACATCTTTCAATTCTGGGGGGGAAAAGGGGGAAACCCAACAAAATATTCCCCCATGAAAAACTACAAAATAATTTATGCCAGAGTCTCTTCATAGCCATGATCAAGCTAAACCCCATAAAAAATGGCGTTATGGTCTTCCTGGTCCATACAGCTATCTGATGGTTTTTAATTATATCAAGTAAGGGAGTGGAAGAATTGTCTTTTCACAGTTGCTGACCTTTCACATTTGCAGTGCGACTCCCAGTTTTAGTAACTCCATTCAGTGTGTGTTTGTATCAAGTTTAGCTGCTTATTAGTCATACTTTAATGTCTAACCAGAAAGGGTGGCATGGAAATCTAGGGACTGACTCTTCATTGCCCTGTACCATCAGCAATTCAAAGTGAATGCAAATACTCATCAAGGGCCTGACCCAAAGCCAACAGAAGTCAAAGGAAGGATGTCCATTGAGTTCAATGGGGGCTCGAATCAGGCCTCAGATCTGAAGGCTAGTATTTTAAAGCCATTTTGCACTTACTATGCGCACTGATGAAAATTCGGAGTAACAGAGAATCAGACTCCTACAGCTCAAACGTTAGATCTGTGGGCTTTCCTTTCAGTTCAGATTGGAAAACAGCTGCACTAGTAACCTGTCTATGAAACATGAATAGCCATCGGAAGAGAGCGCACATAGATTTAGGCAGAGCTCTGCATGTTCATCAGAACTACCCTTCTTTCCCTGTTCTCTTTGAGAACTCTGGGAAGCTGATGCAACCAACAAAGAATGCACTCCCGTATGTGGTTGTCATTTTAGTGAGGATAAATTAAAAGGACCTACATGGGAATGTGAAAGGCACTATTTGGAGCCCAGATGACTTGCTCTCCAGCACAAAGAAGAATGTGTTAATGCTAGTCAGGATTAAATAGCTTTGTTTCAAGAATGGGAAGAGCTAAACAGTCATCCAGTAAAGGATAAAGTTCTCCTGCTATGGAAGCCCATGTCTGTGTCCTAACTAGAGAATCAGCTTCTGTAATGCTGCAGCACAGGTCAGACCTGGGGAGCACGTACACCAGGGTTTGCCCTGCAGAACAGGTCAGGTCACACTGATGATTAACTCAGCCTTGCAAAACTGTCATGAAAATTCTGCAGCCCAGGCAGAAATCTGCTGGCCTGCCCTTTATCGTGAAGACTTATAATATACAACCAACAATGCTTTACTCACCTCTTGGAAAAATACTTGTGTCCCTGTCATGCACAGTAGAGTTTTACTCAGCAAGATTAAGGTGAATTTATTTCCCCCTCCTTCTCTCCAGTGAGGATTTCTGTGGTTTATTTCAGCTTTACAATATTTGCATTGTTGCTGTAGTAAAGCTGTCAGAGAGTTCCAGTTTAGTTTAGGAACAGGGCTGGGACTCAGATCATGCTGAGACCAAGCCATGGAGCTCAGATCCTGCTCACGCTGACCTCCATTCATCCCATACCTGTTTTCACAACTGCTTCTCAGTAGAGGCTCTGTGGGCCCCTGTGCTGTGTTGTGCAGCCAAGGAAGGAGCTTCATGTTCCAAGGGGAATATTGTCCTTTGGAAGAAGCAGTATAAGCTTTTATTCCACCCCCTTCCCAATGGCTTTGTCAGATATTAAGGCCCTGGAAGTGGTGGTAGGGTTGGACACTGGAGAAGGTGCTGAGTGCAGCAGAGTCCTAGCTGTTAGGGTTTCATGTGTTACTGATCCTCAGGGAAGATGAGGGAGGACTGAAGGGAATGGATCCCTGTCTTATGGAGTCAGGGAACAATTCCAGGACCTATCATCCGCAAGATGTGCACCTGCAATGGTGATCAGGAATGGGGAGTCCCCAGTTGACCCAGTCCCGCAGCCTGGTCTTTATGAATCCTCATAAAGTAGCCTTGGATGGCAAAGACCTTCTCCCTTCCACCATATAACTGGGAGGTAAAGTCTGAATCCAGCCTCATTCCATGACCCCTCAACATCAGTGGAAGACCCCACTGCGTCCCTGAGGCATCCCTAAAGCAGTAATTCCTTGTGTTAGTTTTAAACCAGCTGCCTATGAATTTCTTTGCGTGACTTATGGTTCTTGTGTTATGAAAAGGAGTAAATAACATTTTCTTATTCACTTTCTCCACACCATTCATAATTTGATAGACCTCATAGTCCTCTCTTTTCTAAGCTGAACAGTCCCAATCTTTTTAATCTCTTCTCGTATGGAAACTGTTCTGTACCCCTAATCATTTCTGTTGCCCTTCTGTGTACCTTTTCCAATTCTAATATATCTTTTCTGAGATGAGGTGACCAGAACTGTATGAGGTATTCAACATGTGGGCGTACCATGGATTTATATAGTGGCATTATGATATTTTCTGTCTTATCAGCTATCCCTTTCCTAACGGTTCCTAACCAGTCTTGTCTATTTAGACTTTATGACTTGCATATTCAGTGCGTAGCAGTACAATGGGATCCTCATCTCAGCTAAGGCCTCTAAGTGCTATAATAATATAAATAAAAATAATATAAAATCTATGAGCTTTGCACTGAATGGGTATCCCCACAGCACAGACTGAAATCCTAAATCATCACGTATGAGGTGTTGGTATTTAAAAAATATTGGGGGAAAAATGAGAAGAGAGAGAAAAATGCACCAGTTTTGAGCACACTGAAATGAAAACACCTTAAACATTTTTTACAAAAATCAGTTTTCATTCTTTAGCCAGTTCTTCATCACAGCACTACCAGTGCGAGAGCCCCAAGGCTGGCAGCACATCCTGTGCAGCAATGTAGAGCGCAACCACTAGCCCATTGAGCTGGCTTCACAATACAACTTTCCATGCCACAGAATCACTGAATTACGAAATGATTGAAAGGAATGGAAAGTATAGCCGATAAGCCTGAGACATAAGTGACATATACTGCACAAAACCTGACTGAAAGCCTCTGTGTAAAACTTTAAAAATATACAAATACTCTTTAAAATTTAATGGACTGTGGACTATCTTTTTCATTTACCTAACATACGTATGTCATTATCAATGATATTTCCCTCCAGTCCACACCCTGTACTGGTTAGGAATGGAGTCCTGCCTGGCTTATAAAGAGCTTCTTAGTAAACAAATAAGTCTGCATCTTATTTCTTAAAAAGTCACACTGGCAGTTTAAAAAGGCATCTTATATCTCACAAACAGGAAAGATTATAAACCACACATCCCAGTGAGTCAATGGAACTGCGCTCAGTCTAGTTTATAATCACAGCACAATAAAATACCCTGAACATAAATAGCAAGAAATCAATTTTCCTTAGAAAAAAAGTAAAATAAAGAACATTAAATGATCATTTGGTTAGATAACTGCAGTTTACTCTGTGGTATAACTGTCAGCTTGCTGGTGCATAATAATGGAATTAATGCAGAAGGGTATGGTTTAGAAGTCTCCTTCTTTACAATGACAATAACTCCCTTGTTTTCTCTAGTGAGTACATGTTTATATTCTAATTTTGTCTCTGCAGGCTACACACGGCCTTAAACTTGCAAAAGCGATTTGTGAGCAGCTTGCTTGTCAAGAACAAACACAGTCAAAAGACATGCATGACTTATTGACCCCAAGTTCACTGAGCCTTCTTTTTAATGCTTCTGCACTACTAAGGGATCAGTTCCTGGTAAAATTAAAATTCCCAGAATAGAGAAGTAACACCACATAGAGTGATGTAAGATTTTACAAATACCTATCAATTAGAGCTCTTTAACAGAGCTGCATTAGAACACTGAGATTATGAAAAAGCAAATGTTTGAAAGATAAGAAACGAAATGAAGATCAAAGCTGATAAAAACCAGACATTTGAAAATATGGAATTTCATATTTACATTTCCACAAACTGCATTTGCTCTGTATATCCTTATTTGCCATCTTTGTCATCTGAAGATGCAGGTATAGGGCCAGCATGTGTTAGCTATGAAAATAACTATTTTATAGGGTATTCTTGTTATATGTCTTGCGGTAATGCCACAATGACCTTAATCATGGACCAGGCTTCCATTGTGCTAGGGGATGTACAGACACAGCATAAAAAGACAGTCCCTTCCTGTCCCAAAGAGCTCAATTTCTGGGTGTTTATATAAGTCCTTTATGATACATTGTCTAATCAATGTCAGATGGTAAATGGGACAATATTATGGGGTGTTATAATATATTTTGGAGGATGCATAGATAGATTTGGCTGTTTAGCACAAAATGGAAGGGTTTGTCTTAAACTAATTAAGATTTTAAGCTCCTCACTGTAGAACCTATCTTTTGTTATGTCCCTGATTAAGCAAGACACTGAAACAGGCACTTACATGCTGGATGAATTGTAGTCTCTATCTATGTATAGCAGCTAGAAAATGGGGCTTGGCTGAGCTAAGGCCTCCAGATGCTACTATAATACCAATAGAATAATAAATAATAATAGATTTGGCATAGAGTTGTTCCAAAAATGTAGATGAAGGAAGAGAGAGGATGTTGCATGATACTTCTTGTTGGGATATCGGCTATTGAAATGGAGGATGGTTTGTGTTTGGATCTATGGCCTGTATGTAATGTAGGGGGATCGCTTTGTAGATCTATATTTACAATAAAGCATGTGGGGTTTATATTGGAAATCTGTCAACAGTATGGTGGCCTGGGGGTGTTGGTAGATAAGATATATGTGGAGAAGGGTAAGAAGCACAGTAGCTATGAATCTCCAGACTTTCAGAGGTTTTGTTTTTCACTTTAGCATTCCTGCGGAATTTTCTGCCTTTCACATTTGTATTTTTGTTTTTTTTAACTAAAGTGTTCTAGAAGATTTTTTTTTTTAAATTAAGGAACATTTTATATATATTTCCTAAATCTATCTTAAAGGTTTTGGTGCGGTCTTATGTGATGGAAAGCTAGTTACGGTTTTAACTATGGAGTTCCTCTTGCAGTTTTATATCCAAGAAATAACCACGAACGCAAGATTTGTTTTTTGAGATAAGACATGTACCATAAAAGCTCATGTAACTCTTATCTCTAACTGTGAAACAGAACTGTATTCTTCCAATACAGCACAGATATATATCTGTGTTGTATAAATGTTTTATATATGCTTATTGTAAAAAAAAAAAAAAAAAAAAATCTGTCAACACTGAATTTAAGAATTATGGAAAGCTGGTTAATATTCTACCAATGGTGGCTTCAAAGTTTCACTTTCTTCCTTATGTTCAGCCCAATTCTTAATTCTAGAAGTATTTATTGGACAAGGAAACATGGGCATCTGAAAACTTTTTGCATACGTGGAAAACCAGAAAAGTTCATTTTGATGCTATTGTGAGATAACTTCTCATATTTGCTACTTAGAACAATGTCTTTGCACGGTACACACCAAAGCAGCTTTTGCTCAAAGGATTTTTAGTAAGAAGGTGGAGAATCTTTACTGTGTATTTAGAAATGTGGGATAAAGTCAAAGACACATTACTTTTCTCCCTTTATCTGAATAAGGATAATGCTGAAGCTATGAAGAATCTCTAAGTTTAACGTAATGGAAGAATCTACACCTTTAACACAGAACTATTTACAATGACTAGCTCATGGCCAATTTAGAAATGAGAGTATAAAACTATTTCAAAACCTTTAAAACTGTCAACTTTCATTGAAAGAGGCTTGTTTGGATGTTGTCAGCAAAGCAACCTAATTGAAAGAACTTTCCTTTTCATTCTCAAGTCTTCGGAGTTACAGTTAATTTTAGCTACATATTTATTTTTATTTCTTTTTCCCACTTTCTACTATGAAAATGATGGCTTTTTTGTCCGCTATAAGGCATGTGGTATTATAGAGAAAGTGTAGCTTTGTATTAATGGTGCTAACTATCAGATCACTTCATTTTGAAGTGGCAATTTCACTTCACAAGAAAATAATTGATTATATTTGTATGACCTGAAGAAGGTTTAAATCGTTCTCTTGAAGCTGGGATGGATAGAGCAGAAAGAGTCCCATGAAGTTATACAGCATACAACTCTAGCAATATTATGAAATATCATGCCATTCAAGAGGCTATTTGTTCTTGTTCACATTCACCAAAATAACTAGCAGAGTTTTCTTTATTAGTAGTTATGCAAAGGAATCTACCAATGGGCCTTGAGAGCACACTTAAAATTAAGCACACCCTTAGGTGTTTTCCTGAACTGGGGCCTCAGTTAGTAAGGGGCCACTGTGGGCTAATGTGAGCATGGGACTGGAAATCAGGAGACCTGGGTTTTCATCCCTGTTCTGTCACTGATTTGCTACGTGACCTTGAGAGCAAACCACTTAATCTCTCTGTGCCTCAGTTCCCTCATCTATAAAACAGGGATAATAATACCCACCTTTGTAAAGTACTTTGACATCTCTGGCTGAAAAGGCTCCATGTAAATGCAAAGTATGAATTAATTATTACTATTACTATTAGGTTTTCCTCTAGAGACTACATTAGAAATTTTTAAAGCACAATTTGCTCCACTTCCCCCCACCCCTCCCAAGGTTCCAATAATGTTGAGAGTCTGTAAAAGCTAAGCTATTCAGAGCAGGGCTGATATCTAATTTGCTGAACCTAGGTATTTCTGCCCCTATGCGATGCGGAAGTCAGATTGTCTGTTATTTGAAGACGCCATGCAAACTTGGAGAGGAAGGGTTGTCTTGTGATTAAGATACTAGACTGGAATTCAGCAAACCCAGGTTTAAAAGCTGTGTGATCTTGAGTAATAGCTTTTATTGGAACAACTCTTTAATATCCCGGGACCTTCATGGCTACAACGGCACTGCATACATGATGTTGGGTAAGTCATTTAATTCCTCTATACTACAATTTCCCATCTATAAAATGGGGATGGTAACCCTTTCTTTCTCCCACCCTTTTCTATTAAACAATAAAATCTTCAGACTAGGTCCAGCCTCTTATTATATATGTCTGTACAGTACTTAGCACCACAGAGCCCAAATGTTGGTTGGAGTCCCTAAGTACTACTGTAATACAAATAACAATAATAGCTTCAGGAACACCAGGCAGGTGAAAAATGATGGTTCCAGCTCAGTCGTGAACTGCTCTTTGAGGGTTAATCATATCTTTGGAGTGCCATATGCCATCAGACCAAAGGCCTAGTTAAGGCAGGAATTTTGTGATTCGTCACACATAGTGAATGGGTCACTCCCATTGTGTAAGGGATGAACAAAAGACAGTATCAGAATGTGTGGAGCTTTCACAATGACCGTAAAGCCAGCGTTATGTGCAGAGCAATATGTCCTCCTTTGGAACAAAGATTTCTTTACTTCTTTAGCTGGAATGTCAAAGATTAGCACAAGTGATTAAGGAGAGCTTATTTGATAATACAAGTGCAGGGAAAATCCCAGGAGTTATTAAAAATAACAACCCAGAAGAGGTTGTACTGACACTATCATTTACCTTTGGGAATATTGTGAGCCCCAGATTTTTATCCAGGACTCTGTACCAAGTTTTGAGCGGATTTCCAGGATGCTACCACTGCCTCAGTGACATTGCAGAGACTAGCAAGAATGAAAGTGGGTGCACAAAGAAAAGTGTGTGCAGTACCAAAGTGCTTCAATGGCAAAGGCAGGCTTTCCATTAGGCTCCTAACCAGACAATAGGGTCAGGAAAGGTCAAGAGTCACCTCAATGTTCCCTAATCACGTTAATAAGTAATTATGCAATGGAACTGATAAAAGTCACACCAGGTATGACAATATCTACCTATCTCTATATACATAACATTACGATACAAGCCTCAGGGCATCTCTTAAACTTATCTAAACAAAAGTCTTCTCTGAAAACCTTAGTCATGCAAATTAGTGGCATGAAATCATCCTTTCAGCATAAAGCTGGTAGCTTTGCCTCTGAAGCCTCAAGGAGGAATGTCTTGTCCTGCAAAGTTGTTGTGTTTCACAGATCTAATTGCCCCTAGTAATTTGGGAGCAACTGGTTTCTCAGTCCACCTGTTACTCAGGGGGGCATGTTGCAATCCCACTGAGGCTGTGCCTTGGTTACTCCCTTAGTCCCTTCGGCATGTAGAGCTTTGCTGCTGTTAACCAGTCTCTCCCAAAGATCTAGTTATTTGGCAAGTGAGATAATAAAAACTAAAAAGCAAGCACATAATGGCTAGGTCACTGTACTGTCACAAAAGATAAGGAAAGGAGAGGGCTGCCCCCAAAAGAAGAAGCTGTGAAGAGAGACTGGGGTGGAATGTGTTCCCTGTGGGTGTGTTTGCCATACTTTGGACAATTTTACGTCAGAGCTCTGTGTTGGGAGCTTTAGAAATGCAGCCAGTAATTGAAGTATATGCAATTATTGAACTGCGATGCCTTTTTGTTGTCTGTGTACCATGCCTTTAAACAGCTGATCCTTTTCCTTCATGCAGTGTTCAGCAGCCATTTTTGTTTTTGAGCTCAGTGCGGACTGTTAGAGGAGACACACATGCACCCTGTACTTTCTTCCATGGAGACTTTCCTTTTGTTCTTTCTTGTTCTCTTAATCAAAAAGAAGGATAATTCTGGCTCAAAGTATCTGTTCTACATGTCTGGAAAAACAAATAATTACAACTGTAAAAAGAAGAAAAAGATGGTTTTCCATATCAGTTATGTGCTCATCCTTCTAGTGTCAGTATGGGGATTCAACTGGTTTGAACAGTGCTTTCTAGAATTCCTGTGTGTGGAGAGGCCACAGATGGCAACTTCTGGAGTTGCAGACAGTATTAAACAATTGTCATAATATAGGTGCTGATCCTGCAATGAGTTGTGTGTGGATTGACCCTTGTATCTGCACACATTTCTATTGACTTCAGTCGTGTGTGGCATGTGTGCATAGATCTGTTCGCAAGAGGCATATTTCAGATTTACAGCCATAATTAGCAAATGGTATTGCAAATTACAGAATATCACATAGAGCAGAGAGTGGAAAATCCAGGCCCTGGTTGGGGAGCTATTGAACATTTAGAGGTCAGGTACAGGTAGTTCCAACAGGATGAGAACATATGGAGACTTCCTTCACTTCCCCTCTGGAAATAAATCTCCGAGCTCAATCTGATAAAATGTCCCCTTCCTGGAAAGGCAAGCTTCCCAAGGTCTTGAAATCTGTGTGGTATTAACTCCACAGATCCAAAGGCAGCCCTCAAGGGGATGTTAAAACAAGCTGCTGCTTTTTTTTTTTTTAGTTAAAAAATAAATGTCCTTTCGCCATTTTCCCTGAGTAGTGATTATTTGTCTTTACCAATTCAGGAGAAACTGCAGGACTAAATGGAGCCTTCCTGCTGCCTTTAAATAATCCCCCCCCCTTTAGTTATTTCTATTGTTCTCCAGAATCTGTGTGTGAGCTGCACCTCCCCAAGGCACTCACTCGTGCTTGAGTTTCTCCTTCCTAATACAGTCTAGATCAGTAGTTCCCAACCTGTGGCCTGGGGGCCAAAAGTGGCCTGCGGGAGCTTTCAAAGTGGCCTGCGACTCCTCTCCGCTGGCTGTAGAAGGGAGCCGCTGCCGAAGGACTCAGGTGGAGCGCCTTGCTGCAGGGCTAAAAGACTGGTGCAGGGTCCTTGCTGCCGTCCAAGGGATAGGAATTCATTGCTCCCCTCCCCCTGGCTGTAGCAGGGAGCACAGCAAAGCACTCTACCTAGGTCCATAGACGCTGAAGTCAGAGGGAGGGGAGATCAGTCCTCTCTTCCCCAGGCTCCAGCAGAGAGCAAAGCGCTCTGCCTGGGTCCCTATGTGCTGGGGCCCTGCTGGAGCCAGAGGGAGAGGAGCACTGATCTCCCATCCCCTGGGTTGAAGAAGGGAGCCACTACCTAGGAACCCAGGTGGAGTGCACAGGGCTATAGGACACATGCGGTTTCCCTGCTACAGCCAGGGAGATGGAAGATCAGCGAGAACTCCTTCCATCTGGCTGCAGTGGGGGGAGGAGGGAAGGGGAAGCTGCCGACGGAGACTGGTGGTTCTTCAGGGTTGTAAAAATGATATCTGTGGCCCTCGAGCCAGAAAGGCTGAGAACACCTAGTCTAGATGCAAACCCTCCGTGCATTTGTCCTCTGACCAGCCGCTTTGGGCAGGGTGAACCGCAGGGGCAGACACCTGCTGCCTCTCTCTCTCCCCAAGCAGCACAGAGACCTTGTCAGTTGTGGTGAGATTCCTCCATGGCAGCAGCCTGCTGCAGGCAGGAGAGTGAACCAAGGCTCATTCAAAGAGTGTCCCCCTGGCTGGCTGGGAAAGGATAAACACAGTGTGTGTGACCTAAAGGTTGGGGTTTTCTTTCTTCTGCAATATTCACTATCCCCAAGGAAGAACTTAGATAGTTGTCTCCCTCCCTGCTCCAGATGGTCACTGGTAAGCCTCGATTTCTTTACTTAATTGTAGGTTCACCATGCAAAACTAAGAAATCATTTTTACTACAGTTGTGCATGATGACGGTTGGTCTTTCCCCATTCTCACTTGCTACTGTATGTTGATTTTAGCTCTCAGTAGCCATCTGCTCTCCAGAAAGGGTGAAAAACAAGGTTTCATGCTTTTTCCCCCACCCTTCTTGAATGCTAAACAACATTATTTGGCTTCTACTTTAACGTGTAACGATATATATTCGCTGCTACTGGAAATCCAGTCCTTTCCCCACCACGCCCAAGCTTAATCAAATCCCAAATGCATGGGGTTTAGAAAGTGTTCTTAAGACTTCGTGCATCAATGTTTATGATGCTGGGCTGTGGTGCATTCAGATTATCACAGCATGGGTAAAATAATATTCACTTCCTTGCCTACATCCCATTACTGAAAGTCCCATCACTTAGTCTGATTACTCATGGGGAAAGTGAATGACACACAGCCCTCTGAAACGAAGTAAAAACAGTTGTGGAGAGATTAAAAAGATACCTTAATTCATTTTGACATGAATTCTGGTTTGCTGGTACTTTTTGACTTAAACAAGGATGCCATGATTTGCAATCAGGTCTCAAAAAAACCCAAAAACACTCCAAAACCAAAGAACAACCTCCCCCCCCCGAATTGTCTTGATTTACTTGATATCTTGTTAAATGCTGTGCTGCCTTGGGAACAAAGCAGTGGAACTGCGTTCCTACCTGGGAAGGGGAACGGTGTAACAAGATTACATTACTGGTGAATTTATAACACTATGGCAAGTCAATGACCTCACAGAAAGGTTATTCCTCTAACTAACTTGTACATTTATTACACACACACTTTCCAGTTCCAGTCTCTTAGGTGTGTTTGGTGTCTTACAGTTCCTAACACTCTCTCCTTCAGAGCACTGAGGAGGAGGATAGAAACCTCTCAGCATTATTGCATGGCGTTTTCTAACAAAGAACAAGAAAAAGACTCTCATCAAGCATGAATAGAAGCAGTGACAGGCTGTTGGGACTAGAATGAACCCACCCTCCCTGAGCTGTGATATTTCTGTTTTCACTTGTCATTATCAATATAGTCTCAATTCTCTTTTTTTCTCCCCCTCCTGCAACTCGTAAAAGATTTCCTCATTCTTTCTTAGCTGAAACAAATCTTGCTGCAGTTTTTAACTTCCTTCTGCAGGGCTAATTTACTCGCTGTGGTTATACTGTGGTCACCACATGCTACTTATATTGAAGGGACTGCGCCCTTATCAGAATAAAAAGAAGTCCATTTGATATTAAAAAAAATTCTCTCATCTTTCAGTAACATTTTTCTCCACCCTCCCTCCCTCTAAATTCTAGGAACAGAGTCCGCCTATGGAAGGGAGCGTTCAAATAGCATACATTAGGTTAGGTGGTTAAAACACTTCCAGTCTAGGTTTCAGTGGTTAAAATAGCTAGGGGCCAAAAGGTACCACTCTGGATCCTAACTCTCACAAAATTCCATCTCAAGTCAATACTCCTACTGGAGAGGAAAGAAATTTGTTTTTGTTGGGTTCCTAATTCCATTAGGTGCTGTTGCAAATCACTCCTCAAGTAAATAGCTTTACTGAGTATAGATGGCTCTTGAACCGTAAACGGGGATAAGGTTTTTTTGTTTCTGTTTTTCTTTTTCAAATCCCAGTGCAGATTAATATAGGTAATTTTTCAGATATTAAGACTATGGCTAGCTTCAGCTCACATTTGGCCCTTTGTATTTCTGCATAAGTTGTGCACACTATATTCACTGGTAATAATAATTAGTATTTTTACAGCACTTTCCTGGGAAGGTCTCAAAGGATCTCAAAATGCTTTACAATCCTCACAACACGTCTAAGAAGTAGTATATATTTAGATCTTGATTTACACCAAAACAAGAAGATTGGTGTCTCAAGATAAATAAGGACTTTAAATGGTCAGTTTTTGCTATTGGATCCATAAACCTTGTTGTCACTCCAGCAGAAGTGTGTGTGTGTGTGCATGTGTGTTTAAAAGAGGGGGAAATAAAGGAGTTTTACCCTATTTTAAGCCTATTTCTGAATGCAACCTCATCTATGAAGTAGTAGCAAGTGCCTTCACAACCCCTATTTCATAGGTGGATGGAGAGATCTTAAATCGCTTGCCCCAGACTCCACAAGTCACTGTCAGAGCTCAGAATAGAATTTGGGAGACCGAAGTCCTACTCAGCTGCTCTAAGCACCAGTCTTAAATCACATAGTATCTGTCAGATATGGACTTCAAGATAATATCACTGGTGGATGACAGCAATGGGACCGAATTAATGAGTCATCTAGTTTAGCCCTCTGCCTGAGCAGGGTTTCCCCCTGTGTTTTATTATTCAATGTACTCAGTTGGGTTGGGGGCTCCATTTCCTCCCTATTTGAAAGATGTTTCTAATGTGTAATCTAGGTTTTCCCCATGCTATGCTTTCAAGCCATTGAACCTGGCTGCCACAAAATTTTCAGCCATTGCAACTGGTTCCCCACCTCCTCACAATTCCTTGGAATGGCATAAACCAGGAATGACAGCTTTAAACTGTATAAGGGAAAATTAGGGAGCTAATCCAGTAATCTGTTGAAAGATTCCCACTGATTTCGACAGGTTCTGGATCAGGCCTTAAATGAACTGCACGGTGGAACCGTCGTTCATATGCTGGAGTAGTAGCAATTTCAAATGAATAGGATGCCTGGAGGTTTGCAGGTTTCTGGCCTACAGGAAACTCTCCAAGACACACTGTGAAACTTTTGTAATGAACCCTCAAACCACGTGAGACATACCAGGCTTCACTGCAAACCCAAAACCCAAGCTAAATTTACGGAGGTTCACAAATCTTTCAAGAGTAACTTGGGTAATTTTTGGTTTCAGCCGAGTTTTGCAATGAGTTTATGGGTTCATTCACACCCAAAAAAATACTGTGCGCAAGGTGAACCTCTCAACGTAAATTAAAATGGATGTGCTTTGCACAGCTGCACATGCAACAAGTTTTTGGCAAGGCTCTGTGTGCATTAGTCATTGATAGCCCAGTAATAATGCAGTTGCAATCACCAGCCAATTGACCTAAAATCATCAGCTATTTGTCTATTCCAGCTGTGAAGCAAGAAAGACTGTCAAAAATACTGCTCTGAAAAGTGATTAAAAATGGCATCCCAGGGTTCCATGTTTATTTGTGTCTCAGCAATTGGAGCTTAGGACCTGATTTGAACCACGTACTAGCAAAGTTAATGCTTATCATTGTGTGTAGATTCAGAGCTGCTTTGAAAGAGGAGACCTGCATGGTACCTATGATGGAATCAAAGAGGCACTTGGTCCAATTTGTAAAAAGACGGCAAACCTGAAAGCGAAAGATGGTACCATCCCGACTGACCGGCATGACTGACGACTTGACCAGTAGACTGAGCATTGCAAAGAACTCTGCCCAAAGGACGCCATTATCTGTGATACTGCTTTAGCTGCCACTCCCTAGCTTCCAACGATGCAGGAGCGGGACCATATACCAACTCCTGAAGATTTAGAGAAAGCTATCAAAGAGGTTGCGCCTGGGAAAACAGCAGGCAATGATCAGATAGCTTCGGCGCTCCCAAAGGCAGGAAGGAGAAAGCTTGCGAGCGACATCCATGTGCTTCTCTGTGCCTTCTGGAGAGAAAGCCACGTACCACAGGATCTGAAAGATGCAAACAGAATTACTTTATACAAAAGTAAAGGGGACAAAGCAGACTGTAATACAGTTAGCAGGAATGGCAAATACAAGATCCTGTTGAAAACTGGCTGTCCACAAAAAGTGCTCTCCCTATTGAAGGAGTTCCAAGAAGGAATGAACACAACTATCCAGCATGAAAATGAAACATTGTCTGAGTTTAGCATTGGTACTGGCATGAAGCAAGGCTGCGTTTTAGCACCTCCCAGCTTTGGCATCTTCCTCTCTATTTTTCTTAAGTACGCTTTCAGAAATGATCAATCGGGTGTACTAATTGAATCGAGGACAGATGACAGCTTGTTTAACATCAGGCGATTTCAGAGCAAAAGATGTCACCCAGCTCACTGTTTGGGATCTGCTCTTTGCAGGTGACACTGCATTTGTCTCTGATTCACCTGATGAACTGCGGATCATGATGAATAAGTCCTCTGACGCATTTATCAAGTTTGGCATGGTAATCAATATTAAGAAAAGAATTGTCGTTATAGGGCACTAACATCCCATCTAAAGTCTACGGCGATAATGAAGTTCTGGACAACCTGGGATCACTTCTACTAGACAAAGTGACCTAGAATGACCTAGACAAATTGGAGAATTGGGCCAAAAGAAATCTGATGAGGTTCAACAAGGACAAATGCAGAGTCCTGCACTTAGGATGGAAGAAGTTCATGCACTGCCACAGACTGGGGACCAGCTGGCTAAGTAGCAGTTCTGCAGAAAAGCACCTGGAGGTTTCAGTGGACAAGACGCTGGATATGAGTTAAGAGTGAGCCCTTGTTGCCAAGAAGGCTAATGGCATATTGGGCTGCATTAGTAAGAGCGTTGCCAGCAGATTGCGGGAAGTGATTATTTGCCTCTAATCATCACTGGTGAGGCTACATTTGGAGTACTGTGTCCAGTCTCGGGCCACCCGTTATAGAAAGGATGTGGACAAATTGGAGATAGTCCAGCAGAAGGCAATGAAAATGATTAGGGGGTTGGGGCATATGACTTATGAGGAGAAGCTGTGGGAACAGGGTTTATTTAGTCTGTAGACTAAACAGGGTGTGGGGGGCAAATTTGAAAGCAGCCTTCAACTACCTGAGGTTCCAAAGAGAATGGAGCTAGGCTGTTCTCAGTGGTGGCAGAGGACAGAACAAGGAGCAATTGTCTCAAGTTGCAACGGGGGAGGTCTAGGTTGGTCATTAGGAAAACCTTTTTCTCTAGAAGGGTGGTGAAGCCCTGGAATTGGTTACCTAGGGAAGTGGTGGAATCTCTATCATTTGAAGTTTTTAAGGCCCAGTTTGACAAAGCCTGGATGGAATGATTTAGTTGGGGTTGGTCCTGCTTTGAGCAGGGGGTGGACTAGATGACCTCCTGAGGTTCCTCCCAACCCTAATCTTCTATGATTCTATAATTCCATTTTGGCTCAATTTTAACCAGCTTACTCCGTCTTGTTATAGAACTTGATGTGAGAATCCGCAAAGCCTCTGTCACCTTTGCCAAACTTACCTTCTGTTCTGGAACAACAAGCTGCTAACCCTGAATACAAAGGTGTCCGTTTATTAGGCTCGTGTCTTCAGTACCCTCCTTTACAGCTATGAAAGCTGGGTCACGTACTTCAAGCAGGAGTGGAGATCGAGCTTCTACTTTGGTTGTCTCAGAAAAATCCTTGGAGTCACTTGGGACCAATGGATCACTAATAACGAGATCCTTGAGATAATCGGTCTACAGACCATGCTGGATGTTCACAGGCTTCGCTGGCTGAGACACACAGAGCACATGCCTCAAGCTTGTCTGCCGAAGGTTGCACTCTATGGTCAACTCAAGAGCTACCCGTGATGCAGAGGAAGGCCAAAGTTCCAATACAGCAATAAAGTCAAGCAGGATCTCAAGAAATTCAGCAATCACACTGACTGGTAGGAGAACCCTGCCCACAGCTGCTCAGTCTGGAGAAGCGGGGTCAAGACTGGGGCAATCATTGCAGAGAGTCCACAGACAGCCCAGGCTGAGCTCCATAGGCGAGCCAGGAAGCAGAGCGTTCTCCAGCCTCCATCTGCCGAGGGGACCAATATCCGCTGTAAGAAGATCCAGCCGCTCGTGCATTGGGCTCGTCTCCCACTGTACTGCCAAGCACCAGTGTCTGACTGACTTTGTCGTGTTTCCTTTCATCTGTCAAGGTGTTGGAGGGCCATGCTGCGATTTACGGGACTACTCATGATAGGAAGTGTTATGCGTTAGAAGGCTACTCTAAGGCTTTACAGTGAGTATTGCAGAATCAGGCTGTTCATCAATAACACTGCTGATAGAGAGCAAGCTGTGCTGTAATCCAGCATCCAGCTTTCTGTCCTAGAGCTGTCTTAAGTGTGCAGTGCCATCGGGGATAAAAGAGAAGTATTCGTTACTGAAGTCAGACAGGTTGATACCGAATACCCATAGGGAGCAGGTTAGTTGCAGGAAAAAGCTGCGAGGAAGAAGGATAGGCTTGTGGTTAAGCCACAGAGCTAGGACTCAACCAATCTAGGTTCCACGCTTAGTTCTACCACAGACTTCTTAGGCAAGTGAGTTCCCCATCTGTAAAATGGGGATGGTAACACTTCATTTCTCTGCCTTTTGTTTTTCTTGTACTGTAAACTCTCTGGGGATATTGCTGTCTCTTCATATGTTTATATACAGTGCATAGCACACTGAGGCCTTTAGCTGTTCCTGTAATACTAACACTGGTTTTCTACATAGTCACTTTCAAAAGCAGGCATGCTCTTTCACATCAGGGGCAGGCGCCTTCCAAGTCCTCTCTCTGATGCTCCTGTGCACACATCTGAAGTGACCAATGCCCTGACCACGTTTCCAGCTTAGTGAGTTATCTATAAATCTGCCAGGAGGAAATCAAGCAGCCAGAACTGTTCCGCAGAGCAGTGATCCTGTGTGTTGCTCATCGAGGGGAAATGCAGTAGCTAGCAATTCCATCATGTGCTTACAGGGAGAGGGATTGAGAGTGGAAGATGTTTAAGGTCAGCATCATCCATTCAAGGCAAGAATAGAAGATCTGACCTTTTTCAAATGGTAAGCTTTGTCAGTGGTCCCATTGGGAGTTTTACCCAGGTGGCTGCTTAAATGTCACTTGTGGTAAAGCAAGGGAGTGGAATCAGTTAAATCTTTTATTTCCCCTCATAGGGCAGCATTCAGAGCTTCTAATGAGGCTACGTTTTCTTAAAAATGAAAAAGTGGGTTCATTCCCTATTCTTCTACATAGCAACCATATCATCCCTATTTCATAAACACTGTAGATTCTGTTCCTCTATCAATGCACAAGGATTTCTTTATAACTGCAGCTAACACTCAAGCAATTAATTATAATTTAGTGGCATAAGTCCCCTGTGTTTATTGATGAGAGAATAGACCCCCATAAGGCTTACATTGCTTCCAACACATTTGATTCCTGTTGAATACCTACAGTGCAGTTTGCTCTAAGTGTGCTGTCCTCTTAAATTTTAGCCACCTTGGCTTTACTGTGTTTAAGTTTCATTGCAGCAGCACAAAGCCAGCCGGCTAAAAATGAAATGGCACCACATGAGGTCCCAGACCTGCCCCCATTGAAACCAGTGAGACTGATTCTCTTCTCATGCACACTGGTGGTTAAAGGAGTTCAGCACCTCGCAGGATCTGTCCATGTATTGCATGAGCAGACTTAATACCAGTGTTCAAAGTGAATGGGATACTTGATTAAATTACTTAGCCTTTCCTTCAGGTTTGGTCATGAATCTGCACTACTAATGATTTTACGTTGGATTGCAAACCTGTGGGGTGACGTAGGAGCTGGGGTAGTAAATGCCAACTTGTCATTTGAAAGAAGCTGATTTCCTAAAACTGAGCTGTTTTCCATGAGCATGCTTTCTCTGCACACTACATAAAGAGAGTTGGCATTGGTCAGCAGCTGCTGCCTCTGAGAGTGCGAGGGTAGGAATGCAGAAACAAGTCCTTGGGAAAGCATTCTTGCCATGTACATAGCCTTGTTAGTTTGCATGGTGTTAAACAGATTATTGAAATAGCCAGGTTCCTGTCCACAGTCTGAGGACGGAGCAGGGTGTGTAGGTGTGGCTAAATGACCAAGGGTGGAGATGTGACAGTGTGGGGCTAGGATCTATATAGCAAGGAAAGTTAGGCTCTGTCAGCCTCACTGTCCCAGTGGAATCACAGCTGTTGCTTCTAGTTGCTGAGTTGGACACAGTCTCTGAGGGTTGGCCTATTAAGGGCTTTGAAAACTCGGGTCGGGACCTTGAAACTGATCTGCTGTCTGTTAGAGAGTCAGTTAAAAGAGGAGAGCGTGTTTGCTGTATGTGAAACAAGGGTAGTGGTTTTGGTTCAGTTCCAAGTGGACCAGTGTTCACAGCACAAAACAATCCAGCACCAGAACTGGAAATGCTGGCGGCTTCAGCAGAGAGGCTAAATGGCGGGGACTGAGAGGACGCTGCTCACTGCCCTGCTACACTGGCTGAGACGTTGCTGCTGGTCATGCTATGCTGATTCTATGAACTTCCATTTCCAGTGGAGTTAATACAGTACCTTTCAATGCAACTACTGTCACATCGAAAAAAAATAGAGATGGCAACATTTATTTTAATTCTAACAATATTGTTCCTGTCAACAGCTCATTCCTGAGGACCACGATAGCCTCCTTATCTCTAAGTGCTGATTTCCGGCCTTTCACTTATTCCCACGTATCCTTCTTGCACAGATCTTTTGCACCAGAGAATGAGTATGCTGGCTGCAGGACATCGTTCAGCAAGCCATTAGAGCAAACAAAACAATCAGTCTACGGCTGGGATTTGACTAATGGAGGATATAAATGTGAATTCCAAATGTGGTTGTGAAGTTTCATTCTATTTCCTCCCTGGAATGTATAATTGAACAACAGGATCCTCGATGCAACCTGCAATTATGTGCTACTCTTATGCGAAGCAGCATCAATGGAAAATGCAAAGGAAATTCTTTGCTTAATGGGAGATGTGTGGAAGAAAGATTCTTTTTCAGCTTTTGATGCTCAATTAACGGAGGCCTCCATATTCTTTGCTGGTGGTGTCACTACAACTACAGGAGAGGGGATGAGCTTGGGACACTACGAATCTTCACAAGCCCAGATAAGGGTAATCGCTTGGCAATCCCTGCACCCCACCTGCGTAAAACAATATGAAAATAATAAACAATAAACTCTGCCACTGATTTTTATGGCATCAGAACAGTGACGGACTGGGACTGAAAATCGGCCCTGGCATTTAAAGCACACCGGCCCAAGTTCAAGCTGTGGGCTCTATGCCAAATTATTTTTCTGTGCTTATGTCATATGTGTTTTTAGACTGTAAGTATGTGCTTACTAAAAAAACTGTAAATTGTTAAACATACTTTATTTTTATTTGTATTCACCTATTTTAGTTATTTTATAGTATGTAGCCCTATCTGTAATAGTAAATTTTCATTTATATTTTTTAAGATTTTTTAAAATGAAACAAAAACATGTAAAATAATTGAACAGGGCTCAACCTGTACGCATTATTGGAATGAAATAATATACTTTAAATAACACCTTCATTATTTATTATTTGTTAAACAATTGTTCTCTTTATACATCACCGTACTCAATAATTACTACAATGCCATGTACTGTGCACACATCCATATAAGCAAACCACACTAATAAAAAAAAATACTTGTCTCTTACCTTATGGAATGAGCAGGCATCGCAGGAGTTCACTTCTTACCACAACTCTGTTCATTACTCCATCCAAAGCAAGGTTCATAAGTACGTCCTTTTCTGTTGCCATCAGCCTGAAAGACTCCAGGTGCTCCTGGGATACAGTGCTGCTCAGTCAGTTCTTGATGAACTTCAAAGTGGAGAAGCTTCTCTCACAGGCAACTTGTGTGAAAGATAGAGTCAATAGGAATTTGTAGGCCAGGCCAATCACATTATAGGCATCAGTTAATAAATTGTATCACTGTAGAATTTGATAACAACGAATAGCCCAGTTCTTACACGCTGAGCATGTATTATTCACCAGCTCCATTTCCATGTCATCACATTCTTTACTCTTTTTGTCTTCCACAGGTATTTCTCTTGCCTCCCTGACAGTGTATTTCTCTAGTGCTGATGTCTTCCGCTTGTCCCAGTGCAAAGCTAGACCAGTAAATCCACACTGCAAATTTTCAACTGTGGCTTTTTTGTCAAATTTGAGCAAGCGTTTGCTTAATTCTTCCAGCACTGGTGCCTAAAGTCCACAATCTTTTATGTCAGAGAAGTTCCTAGGGTCCAGACAAGCAAAATCGGCATAGAGTGTTCTGTTATCAAGAAAACAGTGATGCATGCTCTCTGTGATTGTGTCAAGGATTACGTTGTGGATTTGTATCTCTTAAGCTGTAATTGCATCAGTTATGATTTCATCTTGAGCAGACTCACTTGCCCTGGTTACCTTTTTTCTTAACCTTTTTTCAGGAAGAGCAGCTTGTACTTCAAGTTCATAGTCTTCATGTTCTTGCAGCTTGTCATTTGCCCACTCTACAAAATTTTCTGCAGCTTTCTTAACAACATCAAAATCTCTTACACACTTTTTGAGATCCTCCTGTGCGCGAGACACAATGCGATGAGCTGTTAGGATATCCATTCCTCTTGTTTGTAGATATTTTGACAACGGTGATATCAATTCAAATATGCGCAGAAAGATTTGAGCTGTGAGAACTGTCTCGTATTTAAGCAGGGATTCTGTATATGCTTTCGCCTTTCACGCATGTTATGTTTAAATCTCAGGTTCTCTTGAATCGTTGCCAAAGCGACAATAAGGTCAATGTACAAAGCAGAATTCGGATTGAAAATAATCCAGATATTTTTCTCAGTGCTGCATCTTTAGACCACCAGTTGGTTTCACCAATCATAGAGAGTCTTCGATGATGAGTGTCCTGACTTACATTTCCCCCCGTATTCATACGTTGATATGACTCCTGAATAAACACTGCGATGTCATTCATTAAAGCGAACAGTGATGCACTTGCAAGCACAACCCTTGTAGTATCTGCCAGTACTAAATTTAGTACATGTGGATTGTACCAGACTTGAATTTGGTCTGGAGACTGTTGATAGCCACGCAGAGAAGTCTTTATATTGTCCTTGCATATTTGCTGCCCCATCAGTTGAATTGCCAGTGCATTTTCTTATGTCTATTTTGCATGAGTTAAGACCCCCTATTAGGAAGTGAAGCCAGTATTCCCCAGCTGACGATTCACAATCTACCACCGCAAGGAGCTTCTTGTGAATGTGATCTATTACATACCGAACAATAACAGAGTACTGAACTTTTGATGTGATATTCTGAATTGTGTCAATATGTACTGAGAACATTCAAGTTTCCCTCACTTTACTTGCAACACTTTCCTAAATAAGTTGCCGAATTGTTTCTATAACTGCATCAACTATTATTTTAGAGAGCAAAGTTAATGATCCCCTGCCCTTCTCTCCCAAGGAATGCAACTTCTTGCTTCCTTCTATGCATTCACTTATGTGTTCCTGCAGACAAATGTTGTACTTGCTAAGAAGCCGAACAAACTCCAAAAAATTGCCATGATCTACAGAAATATCCTCTAAAGTGTATGCAGCCTCTGATTTCTTTCCCAAATAGCTAAATCCACGCTTGCCTATCACTTTCACAATGTCTATCTCCCACTCCAGTACTTGCTGTCTCTTTTGCACTTGTTCTCGGTGGACAGACATTTGATTACAAAGTAGTAAACTGTTGATATCTGTGCTGCTGCCTTCAAAATGTAGGCTTCTGCACATGACACTTTTTTATGTTCTTCTATTCTCTGCTGGATATGCCTCCAGCCTTTCATTCCTTCAATGAACGGATTATTTGTTACAGAACTCCTAGAAAATGCCAGGCAGACTGAGCAAAATAAAGAATTTATTTTCTCACAGTGTGTCAGCCGCTTGCAGTTTATTCCATCTTTGTGATTGAAAGCTTTCTCTGTTACAAGATTGTTGGTGTTTTGATTTGGGTGGTAATTAAAAAACAAAGGGAGCTGACTTGTATTAGGATGAGCAGACTAGCTGAATGTGGACTGTATATCTTGTCTAGATGGAGAGACTGTAAATCTTGCCCTATTTTATTCTCCTATTCTGGGAACTTTTCTCAATGACAACATTTACATCTTGCTGATCATTTTGTGTTTCAGAGCCTTTTTCTTCAGTGGATGTGCTCTCTTTACTAAGCCCAGGAATATCTTCAGTGGATGTGCCCTCTTTAGGCCCAGGAATGTTCTGACTTGGTGGATGAGGATAGAAGTAATCAGTTATTTTCATACATTTAGTGGCATTGGCTTCCAGAGTCTTTTAGTTTTTTTCCTCTGATTTTCTCAACTCCCCTTTTTCGTTTTTTGGGAGGTTTGTTTGTTCATATTTGTGACAGCGTATTCGAGGTTAGCCAGTTTAGGTGTAGCCAGTTTTCCCCATTATCGAACAACTGATTAATCAACGGAAACCACAGATGAAGTTTTACTAAAAGACGAGGCTTCATGCGATTTAGCAACACAGCAATGTCATAGGCTGGCAAATCAGGAAGAGAACGTAGTGCAGGGATGGGCAAACATTTTGGCCTAATGGTCACATCTGTGTCTTGAAATTGTGTGGTGGGAGAGGGGCAGTGGGAAGGGTCAGGGCTCGGATGGGGGAGCAGCTGCCGTGCTCTGGCCAGGCCCAGCTGGGGGGCCTGATGAAAGGTTCCCACAGCGGGCCATAGTTTGCCCTGATGTCATTTTTTTCACGAAGTCTGGCCCACCATCCCTTGAGTGCACTGGCCACTCTGGCATTTGCCAGAGCTGCCACATGGCCAGTCTGCCTGTGCATCAGAATCATGAAGAGGGAAAGCCTCAAGTGCAAAATGAGAACCTGTCCCCATGCCACTGCCACATTCCTATACACAAAAAGCAAAGCAAGAGAAATGAATATAAATAAATAAAAGAATGGAAAGTGGGATTTTCTTTGCAACAGCCACAATAAATATGTTTGAAGACTGTTACATGGGGAGGGAAACCTGCCTGCTTAATGCTGTAATGATGAAGAAGATCCTGTTTTTGCTTTAGGACATTAAGAAAGTTCTTCAAGAACAAGAAGATCTATGTGAAAATATGACCTCTGAAACGCTGCCAGTTCCACTGAAAGGGGTTGACCTGCCAAGCCAGGCCTGGTCATGCAAGTTCCAGATGCCTGGAGCAAGCTTTTCCATACCCATGGGTTCCAGGTTTTCAAACAGTCTTAGAGAACAGTCTGTAAAATAGGCTTGTACAGCCTGTCCTCTTTTATGGGTTTTTGTTCTGTGGGCGAGTTTGTCCTCTCAGTTATACCTCCATTGATGTCACTGGGGGTCACACTGGTGCCAGAGGAACATTCATTGTTATTTTATCACAGCACTTCCTGGGAGCCCAAGTTGTTGATCTGAATCCCTGTTGTGCTAGGTGCTGTACAAACACAGAACAGAAGGTCAGTCCCTTAAATCTAAGCCCTATGCATTTTTCACAACATGTTCTGTGCATCTCCATCCAGATCAGTGGCTTTGACTCCCCATGGAGGAGGCAGAGGGAAGTGAGGAGCCCTGCATTCTTGCAGGTGAAATAACAGTGTAGGGTAATGCAAATGAGAACACTGTGTGCTTCCTTTTGCATTCAAATTGCACAAAAATCTGAGATTCCAGACATGAGCAAAAGGAGAACAGAGCTGAGTCTTTAATCTTTAAAATCTATTTTACATGATTAAAAGGATCCTGCCTGGAGAAAAGCAACTCTGGCTATTTATATCTCCATTCTGTTCCTTCCTCCCCCTTTTATTTTTTTTGCTTCCAGAAAATACTGCACAGTCTTTGTACATATGAAAGACCACGGCTAGCTGCCATTAATTTTAATGCTAAATTCTCATCAGCATTTCAAAACATTATGAAAACCTCTAAGCAACTGTCTTCTGGTAGCTTGAAAATATTGCAGGCAGCAATCTAAATAATATTATAAGTGCCATGGTAAGTACAAGAGCACATGCTGGAAAGAAAAGAAAAATAAAAGGCTTCAGATCATCAGGAAAGTGTCAGTTCCATAGAGTAGTCATAAATGGATTGCAGGATTATGTAGGTGGTGAGATCTTGAGTCACTGGTCGAGCTGCACCTCACTTACACAGAATGTACCAAATTTTGAATGCCGTTTGCATAAGCCATCTACTCCATGAACAACTATATACACAACTTACATTTATTTAGTGCCATTTAGGCAAGCAGATGCCATCAAATGCAGTGGAATTTGGCCAGGACACTGATATTAACACTCTCTTGAGCTGTACTTTCAAAGAGGATGGATGCCAGTCAAACTGAAATCGATGTTCATTCATCAAGCAATTTGTGACCCAGATTCTACAAAGCATTTCTTAGTCATGAAAGTGTTAAACTCATGCTGATCTTTAAATATATGGTTAGGACTTAAGCACATGCTTAATGTTAATGATTTCCTGAACAGGGATGTGCTTTGATTCAGTATGTGAACCTTTTTTGCATACCTGGATTCAATGGGACTTAAGGATGTGCTTAAAATTAAGTAAGTGCTCTACTGAGTTGGGGCGTAAAACTGGCTGTTTTGTGATTTGTCTGTCTGTGGAACCCTGTTCCAACATCATAATTAAAATGTAAGCCTGATGCCAACTTGTGGCCTGATAGTTCGGTGAGAGTTTCAATATTTTTTTAAGATATGAATTTCATAGGGACTGTGGCCCAAATTGTAATTTCAGTTTCATCCATGTAAATCTGAAGTAACTTCATTGCAGTCATCTGGTCAGAATTTGGCCCCAGTGAATCACTTTTTGCCAAGATTTTCTGATTTTTTCATTTCCCTCTCTTCCTCCCTCTGCCACCCTCACTTTAAAAAGGCAGGAAACTGCAAACCTAAGAAACAGTTTACAAATTTCAGAAAAATTCCATGAGAAAATTAAACATTTTAATTTCTCTCAAAGTTTCCCATGGAAAATGCTGATAATTTTTCAAGCAGCTCTAGACAGCACACTGCAGGATAGGGGTCCTGGCTCTCTACACAAGAATGTGGGAGCAGAATAATTAGATCTGTTGGAGATGGAATTAGCTCTTCCCCATTTCCTTTGGAAAAACATATTCAGAAGACACTGAACCCTGAGATGAGTAATTTTCATCTGCTCCTGAACTTCCTTTTTCTTTCTGATTAAACATTGGGTTTAAGTATCATCAACTCAGTGACTCCTGAAGAATACATCAGAATGCACTTGAGGTTAGAAAAGCATGTCTTTTATTTACTCAAGTATTTGAAAAAAATAACCACTAAACTCAACACTTGCAATAAATCACTGCAAACTTTAGTTGAAGGCTGGAGGTATGAGCTACATTTTTCATTGCAACTCCTTGTAGCCAAGGTGCTTGTCAAGGCTATTTAATCTTGGAAAAGCTCTTCCATTGTGCAGCTCTTTCTGATGGTGTCATTAAAGTTGATGCGTGTAATTGACCACAAAGACCAGACCTCTGGTTCCTACCTGATTTTTCCCTAGTGTTTATGCAGTGTTTGTTATCCTGACCACACAACAGACTAATCAGCATTACAGTTGACAAATACTGTCATGGCTAAGTGGGAGATGGTGCTTCTGTTAAAACAAGCAGTGAGCCTTGGGGGACATCATGCTCAAACAACAGCATTAAGGATTAATATTAATACACTCCCTACTCCTTATGGGCCTCATCCAGAGCCCACTGCAGTCAAGAGGAGTCTTTCCACTGCCTTCTGTGTGTTTGGATCAGGTCCCAAAGCTGTTTTAGCATTTTTTATTTAGATAGAGGGCTACTCCCATCCAGTTGCCATTATTAAAAACCATTGTAATTACTACTATGATAATGCATTTGACACCAATACTCAGAGTACAAAAGGATTATAACTGGCCGAACAGTCACTGTGTTCTAATGGCTAAAGAAAAGTGACCACATGGAAAGCTAGGGTGACCAGATAGGAAGTGTGAAAAATTGGGACAAGGGTGAGGGGTAATTGGTGCCTATATAAGACAAAGCCCTGAACATTGGGACTGTCCTTATAAAATCAGGACATCTGGTCACTCTGTGGAAAGCCGAGAGGGCCTGAATCCAAACTTCGGATCTGAACACCCTAAACTTGGTAAAGTTTGGCTCTCAGTCAGAACATCATGGCTTGAACTGCTCTCCAGCAAAATATAAGAAGTAATGCAGAAGAAAGATGGAACCCTGTATTGTTATTTCTCTAGAGTCACTTCCCTAAAACTGCACTGTATGATAGTGACATATATAGAGTATGTTTGTGAGGGAGAATTCTCACTTTTGATGCTCCTTTCTAACCCTTTAAAGCCAGTTTGTAAATCCCAAGCTGTAAGTAATACCGGCTCTATAGATATGCCTCTTCTCTGCTACACAAATGTATTTTATTTGGGAGCATCCTGCCCTTAAACATGAAAACAATTTGGAGCTTTCAAGCTACGTGCCCAGTTTTAAAACCATGTGCAATTCTAGTGAAATGAGGGGGAATGCTCACCTACAGTTAGTCGTGTGTTTAACAACCTCACTGAATCGGGGTCTCAGGTGCTCTCAAGAGGACCCCACTGTGAAATATAGTGAAGAGGCATCAGACATTGATTTTGTCAGACTAGATCATGATTCACTGCCCTGTGCTATTGCCCTTTCCCTGCAAGAACCCTTGAGAAAATGTAGGACTAGATGGCATTTCAATTTTTGTGTAAGTCTAAACAAATGTTAAAATGTCTGGGTGAGGCCACACAATCTCCCTCATAGTTTTTATTTAAGAAACATTTGATTTCATTAACAAATACCGGCCCCCCAACAACACATTCTGAGGTGGGCAGAGGGTGCTAACGGAGATGTGTGTTCCCTTTGGACAGCCTCGATCCACTCTGCCTAGGGATGGCAGGATCCCCCTGGGTAGCTGGCCCTTTGAGATCTTGTATTAAACATGCCAACCACATAACAGCAAAGTCCAGGCAATACCACAAAAACAGAAACATAAAAAAACCCAACATATAAAAGTCAAAAACAGAGACAACACTGACGTAAGACAGTGCAACCCTTCCCTTCCTTCCAACATCCACTATTCCCTTTGCAGGAGAACCCCAGCACTACAGACTGGCCCCTATCCTCCAAATACAGTCCATTTGGCATCCAAAGTCCAATCTAAGCAGAAGTCAATCTTGCTCAGTCCCATAACAGGTACACCATCAGTCCATAGAGAGTCTATTACATAATGCTGAAGATTCTGCTTCAATACGTGAACACAATCCTATCTCTGTGATGTGTGGAAACGAGTTTCTCCATGGGAAACAAAAGACAAAGGAAAACAATCGTAGCCTCCCATTACAGAAAAAAACCCATATCCCCATTGTGCCCTCTCTTGTCCTAAAATAACTGGTACTTGCAGCACCCTTGTTAGTCTCACCTGCAACTTCTGAGCCAACAAGCATTCCTTCAACAGATGTTCCGGAGTCTCCTGCCCACCCCTGAATACAGCTGTTTCCTGGGACACACCCAGTCTTGTTTCTGCAAGGTTGTCCATACTTCCCATGGGAGAGTTAAAGTCGCCTCCAGAAACAATAGTTTGAGAGGTAAAATGTAACTGTTCTGTATATCTAAGGCTTGGTCTACACCTATCCCGGCGATTCAGCGGCAGTCGACAGGAGTTACGCAAACTACGCAGAGAACTGGCATAACTCCCATCAACTGCTGTGCTTCTCTTCTGCGTGCCGTGTTCACTGCACTGCACCACCGGGAACTGTGTTCCCGTTGATGCTGTGCTATGCCACTTGAGGAGGTGGTTTCAGTGTGTCGACTTCTGGATCGACTGACCGGGTCTTCACTGACCGCTCACTTGATCCAGATAAGTCGATCTGACGGTGGCAACTTTTCTGCCCTCAGTGTAGACATAGCCTAAGTCTCATTGGGCATAGTGAAGCCCACCAGAGGAAATTGAGGCAGAGATGTAATTGTGATACTACTCTGTGCCACCAGGGGGTGCTCCAAGGGTGAGGGCCTGCACCACAGGACTTCTGCAGGGTCATCACTATTTTGCTCCCCCTGTAATATGGCTCCAAGCAGTGAGGTTTTTGTTGTTGTTGTAACACCTCCTAGTTCTGCATTAACCCATGTAACATTTTAGATGGAGGAAACCCACCCAAGAGCACACATTAAGGATACATAAACAAGATCGCTGTGTGATTGTATTGCTAGAAAATATTCCCACCAGATATTTGGACAGCATGGGCTACACTGCAAAACTAACATTTTATTATTGGAAGATATATATTCACAATGGTTTGTAATTTACCAAAATACACAGAAGGGCCTGGATTTGTCAGTGTGCATTTGCTCTGTAAGAAATATATTTCACTGAAAGCTAGATGTCAAAACTGGCAGCAGAACTTTTGCAATGCAGGGAGAGAGGCTGACATCTCAGAACTGGTAGTCCAGCTGTGTTAATGGCATCAGGAAGTCTTTGTGTTATTAAAGACAATGTTTAGCAGTGGAATCACATTAGCTGTTTGTTTAGCTTATGAATGGTGTGAAATCACTACATTGCAAATTGTTGCCCCCAAACACAATCAGTGCAGAGGGCGATCTTGGATCCCTCCTCCCCTGCCTCCCTTGTTTCTCCTTTTGCTTCACTTCCATCCTTTGGTTGGGTTCCTGTCTGGTGAAATTTCAGGCAACTATAAGTTATGTTTCAATTCCGGAGTTGATTGCTGAGGAGTACAATGGGAGACTGATGTGTTAGGGGCAGGCAGTTGGAATTCGACTGGATGCTTCTGAGTAGCTACTGAAGAATGTAAAATCTTGGTTCATATTATCATGGTTTTGAATGTGCTTTTTCTTCTCAGTAGATTCATCTGTTTTTTTTTTTTTTTAATCTTTAACTTTATGGACCCAGTGTTGGCCTTGTGTTTTATCCCCTCTCTCTCTGCCCACGTGTAGATGCTAGCTATTGACCTATTGAATTGATTAGCCTGACTAATTCGTTGACATGGATTTAAGCCCATACCTAACTAAGGGCCCAATCCTGCATGGTACAACGTGCTTATTGCAAGGTGCCAGGCAGCCTCACTGGCTTGCCAGGATGCTTAATTACTGACTGAAGTGTGAATGCTATTCACTCATAGCCTCACAGGTTTGCTTCCTAATGTATTCCCTAAGGGGTGGATTGTGTCTTAAAGGCACCTTCATAAGTAGTGCGTGGTACGGAGCTGCTCTGTTGCAAGGGGAGATAAGAGAGAAAATGCGGGGAGGTTGGGGGGGGAGGGAACAGCACTTCTCTGAGCACCCTGCCACACCAGAGGGGGGGCATTGGCTGCAACACCCATCTTGCTCCCCCGGGCCCTCTTCATTCCTGTCCCCTTTGGGGTAATGTCATCTGTGGAGCCTAGGGACTGCTATTATCCTTGACCCTTACGTGGGGCACATGGAGGTAGCGTTTTGTACCCTCACCCACTCCGCCTTTAAATGCTCAAGTGCCATAGCTAACTCCATCCCAAAGCCTACAGAAAACAAGTCACTCTAGACAGGCTCTAGAGCTCCACAGAAATCTCTGCTGAATGCTATTGAGTCTCCTCCTACTCCAGCATATATACGCCAGGCTACACGTGTGGTGGCTCATATCACCAGATGATTGCAGGATGTGACTGGGCAGTCGCTAGTAGTCTAAGTACTATGGCCAATTTTATGTACTTATTGGTTTTTCTGTGGCTCCCATCACTAATGTCTGAGCACCCACCAAGCATTTTAGGCTCACTCTGCCCCTAGGAGGAGGGAAGTAATATCTCTATTTTAGAGTTGAGGAAACAGACACAAAAAGATTAGGTGATTTGCCCGAGGAACATCAGTGGCAGAGATAGGAATGGTCTGGCATTTCACTCCACTCCCTTAAGCAAAAGGCCATGCATGCTCCTTATGGCGCACCTGATAAATCCTGATGGGTAGGTAGCTGTTGATGTCAAAGCATTGCGGGGCCTTGCCTGGTACAGCCCTGTAACTGGCAACACCAGCTGGATTAATGGTGTAGAAATGAAGTCTTTGAGACTTAGATGAAGACAAGGTAGTTACAAGCCTTGTGCCTGTTCTACTCTGGCACAGGTTGGCAGTAGCAAAGGTGGGAAAAGGGCTGGGGTAGATATCTTCTCACAGCCTGGATTAAAAAATCCAATATGTCCTAGTGCATAGAGCTCTGGACTGGGACTCAGTTCTATGCCCAGCTCTGCCACTGGCCTGGTGGGTGACCATGGACAAGTCACTTCACTGCTCTGTGCCTCAGTTTCCGCATCAGTATACGGGGGATAATGAGAGTGATCTCCTTTGTAAAGTGTTTTGAGGTCTGCTGATGAAAAGCACCACAGAGAAGCTAGGTGTTATTATATTAATAGTATTATTCCTCAGCAAAGCATGTAAATGTGCTTAATTTTAGGTAGGTTCTTAAATACTTAGATTTTAAGTTTCTTGGGTCAGGGACCATTTTCTTGTTCTGGGTTTGTATAGCCCCTAGCAGAATGGGGTCCTGGGCCATGGCTAGGGTTCCTGATGCTAGGGTAATTCAAATAAGTGCTTTCCTGGATGGACTTTCACACGTTTCAATGGTTTGCTGAACTGTAGCCCAAGAGAGTAAGGAACCCTTAGGTGAATCACAATGTAAAATATCTCTGCCATGAGCATACCAAAGCTGCCATGCTGTCACACCGCAGAGTCAGCAATAAGTAAGCTTTCTGAATTAGAGAAAATTTTGGCTATACTTAAAATGTGGCTGTGATAAGTACAAAATGTCCTTTGAAAAAGCAGCTGTGACTATTTTATCTTTCTCAAAGATAAGTAATTGTGAGCATGTTATAATCTTTTTTTTTTTTCTTAAATCGGGTCTAAACAGCAATTTCCTTTCCAGCACAGGAAGTATTTAAACATCAATACCTTGAACTGGTTAAAAAGAACTGTACTGATAATGCAATTTTGTAGCTTAAAATTTACATTGAACTGAACAATAAATCGTAATGAAACTGACTGAAGGCAGGAGCTATGAGGGGAACAATTCCACAAACCAATAACTCCAAGTTGGTGTTTTTTATCAGAAAGGAAAGTTTGCATTTGTATGAGGCTTACAGTTATTGGGGCCAGAAAGGTGTAGTTGGTCAGTCTAGGGTGGGGTGGTTTGGCTGTTGATTTTTTTCCACTGGAAGTAATATGACTGTCTAATGTTGTGTTCTCTTGTTTTATCGGAGGAACTCCTGGGGGTGCCAGATGTGTAATGTGATCTCTCACACTTTAACTGAAGGCCTTGGGATGTTGGATCTTTAACAAAGACATCATTTCTCCTTAACATAAAATCTCAAAAGAACAAGGGTAACATCCTCTCCTCTTTGTATGTCACTTCAAGAAAACAAAATCCTGAAACCACCACACGTTGCAGGTGGCACATGCCTATTCAAGGACCTGATCCTGTGAGATGCTGAGGACCTGAATTTCCCACTGAAGTGGGTGCAGGTGTGCAGTAGCTCCTAGGATCAAGCCCTTTACAGAGTAACTCACTGTAATCATCTTTCACTCTCAGTCCAATACTGTTGTACAATCAAGGTCAACTCTGAGTGCCAGTCTTACTCCTGCAGGCTGTTGTGTTTGAGAAGATCTGGCAGTTACCTAGCTAGGCTGATTTCTGATTTTTTTTTTTTTTAATTCCTTTCTGCACCATGCAAAGACAAAGAAAATGACATTGGTCCACTGTGTACCTCCAGGCTGTTGGCTGAGTATTGCTAATTTAACCCTTGCTCACTGGCAGGCACTTATGTTTGGAAAACTTTTCACACTGCTGCTGTTGTAGTCAGTCTCTTACCTCCACAGTGGGGTCTCAACGGTCTAAATTCTTATCTTCAAGCAAGGAGTGACAGCCGCCTCGTATTACGTTTTGTAAACATTAATTTGTGACATCTCCTGTGGTTTGAAGCAAAACACACGAGTAAAGTAAAAACGGTATAGTTAAAGTGAATAAATTACAAAGAGTGTCTATAAACTGATGTTAAATGGATATGTCACGCTGCACATTTCATGAGGGTTTTCCAACAAGGAGATGATACGGGAAATAATAGGGGCTAGCTACTAGCGCTATCAGTTCAATGTTCCTACTGATAGAGAAGGAGAAGGGAAAGAATTCCTTATTTCAAACATTTTTAACCTGATTTTTAGCAAATAGAAAGATATGCTCAGGGAGAAAGGAATGGCCAGGATATTATTTATTTGTCTTATGCTGGTGTCCAGAAGCCCCAGTCATGGACCAGGACCCTATTGTGCTAGGTGCTGTACAAACCCAGAACAAAAAGACAGTCCCTACCCCAAAGAACTTACAATCTAAAGGCCAGAATATTTAATTTAATATGCTTTAATTCAAAAGCATGTTATAGAAATTGGAAGCCATCTCCTATCTATCCCTCCCTTTCCTAGCTAGCCCTTTCCTGACTTGCCCTTGCTATTCATATTGGTTCAACTAAATGTATTGTCCCTCTTTTCCTTTGTAATGTCATGATCCTCATTGCACCATACGCATTTTTATCTCTGCAAACAATAAAAACCTTGGAAATGAAAACGGTAATATCCCACAGACTAATTAAAAACAAAAAATTTGTAAACATTTATAATGTAAGCCTTATAAGGCACAGGCAGCTGAATGTAGTGGCTAGATTGTACATCCTCGTCAGCTTTGTTTTGAGCTTGATTAAGGGCAAAGGGGATCACTAATGGTATACAAAGGAACACAAACACACTGTAAAGTTATGATATGTTGTTATGATATCAATAAATGAGATACTAGCTGCATGAGTAATAACATCAGGGATATAGACTCCGCCCAGGTCCACAAAGACATTGATTTCAGCGGAAGTTAGGAGCCTAAATGTCTTTGTGGATTGGGACCTGAGTGCGGTAAGCTTCCGTCCCAGAGAAAACCTTCTGGCAGGAGCAGGGAGCTGTGAAAAGATGGCTGAGGAAGAAGGTGCCGTCTAAACAGCCATTTCCTTTCCAGCCCAGGGGGTATTTAAACAGTCGTACCTTGACCTGGTTAAAAAGAGCTGCAGGGATAATGCAGTTTTGTAGCTTATGATTTACACTGAACTGACAAAACCGACCTGGCGTAGAGCGGGTGGTGGATGCTGTCCAAAGGCCTCTCTAAAAAGCTCCGCAGCCATGCTGAGGGAAGTGGCGGGCTGGGGGGGAGGGGCTGTTTTAGGCCGGCCGGCCCCAGTAAATGAAGCCGAAGCCAGGCTGGCCAATTAAGAGGGTGGGCCAGCACTGGGGGCTACCCGGGACCAGGGGGAATCTGACGGGGGGGTGGGGAAGAACTGGTGAGAGAGCGCGAGACCTGGGGAGTCGGGGGGATGAGGTTTCCGCAGGCTGGCCCTGGAAAGAGGGAGGAATTCTGAGGAAGCTGATAGCAGCCAGTGGAGGGACGAGCTGACCTTCCTGACGGGGCGGCCTGCCAAGGGAGGCAGGAGAGAGCCCAGGGCTGAGGCCAGCAGGTGGAGGTACCTGCTGCCGCCCCTGGGAACTGCTGGGGCTGGCGGGCGGGAGAAGGCTGAGGCCGGGGAGCGAGGCTCCCTGGGGCCTGGTGCGGGGCGCCAGGCTCTGCTTGAGGGGCTCTCCGGGCTAGGCTGCCGAGGCTTGTTTTGCCGTGGCTTACGGGCGCAGGGCTTTCCTTGGTAAGCCGGTGACCCCGCGGGGGCCATTCGGACTATCTCTGAGGCCTCCGAAGGAGGGAAATGGAGGCCAGCGTGCTCCAGTCAGGCCTGCTCTGGACAGGTGTGTGGAGAACCGGATGGGGGGAACGGCAGGAAGGGCTGAGGGCAGAATACGCTGTTTGAGGTGGAGAGACGGGGTTTGCTTTGTATGATTTATGGGCCTGGACACGGCCCCAATGGTGCCGATGATGTAATGTGCCTAGAGACCCCGTTGAGAGACATAAAGACACCGAGCCCCTCTTGGGTCCCTGGCTTTCCCTCCATGTCCTCCTTTACCTGCGTGGGGTCCAGGAGAGTCTGGCTGAAGGCTTGGCCCAGGCCTGAGGATATGGCCTCCACGGCACTGCTCAGAAATCCTGGCTTGGCTCCAACGTATGGCTGCGTAACTGGCTGGCCGGCCCTCGGTATTTTTAAAGTTCATTAATTGTTTTTAAAAGGGTTATAAACACGAGCAGGTGTTGCAAAGCCCAAAGCATTTCTAACATCTTTGTTTCATTTCCTTGAAAGCCTTTTTGAAACCGAAATGCATTTTTAAAAAAATTCCCTCTAGATAAACGTGCCGTACGATTGGGGAAACCATATCTCGTAACTCTGCTGAATGCTTCTAACATGGCAGTGCTTACTACCACATCTGGCATACTGAAGTTGGCTCTCTGATTAGACAACGTGCCAAGCTGTCCTTGGGGGCCTTAATTATCGCAATTTCAGGCCAATGTTGCCTGCCTACAGCATAATCCCACGGCCTAGAGTGAACCCTGAAAATGCTTAATTAAATGACATTCCACAATAGATTATAGTATCAGAAACTCAGGATACAGAAAAAGGATATTGCAAGAATAGCAGCAGCAGCAGAGGCTTTTCCCCTTCAGGATAATGTCCTGACAATCTCTTTCACCTTGAGCATCTTCAAAAAGCAGGTCTGAAATCAATGTAGGATAGTCACTTGGCTTTTTGTGTTGTCTCCATCAAGTGATGCTTAGAGACCTTGTTTGAACCATTCCCTCTGCTAGTGTGAATCACGAGCTTCATTGTAGCTTTGCTGATTTTTTCCACTTGAAAATCTGTTCCATTATCTGCCACCAGTTATGACCATGCAACTCCCGATGCACTCAATGGCAGCTGAGTGGCTTTAATGAAGGCAGAATTTGGCCCTACGTTTTTCTCCTATAATCATGTGTGAATTGTTGCCTGATCTTGAAGTATGCTCATGTGAGTAAGAATTGCGGGCCAGGTCTCCAGCTAGTGTAAATTGGTATCATTCTTTTGACTTCATGTGGTGCTAAGCCAATTTACAGTAACATTGGTTCTGACCCTGTTAGAATAGGGGTATGCAGGATTGGATCCTTCAACCATTTTTTTCAAAAGTGACTCATGATTTTGAGGGCTTCCATTTTTGGACGCCCAGCTTGAGATGTGGGCTTAATTGTTCAATGTGTGAGTACCCACTGCTCCAGCTGAAGTCACTGAGAGATGCTGTTGCTCAGCACCTCTGAAATTCAGGGCCATGATGTCTCTGATAAGGTACCAAAAATCGGGGTCCAGTTTTGAAAAACCCTAAATCCAGCCCCCATCTAGCAGGCATGTGTGCCATACACACCAAGCTGCATTAGAAACCAAAGTCTAAGTACATGCAACTACGAAAGATCTGAATAAAATGCTGTAAATATTACATTGTACAGACTAGCGCAGAAATCTTCACAAAGCTGTTCAGAGCAAGGAAACGATAGTGAGTGGGACACATGCAGCACACAGAGAGCAAATCTTTTACAAGGGCCAATTTGTAAAGGCAGTTATCACTAATATTGTGTTCTATCATATTATTCTTCAATTATTTGCTCCAACAGCTCTGTTGTCTTGGTTTAATAAGCCGGCTCTGCAAAAGTTGCCCGCAATTGATTTCCTTTCTGCCAAGAGAAGAGGTTCATGGTTGGATTTTGTGACATTTCTGCAGGCTTAGTCTGTTTGGATTTCCTAACACCCCCTTTACCCCTCAGTCCTGTGATATATTTATATATTTTAGGCAATTAAACTGTAGGATGGAAATTAATTTAATGCTTGTGTGAGTGTAGGAGCAGGTACCGGGGGGAAAAATACACAAAAGGAAAGCCATGCTAACCAGATCACTGACATTGGTTGCTGGCAAGGTGACTTGTCAGTTTTGTGGCTCAGGTTAAGAATTAGAATCCACCAAAGGAGGGAAAGAGGAGGGGGTGTTGCTAGGCAGCGCAGTGGGTAAATGCATTAGCCTCATAACTCTAGAGACCTTAGGTTTAAGTATCTCTTATCTTACAAGTGAAAGGAGTTTAGTGGTTCCAGCCTAATCCCTGGTGCATATTTTGTCCACATTATAAAATGTACCACATGATATGACACAACTGGGAACCTTTGGTGTACAGAGAGGCAAGGGTTTCTTATCTGAGAGCAGAGGCAATGAGGATTATTCCTAACCTGTGCTGGCTGAACAGCTGAGGGAACCTTACACATCGGTGCCTTATCTCTGTAATGGAGGGGATAATATCTCCTATCTTCCCCTTCTGTCTTGTCTATTTAGATTATAAGGTCTGTGGGGCAGGGACTGTATCTTAGTATGGCCCCGATCCTGCAAACCCTTAGGCATATGCTTCATTTTACTACTATGAGTTGTTCCATTGAACTCAATGGAGCCACTCGCGTTAGTAAAGTTGAGCGTGTAAGTGTTTGCAGTATCACGCCCTACGAGTTTGTATAATACACAACACAATGGGGTCCTGATCCTGACATGAGCGTCTGGGCATTACTGGAACACTAGTACCAGCCTCCTGCCTGGATGAGGCATGACTTGCTGTTGTAACTGGGCCCACAGATTTACCATAATCTTGTGATCCTACCAGTGAAAAGATCATAAAATATCAACTTAACCTGTAACAATAAATGTTGATGGGGGGGAAGGTGCAAAAGGGTGACAGACTGAATTAGTACAAACAAAAAGGCCCACTGATGTACTTCCAGGACTGTGTTAAGATCATGCCTGGTAAACAAGAGGATTGTGGGCCAAGAAATCAGTGGACCAAAACAGGTGTGTTGGAAACGAGGTCTATTGGTGAACAAACTAATGAAGGAATGGGCTAATCCACCCATCACTCCCCCTTTGGGGTCCACTTTGGCAGTGAAAACTGGGGGAAGCAAACACAAGAATTGCTGACTGAAAGGAGCAAGCTTCATCATGGCTGTCACAGCATTGTGTCCTGGGACCCCAGAATTTACTGTAGCACATCAGACCTTTTTCATCCTGATCCTGAGACAGAGAGGTCCTGACTAGACTGGGCCAGAGAAGGGACCCAGATGACATCGCCACCTCCACCAGCTCTGAATAAATCCTTATTTCTTATTTAAACCCCACCTTATTTCTTCTCTTTCCTTTCACTGTTCTTTTGCCTTCTGTCTAACAAGGGTCTGCCTTAGCTAGCAAAGACTATATTTTGCAATACTGCTATAGGCCTGTGGCTAGGGAGGTAGATAAAAGCAATATCCAAAACATCCTGATGCTGGTACAAGTCTGCCAGAATCTGGAGTGGCTAATAAGATCATGTGCCATGCCTGTGTTTCTCCAGCAGTAAGGTTGCAAATGAAAGTCAACACTAGAGACAGAAGAAATTGCATTAAAAAAAACCAACCACACAAAAAAACCCTTTTCTCTTCTTTTCTCTCCCCTTTTATTTTTGTCTTCTAGGAAATGGGATCAGACTTCAACAAACAACAACAGCACCAGCCCATCTCAACTGACTCATCCCTTTTCATTCAAAAGGACTGTTATTACCAGCTTTAACACCGTCTAAAAGGTTGTCAAATGGTGAGAGGCTCCTTCTAAAATCTTTCTCCAGCTAAAGGGAAAGGGAGCAAGGGATGTTAAAATGAAAGCCTTACTTACTACTTTACATTTCAAATTCTTTAACTGTTTCTTTCCTTTCTTCATCTCTTTTAACAAAAGGTGAAAACAATGTCAATTATGTTTGCCATTGAACTAAGCAGGCTGAGGTCTCTATATATTGAACCATGTGTAAAACTGTTTAATGTTGGACAGTTACATGGTCATGTTAACACTTTTGACTCTGGGCCTATTTATTCCATCTATATTAATTCAACATACCCTACCTAGTGTGAGGTATTCACCTACATTAAGATGTATCTCATTCTTCTATCACAACTTCTTTTTTGTGTGTGCAGATATAAAGTAGAATAGATTAAAAAACAAGTGAGATCTTACAGTAAAAGCTGGGATGGAAAAATTGCTGCTGATGCAGCTGTCAAAGATTTTTATGTACCTACAACATTTTGCACATAAGACTAGGCAGGAGCCCACAGGTCTGCACTGATTCCCTTTTATAGCTTTCTATTTAGTAAAAAGTAGAGGCTATAGATTCATTTTCTTTGCTCTGTATTTATGATTTCTCCTCTGGAATGGAAACAGCAAGCGCTTTGCTAAATCGATAGAAAGATTGTCTGGCTTCAGCCTGAAGGCTCGATCCTGTGAGCTACAGAGCACCTTCAGCTTCCACTGACTTCTGGAAAGAGTTCAGAGTGGTCCTCAGACGGCAGCATGTAGCCCTCTGCTCCTCAGTGAAGTAGAAAGTCAACCTCTCTGTCAGCTCTTACTCAGGGCTAGATTGTGTGACTCAGTTGGTGAATACTTACTCTCACAGAAGTTACTTCCACTGAGACTACATATGAAAATGCTCACAGCTATGAGTAAAGGGTTGCACAATCTAACCTCAAATGACTTCACAGAAAGCTTTGCTTGAGTAAGGACTCCAAAGCTAGACCTGTGTGAACCAAAGCCCACACCAATCCAACTTTCAGGCCTCTTCTGGCTGCCAGAGTAGTATAAAAGGCCTTCAGACCCAAACTGTACCTTAGACATCACTGGGAGTTAACATGTTTTCAAGGGCAGAACGGGGTCCTGAAGACTTTGATTTAATGTGTGTACTTTTTAAAGGTTTCAGGTGGAATTTCAAAAAGCCAGAGATGTGTATAGCATAAAATAATTGATTGACTCTGAATCAAATCAGACTGTTCTCTAGCAGGAACAAAAATGAGGTCTCTTAAAGCAGGGCAGCCATGTACATGGTAGCAGATGTTTCTCTTTATTGTTGGAAAAACAAATCTTTATTAAATACCAAAGAAAGCCCCATAAATCCGGGAAGGCTGTTGATTCCATGCCGAGGGCACCTCTTCCTCTCAAGCCAGACAGTACTCTTTCCTCTAAGTTGTTTTGCTTTTCCTGCTGATCCTTCTATGGTGTTTCCATGACATAAAGGCAAAAGGGAAGATGAATATTTAATAATGGAAACAACCTGATAGTTTAAACTTGAAAACAGAACACGAGGAGTATGGCAAACATGCTAACAAAATACCTTTCACACCAGCAATTCCTTCTCACTGGCGGATTTGGACAAAGGACAGAGATGCCATTAATGATCAGTGAAGATTTTCCACAATTAGCAGCAAGCCAAGATAGCCGGGCATGGTGTCTGGGACAGTCTTCTTTTGGGAGCAGGTCTGGAGCAAAACAACACATTCTTATTGCCTGTGTATTGTGAAGAGACAACTTGGGTAGAATAGATTTTCTGCATTGAAATGGAAACAAGTCTTTCTGGGTTATCTGGAGAGTGCTAGGTGTAATGAGTTTGATTTTTTTTTCATTAGGGCTACTAATGGCATCTTCTGCTTTTAAAAACAACAGCCCTTCATGAATTAATAAACAGAAGATTGTGACTGACTAAACAGAAGTGTGTGCAAATCGACATGGGTTTTTCATTTTAACCAGTTAACATCCATAGACATGGTATTAATTCAATTCTCAGTAAAAAACACTCCAAAGGCAATGTCAGAACAATAGTATAGAAAAGGACAAAGATGTGATTAGCCCTAGCTGGTTTATGTATGTTAAATACTGTACAGTGCATACGAATGAATGCTTGACAGGAAGGTGAATGATCACAACTGATATTTGATGTATATTATAATTTTCTAAGCAAAAGCTAGACAGAAGACACATCTACAGACTAGGAAGGGGGCACTTGGGTATATTGCTCTGTCCTCATAGAAGACCTCACGGTATCATGCATGGTTTTACTATTGTTCTTGAAATATTATAAAATGCTTCATTGCACTAACTGATTCATTATTCCTGTGTTTGCCAATCGCAGAGTGGTACCGGGAGCTTGCCTGCACACTGTAAATCATGCAAATCCATCTGTAGTGCTGTCTCACGTCTATCAGAACTATGCTAGTGCCAGCCATATTTAAACACATTTGTTATTAGAAGAATTCTAGATCAGTTTGTCTCATATGGATTCTGCCCTTACGGGTGCATCTCCCATTCCTTAAATCCAAACTACCACCCCCCGGGCAGAATTCCAAAGAAATTAAAAATATTAGACCCATGACCTAGGCTGTATTCTACGCACCTGAGACTGTCTACATTTAGGATTTTCAGCTGTCTTTGACAGATGTCAAACAAGGCTTCCCTCCCTTGAAAGCTGATGGCCTCGTTGTCCCAGTGGTGTAGATGGGTTGATCTCACTGAACAAAGCAAGTTTAGCCAGCAGTTCTAAAATGGATTTATCACACTTCATTAAAACTAGATAGAAGACCAAACCAATCCCCTGGATCCAATCACCTCTGAATTTTGTGGATCTTGGAATCTGGATCCTAACTTTGCATCTTGGGACCATCACTAGTTAGAATACGTGTGGAACCTGGTCTTAGGTACCTGCAAACCTGAGTTCAGTGTTGGTTGGGAGAAGCCATGAGTGATAGATCTCTGTAGTGCTGTTTAGCAAGCATCGTTCTCAGAAAGAAATTCCCATTCATGTTCGTAAGGGAATTCTATACTAGAACCTTGCTAGCTAAAACTGTACTTAAACATTGTAGCAACTAGCACTGTTCTGATTCTGTTGAACTTAGAACATCTCTGCTTCATGATACCGATTCTCTTAACTGTTTCATTGACTGCGGCAGAATAGCTTTTCCACTCAACCTTTTCTAAATCACTCAGAAACCCTAAGGATTATTTTTAAAGTAACATGACATTCTTTCCTGTATGACGTCTGACAGCACTCCTAGGTATTGTGGGTGTGCACATGCAAGTGCATGTGTGTATTATATAGGACCATTATGATTTAATAAATGCCAAAACAAACAACAGGTGTCCATGTTATTTTGCAGTAGGAACCCTTCAAATATCAGACTTTGGCAGCTCAGACACTTCTTTACAAAAGAAATCTTTTTACTCCAAAGGCTCTTTGAAACTTGTATGGTGTATTTGTGTTTAAGAATGCAGAGAGGTAGAAAAGATTTTGAAATCACCTTAGATAAAAATAGGCTTTCAAATGCATCACAAGGTCCTGGTTTGACTACTGTACAGTTGCACTCAACAAAAGTATGGATCAGTATCAGATTTAAGAAAAACTGGAGAGGGCACATGATGAGATAACTGATAATAGCTTACCTCCTCTAGGGACTTGTCTGTACTGGGGAATTGTGCACTGGTGTCGTTATACCAGTTTAGCAGTACCAGAACAAACCTGGTGGAGAAATGTGGCATTGATGCACAAAGTGCATACACACCAGTGCAGCTTACCTTTTTTTGAAAACAGAGCAATCTGATTTAGCATTAGCCACTCTTTATACCAGTGTAATGTGTGTACACTAGGGATTTGCACTATTGCAGCTATATCAGTGCACTTACAATGGTGCAAAATTGCCTAGTGCTAACAAATCTCTACTTGTAGTGCCATGCTTGGAGCTTATGCTGCAGTCTTCACTTAGGCACCCCTCCACTGACTAGCCATTTTTCCCACACTGTGACTGAAAGATCAGGCTGTCCCACATTGATGGGAAGTGACTGAAAGTTATTACCATCTGCTGGCTTTTTTGTGACCCATGTGCAAGTGGGAGGTGGTCTCAGTCTAGTCTCAAGTATTGTCTCACGACACAGAACTGTTTTCTTAGCAGGAAGGCCTGTCAGTGGAGACTGGCCTGCTCTATTTCCATTAAAGGGGGTCCCTCCAAGGACAGGATGGAGTGGGAAAATTTGCACTGATTCTTCCAATGATATAGCCATGGATACATAGTGAACTCAGACGGGGGGTTTCAAAGGAGCCTAATGAGTTGGGTGCCTAACTCCCATAGTCATTGAAAATGCAAGCCTCAGCCTCCAGCAGTGACAAACTGGCACCTATCATGAGTACTTAAATGGATTTTAGAAGAAGCAAAGAAAGATCAGCTGAGAGGTGTAACTGTTCTGAGGCAGAACTGAAACAATAGCTTGTGGCTGTCTGAATCAGTTCCTTTCTTTCACGAATTTGACTCAGAGCTGACTATTTCAGAACCTCAAACAGAAAACGTTTGTTTCAATTTTAGTTCTAATAATGGACAAAGGTTATGGCAGCTGGGACAGGAAACGGAAGAAAGGGGAGGTTTTAATTTCTTTGAACCACTTCACCTATTCCTACTTATGATCTCAGTAGAGCTGTGACTAGAGCAGCTCAGGGCTTGATCTCCCTTTTGCCATTTTTACTCCAATATAACTCTATTGATGTTAGTGGAATTGCATCTGATTGACCCCACCATAAGCAAGACCAGAATTAGATCCTTAATGGCTGATATTAAGAAAACACCCTAACTGAAATTAACACCTGCAAACTTACATTACAGTAGTCTGTAATGTCTCTGTGGGCATGTCTCTGAGGGCATGTCACAGAGGGCATGTCTCTGTGAGCTGGAAATTACTCTTTCACTTCAAACGGTAGACATATCCTAAAACGTAGGTCTGCTGGGTCACATGCCATATGTCTCTCCCTCTCTAGGTCATGCTCTAGACTCGGGACATGCTTATTACATGTAAACCAGCAGAGCTTTGTCTTAGGGCTCTTCTAAACAAACACTTTGTGTGCGGCAAGCTAAATTGTAAATCTGTTGTGCAAAAGAGTGCTTGCTGCGCATTAAGTGTTCATGCAGATCCTATTACTGTAATCCACATGCCTAATAGGGAGATCTCTCTTTAAGAGATCTATTGGTGGTGGGTAGGAACATTTTGCTGCAAAATGCTTCAGAGTTAGGGGGAAACAGCCTGCTTTCTGCTCCTGGAGCAGAGCTTCTCCCAGCCCACACAGGGCACATGGCCTTTTGTAACGCTGCCCTGACTGCGCGTCCTCAAGGAGTCTGAATCCAGCAGCAAGAGGGAATCTATTGAGCATACCTAAAATTACCACACCCAGTTCCAGAAACTTCTTGGAGTGCTAATAGTGCATCCGCCTAGCAACAAACAGGGCTGCCAACCTGGCGTTTTAGTTTTTACTCACAAGAAGATCTGAAGCTGATTTTTTTACTGACATGTTAAACTTTTTACTGACATCACTAAAAATACCATAAACGATACAATAATGTCACAAAACTGTGTACTCGTGATATTTGGTACACAGGAATTTGGAATTACACAATTGTTTTAGCTGCAGTTAACTGATCAATTGGGTTCTTTAATTGTTGAAAGGGGAAATGGGGAGGGAAAATGATTTTTTTTTCATTTTAATCGTATACTTAGAATGTTGTTGGATTTTGACCAAACTGTCTTACTTAAATTGTCTCAGCTAATATGATTCATCAACTTTTCTCTTATTTGAATGTGATGATTGGGAAAGAGTCACTTAGATTTTGCTTTTCTCAGTTTGTGTTTTTTCTTGTAATGGGTTTTTTTTTTTCCATCTATATACTTAAATTGAGTTGTTGGTTAATTGGTTAGCTGATTAGCTAAATGAGTGATTTCAGCAGAGGTGGAGGAAGAGTCTGTCTGGATTCCAGTTGAAGATTTCTAAAAGCAAGTGACGGGAAGATGTTGTTTCAGTTTTTTTTGACTCAACAGACTTTATAATTATGGTGATCAAAGACTAATGGCGTCTCAGACAAACTCAACCTAAGCTTTTGGGAACTCTTGAGTTTCTACTCACTGTGTTTCTGTGGGGACTGACCTGTTTATATTTTAATTTGTTTTCTTTATTTATGTTTATGTATAACTGAAGATAATATATGATTATAAAGTAGCTATGTTTTTATGATGTGTAGTAATGTGGATTATAAAGTAGCCATGTTGTGAAGTTTCTTTATCTTATATAAAGTTGGTACTTAAGTGCTTTACTATGGGCATTGGATTGATTTAGGCACTGGAGAAGGACAGCGAAGTAACTCTAGCCTAACCAAAGGTTACGCTATCACATATTAAAAGTTCCCCAGTGTGCTTTGATCTATTCTGCTTCTAAATGGGAGTAGGTATATTAGCTGTAGGGAACTTTCATTGCACAGTCACAGGGTCCACATGAAGAGTTAGTGCTAGAGTTCTGAAGATTTAAACCCTTGCTCGCCCTGCACAACCTGCTTGTTTAGGCAAGCCCTTACTGTGTGTGTCTGAGTCACCCTCAATGCTGTTGAGCTTATGTTACAGTAAGGAGTTTCCTTCTAGCCACAGAAGTCACTTTTGGTGACGTCATCTATTGCTCTCGATGGAGAAAGTGGAGGGGTAAAGTACAACAGATTCAGTGTTCATATAGCATCCCTGCAGAGATCAACAATGAACAGGGGATGGGTCAGAAAGGAACCCGTTGCTTTCAGGCTTGGTGCCATTTTCACTCTGAGGTGCCATTGGAGATCTGGAAGTGGGGTTAGGGACTTTCCAAAGAGAACTCGGCCCTAAAGCCTGAATAACTAAAATAAACCCCTCTCCTTCATGTGCACCTGAGTGAGAATTTACCCCTTTAAGTTACATTAACATAGACTTCTCTGTTAATTGTTTTATTTGTCCCACTTTTATAGCGCCTTTTAGCTGGACCCCAGTGCACTTTACAAACATTTATTTATTAAACCTCACAAGACTCCTGTGAGGGAGACATTAGTAACAATATTTCACAGATGGGTAAACTGAGGCACAGAGTGAGACAAATGTGTTGAGACTCACAAATACAGTCAGTGGGAGATTTGCAGCTGGTGGGTTGTGACTGCTGCTCATCACATTGTTCATGGTGGTCTCATTGTTACCTTGTGCCCCCACCACCCGTTTGTTCTCCGCATCTGTTGTCTAATATTTAGATTCTAAATTCTTTGGGGCAGGGACCATCCTTTCATTATGTGTGTGGACAGTGCTGAGCACAATGGAACTGGGGCCCTAGGCACTGCCACAATACAAATAGTAATTGGAAATGGAGTCCAGGATCTTAGCAATTAGACCTAACCACTAGTCACACGACCTTTCCTTTTCTCGTGATCTAATTAATGATTTTTGTTCAGAGGACACTTCTCTCTTCTCAGCCAAAGAAAACGTTTCTGTGGGTAAGATCTCAAAAATAAGATTTTTCTGTATTCTCCACCCCCTAAACATTTATTTACATAACCAGGCAAACACACACGGCAGAAGTTTCTAACTCTGTTGCCAAAATATACGATAGTGTGTAAATCAGTGCACAGTTGACTGGGTTTGCAGTAATGAGAGATTAACACAAGAACTCCCCCAATGCACTTAAACATGCTGCTTACTTCAAAGACGAGTTGAGACAATTTAGATACTCACATTAGTCCTTGAAGTACCTGAGCCCATCATCCAACTCCCCTACCCTCAAAACCACAGCTAAAACCCGTAGAACAGACAGGTGGCAGAAAAGTACTTGTAGAACACTTTAGGGTTACTAATCTTCCAAGAAGAGTAAATAACTTTTCAACATTTAGTTAGAGGTATTCGTATAGCGCTATTTAGGGAGTCATACTTATTCAATATTTCACGTCTCTTTTGCTGTATGTCTATATTATGTTTATCTTAAGTATTCCACACATTTTTCCATAGCTTTGGCTCAGAAATCCTCATTAGCTCTGGTGAGCAGACATGACAGAGTCTTTGTTCGGTTCTCAGCTGTGCTAGTTTAGGGCTAGATTCTGACCTCAGGAATGTCCTTGAGCAATGGGTAGTGTGTAAGATGCAACAACACGTGAATAGCCCAGCGAGCAACGTGACTCAGAGACACATTTTAAGAATCGCAATTCTTCCGCTTGTTTCTTTGGTTTGGAGATGGGTAGTAATGTTCTGCTGACCACTACCTACAGGGAATTACTACCCAATACTATGCCCTCCCCTGTGACTCAGCTACCCAGGCCAGTGGGCGTAGGGTGGGTGTGGATGTGGATGTGAAGCCAGACTCTACCCACCTTCCCCCATCTGCTCTGGTGAGGGAGAAAACAAGTGATTAGTCATGCTTACTCCAATGCGTCCCTTCTAACCCAAGGTCTGAGTAGTGTGCGAAGAGGTGTAAGGAAGTTACTATTCCTTTGCCTGGGTGTGTTGGAGTGTAATCCTTGCTCTGTTGATGTAAATAAAAACAAATATCCACAGAAAAGAGGCAGCATGGGAAATGGAAGTTCAAGTCCCCCTAGCCTTATTAACCCTGTCCTGAAAGGATTTTCTTTAGGATTCTCAGGCCAAGGGAGCCTGTTGTGATGGTGTTTTCTTCTCGTGTGGATCTTTTCCAGTAGGATTGGACTAGGCTGTGTTCACCAAACTGGTTTCACACAACAGCAAGCAAATGTTAACAGTAGCTGGTCAATGCCAGCGTAAGGCTCTCTGTATTCCGTTACCAATTTGGGCAGCTATGCAAACTCCTTAAATACTATTGCTTTTAGCTTGTTTCAGTTCAGGTCTCAGTACAAGTCTTGCACGGTCTTCGGCATGGTGAAATAAGGTCTGCCGCTAAGCATATCAGCTAGGTAGGCGAGAAGAAACCATACACAGTGCAGAAGTAGATCCATCTGCAATAGAATGAAGCAGATGAAATGGAGTAAGGCTTAGGGATCCTGTGAACGGTACAGTGGTACCATGGTATGGAGGGCACAGGAAGGTCCCTGGGAGTCAGTGCAGGGTATAGAAATGCCAGAGAGTGAGGCAGATGGCATTTTGGCTTAGGACTGGGTGCCAGAAGTTCTGGGCCCTATACTAGTGTAATCCATCTGTTTTTATGCTGCAGCATCTTATTTTTGTTTGAAGTAGAGATAAAGGGAGAGCTGTAGCAGAAATGGGGAAGAGATTTAGTAGGAACGTCTGCTATGTGCCTACCCGTGCAGGGAGCAGAGCAACTACAAGGTCTCAGCAGAATGATTGTTAGTAGCTTGAGCAGGTTTGGTAGCTGCTTGAAGCTAGTGGAGACACCACCATTAAGGGGAGCCAGTCAGTGCTCAGGAGGTGGGGATGAGGATGGGAGGTTTTGTATATAGAAATAATGGAAGCTCCTATAGTGGGTTTAGCCAGAGAAAGGATAACCCTGGTAGGGTCTTAAACCGATTACATCCAGGTGAGTATCATTCCAGTCTTTATTTCAGAGGAAAGTCCTTGTAAAAATAACACATGAACTCCTGGGATGTATTTTATGGACCTAGAGGGCATAAGTGCTAGAACTAGGGGTGTTGCTGTACTCCCAACTTAAAGTGGTTTCCATTATATACAGGGTTTATAGCTTGGTTCAAGAGCATCCATCACCCTCTTACAAAAGTTTTTCCAGCACTCCTGCTAGAGGGAGTGCTCAGTGAAGATTTTTGTCATCATTTACAACAGCGTTTCCCAGACGGGGAGGTGCAACCATGATTCCTATCCCTCTGCAAATGGGGTCATGGAGCAGTGGCCGTGAAAGTGTCCCCTGAGCTGCCCTGCTACTAGACGGGCTGAAGGATTGTGCAAACGGTCATTTGGTTTTTTTGTTTGTTTGTTTGCTTTTTAATGTGGGTTCAGCTTTTAAATGGGAAGCTGCTGTCCTACAGGCTGCTAAGACTATGGAAGTTAGATGTAGCTATTAACAAGATGCCTTAAATTGGGATTCTCTCATAAATCGTGAGAAACCAGAACAGACGCAAAACTCAATTGGCAGAGGGTCTGTAAATCTCTTCTCTGATTTACCTGGGATTATAGGGGAACTCTGCAGAAATCTGGGGGCTGGACTTTCTATGTGCTGATGGCTCATATATGTGACATTTTAGCGACAGACAAGACTTTCCATCTGACCAAACTCTGAAGAGTGAGACATCCATTTGCAGGATACCGAGTACTGTTAGCGAAAAGGACTCAGAGTGTGGTGGCAAGACAGACTTTGGATGTTACCTGACACTGCACTCTTCATGCTGAAGTCAGGTGGCACACATTGCATGGGAGGCTATTGTATAAACTAGGCAATTGTCTTTTAAGGCTAGAGGAGAAAGCACGTGCACACAAACACACTCTTACATATTCTAAAATAAAGGAGAGTGAATATTCCTCTGAGAGCTCCAAACTGATACAGATACTGCACGTGCAGTAAAGAGTATCTGAAACCTTATGTGGGAGAAATACGTTGGTTGAAAAAAAGTATTTGTAGCACTATTTAAAATAGATGTTTGTCCATCTGACAAACAGCATACTGAGCAGTTGTGTAGTATGCTTTCTCTGAAGGCAGCGCAGTGGATTCCTGCTTTGTATTTAAGTGGGCACAAGTTCAAATTTTAACTACTCCCTCACAGAAGTGGTAAAACTTCTCAGAGGAAGGATGGTCCCTTAGTTAATACACCAGCCTTGGAGCCTAGAGACATAGGTTCAGTTCGCTGCTCTGTTACATGCGTCTGAGCTTGGGCAAGTCATTTAGATCTTTGTACTCCCCATCTGTAAAAGGTGGGTTAATAGCATTGCCCTACCTCCTAACGGTGTTGGGAATATAAATACAGTCACTACTGTGAGGTGCTCACACTCTGTGGTAACAGAGGCCATGTAGAAGGTGATAGGGAGCTAATACCAAGAACTAAATTCAGGGTTTAAGTTTGACTCAGTCATGCTTTCTGAAAAGCCACAACCTAACTTGTGCTTCCCACATAGTTAAGCAGAAGTGCTGGAAGGAGAGAGTAAGAGCACGTGGAATTAGCTCTGATACCCCAATTAAATTTGCTTTGCCACAGGCTCCCAGTGTCATCTTGCTGTGTGTATTTCTGTCACATTTTATTGTCACAGGTGCTCAGCACCTGTAACGCCTATTGACTTCAGCATTCTGCAAATCAGGCCATGTAATTAGAGGGCTTGTTTTAGGGCAGCAGGTATGAAAATGTAGGCACTGGTCTTTGAGTGCTTCAGTCTGCCCATCTGTGGGGATAGTCGTATTTCTCTGTCTCCCAAGGTGACTAAGGCTTCATTAAGATTTGTGAGGTGCTCAGCAATGGAAATGACTGTAGAAATGCCTTTAAATTAGAGCTGGTCAAAAACGTCAATTCCTGGGAAATATATATATATTTATTATTATTTTATTTATTAAAGAGAGAAGGAGAAAATTTGTTCTGTTGGAAAGTCATTTTCTGATTAAAATTTTCAGATTTTGGTAAAAATGTTCAGTTTCTGATTGTAAATCCTGAAAATGTTTGCTGCAAAATGAAACGTTTTAACCAAGAAAAAGTGCTTGAATTTTTGGTTTCTCAATTAAAAAAAAGTGGAAAACTGGAGCAAAATGAAAATGTTGTGAAAATATTCATTTTGGTTGAAAGGCCATTTTTGTTCAATGTTTTGATGGAAAAAATTTCAGTCAGCTCTACCTAAATATTTGTCCTTTGACATAACAAAAGACAGTGAGACAACTATGTACAGCCAGAACAAGCAGCATAGTGAATTATAGTGGAGAAAGCATCTGTTTGCAGGTGTGTGTTGTCATTCATCTCGATTTAGACTGGATACAAGCCCTACTTGGGCATGTTAGGTTACAGAAAATGGAACTGTTTTCAAAAGAGTATCAGTAAGGCCCAGATTTTTATAGGTGCCTAGAGATGTGGATAGGTGCTTAATGGGATTTGCAAAAGTGCCTAAGCATGTTCGGTGCCTAACTGCCATGAAGTAGGTGCCTATTTTGCTTAGATGCTTTTGAAAATTCCACTGGGTCTCTACCTGTGTCTTTAAGAGGCTAAATACCTTTGAAAATCTGGCCTGTACTAACTAGGGATCTGAAACAGAAGTCTTGATTGTGTAATGGGTTCTAATGGGCAGATCCTGCCTTGGGCCTGCGTAGATTCTTACCGCAGTCACAGCTTCACAATAACACATGGGTCTGCCCACTGAGCTCGTTAAAGGATCAGGGCTTTGATTATTTAAAAAAGTTTTATCAGTCATTTTTTTACAATAGTCTTTGTTTGGAGTGAAAGGAAAAATGCAGACTATGACTGACTGATTACTGCTAAGTATACACGGTGTGATTGAAAGGTTTGCTTCTGACGAAATACAAAGAATGCAATGGGAAGAGGGAGTGATATTATAGTATGTTTTTGCTGCTGATGTTGGAATTGTTTGGTATATTCTTGCTTTTGTATGGCAGAAATAAGGGCGTTTGTACATGTCTGGGGTTTTTTTTACATCCTGTGAGAAGAAACAGGTCTGAAAATTGAAAAGAGAAAGAGAAATGGAGGAAGAGCCTGGTTATATAGTTAAACCACAAGACTAGATGCCAGAAAGTCACTGTAGTCTAGTGGAGTGAGCACAATGTGACTCAGCGGCTGTGGCTTCCATTCTTGGCTCTGTCACTGATCTTGGTCAAGTCACTTCGCCTCTATTTGCTCTCTTGGCCTTTGTCTCTCTCTCTCTTTTTTAATTCTATAAGATCTTCAGGGCAGGGGCTGTGTCTTACTGTGAGTTCGGAGAGTGCCTAGCATAATGAGACACCTAATGCTAGCTGGAGTCTTTAGGGGCAAAATAAATTATAATAATAAATCAGTAGATCTGAGCTCTGGCCCTGATTTTGCTAGATGCTGAAACTTTAAGTGTGTGAACAGTTCGACTGACTTCAGTGGCACTGCTCACAAGCTTATGTTCCTTGTTCCACCCTAATCTTTGGGTAAGTGTCTGAGGTAAGGCCATGACATTGCGTGCCTGTCCTGCAGGCAGCGCTTATTCACAGGAAGAGGATTTCTCCTAGTCCCTAATAGCTTGTAATTGTTCATGAAATATAAGGAGACCCAATCCGTGCCTCAAACAGCCTGTGGTCGCTTTCAGGCCTTGTGCTGACTAGTATGGGGTAAGGCCACTATTTCCATTGGACCATGCAGGGCAATTCATAATACACATGTTATTAAACACTTGCAGGCTTTGATCCGAAGAGTCCATTTCTGGCCCCAATAAACCGGTGAAAATTTTGTCATTAACTTCAATGGAAACAGGCTTGGACCCCCCAAAGGCAAACAATGACATCAGCAAACATAACATTAAATGTGGTGCCAGAGCATAGCGTTTCCAGCTGGACGGGTCTCCAGCTAAACATATTGTCACCGTTAGGATGACCAGATAGCAAGTGTGAAAGATCGGGATGAGAGAGAGTGCCTATATAAGACAAAGCCTCAAATACTGGCACTATCTCTATAAAATTGGGACATCTGGTCATCCTAGTCACCATGGCTCTGTGGTTCACAGCTGAAGATATCAGGTTCAGGACAAAATGTTGAAAAATGGGGCAGACATACCCCAGACTGGTGGTTATTCTTCTATAAGATATACCAAGTCAGCAATAAAAGTAAATTTCTGTTTTATCAGACTGGTTTACAAGAAGTCAGAAAAGCAGTCTCCTTAGATACCACAGCCCTTGTTTGACCATTCAGACATTAGACTTTATGATGAGTGGTTATTTAAAACCAATTTCATTCAACAAAGGGCCCTTCCAATCCCAAGAGATCAGCCACACACCCAGGCTAGCATATAACTCTGATCTTACCCAATAACCCATACTGTTGTCAGTCCTTTAGTATCTAATATCTAAAAGTTTATTCTCAAGGAAAAAGAAAGAAGTGAGAGTTAAAATGGTCAAAAAATCATATACATACAATTATTGCAAAGTTCTCGAGGCAGGTTTTAACAGTGGTGAAATAAATTGCTGGTTTGCAAAGGCTTTGGAAACTACACAGACAGCTTGGGGATTATCAGTCCTTGTTTAAAGCTTCCTTGTTAGAAATCCAGCCCAGAGAAAGGAAGCAGGAGGTGAAGACAAAACAGAGACAGCGCGGCTGCCTTATATACCTTCTCCCATTGTGGATGGATGCCTTCAGTGTCTCAGTTCAGTTTGTGGAAAATTACAAACCCAAAGTGGAGTCCAGGGTCACATGAGCAAGTCACATATCCTTGCATGCTTTGTTGAGTCATAGGAGCTGCCATTGTCCATATTTTGGCTAAAATATTCACAGAGAAGCCCATCAGGTGGGGACAGGTTTCTTCTATGGTCTATTGTGCGACCTAAGTGTTCTTAAATGGGTCATTAACTTACATAGCCCTTTCATAATAGGCTGTCTGGCTTCAGTGTAGATTGTACCTATTGGGTGTGATTCAGGAATGCAGCATCTATGCAGGATGTCAGTATATGGTCAATATCTATAGCTTCAGATACAAAATCTATATTTCAGACACAAAATGATATATGCACATAAACAGGATAACCATACTTAGCAAATCATAACTTTTCCATTGACACCTTACGTGAAATACTTTGCATAAGTTGGTCTGGCCCGTGGGTTTGGAGGAAGGATTTGAAGAAGGCGGGGAGCATAGAATTTTTTCATTAATGTTCAGATTTCTATTGTATCTTAGATTGGGCAGTGATCATATAGATTGTAACCTTCGGTTTTGTGAGTGGAAATAGCTGTAAGTTTTCACAGAATTTAGCATCAAATTCATGTAACTCAGCAAAATATATGTCTATATAATTGCTATTAATTTATATGACAGTAGCTGCTATGGATTCCAACAGCGATTGGGGCCTTGCGCTAGCTGCTGCACAAATACAAAGTAAGAGATGGTCTGAGTTCACATGCTAAATAGACAAACCTGCCAAAAGGTGTGAGTGGAAACTGAGGCAGACTGATGAGAAGATGACGTCTTCACACCCCTGACTAACATAGCTATGCAGCAGAAGTCTGTAGTTCAGATCTGACTCATTCTCTCACTCATTTTTTTTTCCAGGAGCACAAAACAGATTTCTCAAAAGTTAAATAACTAAGTAAACAAATATGGAGCCATTTATTTGCGACTGTTTTAGAAGTGCAGTGGTTTAATAGGGAATTTTATATTCACTGTTCTCATCTGCAATCCTGCTGCGCTGTGGGAAAAAAAGACTATTTCTTTTATTTGTTCCATCCTCGCCAATAAATCAGGATGCTAATAATCTGTCTCTCAAGTTACCCCTCTGCAAACAGTTCCACCACAGCAGAGTCATGCAGTCAACACTGTAGACACTGTGTAAGAAAAACAAACTTTTTTTTTCCTAGGAAGCAGGGAAAAAAAAGACATTAGCAAATGTTGTCTTCCTGCAGAATGAAAATAACACTGAGCAGCGCAAACCCAAGATGTAGCTCTGGTGCAGAGGCTTTTATTTATTTTATTTTTTTATCCTCTGCTGGGAGTTCAAACAATGTGTCAGCATGGTAGGCTGTCTTTTGCAGAAGCAGGTTCTCTTTTTCTTTTGTTTTCTTTTTCTTGAGGCATTTTAGTCATTCCATTGAAAACACATAGCTCATTTGGATAAAAGCCTCCGTGGTGACATCCAGAGCCCAAATGCACAAAGTTGTTTGTTTCAAAGGAGTAATCTGGGAGAATTTATTGAACTGACAACCCCCCATGCTTCCCTTGTAAATTAATTAAATGGATGTTCTATGGCACTTGTTAAAAAGTAATAAATTCTCTCTCTCTCCCTTTTATTGCTTCGAAGGTTTCAAAAAAAAAAAGACATGTTTTAGTCTGGAAGGTAGAAATGCTTCAGAAACTCTGTCTGCTCCCCCTGGAGTCTTCATTCTCAGATGCAAGGTACTTAATTTTAGACAGGAGCCAATGCAGTTTGACAGAGCGAGGCTGCCCTGGGAACGTGGGCATGACTGGAGGCTTCAGATTTTGGTTCTGTTTATTAACATTGTGAATTGAAGGTGGGATCCGACACCTGGTTAAGTCAATGAGAGTCTTTCAACTGATTTCCATGGAAGCTGGATTGGGATGCAGGGCCAGACTTACAAACATATTTAGGTGCCTAAAGATGCCTATAGGCGCATAGAGGAATTTATGCATTAGGCATCTAACCCTACTTAGGTGCTTTTGTAAATCATATTAGGGGCCTAAATCTGGTCCTTAGTGCTTGTCATTATAAAATTACTCTGGACTTAATGGTAGCTGAATATTTCAAAATGCTTTGTAAATCCTGATTAAATAAACCTTGCAGTTTTGAGACTGGTAAATGCTTTTTATCCCATTTTTGCCTGGGTGGGGTTAAGCTACCTCCTTAATCTTGCATAGTAAATCAGTGGCAGAATTGCAGATCGAACCCAGGAAGCCTCGCTCCAACACTAAACCACGCTCTTTCCCTCATGACTTAAAGTACTGGCTTTAATGAGGGGTAGTGCAAAACCGCACAGCCCTGGCCAATGCCCACTAAGCTCGACCTTCAGCAGTCCTGTTGCCTCTTTGGTACTCATCGTACCTGTGATGGCAGCATGGATTTGAACCTGGAGGTAAGAAGCTAATGCACTAACTCACAAAGCCTCTAAAACCTGATATTTTGGGCCCCCTGCCCACTCTGCCTCCAAAACAGTGGGCAGCTACACGTAGCCATTGTCTTTATTCAGGAATCGCCCACCTCCAGAAATGGTACTGCCTGGAAGAGCATCACTGTACTCTCAGAAGAGCTGGGTTAGGATTGCCATTTCTAAAGACGGTTCCCCCTGATTACTGGGTGGGTGGCGATGATTCCGGCTGTTCTGCCAGCCGAAGCACTGTCCATCCTGTCACTCCTAGCACTTGCTCATCTCAGACTGAGAGGGAGCCATATACAGGGAAGCACTGGCAGTGCTGCAGCCAGGTGTGATTGCAGCGTGGGGAGGTGAATTCGCGCTAGCTTTAATCACAGTAGAAACAGCAGTGAAGACACAGCGGGGCTGTCTGTAGAAGCCTGCCTGGGAACCTGGGCGTGTACTTGCATTGCTAGCTTGTGCTGAAGCCTGTAGCATTGCATTGTCACTACCATCACTACACGTGGTGGTCCACGTGGCTCCTTAATAACTAATAACAGGGGCTCCTAAAAACAGGGGCTCTTCTCTTTGTGCCAGTGTTGGACCAATACCCCATGTGATTAAAAAAAAAAATGATGGCCCTAATGTAATATTTGCAGATGATCACATTGTTCGCAAAGGCTGTATCTTCTAGCCCTAAAACCCTCTGCACCACAACACTTGGTCTGTTTTGTCTAGTTAGATAGTGAGCTCTTTGGGGCAGGGTCTGTCTCTAATTCTGTTTGCACAGTTCCTAATGGAATGGGGTATTGATGTTGGTTGGGTCCCTAGGCACTACCACAATACAAATAATAATTCAAAAACACTTCACCAGTAGCCCTCATGGCTGATTCATCAGGCCCTGAAGTAGCATCACGGGGTATATATGACCTAGGAATGTCTTGTACATATTTCCCATCTGTAGATTCTTTGGTGCTAGCAATGCTGGGAGCCCTGGTTTGGATGCTATGCCAACTTCCCTAGGCATTTTAATGCTGTCAGTTAGACCTGCTGAGAACAGAGTTAAATGCCATGGTGTCTAAAACAGCTGGTGGCCTCTCTGTATATCATGAGCAATGGATCAGGAGTCAGAGGGCTGTTGTATTAATTTATATGGAGCAAATGGGCCAAAGGTGTTAACATAACTCGGTCATTGACTAACATTAAATAATGCTGAGCAAGGTCCAGGGTTTGGTATATGGTGACCTACAGATGGGAAATATTTATAAGATATCGCTAAGCCATGTACTTAGTACCATGGGAAACACACCCTTAAAAATCTTTTAACCCTTTATTAAATATACACAAAAGAAGGAAAAATAGTTAAAGCATTTGAAATGTGAAGTGTTAAGTAAGACCTTCATTTTAGTAACATTTCTTGTTCCCTTTCCCTTTAACTGGAGAGAATTTTCGAAGGAAAAATCCCCTTGTTTGACAGTCTCTTAGATGACGGTAATAACTGTCCTTTTGGATAAAAGAGAAGAAATTAGTTGAGATCAGCTGTAGCTGTTGTTACTGCTGCTGTTAAAGTCTGATCCAATTTCATCCCAGCTGGTGTTTGGCATTCAGCTGGAACTGGTAGAGGTGGTGATCTTATCTAGGTCCTTCTCTTTGGCCTGGTCTGGTCAGAGCGTCTCTCAGAATTAGGATGATGAAAGTCTGGGGTCCTAGGTGAGGCTGGGCATGGCAGCTATGATTGGTGAAGCTTGCTTCAGTAGCCTCTCTGTTCTTCTGTATTCTCTTCCCAACGTCTCTTTCTTTAAGGACCCAAAAAGGGGTCATGAGGAGTCCCCTCATTATTTTGTCCACCATTTAGGCCTAATATCCAACATACCAATTTTGGTCAATTAATTTCCAGTTCCACATCTTTTGTTTTTACCAAGCATGATTTCAACATAATCCTTGAATTACATCAACATGGCCTTTTTTTTGTCTGAACTAATTTAGTCCCACTGTCTAGTTTTCTTGCACCTGTTTACATGATGGAAAGCAGCTTAACCTATTTTCTGTGAACATTTGTTGTTATAGGTTATTGTATCATCTTGTACACTTGTGTGTGCTTTTTACAGTTGAGCTCATGGTTAGGGTAAATTTGTCAGGCCAATTATCAACAGGGCCCATGGTCCTTGTTATTGAGGGGGCAGCAGGGGAACAGGAAATGGGAGGCGTTAGGCTGGAAGTAATTCAGCACATGGACAGAGCGGTGCAGGTTCAGCTTTACTCATTACTAATGAAACATAATGGCAGCATCAGAGCTGCGAGTTCATTGACGTAAAGCAGCTGCTGGCGTGAACCAAAGAACAGTGATTGGAAAACTGAGAGCCCACTTTACACGAAATGGCATTCTGGACACAGTGTTCAACAACAATGGAACCCAGCCTGCCTCAGAAGAATTCAAAGAATTTACAAGCAAATGGGAATTTGACCACCACACCACCTCCTCGGCCACTTCATAGAATAAAAAGGTGGAGTCAGCTGTGAAAACAATTTACAGACTGTTACGCAAGGCTGTTTCTTATGGTTCAGACCCCATGTTAGCATTTCTTGGCATACAGGAATACTGTCCCGCTCAGGCACTGGTGAGACAAAGGCCCAGAACCCTGTTACCAATGAGGGGAAGCCTGTTGCAGCTAGGATGGAGACACCACTGAAACGAGAGGGCCAACTATCAGAGAAAGCCGGCACTAGAATACAACAGGACCTACTGGCCTTAGATGTGAGGGATCTAGCCATTAGAGACACATCAGACATCTGGAAGCCAGCTGCAGAATTCAGAAGGACGGAAGAGACCCAGAAAGCAAGCGAGTGAGAGAGTTAGCTAGATGCAGAGACAGGTGACAGGGAGAAAGAAAGAGTTCATTCCTGGTGTGATCACCTGTTGAGGAGACCAAACTATCTCAGACTGTGTAACCAACTGAGTCTGTCATAAAGAAGAGACTCCGCTCACTTGTGCTAGTAACCTCTGGTCGAAGGGACACCATGTGCAAGTCTGGGCAGTCCATTTTTTGTTTTTTAATATTTATATTAAAATGTTTTGATAAATAGAGAAGATATAGCATGATGAATGGAACTGGAGTCAGAGGACCGTGTTCCCTGAAGAGCCTGTTATTGAGAGAAAAAGTGGGAGATAAGCTGGAAGAACTCAGCCATATATTACACTTGTTCAGCTTAACCTCTGTTCAGTTTCGCTGTTACTAATGAAACCTCTGCAGTATGGCTCCCAGTGGGCCTAACGCCATTGGTGTGGAGCCAGCGACGTGTTAGCAGCAACAGTGGGAGATATTTACAAAATTTCTCCAGTGTGGGCAGGGCCACAGGGAAGTCGAATAGCCTTCTGGTTAACGCACAGGAGTGAATTGTTGACAGTATCTGATTCCCAAGGCTTGTGAGGCTCAATTGAGCAATGAATACTTTGAGATCAGTGAATGCAAGGTACTATTGAAGTGCAAGATAAAGCAGCTGGGTTTAGCTTTCTCTCTTTCTGTTCTTCTTGTTTCAGACTTGAAATGCACCCTGTTTTACTGAACTGTGTGTTGAGAGCTGGACTGCTGGAAACAGAAAGGTTTAAGTGTATTTAACTTGTATCGGAAAGGGATAGAAACAAGGGCTGGGATGATGTTGTGGATGTGCATTTAAGATCTTCCTTTGAAAGCATAAACGCTGATTCTTTCTTTCTTAGGGATAATGTGAAATGACTTAGTTTGTGGCATTTTCGAAGAATCAAATAGAATTAAGGATGGGCTGTAAATATTAGAAAGATAAAGGGTGGATTCTGCTGCCTGGCTTAGGGGAGTCATTGCGGAGTGCTGTGGGTTTCTTCCATTTATTTTTCTCTCATGGTCTCTTGCAAGTCTTGATTGTGTGAATATGAGAGGGAGCAAGAGGGAAGGGAAAAAATGCAGACCAATTTGCATGAAATGTTATGTGTTGTTACAGATTAGCCCACAGTAAGTGTAACAGGATAGTAGGATCCTTGCTGAATAAACTAGATTAGGTGGTGAAAGTAGAATGAATTTCTTATCATTGCACATGGGTTATTTGACAATTGTGTTTGTCTTCCCAATGAAAAAATGTGTTTAGCATAGAGGGGAAAATGTATTTTAATACACATCCTCAAATGGAAAGGATTGCATTAAATATCTTACTCTTTCTACCAATTATCTTTTGAATGCTAAAGCCACACCATGGTAAGTACCAAAAACGGAGTGTGATCTTAACAGTTGAGACGTCTCCACTGAATGTGGGCTTTTTGGGAATCCATTGTTTAAAAAAACCCCAAAACTAAGCAGATAAAATAGAAATGATCACCTTTCTTACTAAATTTTAACCATTATTCTAAAAATGCCTGCACGTTCGTGATTGCGTAATGATTGTCACTCAGGCTATATCTACACTGCAACTGGGAACATGCTTCCCAACAAGAGTGGCCAGACACATGAGAGCTATGGATGAGCTAGTGTACTAAAGATAGCAGTGTAGCTGGGGGGAGGGTGGCTTGGGCAAGCTGCCTGAGTATGACTGCAGGGAGTCCGGGTGGATTTATATTGAGGTGACTTTGAGCTGCTACCATGCTAGCCCTGGCTACACTGCTATTTTTTGCATGCGAGCTTGAGAAGAGTAGTGCATTTCTGTCTACTTGAGCTGCGAAGCACACTGCCGACTGCAGTGTAGACATACCCTCAGGGAGGTTAAGGTGTAGAATTGGGACCCAGGAGTCCTGAGTTCAATATCCTCTTCTGCCACAGCCTTACTGTGTGACCTTGGACACTTAGTGTTTCTGGGCCTCAATTTCCCATCTGCAAATTGCAGATAACATTTTTCTCCCATCCTTTGTCTGTCTTGTATATCTACATTGTAAGCTGATTGGCTCAGGGGCTGCCCTTATGATGTGTATGAACAGAGTGTCTAGCACAACAGGGCGTGATCTTCCTGGAGTTGCTACCGCTATGCGAATAATACATAATAATAATGACCAAGAAGTGGGCCACTGGCAAGGATGGACCTATCTATCAAGGTACTTAAATATCATCGATCATCCATGTGCAATATCCTGGACAAACCTCACTGAATTAATTTTAAGAATCTTAACGAGCTCATAGTATTAAAAATGCAAATGTTTATGGGTTATTGTGGGATTGTATGTAACTTGTCTAGGATACATAATTTATTTAAACCTTGGGACGTGTTATGAGCTTCAAAAGGCTGTTTGAAACAACGGGCCAAGACAAGAATGAACTTCTAAAGTGAAGTTGGTTTTGCAGGAAATCTCTAGGGGGAGGGTTAGTTTTGCAAGGACTCAGCCTTTTGGAGTTTTTGCTCTGAGGAGGGGACCTTTTGTTTGCTGATCACCTGTCATATGAGGACAAATCAAAACCCCCCAAACTGTATGAAGAAAGGCCTCACAGGTTCATGAGTTTTCTTTTTTTGAGCAAAAGGAGAGATGAACAGGTAACCCCAGGAAAACTTCTGGCTGGGGATGGAAAGACTGTTCACTGCTCAGGCAGTCTGACTTTGCTGGGGAATTTACAGTGTGGGCAGAGAGCTGTGCAGCCTGTAAATACCCCACTCAGGAGTGGCAGAGATGTGTGTCTCTGCCCAGGAGAGGCGATGGCTGAGCAGTGGGGAACTCGGGCGCAATTGCCCTGACCTGTGGTAACCCATAGTATCTGAACATCCTGCTAACATTAACATTTATCCTCACAACACTCATGAGAGGTAGGGAAATACGACTATTGCTATTTTACAGATAGGGAACTGCGATCCCGAGAATTTTTAAACCTGTAGGTCTAAAGACTCCCATATCCATTGTTAGGCATCTAAATAGAAGTAGCCTGCTTATTCAGGGATCTGAGCAACTACAGCTTCCGCTGATTTCGGTAGCATTTATGGGCACTTAGCTCTTTTGAACATCAGGCCATTTTTAATTCAGAGCCTAGAACTGGATTTAAAACCCTGGCGATAGATACCCAAGTTTGAAAACGTTAGTCTAAGTGACTTGCCTGTGGTCACACACGAAGATGGTAGCAGAGCCAGGAATTGAATCCACATCTCCGGTTTAATACTGTAAACCAGTTAGCATGTGCTCCTGCTCCCCAATATCCAAATCAGAGCTGCTCAGCTGTGCATCATAGGCCACTTACATCTAAGATGGTTACTCTTTCAGCACAAGCAGCAGGGGCCTGTGCTTTTGGAGCCAAAGACTGAGAATCCATGCTGGCTTTCACTGCCAATAAAATCAGCAGATGATGGTAATCACAGTCACGTGGGCAGTGTCCTTGATCTGAAATTTGTCATAGTGCATTACAGTTCAGAAAATGTTGACTCTGTCTTTCAGCTGGAGTATTAAAGCTGACGACAGACGCCAGCTCTTGTCGCTCCGTGGAGGTCTCTGGAGTGAGCCGGAATGTGAACATTTACATTTTGTCTGCTAATAAAACCTTCCCAATGTACTCTTCAGAAAGCCTCTTTAATGGTGCTGTTCCCAGGCACTAAGATCTGCTCTGGCACTCAGCAATTATCGGCAGACTGGATCAGATAGAACACAAAAGCACAATGCTAAATTAGCAACACCGCTACCAATTTCCATTGTGACCTTGGGGAAGTCACTTAGGCTGCTATTTCCAAAACAATCTTTGTTAGCTAAGGGCCAAAACCCTCGTGATATTCAGTGGGAGTTGGGTGTCTAATTCCCTCATCTTCCTTCGAAAAATCCCAGCCTTGATCTCTCTTGGACCTCCGTTTCCTCTCTGTACAAGGGGGAACATACTTCTTCCTTTGTCTTGTCTATTTAGATTATGGCAGGAGCTATCTTTGTGGATGTGAACAGCACCTAGCACAATAGGGCCTCAGTCTCGGTTCTAGTAATACAAAGAATAGAGATCTGTTCGATGACTGAAAACTATTTCAAGAGAAATGGCTTGAGAGGCTTAAGAGCTGAATTGGCAAAGCATTAAGAAAGCATATTGCAGGGATTAATCCTGCTATCCAAATAGGATTTTGCCATCTCTGTCATCTATGAGGATGGGTTTCCCTTGATATGCTCAAAGCAGGTGATTCCAGAACTGTTGCAAAGTATCCATAGAATCCAAGTCCATAAATGGCATAGAGATCTATGAAATTTCAGTTCAAAACTTAAACAAAATCAAAGTTATTTCAGAATTACAGGCCAAGTTGGTGGAAAAGTGAGTGGGAGAGAAGACACCAGTGTGTGCATCATAGGCGTGCACAGCACATTTCATTAGGGTGTGCACAGTTCATTAGGGTGTGCACAGTTCATTAGAGTGTGCACCCAGGGAATTTTATTTTTTATTTTGTGTTTGTGTCAAGCAGAGGCTCATGAGACATCACTTGATTAAACATTAAAACTTTGTCTCATTTGGAGTAAGAGAATCCCTTTTCGTCTTGGGCCCGTTCCTTCTTCATACAGCGGTTTAAAGCTTGTTTCAAAGGACAATCTATGATGCTATGATGTAATGATATATGATGAAATCGGAGCTCTATTCCTGGATACTCACCTCTAGCCAACTCTTGCACTCAAAGAGATCTCAAGATATTAAACCAACAAAAGGTGTCAAAACACAGCTAAGCTACAATGATATACACTGCTAGAAACTCTCTTCTGTGCCATGTTTCCTAACCTTGGTCACTTGGATTCTGTGACAAAACGAACTATGTCGTACCACAGAGGCAGATTTATAGAGTGTCTAAATATCTGCAATACAGATATCTTACAGTATACATATTCCAGGGGGAAAAATACAAAACTCTGATTTCCAAGCAGTTTGTCTTTAGTATCTTAAACTCTACACTTTTTTAATGGCAATTGAGACATAGTCCTACACTAACATGAGATATGTCCCTTTTAGAGTGTGCCAGCAGGGGCACTTAGAGCACAACATCGTGGGAGACTTTATAAATTACACCCCTCTAGTGCACTTTGCTAGCGCTCTCTAGACAAGCCCAAAACTGATCTATTTAAGTTGGTGCAGATTTCTTGTGTGGCTGCTCTTAAGTCGGTTTAAGAGTGGCTTATATTGATTTTAACTTAATTTGGTTTGTTATTGAAGTAAGCAAAATCATTACAATTAAATTGGCAATTTCTTTATGTTGACTGGGCCACACAAAACTTTTCATAAGTGACTTGCAAAGGGAGAAAAAAGACTGAGTATGTACTCTTTTTTTTTTGGCTTTTCGATGTCCCATTCATTCACTATTTCCACTCCATCTCTGTGCATTTTCTCAAACTGTGTCTCATTTGGATGAAATTTCCCAGCTTGCCAGGTCCTATTGCTATAATAGGTTGGTGATTAAACAGCCCTAGATACAAATTAATCTAAACTTTGTATTTAGAATATGGATCTCCATTTTATGGTTTTGTACTGATTTAAAAAACTTTTAATTTTTCCCTAGGCCTCCAGAGAAGGAATATTGGATAGATCATACATTGGAAGGATGGTTGTCTATAGGGCATTAGCTTATGACTTAGGAAACCTAGGACTTGAGCATCCCTGCTCTGCCACAGACTTCCTGTATGACCTTGAGCAAGTCATTTAGCCTCCATTCACCATCTGTAAAATACTTCCCTATCTTAAATGATTGTGAAGTGCTTAAATCTTACATTAATGGGAAGCCATAGAGGTACCTTAGATAGATCATGGCAGCACTTTTGCATGACACAATTTATAAACTCCCTGTCAAGGGAGATCTGTAGCATCTGCACAGAATGCATGAGAGATTGAAGCAGCTTCCTTAGTTGTTCCCACCCTGAATAAGATTCATGCAGAGTTTCACAAATGAGAACAAGCTGCCACTTCCGCTCATTAGGGCTCTATCCTGGTGCCATTGAAGCCAATGAGAATTTTGCCTTTGACCTCACTGCAACCAGTATCTAGCTCTTACTGATACCAGAATGTGTTTCCTTCTGGTACACTGCGCTATGTGTAGTACTTTTCCTTTGCCCTTTCAGCACTGCTTAGTTCAGTGCACTGTTATTATAACCATCTGAGTTTAGCCACTAAATTTTATTTATTATAACAGCTAACATCAGTTATGGATCCATGCTAGTCATCAGAGCTTTGTATTGATTCCCTTGCAAGCCTGGCCTCCTGAGCTGTGCAAAGCAGCAGCCTACTTACTCCATTAGCCTAACAATGCTTCCCTGTTTCTCTATTGTCACTGGGCATGTAGTGCATAGCAGCTGATCAATGGGTTCCTAATGGGCTTGCACAAAGAGGCTAGCCTAGGTGTCACTTAATACCCCTCTTGCTTTTTACAGCCTCCTTCAGCAGGAGAAATTCAAGTGTCCTTTTTGTAATATATACCAAACAGATCCACCTTTGCATGAGAATTTGGTTTCATCCTGTTTTTTGGCAGATTTTGCTCCCCCTCCCTAATCTCCCTGAAATGTTCTGTACAATAAAGCTGCTCTTGCACATATCTTTCATTGCCATGCATGTCTCATCCAAAATCTCATTTTCATTCACGAAGAAAAAGGTCTGTCAGCTTGTTTAACTGTGCAGAAAACACCAAACAAGAAATAAAGCCCAATTAAGAATAAAGGGAAGGAAGGGATCAGTCTAAGTTTCTTTTTTTTTTTCGGTCAGGGGTTTAGTCAGCTCCGTTTTTATGTCCTTGCAAACATGCCATGCAAATGCACCACCCCTGGTACAAAATCTGCTTGTCTTCTTTTTTACTACAACAATGGCAACAAGGACCAGTGGCTAGAACCCTAGGCTAGTCCTTGGGAGACCTGGCTTCTATTTCCACAGAATCCATACCCATCACTGATGTGCTGCATGACCCTGGCCAAATCTCTGTGCCTGTTTCCCACCCTTTGCATGTCTTGTCTAATTAGATTATACGCTCTTTGAGGGAGGACCTGTCCCTTGCCATGTGTTTGCATAGCACTTAGCATAATGGAGTCCTGATTGCTTGCAGTTGGGCTCTTCAGGAGCTACTGTAATACGAACAATCAAGAAAATGCTAATATTCTATGTGTCTATCAAACCTACTCCTCAGCCTCAGCTGTTGGAATTTTGTGAGCCTGTTATATAACAGTAGCATCCTCGGGTGTCTCTAAACACAGGGCTCCCTTGTCAGCATGCTTCAGAATTCCTAAGGGCTAGATTATGCCATCCTCACTCAGGCTGAATGCTATCTTACTCTGTGAGTAGTTCCACTGAAAACAACAGGACTACTTGTGGAGTAAGGCACTATTTGATGTAGCATGAAAGGATGGAGGTTGTAGCCACTGGGTAAATCTCTTCAAGGAGCTAAGTGGCATGCTCCCTGCAGGAGAAGACAAAAGGTGCTTCATTTTCCAGGTTGCCAGGCCACTGATAAATCCTTCTGGAGTGGGGATGCACATCTTCCAGTGACTGTCCCTGGTCTCTCAAAATCACCTCAGGATGACCTGAATTGACGACTGCTGGTCCCAGCCAGCTCTTACTCCTGTCCCAGTCTCATTCAAGCATTGAATGTGCAGCAGTTCACATTGGGTTGGATGAAGTAGAGGAAGGTAAGAATGGGTGTTGAAAGCACCACAGTCCATGCCTTTTCCTTAGCCCCATCTACATATTGAACAGAGGAGACAAGATGGTGCCCTATTGAAACGAACACTAACTTGTAATTGAACATATAACAGAAGCTGAACTGGCTGAATTTATTATACAGTATAATTCAGCCATTCTACTGTGGGATCCCAAAGTGTTTTATCTATACTAATGGAGTAAGCCTCACAATACACCCTTGAGGTAAATATCATTGCCAGCTGGCAGACTTGGAGTGGCTCTGTACTCATTTATGAATGCTGTATGTTGACTTGACTATTGGACTGTTTACTGCATGAACATATTAGTTTAGTTTAATGAGGTTGTGTACTCTATGGGTTAATATGGGTTTGAGAAACTAACTAATACACAGGACTGTACCTGGAGAGTGGGCCAGACTTAATTAGAGATGATGCCTTGCTAGGGAGAAGCTGGTGGTGATTAAAAGGCAGGAAGTTTAGAGCAAAAAGGGGGTTGGGAGGAGAAAAGGGACGAGAGATGAGAGAGCAGGAGGGTCAAGCAAGAAGCTCAGGGGGAGAACAAGTCCTGGAATCATCTCCTGGGTAGACGAGGCTGGCCAGCAGTCAGGAGCGATGTACTGCAGCCGCTGGAGTGGAACAGGCACTGGTGGAAAGCTCTGAGAAAAAAAGGCTGAAACCAGATTTGCAGGGGGGGGGGAGGGTGCTCTGCAAAGCATTTAATGAGAGGGATGTAAGACAAGTTTAAAGGGGGCCCAAGTGGGCTTTTCTTCATACTTTCCATGTGGAATTTTGTTGGGGGATTCCAAGGGAGAGCCTGGCCTGGAGAGAAGGGTGAACCTAGAGAGGCTGTGTGGTGGCGGAAGGGAAATAAGGCCTGAGAAGGACGATGGTAGGGAGAAGTAAAAGATGACCATAGGAGAAGCCCATGGAAGCTGAAGCCTGTTGGACTGAGAAGACCTTGGCTGCTTGTTATAGGGTCCCTTGGTTGGAAGTTTGTGTAGTGGGAGGACATGGGTTCCCCTACTAGCCTCTGGTATGGTGGTGTAAGGCTGAGGAGGAGACACGGACAACGGAGAAAAGGGAGTGAAAACCGCCACAGGGTCCAGAATTGGGGATGAAGACCTGATCAAAGTTTTGGACATTGATTTCTTGGACTTTGTTATCCTGGAAGGGGTGGATTGAAATCATGACCCAGCCAGAGTCATGGGAAGAGGCGGACCACCAGAGTGGCCGCCGGTGGGGGGCGCCAGGCAGGGAGAGAACTGCTGCACCTTGCCTGGCCGTGAGGTGCTCCTGTGGGGAGCCCACCCTTTCAGAAGGGAGTTGTCTGGAAAAAGTCAGGTAGAAAAAGAATGGCTCAAGATATGCCACCCCTGAGCAAGTATTTGAGGGTTGTCAAGGGGCAATGGCAGAGCTAACGGTTCTGAGCGTTCTGGCTTGATCTGTTGAGTATATAAGACTGGTTTTGACCAGGGGGGGTTAAAGTATAGGAAAAGAGAAGATGAAAAGAAATATAGCAAGGCTTCAAAGGGACCATCTCTCACAAGGTGGTAGTTGTTCAGGAGAACCAGAGTGAGAGACAGGTGCTTCCTGGGGGGTATCTGAAGAAATTAGACTTGCCTGGGTTATGCCTTTAGGTAAGATAGAAAATCATGTCTTAGGGTTCTTAGGGTGACCAGATGTCCCGATTTTATAGGGACCATCCCGATATTTGGGGCTTTGTCTTACATAGGTGCCTATTACCCCCTGTCCTGATTTTTGACACTTGCTATCTGGTCACCCTAACTCACTGTTCTAAAATCCTGTTTCTCTAATGGCTTTGTTCCCACAGCTAAAATAAACAGCACTTTGGCTTTACGAAGGCTGGCAGATTCCTGTATACCATTGCTCACAGACTCCCAAGGGGAAGAGTGACAGATATCTGAACACAGTCAGAGCTGCAGTTGTTCAGGAGTGGGAGAACTGTGAAATTCCACCCCAGGGCAGGCAAAGGCATGAGATCAGAAAGGAGACAGAGGTGTAGCTAGTCATGTAACTGTGACACTCTCACTTTACAGATAGGGGATCTGAGGCACAGAGACTTGCCCTAGGTCGCCTAAAAGATCATCAGTAGAGCCTGGAACTCAGGTCTCCTAACTCCCAGTATAGTGCTATATCCAAAAGCCACACCTAAAACCTTCCTAAAACTCAAACAGTACCATAGAAAAGGACTTGCTTGTACTTCCACCTCTCAGCTAGCCACTCTGGCAGTTGTTTACAATGCTCTTTCTCACCCAGCAGTGGTGGTCTTACTACAGAATTTAGCTTTTCAGCAGACATCACAATACTGACCCCAAATGCTGATTTCATGGTTTAAGGTTACTCTCTCTGTGCTTTTTCACCTCCCTCCAGGAGATGACCACTTCAAACAATAGTTCCTCTTTCTGGTGCATTAAGACTTGGAAACTTGCCATTCAGCACAGCTGCAGATTTGAACCTACGTGATTATGCTGGGAAGTGAACCATGGCGAATTGTGTGTGTGTGGTGGAAAGAAGCATGTTCTGTATCTACTTTTCTCTGGCTTTGTGCATTTGCATTGATTATAAAATGGATAATGTCTATGTACTTCCTCGTGGACTAGGAAAGTTTGGCATGCAGGACATAGTAGCATTTCACTAAAACTAAGTCTCAACCCTGGGGTTTGCTCACCCTTTGAACTGTCAATGGCAAATGTAGACAATTCATAATAACATAAGCCTTTAACCCAGCCTTTATGAGGTAATTACTCACATGTAGGGAATTATTCCTCAGCATTAACTTCATAATTCGAAAGCAGTGGCTCTCAAGAGAAAATCAGATACTTTAATTTGCCCTGAATTATTTGTGAAATTTGCAATCTCTGTTCTTTTATTGGTTGGGCCCCTAACCCCTCCTGACCTAAAAGCATATCTACACCTACAGATATGGCCCTATAGCTGTGCCGCTGTATTGTAGATACTTGCTACAAAGGGGCTTTTCTGTCACTTTAGTTAATCCACTCCCTCAAGAGGCAGTAGCTAGGTCGAGGGAAGAATTCTTCATTCAACCTAGCGGTGTCTATCCTGGGGCATAAATTGGTTTAATTACATCTCTTGGGTGTGAATTTTTCACACCCCCGAGCACCATAGCTAAGTTGGCTTGTTTTAGGTATAGACCAGGCCTAAGTTTCTTCCATTTTTTCTCTATATAGTCCCATTTCTCATGATGGGGCCTTGGCTAATGATTATGACTTGTCAATGCACTGAGTGAATTATTTCAGGCCCTTGTGCTAGCGACCATGTGACTGACATGCCTTACACTGCTAATACTTTATTGGCTTGAAGTCTGGGTGGTAGCAAGGGCTTGTATTGTTTCCTGCTTGAGGGGAAAATGGCTCTGAAGAAAGACACCTCCTGCAGATACACAATCTCCCCAACCTGAAATGTGTAGATGTACAGGTTCTTATCGCATGATCACGGCTGGCAGCCTTCCTGTGCTTCTGAGCTCTGGTTCCTTATTTTAGAAGAAACTAACAGAGCCTCAGAGTCTAATGACTCTGCGCCATTAGAGATGCTTGAAGAGCAAAATACCCTGTGCTCAAGACTTTATTATAAAGCCTTTATTTATTTCTTTATTTATTACTTAAAGTGTTCGGTGCAAGTTTGGAGAGGGCTTATGTAAAGGGTTCCCTTTCTATCTCCTTGACTCCGTGATTGGAGCCAGGTGGTTAGCTGGTTCCTGGTATACTCGAGCACAGATTAGAAGCAGTGTGGCCTAGTAGAGCATTGCACTAGAACTCAGGAGATCTGAGTTCTTGTTCTGTCTCTGGCCTGCTGAGTGAGCTTGCGCAAGTCACATCCCCCTCTGTGCCTTAGTTTCCCCATTTATGAAAGGAGTACAATGATAGTGACCTCCTTTGTAAAGTGCTTCCCGATCTACTGATGAAAAGTTCTGTAAAAAGTTAGTTATAAGATGCTTAAATGGCGTGGGAATCTCTTTTTCTCCCTCTTACGTGCGCATGTGTGTGTATGTGTAGCACGTGTATGTTGCCTGTTGACAGCAGTGTGTGTCATAATGCCGGGTGCAGTGTGGCTGTGTACATGGCTTTTAATCTGTGGGGCAACCCTCTTAATGAGAGCAAAATAAGGGCAAGCCTACACTGCCCTGCAATTTGCACTACAGGGGTATGAATGGCAGTGCGCACCAAACAGCTGTGCTATAACTCCCTGCGAATGTCAATGGAAAGATTCCGACTTCACATGAATGTAGTCCTCTTCAGACAGGATTACATTAATGCTAAGTGGAACCTTTTTGTTCGTGCCTACAACATCCACACAGGGGAATTGTGGTGCAATACTTTGGTGCGCACTGCCATTCACACCCCACTAGGCCAAACTGTGGGGCAGTGTAGACCTGCCCACAGCGGCTGTGTTGTTTGTTTTCAAACTGAGCATGGGCTGTCCCTCCTCCCCATCTGGCAGCAACATTCAGCTTGCGTAATTTTGAGCGACAGCAGATCAAAGAATTACATTACTGCTTGTCTCTACAACCTGTGTACATCTGCGTTAGGTTTTTGTTAAATCAATAAACAGGATGTTGAAGGAGAAAATACTTTTAGGCTGTTCATGCCTTTGCACTTCACGTCAGGCTGGCTTGGACCATAATGAGAAGTTTGGATGGTAACAAGAATATCAGGACAACTAGATCATTTTTGTCAAATCACATATGTAGGAGATCCAAGGCTCTGAGGTCTCATGCTTTGTTTTGTATGGCATTTCACGCTTCCAAGGAAGACAGGTGCCTCGTGAATTCCTTTGGAATGGTAGTTCAAATACAAGATGTCTATCACGGGGCTTGGGAAACAGCAACCTAGGTGTAAATCACTAGTCTCTGCACCTCATTGGAAGTTAATGGAGTAGCACAGGTTTAAAAAAAATTGGTTGGTAGATGGTAGCTATTCTGAAGCACGGCAATGCCCCTGTTTTTGTTTTTTAAAGTACGGACAAAGTGCCTGACGCTGAACAGAAGAGAGGAAGACAATATCTCTATCACAAGGAGCTTTCTTGAAATATGATGTTTGTGGACATTGGCCAACAGGCATATGAGACACCCCCTCTGCCCCATTCTTTGTGACCTATGCTAGTTGCAGATCAGGGTCTCGGTCTCACTATTAGTACAGAAGCCTTAATGTAGCAGTAGCATACAGGGAGGGATTAGCCATTACCTGTCTTGTAATAGCAGCTGAGCTGGATTTCAGATGACAAGTTTAGATTTGGATGATTGGGGTTGGAGGAGCATTCATGACTTTTGTGGCCATGAGAAATCAAAACCCATTCCTTGCCGAGCTGCATCACTTGTACTAGTGTGCGTATTCAAATATGGGCTCTAAAGCTGATCATACCTGCATCAGAGCAATCCAGGAATAACCAGATTGAAATCAGTGGAGGTCAAGTGGTATGTATGTGATTGTAACTGGACCTTCACAGTTCAGCTATACCTGAAAATAAAATATAATCCCAAATTCAATAGGCTTCTGTAGTAACCCAATAGAATTTGATAGTGAAAGAGATCCTTCCTTTCTATAGGTTTTTAAAAATGTTCTCATGGAGTATATCATAGCAGAGATATACATTAAAATTCTATAGCGTTTTTTTTTTTAATAACCCATCCTTTAGAAAGATTGGATTTTTTTCCATAAGGTTTTTTTTTTTAAAGCAGGACTGCCCATAAAATAGCAGTTGCTCTTATGACTAAGACACACCTCAGAATTCAAGAATTAAAAAAGAGGAAATTTGGATTTCTCCATCATATTTGCTAAATAAGCTACAGTTTGAAGTAAAAATGTGTTGCTTTATCGTCTCCCATAAGGCAGTTGCACAGGTAGCTCAGAGCTGCTTCACTTCTCCAAACGTTGTGTTGGTGAAACACAACAGCCAGATTTAGCAACCGTTTTTTGCCAGGTTATCCACAGACATTCATCTGGAAGATTCAGATCCCTCTCCTCTTTGTTTGGAAGGAGCGTAAAGCGGACGAGGCCATGCCAACTGCCACGTTATTTTGGGGGAGTTAAACTGAGGGAAATAAATCTGCTACGCCATCAGAGGCAACTAGTTTGGTGGGTTTATAAATGCTCCAATTGAGTGTTTTGACACAGCAGTCAGATACAGTTATTTTTCCCTTGACCTCCTGATACTGGAGTGCGGGCTGAAACTGCTAGTTAAGCACGTCCGTCTCCTGTTGTAGCATTCGCGCTCCAGCGCACCGCCTAATCAAGTGTAATATATCTCTGGGTAAAACACACACAGTGCTTTTCACAGCTATTTAAACACAAACCAGACCCGATGCATTAGGTACATACACAAGCCACACAGAATCGCTGTTCCTACGGTTAAAAACAAGTGCTGTGGGCTGGGGGTTACTGACGGGAAAGGGAAATGATTTTATTGTCAGGCAGGAATAAGGGGCCTGCTTGCCTTTCTCCCAAAGTGTCACAGCGTCATCCAAAAAGGCTGATGAGCTGAGCAATGGTTGAGGCGCTCACCACTGAATACATTGGAACACAGGTGATCTGGGGTCAGGCCTGCAGAAGGCCGCCGATGGCTTCTTGTGTGACCTTGGGCAAGTCTTTTACTCTCTGTGCCTTTGTTTCCCATTTATAAAATTGGGTTTATCATTCGTCCCTATCTGTTCATATTTGTGAGGGGTTCAGAGGCCACAGGAATGAGAGCCATCAGACTTATTTTAATTATAAGGTTTTCAGTGTTGTTAACTCTCATAGTTTTCCTTAAAGCCCCAGCTCCTGGAGTCAAGTGGATAGGTGATGATTTCAGCCTTCATTCTTAAAGAAAAAGTAAGTTTCTAGCCCTTGTGGCTGTGGAGAAAGCTTCAAAATGATATCCCAGTGCACCCTAAAAGCTCAGAATACAACAGGCAAATAAAAAGAATCCCAAATCTATTGTTATATAATCTTATGATTTTAAAGCCAAATCTCATGATTTTTCATCATCACTCTCATGGCTTTTGGTGAGCCTGACTCATGATTTTTGAACATTTGGCATTTTTCTATCTGCGGGAATAATTGTATCCTTAATGTATGCCACCTGCACAGGAGTGATTCTGGTTTCTTGCGGGCAATCTTTCTTCACAGACCTAGCAAGTCTTGGTGACTTGTGACAAACTCCTTCATTCTGGCTTCATTTTTACATCTTATATCTTGGCTTGAAGAAAACTGGAACGTGTTTTGATGAAGTGTTGCAAATGACACTTTTGTCTTCAATTATGCCATTGTCACTTAAACATATACTGGTAATGCTTATGGAAGAAACTTATTTTGTTACTTTTCTCCATTCCCAGTCTCCAGGACATAATATCAGAGATAATTTCACTTTCCGAGTTATGACGACTGTTTCACAGTGACATTGATGATCAGTATGTTGTTAGATTTCCAATGATATCTTATGTCATCCTTTAAATAAATATCATGACACCAGTGTGTGAGGTGTGATGAGTATGTCAGGCCTGATAAGAGCTGCGGACACAGTGTAATGAATCTATAAATGGGCCTGTGTGACACAGTCTCCCATGTCCCAGGCTAATGTCCTAACTACTGACCCACCTGTCCTTTCTGGGGGAGTTCAGTGGGAGTTGGATCAGGACCAATGCTATTAAAGCGTTACCTCACAAACCCAACCATCATTTTATTAAATAATTATTTATGAAGTAAATCATTAGCTCTGACAGTAGCTCTTAAGAAATCTGCCTGTGCTAAGGCTGCGGGGTGGTTTGTATAGGTTTTCTCCGAGAGCACTAAATACGCATTTGACAGAGGTGACTGCAGTGGGGCTTTATTAATTAACCCCTGATTTCCATCCATCATCTTTCATTGAAAGACTTATGCACAAAAATGTTTGCTTTTTAATTGTGTTTTATTTTTATGCCAAAGGAGTTGAAATATAGATGCTGCATTATTAAATTTATTGCACTCTGCTTGGGGTACAACAAGGGTCCTATCCTGGATGGATTTACATCCTTTAAAGCCAGTTTTTTACACCGACAGGCAAGAGAAAAGCAACTTTTCTGCCCCACTTGTATGAAATCTTTTCTTCAGCCTGGATTTATGCTGTGTAATTGGATGCCTGTGTGATGGAGGATAAGTGAGTCCAAAGAGAAGATGTTGAACAAAAGGTATGCATTGGAATGGGGGCATGGATTGATTCTGAAGGATAAAGGACACTGATTAATTGAAGGCAGATCTTGGATAGCTGTAGAACAGCTGAGTTAAATGTACCACTAGACAGATTACACATATACAGCCAGCATCTATGCAATATACAATCTATTTCCTTTGGCAACAATACAAGGTTAATCTTAACCTAAGAATAAACTGTTCTTGGGGGGGAAAATGTTTCCATTGTATAATCATCATCCTGTTCTCTCTTCATATTAGACTTAGATTTCCAGCTCTCCTGGGGGAAGGAATTTTTTCTTATTTCTTGCATCTAATGTTTTTAATAAATTAATATTTTGGGTGCCTCTGTAGAGCTGGTCTCTTAAAACTTGAATTGGGAAAATCCACAGAGTTGATTAATATTTGAAAATTGTCTGCTGCAAAGTGCCAACTAACTTCTTCACACATGTAGAATACATCCGTTTTCAATGATCTACACTGGAGTCAATTAATCTGCATCTGATTCTGGGTTCTGAATACCACACATTTTGGGGGTGTGGGGATCCAGATAAGGGCCAGATGAGAAAAAAGCCCTGACTCTGGCTGTGGAGAGCTTCCAGTGATGCAGGCATTAAGAAAGACTTTCAAGGACACCCTCCCAAACCTTGGGGAAGAGGGTGTGCGAGGGGCAGGAGAAAAACACAACATACAGCACTGCAGAGATAGGCCAGGCTGCAGGAGGTCTCCAGGATGGGCTGCTATTCCTTAGATGGACCTCTAAGTTACACTGGAACAACCCAGGCTGGGGAGGGCACAAAGGTAGCTTTAAATCTGCCTTAGTTCCCATTGCCTCTGGACTCCTCTGTTAGAAGCACAACACAAATCTCACTCCAGCTCTTCAGGCCCATCTACAGGCCTGAACCTCCCATAGTTGTTCAAAGGGCTCATTCTGGCCTACTGGAGTGAAAACTAGAGCTACCGGACACGGTATGGATTCCCAGGAACGCTTTCTTTGCTGTCTATTCACATGGCTTCTCAGCCATGTCTCTCTCCACCTAAGAGTCCCACCTGGAGTTTCAGGTCCTCCCAAATTCCTCCTGCTTTGAGGTCTGAACCCTGCATCACTTCACATTTAATGTGGTTTAATGCAACATCATTAACTAGCTCTTCGCTTGTACAAAAGGTTTGGGAACTTTTCAGTGATTGTGGTCTCAGCTTTCAGCGTGTAACAAACTCTTGAAACAGATACTTTCCCCCTTAGCTATGAGTTTCTTTGGGAACATTGTGGACAGCTCTAATGGCCTGTGTAAATATTTTCACCGTTTTGGTGCTCCTGCTAATTGTTGCCACGTTCATTCTTTCTGGATGTTTGTTCACTAACATTCCTCCAAAATTATTTCAAAGAATGTTATCTGCCTAACTTAAAACCATAAACTCCCCAACCAACCCCCTAATCTGATTCCATGCCTCTGGTTCTCCTGCAAGGGCCTCTCTGTAATGTGTGCTCTTAAACCATCTGCTTCATTTCCTACATACAGCAAAGTGTGCTATGGATATAGTTTTCTTTAACTTTACATATTAGTATTTATTATTTATATAGCACCACCAGTGTGCTAAGCATTTTGCAGTTAGTGATTAAATAAAAATGTGATAATTATTTCTGTGGTTAATAAATTTAGAGAGTCAGCTGTTCCAATTATTGCTGCATCAGAGTTAGGTACCTTTATTGTGAATGAACATGTACTGTAATATATATCTGATTACTTCAGTTAGCCCCGAGGAGCAGTACTTTTACCATGCCCATTAGGATTGTTGTATTCAATAGCTGTGCATTGCTTAGCATCTTGCTGTTTACTCCTGCTGTTGAAAATTTCAATCATGCAATACTGAATTCTGATTTCTGGTTGGGAAATGTGGAAATTTGGGGTGCATTGTGGAGGAAGAGATATTCCTGAATCTCTTGCTAACCTCTTCCCAGCAGAAACTGTTCCTGTTCTGCATATCTCTGAGTCGTCAGTTAAATACCATACTTTTCTATTAGCATTCTCCTAAGTACAGTATTGGAACTTGTAATACCACCTCCAGACTGAAGGTGGGACCATTTTTGACTGTCTGTAGCATAACAAAAACTAATGGATTTTGAATCTGAGTTTAATTTTCTACATGAAGAAGCCAATTTGATAATCAATAGACCCCAATTGTACTTTCCATCTGATATGTTTTTATCAGTTAGCTAATTTAATAGTTGAACAATTTTCTTTTTTAAAGTTAGTGTTGCTTTAATTATAAACTCTAATGTCATAGTTGTAGCATATATGTACATTGCTTGGGTGATGCAGGATTAACAAATGATGGACTGGTCAAATTAATCTACATTATGTCAGCAGTACCTTACGCAATGTTCAATTTACGTAGACAAATATATTTATTTTTTCCTGATGTGTGTCATTAATAGGAGTTCTCTTAATTTGATGATGTATTATAGCAGCAAGTGGTTGAGCTGCTATATAGGAGGATCAACATTTCTATAATTAACTCCATTTTCCATGGTCTTTTAGTTCAGATGTATTAATTTGCATTGGACTGGAAATGGCAAAGAAACCATGTCACTGGCATTTTTAAAACAAGCAAACTTGTTAGACTATATCTCTATCTCTGTATTTATTATTTTTAGTTAGAGATCTGAAAAATGAGTGGTGATATGATTTTGCCTAGCAGTAGCCTTACTTCTTACTTACTTTTGCAGTGAAAGGACTATGAATGTGGCGTATGACACTGTGGTATATTGGGGGAAATAACATTTAGAAGCAACTTTGATGTAATTTCAAAAAATAGACAGTAAGTGCAGTAATTTCCAAAGTGACTCGGAGTGATTTTACATGGAAGGTGCTCTCAAACCACAGTGATGGGACAGCAGCATAAAACCCATAGACAGTCACTTAAGTGCTTTGGAGAATCCCGCTCTAAGTCCCTGAAATCAGATGGAGGCAGATGGACTATTATGCCCAGAGGGAACGCTATTGACTTGAGCAGGTACCTGTGTGATCCATGTTCAGGATTCAAGGCTGTGCAGCAGCTATTTTTTCATGAGTTTTTAAAGCTCTGTATTGCAGCCAGACCCTGTATTTGACCTAAATGCTGCCCTCACTTGTACCCTGTGCATCCCGCTTGGAGTCAATGAGATTTGTTAGCGTGCAGCTAAGGGCAGGATTTAGCCCTTCCTTATTTTCAACACTAGCAGACCTGTTGACTCCACTCCAATTAATCCAAGTCCCTGCAACTGCCTCTATGCAGATGGATGCCCACTGTAGGCAATGGGGCTCCATGAGGATGCCAGGTCCCACCATGCAGTTCCTGCTGCATATTCAGATCTCTAAAGTCTTCACTGTCTGGGTGTCTGTCTGCTGTGTGAGTGGACTCATCCAGTACCTAGTGTCCAAATGTCCACGTTAAAAATCCCTACCGCAATTGTCACCCTGTCTAGCAGAGCCCATCAAAAGAGTTCCACCATTCTCCCTCATTGCCTATTGGCAAATTCCATTGGGGTCACCCATGCCCTTCTCTTGGGAGCCAGTGCAGGCAGTTAGCTGCAACTCTGTGTGACTTGACTTCAGCAGGGGCCTTTGTGCCTGTCCCTGAGTGGAGACATCAGGCAGGGATGCTTCATATGCACTCCCCTGTTTTGGGCCAATGCAGGAACTGGGTCTAGATTTGCTCTTGGAGCACAGCCTGCCTCTTTATTCAGTCTCTCCCTGTGCAACTATCTCAGGCGCTTGAGAAGGGCACATGAGCTGCAATGCCTGGTAATATGGCCAGTCCAGCAAAGGGAGTCACAGCGTTACCATTAGAGCTGAAGTTCCTTGTTTTTCTAATTTTTAAAATTGGACCCTGATGGCTAGTTTAGCATTTGTATTTGCACTGAATTGTATCATGGGCTAATAACTTACAGCAAAATGCAAAGACAAAAGAGTGGGTTTTAAAAAGATCTTTACAAGTGTACCTAGATAAGCCAGGAGACATGCTTGTCTTTTGTATAACAAGAAAAAAAAAACCTACATCAGGGAACATTTCTGTACTGTCCTTGGCCTTTTCTTCAGCCTTTGTCTTTCTTCTGTCTCTTGTGCTGTTGAATTAATGTGCTATGAACTCTGAATGCTAAAGCAATCTATTCATTTTAATTAGCTTCCTAATAACTTCTGGACAGTGATCGAACATAATGGCGGGAACTCTACTGTTTACTTCTCCAAGTGGAGGGCATTCGTAGATGCCTGCTGATGTATCAGGGCCCTGCTTTATTTGCTGAACAGCTTCCAGGAGATGTGGAGTTTTAAGCAGATATGTTACCCGAGTGTGTAGTGGAGGAAAGCAGTATAGAAATCTAACCCACTCACAGGCTCCATGCATGCAGTTACCCTGTTTTCCTTTTGAAGTGTCTGATTGTTTACAGCATTTTCACTCACCCCCGCAAGTGATATTTCCGATCCATCTGAAAACAAGAAGTGCTGGAGGTGTAGTGGTAAGGCCTGCGTTTACAAGGTCAACCAGAAATTATAGGCTTGATATGGGAATCACATGGTGAAATACTATGGCCTTTGTTATATAGCAGGCCAGACTAGATGATCATAATGATTCCTTATGTCCCATAAAATATACGAATAAAATGGCTTTTGCAGACTCACATCAGAGGAGGAAGTGAATTTGGGGGTGCTGAGTCTGGATGGACCCTCCAGACTTTTGCACATTTCCTCATCACTACCAGCAAGAATCAAAAGGCAGGAAGCTTGGGACCTAGCAAGGTAAGGAACTCGGCTAATTCTTTTAACTGTGTTCGAAGATATGAACTTGGCGGGAGCCTTGGTTTTTTGAGCCCCCTAGATTGAGGTGGAGAACTTCACGTCAGCGTAGGTCTTTAAAGATGTGGAAGAGTGAATACGTCTCAACTGTGCAGCAGCTTGCAGCGCATATTGTTCGGCAAACTGATTTCCTGAAAGGTGTTAAATTTCTATTTTCTGTTACATATAATTCACTTGAGAGAGGGATTGAAGGGAGCCCCTTGGAAGCTGGGTGCTGTGGTCAGAGGGGAGCCCAACACAGTAGCGAGTCGTTGAGCACTGGGCCACGTGGTGCATAACTTAACTGCTGCTGGCAGAGGGCATGGGGAGGAGGCGAAGCAGCAGCAGTAGGCTGTGTTTGTGGCCCCTCTCCAGCTCACCCAGCCTTGAAGTACAAGCCTTTACTTTTGTCACATAAAAGCAGGGATGCAGAAGGCTGCTCTTCAACCTTTTTCACAGCGATCTTGACAACGGCCCTGTTTCCAGAAATGAGTTTTGTAGGCTGCTCCTCCCCCCCAATAAAAACATCGTCTCTCACATTGCTTCTGTTTAGAAGTGAAAGGTACCCCTCTGTGGGGCAACCAGGAATTGTCTGCACCAGTCTGAGTGTGTCTGGGCTCGGCTGATTTGCAATTATATGGATCTAGCTGCCCTGGTCCCTTACATGCATGATTTGTAGGCTGGAGTAAAGATCATGTGGTGGTTTTGAAAGGCTGGTGATGCAGCTGCAAGTCTTGGGTCTATATCGGGTGGGTAGGAGGACGCATTGTGCTTTACCAATATCCCTACACTTCACCTACACAAAGTGCCATGACTCTGACTTGATGCACACGAAGTGAATGTTGCTCTTGAAGCATAGTCCTTCTGGAACTGAATGATGCTGAATGAAAGTCAGTGAGCCCATTATTGGAAAGAACAGAACATTCATAGGCTTCATTTAGTTTCCTTGGTAATGTGGCCTAGAAATGTTGAATGAACGACCACAGCAATTTGGCTAGAGATTGGTGAATTGATGTCATCACCTAAAGATTATTTTTCCATCAGTTGCTGTCAGGTCTCTTCAACCAATGCTGGAAGCTGGGTGGGCAGGGTTTGTATTAGCTAGAGATGGGAGCACTGGACGCAGACTTTGGAGATGTTGGCTCTATTCCTGACTCTGCTATTGACTGCTGGATGACCTTGGGCAAGTCATTTCTCCTCTGTGTGCCTCATTTTTAAAATGGGAGTAATGATACTGAAGTCCTTTGTAAAGCACTTTGAGATCTACTGACAAATGCTGTATGAGAGCCAGGTATTATTACAGGGTTAAAATACTTCTGAGAAGAAAAAATGTCAAGAAATTGTATCTATTACACCTCAGAGGATTTAAGAGTGGGCTTGATTTTTCAAATGTTCTCAGCATTGGCCTAATTCTTCTGTCGCTAGTGTCAAAGTGCCCATTGAAGTCAGTGGCAACACTGAGCACTTCTGAAAAATCCACGCCTCTAAGATTATCCTCTGGGATATGGAGTTGATGTGCATCGGTTAAGGATGCAGGCTCTAGGTCTCTTCGTTTTCTGAACTGGCCCCTTGTCCTTTTATATTCCAGCAGAGCCTGGAGACTCCAACCAAGATTGGGGACCTGTTGTGTTAGCTGCTATACAAACACATAGAAAGAGACAGTTCTTCTCCCAAAGAGCTGACAATCTAAATAGACAAAACCACTTTTAGTGGCCCTGTTCTTAAGTAGTGAGTGTGAAAAACAGATTCAGAAGTAAAAGGTCTGCAGAAAGAGAGACACAGAGTAAAACCTGCTAATTCTTCCTACAGTTCTTTGGAAAGAGACTAGATCTTCATTTTTTGGGGGGTGAGCAGTAAGGGAGGTTTAAGAAGCACTCTTGATGTAAGCTCTTAATGCAGACAAAATACAGTTAGTTTTTACTACCTGGGTTTTAGCTCCACCTGTGCCTGGTCTGCATTAAGACTTGATGTAAAAGCACACCTTTTTGGCAATGGAGACATAGCCAGAGTACAGTTTGTACTTAGTGTTACATGACTGAACTGAAATAGGAAAGACGTTTTTCACCAGTAACACAGAAGCCTCTCTTGCACATGCACATGCGAACCGTGACTAATAACATCCCCACTGATAAAAGAACAAGCAGCCTAGATCTGAAAATCAAGGTAAACGTTTTAAACACTGGGGACTTTTTTTAGATTTGTCTGTTTTTTGGGTTTTGCTAGTATGTTCAGGAAGTCCCATTAAAGCCCACGCAATCCAGTAACACACATCATTTTGTGCCTTTTTATGCCTCCTATGAAAGAATGTAACTGAGTAAACAATCTTGCACTTCTTTGAAATGTGTCAGAAAACATCACCCAAAACAAACACAAAATCCATAGCCTGTTAGATTGATTTGTATTGTCTAACACCTCTCTCCCCAATTTATCTGTTCATAAATGTTTTCGCATTCCATGAAAAACTGGAGCCCTTTGCTGTCACATACAATACACTTCAAAAGTAACTGCATTTAGTCACTTTGGATTGGTGAAGAGACACTGACAATAAACAGAACAATTGCTGTCGAAATGACATGTAGAGGAAGAGCTGTTTCAAAGTAGCGAGGACACGTGGGGGAAATATTTTATAGCCTCTGGAAGAGTGAAAGAAAGAAAGAAAATATTGACATGAGCAGACCATGCTGGCCACTGAGAAATGTGGGGAGAATAGATACACAAACTCAGTGTGTAATAAAAATGGCAGACAACCTGCCTACTTATTCATATCTGGTGTTTTCCAAGTGTTGCTGTTTTTCTGCATCCTGATAAGCTTTTTGATTTGTTTCCATCTGTTCCGTATAGATCACTTTTTGCAGTTTACTTAAAACACAAATACCCTTTATGAATCTCTACAGATGGTTTTCAAAGACTTATAGAAAGACAGCGATAACATCAAGGAAATCTTCTGTGTTTGCCTTAGGGGGAAAAAAATGGGACAGTCACTTTGCCTTACAGCTGCAAGCCACGTCAAATCAGACACTTTGATATGTTTCATTTTCCATCTGAAGTATACATCTGAAAAGCAGCCGTGCTTATTTCAGTCAATGTGCAATTTTTGTTAGTTGAGAAGCTCTCTCTCTCAGCTTCTAAAAAAGATGCTCATTTGCATCCTTGAATGAAGACAACAGCTTTTTTTTTTTCTCCTTAATTCAGTGTGCCTTCGTCAAAAACTCATCATGGTGCAAAATGCTTGTCTATTTATCATGAGCTACTTTCTCCAGTTCTGTAGAGTTGGGTGGGTCTAAAAGAATTAAGCCAATATTTTCAAAAGTGATCTCTGATTTTTTAGTGCCCAACTCAAGTCCAATTCCCTCCCCTCCCGCTCGTGCCTGCTGGGGCACTGGTGGACCTAGAGCTTCTATTAGCTTCAGCTGGAGCCGTGAATGTTCGGCACTTCTGAGACCCAAGGCATCTGACATTGAACCTGGGAAATCAGAGGCTGCTTTTGAAAATGTTCTGCAAAGACTGTGCAGAATCTATGCAGCCAGGCTGTAACTTAGACTTGCTCTTGAGTGCTTCCTACAGGTGTGTGTTGAAGTGGTCGCTCCACCGCCCTGGGAGAGGGTGCAAAGTGTGTGCCCTCTGCACAGGGCCAGCTCTCTGGCCAGAGGGGATATTGAGCAGGATCATGGCCCTGCTGTTGTCTCAGATCTCTCTGCCTCTGGGGATGCATCACTGGCGGTATAGTGGCTATGAGTAGAGTCTGTGCTGCCATTGCACATCGTCACACAGTGTCTATGCTCCAGTTGCATTAGCCACACTCTGGCTCCCAAGGCATAGGATGGTCCTTAGTGCCTAGTATATGCCAGATTCTCCATAACAATTTGGAAAATGATGAGTGAAGGAAATTGTTCTTTTGGCTGTTGTCCGTCAATTAAACATGCAAATAGACAAGGTTCAATTACAAGAGAGTAAACATGCATGTAAGACACGCCATGCAGGGATACACCAATGACCCTTTAGGCCAGAATCTTGTCTTTGAAATTAACTAGGATTACATACTTGGGGGGAGGGGCGTAAAACCCCATGGTGCACTTGATTTTGTAATATTGTAGTATGAAGTGAAATGTGCTTCTTGTTATACTAGTCCATGCTCAAAGAGAATATATCCATTCAGTTAAAATGTGCCTTATTTTAGAGTAAGGGAGCCATACAAATAAAAGTGAAATCTCAATGAGAGGGCAATATGCGTTTTCTTTTGACAGTCTGTACTGAGCTCAACACAAAATGGATGCTTCTCTTTGTGAAGTGCTTAGTTTTTAGACACCAATCCTGCAAGCCTTTATGTATACATTTATTTCTGAGCAAATGCATAAAGTTTTGCAGGACTGGGGACTTAAAAATGAATTACTTGGGGGAAACAAGGGCATTGTATTATGCAGCTACATACAACCTGCTGTCACCCCTGCTGGTGGGGGCCAAAACCTGTATTTTAAGCGTGAGAAATGATCTCTCTCCCTCTAACTAGCGTATCTGCAGCCACTAATTTTATTTATACAGATGTCTAATTCTTTTTCTGAATCTTGCTTAGCAAGTCACCTAATTAATATTCTGTGGCAGCATGTACATAGTTAAGGGGGATTTCTCCAGTTCAGCCATGCTTTTAGAGAACAATCGCAGCTGACTAGATCTACTTCCTTGTGATGAGTGTCGATGTCACAAAAGCACTACCTGAGTTGACGCTGCTTGGCATCCAGATTCAGCAGAGGGACCAATGACTGAACAGTAACAGAAGTCCCATTCTCTCATGCCAAGAAAGGTCCTCATTAGCTCAGGGGTGAGACACGTTGGCAGAACAGCCTGAGGAAAGGAGTGATGTCACTGTCTGAGGATAAATGGAGAGTAGCTGGCGCAGAGACTCAGCTGCTGTAAATTGGCATAGTTCCATTGACTTCTATAGCGGGATCCTCCATCTTAGCTTTCATCTCCAGAATGTCAATAGAACCTAAGGAATGAGCTCTTCTATGTTTAATATGCCAGTGATCTTCCAGGAAAACCATATGAAGAAGGTTGGGGGTTAACTGATATTCCTGCTGCTGCTAATTTGTTCTTTGGACTCCTCATTTCACAGAGGATGGTGAAACGTGTTTTGTGAAACTCAGAAGCACTGCATTTTTAGTATAGCTGGGTCCCTATCCAAAACAGTTGAAGTCAATGGGAGTCTTCTCACCGAGTTCAGTGAACACTGAATTGGGTCCTTGAAGATCAGCTTCAGATGGAATCAAAGCTTCATGAGAAATTTGCTCATTTGCATTGCAGATCAGAAGCTTGCAAAAAGGAGATGTTCGGATTCAATGTACAGCATGTAACTCATTACTAGGGGTTGATTTTATATATATATACACACAATTAATATAGGTGTGACACAAGTCGGCTTTGGACTTCATGAGCAAAGTCAAGGTGTGTAGTGTTTCCCCAATTAAAAAGATAAAACCTGAAGACAACAGCAACCAGAATGAGTGTTATTTGAGCAGTGACTAGCTGACAGGCAGGTGGATGAATAAAAAAATGCGCAGACTGTCCTGTTTAACTAAAGAAAGGTTTAGGGATTTATACTGATTTGTGGCCAGCCATTGAGCTGCATTCTCAGAAAAGCAGAAGCACCACCAAAAACTCTCTTACCTTGTGCATTGCAAATGTCTACAGACATGCAGCACATCTTTGAAAGAGAGAAGGAAGGAAAAAGGTAAATGGAAGGTCATAAAACAAGCACATTAGATGTGTGAGCCCAGTTAACCGGAAAGCCTAAATTAGGTCCCCAAATTTCACACATGTATGCTGAAGATAATTTTAGGAGCTTGAAAGGGTTATTTTAGTGAGTCAATGCCCAAAAATTGAATGAGGACTCCTGACTTAGGACCCAGACATGCACCTCTGTGGTATTTGGGGAAGTTGATGGGGTCTCTGTCCTTTGCATGATCAAATGATGAGGCGCCAGAGTTTGAAAGCTGAGCCCCCTACTGAGCATGTGGGGAAAAGAAAGGCTGCTATTGCAGTTGAGCTTGTGAACTCGGATTCACAGGAGGTGGGTTCTGTTTCCAGCTCTGCTACAGACTCACTGTGTGGTTTTGGGCAAATCATTTAATCTCTTGGTAAAGTGTGCATAATAATATTTCCTTTCTCTCCCCCCTTCGGCTGTCTGGTCCGTTTGGATTGGAAGCTCTTTGGGGCAGGGTCTCTCAATTTGTGTATGTACAGTGTCTAGATGGGGCTCCAATTCTGACTGGGTTTGAAGTGCTACTGGGATGCAAATAATAAGAAAAATAGCTATGGAACAGATTTTCTCTTACTGTCGTGATGAGTAAGAAATGTGCAAAACACACAGATTGGTATGATGCTATTAAAGGAAGTTTCAGAGGGATTTAGGACTCAAGTGTGTTGCCAGTCATCCTGTCTTGCTGAATTTGCAAATGAAATAGGCTTTTTCTTTAAAGCTTTCTTTGGGCGTCAGGATTTATGTATTGTTGCAAGATTGTACAAGCATATAAATGAAACATTTTAAGATGGATGTCTGTGGTCTGGGGATTAAGAATCTGCCTGGGAATATACAATTGTATAGTTAGACTGCATTGGAAGTTGACTCGCCACTTAGCTGGCTGGGAGGTGCCAGCAGAAGACAATATCTTAGCACTGAGCATTTATGCATTGAAAACAATAACCATATAGGATTACTTTGCAGCCAGGCTGTGAGTTTGTAAAACAAATAGTTGTTGCAAAATTTTAAATGGCTAGAACTGAGTGCATAATTTGCTCTGAATAATTTATCTGATGAAACTAGAATCTCTTTCTGCTGAAAGAACAGCCACATGTTGGCAGTGATTGCCTTGATTTTATTTGTTCTTGGATGGTATCTGATTAATTTTTTCAAACTTTATTACTAGGATATTATTTATATTGCAGTAGTGTCTAAGGGTCACAACAGATAGCAGGGCTCCATTGTGCTAGGCACAGTATATTCACATAGTTACAGACAGTCTCTATCTTCAAGAGCTAACAGTGCAAGTAAGCATGATAGACAAAGGGAAACAGGCACAGAGAGCAGCAGTGACTTGCCTAAGGTCACCCAGCTGGTCAATGACAGAAATGGGAATAGAACCCAGCTCTTGTGCATCTCAATCCATTGCCCTATCAACTAGACATACGGGATTGACTAGGAGCATTTCTTTGAATACTGTCACTTCCAATTGTGTAGGATAAGTCACATGGCATTGTTTCTGTTCCGCAGCTGCATGAATGTCTAAGTGCAACCTGCGCAAGAAGAATGGAGGTCTTTGTTCTCCTCTAATAGCTGGTCCACATAAGAGTACAAAAGTCTACTACAGCTGTAAGCTGCTGCTCTTACACGCAAGCTGTAGAGGCTCGTGCTTTTAACATGGAAGGTCGGGGATCTGAGGGTCTTTATGCAAACATGTCTGGCACTAGTCCTCATGCGTATGGATCTAACACTTAGTTTCCATAAACACTTATGAGTAGAGCTGTCAAATGATTAAAAAATAATTGCAATTAAACATGAGACTAAAAATAGTTGTAATTAATCGCAGTTTTAATCACACTGTTAAACAATAATAGAATACCAATTTCAATTTATTATAAAGATTTGTGGATGTTTTTCTACAAAAAAGAAGAAAGAACAAAAGAAATAGTATTTTTCAGTTCACCTCATACAAGTACTGTATGCAATCCCTTTATTGAGAGAGTGCAATTTACAAATGTAGATTTCTTTTTTTACATAGCTGCACCCAAAACCAAAACAGCATAAAACGTTAGAGCCTATGAGTCAAATCATGAAGGGTTATACAAATGTTTAGCACATCTGGCCTGTAAATACCTTGCAATGGCAGCTAAAAAAGTGCTATGTGAATGCCTAATCTCACTTTCAGATGACGTAAATAAGAAGCAGGCAGCGTTATCTCCCATAAATGTAATCAAACTTGTTTGTCTTAGCACTTGGCAGTACAAGAAGTAGGACTGAGTGGACTTGTATGAGGTGAATTGAAAAATACTATTTATTTTGTTTATCTTTTTACAGTGAAAATATTTGTAATAAAAATAATAATATAAAGTGAGCACTATACACTTTATATTCTGTGTTGTAACTGAAATCAATATATTTGAAAATGAGGAAAAACATCCAAAAATATTTATAATAAATTGAAACTGGTATTCTATTATGGTTTATCAGTGGTATTAAAACTGCAATTAATCGCAACAATTTTTTTAACTAGTGAATCTGTTTTGTGTTAATTGCATGCATAAACTGCGATCAATTGACAGCCCTACATATGAGTATCAGCTGACATTTGCTTTCCAGGAACGTTCATCTCAAAACAAAAGGGGAGAGGTTGACTGAAGCACATCTATTACAAAATTAGACTGATGAGTTACAGATTTTTTTTATCTCCTTTTTGTCCCTACTAAGTCAGGATATGAACTGATGAGGGACAAAGGGAAAGCATTTGCTTTACAATTAATTGAAAATACAGGCTATGAGGAAAGAACAGGAGGGAAGTTTCTCCTTTTAACTGCTCTTCAAGTCCTCTCTATGTATGTGATAAATTCATTGGCTTGGTTTTGTAGTTAATGCAAGAGATTGGCACCGCCATACTACTGTGGTTAATTTTAAATGCAACAAGATCATGCTACAGTTCTTTGACACATTTCTAAGAGCAGCAGCATGACATTGTTGACACTGAACATTGACTAAGAGCATCAGTTGCCAAACTCAAATGTAAAATGAGTGGGATAACAACAACAGCATTTTAAAAACTTCATTCACAGGAGTATTTAAAATTTTATCAGGGCTCACTGGTATGACAGTGATTTGCAAATGTGGAAAGTATCCAGTTTCCACTACTTACCCATAAGCTTCAATGTGCAAGTCAAGTACATCACAGTCCCCTGAGGCAGGAAAAAACCAGGTACAGTGTCTGAGCTCATATGTAAACACAGAAACATCTGTCCTATGAGTATTATGGTATCTTACTGAACTAGTTCAAGGATTTATCTCTGGTTTTCCCTTTAAGTTTAAGAACAATTATTGGGCCATTGTTTGTAAAAGGGTGGAAAGTTATTTGGGAGCCGGTGATTTTTATCTTTTCAGTCAGATGCTGACCATAAAATAAAACTAAAGAACCCTGTTGTAAATAACAACCAGGCTAATAAGTGGATAATTGTCCGTCTATAAGGAAACACTCCGAGAGCTCATCTCTGCAAACTGTTATGGCTTGTCTATGCTAGAGAGTTGTTCGGTTTTAATTATATTCCGGAATAGTTACAGGAATGCTCCTTCCCCAGTGTGGACACACTTATATTGTATAAAAGTGCTTATATTGCACTTTTATAGATAGAGGTATTCCTGAATGAGAAGTGGAATAACTAGATGAGTATTAGTGGCTTTTAAACAAGTAGAACAGTGTCCACGTTGTGGCTTTTACTAGTATAACTATTTTGCAAAAAAAAAAGTCAGACCCCTAACAGAAATAACTATACCAATAAGCCTTTCAAGTGTAGACCAGGCCTCCATGAGTCACTCCACTTCAATCAACAGGAATACTTACAGACAACGTTCATGGGTTTTGAAGTTTCAAATTTGAAAAACAAAATTGCAGAGAAAACTTGCGATGTAACTCTTTCAAAAACGTCACCTCCCGTTTCAAAATCAGCTGTAGAATTACACAAAACATTTGGAATGCTGATGAAATGCCAAATCTCAAAATGGTGATGACGTTGATAACTTTGAAATTTAAAAAAAATTGGAGTGTGTGTGTGAAATATTTCTCACTTTCCTCTTTGTAGGCAGGTCTGCTTGCACGAGTAATCTTAGGCACTTGCCATCAGTGTTTACAGGTCTGGGGCCAAAGTGCTCAGTTGTGGTTTAAAAAACAAAACAACCTGCCCTCCCCTCCCAAACAAAACCCTCGAAGCCAAAACCCACTTTTTATTATGTTTGTACATCTCCCAGCACAATTGGATCCAAATCCTAACTGGGGTTCCTGAGTGCAACTGCTTTACATAGACTGAAAATAATAGGAGGTTCCGCCAGTTAAGTGTGGCTAATAAAGTTGAAAAACACCTTTTGAAAAATGATTAGGTAGTTAGTAAAGTATGTCAACTTGAAAATATGCATGCTTTATGTGATGACTGGAAATAGTTTATCATATTATGAGTGACACGGCCATTTATAAATATTTATTCTCTCCAGTGGTACTGATAAATCTTTTGAGCCTATAAGCACATTGATACAGACATAGTAATATCATTTGTCTTTCCAATGCATTTTATTTATTATTGACTAATTGCCTGCCAGATTGTAAATATGATAGAAGTGGCATTGTGCTTTGATTAACTGTATGTTAAAGTACCCAGAGGAATTTAGAACCAGCCCTGAGCAAAGCCATCCAAGGCAATAAATTGTATATTTTGAAATCAGCTATGCGGTATGGAGCCACAGCCCTTGTTAAATAAGCTGAGCAAAGGTATTTTCCAGAGCAGTTTATTTTGATTAATGGGTTCCCAAAAGCCTCTTGCTGCTGTTTACAATGGATTTTCTGTAATATTTACAATAAACTGGGGTTAGTCAAGAGAGTTTTAATGTACATCAGCAGGTTACTTACACTTTGCAAACCACGAGCAAAAAGAATAGTGCAAAGTTAAAACACAAAGGGTTTGTCCTTTAGCTTTCTGACATATGTATTCTCTTTCCTTCTCTCTCATGCGTACACATACACCATCCTCAGACATTTTCTTAATGTTTAGAACTATTTTTAATGCATCTTGATCCAGCCATGTGATGACTGGAGATAGTTTATCACATTACAGTTGACACATCTATTTATAAATATTTATTCTCCATGGCACTGATAAATTGGTTGAGCCTATAGAGCTACTGATAGAGACTTGGTAACACTTCCATTTGTCTCTTCCGAAGTGTGGGCTTGTTACTGGCAAACTAGTGGGCAGATTGGAAATGCAGTTAGGATGGCAGGATCTCTTGATTAACGCCATCAAAATACTCAAAATTAGGATGTGCAGGACCATGTTAACCAGCTGTTATTAAATCATACTGAGCAATGAACTTTTAAGTTATATACAGCACAAAAATATAGTCAAAGCAAAACAATATATCAGAAAATGATCATTAACTCTGTTTAAAACTGCACATGTGCATGCAAATACTCATATCTTTAAGCCTCTTGCTTTCTCATCTTGAAATCAGGAAGATCGAATGCCCCCTTCCTTTCCCCGCCCTTACCTGGATATAAGTACCATTATGAAAATTACACAGCTGAACTAAGAGGAAGGATGACCTCGTGGTTAAAGCACTGGACTAGAAGCCATGAGATATAGAGTGAAGTCCTTACTCATCAGGCTCACTGTGTGACCTTAGTAAGTCATATGATCTCCCTCGGACTCAGTTCCTCTTCTGACACATGAGCATAAAACCTTGTTTCCTCTCTTGCCCATTTTGGTTGTAAGCTCTTTTCAGGCAAGAACTGTGTCTTATAATAAGTTTGTACAGCACCTTGCTGATTTCTATTGGGGCTTCTAAAAGCTTCTGTAGTCCAAATAATAATGATATAACCAGATAATTTTCCTTGTGTGTGCTTTTAATGCTTAGCAGGAATTGACTATTTCATCACGCATCTCTCTGCGTGAGTGAGAGAGATGTCTGCCAGTTGATTATTCCCACCAGCATATACACTTGCCATCTCTCTCTCTCTCTTTTTTATTTTTTTGTGAACGAGTTTGTCAGGCTATATTTATGCAACATATAATTTGACAGGAACTCTATTGTAATTAGTACTAATTAACACCTACTGATCACTGTCTCTAATGTTGTTTAGCTAATCGTATCTTGGGCATTTTTAACAAACTTATTACATAGTTTTACTCCAGTAGGTTAAATATCAGAATGTTTGTATCCGCCTGGAGTGGAGCTAGGCTGGGGAAACGTGGCACGGGGTGCTGCCTTTGTAGCATTATCTCCCTCCTACCCCGATCATATCTTGAGCTACACAGAAACATCTCTTTCCCCTCATCAGTCCCAAAGGCTCATTATCTGACCCACTGGCCACCCTACCACCTTGGAATTTGGAATCCTGCTCTGTGTGACAACCCATGGTATTTCCTGTCTGCTGTTCATCCACCCCATGGCAGAATGCTGAATGGGAGACAGGCGCACAGGACCCTCCTTGCAATTTTGGGAATCCAGGGGCTGTGGAGGCAGAACCCTTGCTACTTCCATGTAGGTGGGAACATAACAAGCTCCACCTCCAGTTGCTGAACCAGGATGAAACTCTGTGAATGGGAACTGATAACCCTTGGAGGAGAATGCTGGGGTCTTATCTTACTGTTTGGGCGCTGTTTAAATTGCATGTATTGCAGAGCCAGTGTAGCATATTTAGGGGCGATGCAGACGTAGACTAGTATTTTGAAAATCCCCGCAATCTGGTGTATTGCCTTTTATTTGCCTGAGCGTGGTTTTCTGTTTTGACATTTGTAAAGAAATGGAGTGCCATTATATAGTATTCTTGCAACAGCTTTTCCTCCATGGATGCAAGATAATCTGAGTGCCTTTGATTTCGGTAGTGTGCATTACAATAGATATGCATGTAATTAATTAATTGATTTTTGCTGTCAGTCCTCTAATTAGCACTAAATAAAAAATCATGCTGGGGTTAAAAGCTGGTGTTAGTCCTAAAGGTTGGAGGCAGGAGCTCCTACGATTCAGGACTGGTGTCCTTTCCACAGGGTGTTCAGGTTAGATTCCCCATTGTGCTTTTAATTCCTAATCAATTGAAAATTAATTTGGTTCTTAACCTAGAATTTAGCCAGGAATCATTTACACGGAACAACTGTTATTGTCCTGGGGTGGAGTCTTTACAGGGCAATAATATATTCTTTCAGCATGGTTACAACATAGTAAAGTCAAAACTGTTATAGAATGATAGGAGTACAGTCCTGTTGTAAAAAATCCCTTAAGACAAAGATTTATAGTGTCGATATGGCCTAAAGCTTGCCGCTTAGTACAGTTACTGTAAATGCTCATTGTTTGCTCATTATTGTAGCTGACAATTACCAAGTGTCCTGTTACTTAATATTTGTATAGTGCTTTAAAGTTGTAAAGTGCTAAGTAATATTAGCTGTAGCCTAAGGGCAGTTTACTAACAAAAGGACGGGTGTTTTTCGTCCAGTAGCTTTTATTAGACAATAAAATTGCAAAAGCTCAGGCAGAGTTATTGAAAATAATGTTTCATGTGTTGATGAATGAACTATCTGAACAACCTAACTGACTTGTGGGGATACGAATGTTAAAACACCTGAAAGGTGCAACTAAAGATAGCTAAAGATAACTATAATAATTAGGGCTCCTGTTTTTCGATAAGCCATTAAGCCACTGAAAATTTCCCCCATGAAACTGACTTGAAAAAATTAAAACAACTTATTTATTTTATTTTAAATCTGCTTTGTCTTCCATGTCCCTTTGGCTGCTTCTGTAACTTTCAGCACTTCCTCTTGTCTGACTTTTGTGGTAAGGTCTTTGATTGTTTCTAAAATCTCTGAGGAGAGAGCGTTCCAGACTATCAGCACAACCCATGATAAACAATGAAATATGTAAGATTCATTAAAAATACATTGACAGAGTGGAGACATTAGGCTCTACATATCACAGTTAATGGGTGGGTGAAACTGAAAGACATCGTTTATATTAAGATAGACAGTGGGTGAATAGTGGAACCCGAGTACTTCAGATACTAGTACATTTATTATTCCAGAGTAAATGTGATAATTTTATATGAGTAAATTATCCCTGGACAGCTAGAGCTGAAAACACCCAAAATCCCTCCCAAAACAAGACACTTCACTGCATACCCAGTTCACCCTCTAGGGAGAAGGTGAAAGACAGAATGAACCTCACTACGGATGTTAATCAAATTGCTTGTGGTGTACAGGAAGGTGCTCAGATGCTCCTGTGATAGTGGTGGGATAAGAATTTATATATAATAGAATGCACTGATGACACATAGTCAACCCAGTAGATTACAATAACCTTCCTACCCACACCTAGGACAATATTATTATGGTACTTAAAGAGGAATGCATGAAGGACTGGGTCTCCATTGTGCTAGGTGTTATACAAACACATGGGGATATCCACTCCCCAAAGAATTTACACTGTAAGGTCCTGATCCAAAGACCAACGATGTCTGTGGGAGTGTTTCCACTGATTCAATGAGCCCTAATGCCACAATCTTTCAAGCATATGCTTAATTTTGCTGGACTGGGGCCTAAACGGTTAGTACATAACACCATCCTTGTAGAGCAGAGTAAGTGTAAATGAATAAGATTATATTATTTCATCCTTAATTTTTTTCCTTTTCACCCCATGTAAAGAAATGGTGCAGGCTAAGCAGGTATGGGGAGGGGGAATGCATTTATGCATAATAAATAGGCTTGGCAGAATTCAAATTTTTATTTTTTGTTATTTTATGATAATATCAATGTTTATTTTTAAGCATATTTTAGATTTTTATCACTGTGCATTTTCACAGTTGCATGGAACTGGGGGAGGGGAGTCAAACAATTATCTAATGAGAGTAGACTTTGAGATGCAAGAAGTTAAAGCTTTATAAACCATTAAAACACAACTTGTCAACACCACACATCAAAATATACAAAGTAAAGATCCTTAAACCAACAAATTATACTTGTCTTTACTATTCATTTGGTAGTCTATTTGTAACAAGCTTAATTCAAAAGTCTAAATCACTGAATTTTGCCTCACGGATTGGGACGTGGACAATTTGGCCTGGTGGATGAAGCCAGATTCAAGATCCAGGGATCAGAGATGAGGGAGCAGAAACTGAGCAGGGCAAGGTAGGAACAGGGCTGGCGCAAGGCTGGGAACAAGACAGGCACAGGACTGATTGCAGCTGCTGGCGTAGGCATTGAGCAGCCACTGCCAAGTGCTATTGCTGGGTTTGGGGGCAGTCCTGGCAACATTGCAAATCTGGCCGATTGGGGTTCTCAGATGCATTTAGCTAGCTGATCCCAGGCCCGGCTACAGGCCCTTATTCGTGACATTTTGACTCTAAATTCTCAGTTAGCGTTTTTGTTACTTCACCTATTTGTACATTTTGATTATCATCAATGGAAATACTTTTTCATCAGTTTGTGGAGTGCAGTGAAATAAAAATTTATTGACATTTGCTAATAAAAATCTAATCCTTCCAATCCTATTAATAAAATACTAATATATGGGAGTCTGGGAATCAAATGTAGAAGCTTTATCCTGGGAAACATCTGCTTCTCTGCTGGGGTGATTTTTAAAACAACATGTGTTGACATGAGCTAGTGGGAATCAAATTATAATTGTGCTTTTAGTGAGGAAACCAGAAATCTCTTTTCCATAGACTGAACAAGAAGTCTGGCCTGGATCTAGGAATTTTGGGCAGCCATAGTGAGATTGTTATATCTCTTCAGTCAGCTGTTTCTTTTTCTTCTTCTTTATTTGTGTCTTATTTCAGCCATGTCTAAAGGCCCTAGCTGAGGTCAGGGAACATTGTGCTGTATTGTACATATTAAGAGATAATCCTTGCTCCAAAGAGTTTACATTTTAAATAGATAAAATGGACAGACAGACAGGAAAGAGAGAATATTATTGCCATTTGTCAGATGGGGATGGAAGACAGGGAAACTAACGGCTTGTCCGGAATAAGGTAGATTTGAATTTAAAGTGGATTTACTATTACCAACTAACTCCATTTATGCTCCATGTGATGCTTTTATTCTGGAATAAATTTAAGTTAATTAACTTAATCCACTTCCAGAGAAAATGAGACTAGAGAAGAAAATGGAATGAATTAATTTGGAACAAGGGACTCTTATTGCAGACTAAGAGCGTCCACACAGGGAGTTAATCAGGAATAGCTATTCTGGAATAACTGCCCATGTAGACAAGCCCTATGTGACTTGCCCAAGATCCCACAGGAATTGTGGCAGCAATGGCAACTGAACTCAAGTTGTGAGTATCTCTGTCATGGTTCCTACAGCCATCCTGCCTTCCCCCTCAGAATTTCTTCAACTCAGCCTTATCCATTCCTTTCTTCTCTTTTCCTCATGAAGGTGAACTGTAAAGAAAACATGAATATCCAGTTAAGTCTCAATTGGAATCACAGATTTTCTTAAATAGGAAGCTTTTGTGAAAGATAACTACTATAAAATCCTGGGAGAGATAGATAAGATGAAAAATGATCTAAGCATGGATTTCAGTGGAATGAACCTCCCAGCACACTGTTGGGGGGCCTCCAGCACAGGGCACAAATGTTAACTAATCTTCTACATTTTTTTCTTTGTGATGATTTGAGGTAGAATGTATCCCAGAATGCATCTATGTGACATCACAAAAGCCCTGGAGAGCAATGAAACTTCTGACATTTGTGATTGTAATGATATGTTCTCTTGAAGTATATTATTCAGCCAGTAGATAGAGCTGAATGCTGTACAGAATTTCAGAGGAACATGGTCACTGGTAAACGAAGAGACAAGGTTGGGACCGAAATTCTGTGGATGTTTGTTTATGTGTGGTCCTCTTTACAAAAGCCTTCTGTTTATGAAGATCTGTGACTCCCTATATCATGACAGTGATGGTGCATTTTGGGATATCTTTAGTGAACAAAAGCAAAAGCCATTCTCCAAGCAGAGTTTTCATGGAGAAGTGTCAGAGACTTCATGAAGTCCATTACGTACTTCACTAAATCTATCAGTTTTAAGGCGAAGGTGCTCAGATACTAGTATTAGGGTAGGGGCTCTGTTTTTTATATTAAGATTTTATTTTTAGATTTCAGTAATCTTCCCTTTTGGGGTAGTAGAGGTTTATTGAGTAGAATGGGAGTTCTGCTGTGAATGTCATTCTTGCGGTGGAAAGGCTTTAAGACTAGCAGATAGGAGCAGATTCACAGTTGTGTGTCCAATTTGGGGTATGTCCTGCTCATTAACTTCAGTGGGAGCTCCACTAACATAGACCTCAGTTATGGAAGTAATGGATTATACTTTTTCCCGATAGCTGTAGCGGAATCATTCTTGCTGGAACATGGAATCAATCACACTGCATTGATCGGTGAATATAAGAAGCTGGATAGATAGGTCCTGAATTCTTCACTGCCTGACTCTCCATTGCCTTACATCTTGTGCAGTTATTTACATTGTGCAAAAAGAGCAGTAATAATTCAAATGTTTGCATTTTACGCCCACTGAGCATTCTCATTGCGTGGGTACAAATGATTACACGTTGCTGGGTAAGAGAGAACCAGGTCTACGGTCTCCAGTCCTATTTCTTCGTTCTACTATTGCCTGTTTCTAGCCACTTGCACTTGTGAGCAATACAGTCTGGAGAGAGAGGTGAAAAGTCATTCTCTTCTAGCAAAGTAAATAAGAAAATGCATTTGCTTCAGTCCATCTGTCATACAGGCAGCATTGTCCCTTTCAGGAGGAAGAAGCCAGTGCATCTGTGACTCGTCAGCTGCCTCCTAACTGCATTTAAGCGGATGGACCTGGCCCTATGACGGATCAGTCAGGAAAAGAGCAGGTGAGAGTTGCCAGGGAGTCAGACAGTGGCAAGTGAGAACTCCCAGAGAGCAGGAGACTACAGGAGGTCCCTGGAGGAAGCGACAGGGACAGGCTATTCCTGCGGGAAGGCTGAAGCCTAGGGTGATAAGATAGCAATGTGAAAAATTGGGACAGGAGGTGCGGGTAATAGGCACCTGTATAATTGGGACATCTGGTCACCGTACTGAAGCCAGGAAAGCAGCATGAGAAGTTTGTTGATCTTTGATCTCCCCAGATCAGGCAACCAGGGCCAGAGGGCTGGAGGCAGAGGAGCAGCAGAGGGCCTTATCTGCTGACATCTCCATGGCAGCCTCCTCATGAAGTAGGAGGAGTGAGGGATGCTCCTCTGGGGAGGATGAACTACTATCAGAGAGGGTGATGGGGTTCCTGCTGGGAAGAGCATAGTCACACTCCAACTGTCTTGGTAAAAGGACAGGAGAGGACTGAAGAAGAGTCTGGGTGTGGCAGAAGTTGCTTGAGCATGGTATGTAGGATGTCGTGTCATGGGATTTTTAAGGACTATATGCATTGGGGGTAATAAATGGATTATTCTTTTGGATCTTGTTATGGATGATTTGCATTATATTTTTGTAATAAACTGGCACCAAGAAATGATATTAATAGGCAAGAGAGCTGTTGTTGAATTACTGGGGAGTCTGAAGAAGGGAAACTGAGGCAGGCATGTCTGTTCCACTGCAGCCTGCCGCTGGATGGTGCTCCACACCAGGGCACTTTATGACAACACCCATAATAGATTTTTTTTTCAATAGAGTGGTTTATTAGACTTACATCATAAAGGCATTGTGTCTTCTTATGTATCCATACAGCACCTAGCACAATGAGACTCCAAGCCCAGTGGGCCGGGATTGTATGTAATCTCTTGAAGGGGGAGATGGGATGTAAGGCCTGGATAATCAAAGGACTATTCTGAACAATGTGCCAGACAAGAATGGGCTTTTGGGACAATCTGTGTGAAGTGGAATTCCTGGGAAATACCTACAGAGAGGTTAATGCAAATTCCCAGCTGTGGTTATGCAAAACCCTTGTCTTTGAAGCTATGGCTTGGGGAGAGGGTCCTTATCTGCCGATTTAGCTGTTCCTGGAGACTGGACATCAAAAACCATAACTGTCTTAGATGCAGAACCAGACGGTTATGAATTTGTAACTATGGAGAAAATCCAGTTGTGGGTTTTGAAGGACAGACTCCTACCAGAGCTTGAAACTGGATTTGGGGTGACCTCTGGTAAGCATTTTAGCCTGTATCTGGGTTCTTTTGCTGCTTTTAACATCTTTTCACTATAATGCTCTTGCTTTAAGAATAAATGTGTTTGCTTACAGCTGTATGGCAGGTAACTTGTAACTGTGGGTAATTACACTGTTCATAGCCTTTGGAGAGAAAGCAGAGTGCAGACGCTGGCCTGTTTAGGCCATCTGGCTTACTGGGGACATCACAGTATAGGTAGGGAACTGCAACCTAGAAAAACCCTGGTCAGGAGGGGGAGAGACACAAGTCACTGTCCAAAAGAAGTGACAGCTGGGAGCCAATAACCTTTAAGTGGGTGCCCTTGGTGGACCACAGAGGGGGAATACAGATGCTGTTGCCTTGAACTGTGACAGGTGTCAAGTGACTGTTTTGGTTTTATGACCTGCTCATGCTTTGCTTCTCCAGGCATATCCTGTGCTTGGGATCTTGCCAGCTTTTAGCCTTGACCACACTAATACATAATGCAGACGATATAAAAGCCAGTGTAACAGAAAAAAGGGTCCCCGTGATAATACAAACCATGACAAAATAAGAAGGAAGCAGATGGTTAGGTATTAAACTGCAGTAATAAAATAACATCTGGTGGAATACCACACGCACACACACTGATGCCCATCCGAAGAGTGTGCTGATTTAAGTAATATGCTTCTCATTTTGGTGCAATTAACACCAAAATTTGCATAGCAAACAGTGGCAAAGCTCACAGTAGCTCCTTTTGAAAAATGCAATGCTAATGCAAGTCGCTTCTATGAGGAGATTGACTGTAGTGGAGCTGATAGGCTTCTGTTCTGTGGTGTAAAGCAATTAATGAGTCATATGCTCCTGCTGGCCGGAGAGCCCATTATTCTATTTACATTCAGTGTGGCAGATGTATTTGTTTGCAGGGCTGGAAATTAAAAGATAAAAGGGGAGTAGCATCTGATCAAGTGGAACACCACTACACACATGCTGTAGAGAGAATGAAACTGTGCTTCCGCAATGCGGGTTGGGTAGCTCCATAAAAACAAATGCAGGCAGATCTGTTTGGATTCAAATCCTCTTCAAAGCACACTCAATTTCTATCTGAAATAGGAAAAGTTAAACTGTAGGGCTGGGATTTTTCAAGGATGCTGAGGAAATTGGGGAGCTGGGTGCCTGAAATCCCAGGCTAGCATAACAAGCCACACAATGGCACTGAATATGCTGAAGTCAAGTAGGAAATGTTTGTCAGATGGCCTGACCTACCCACAAACCAAGACCTGGCCCTGGCCTGACAGGCTGTTAATGGGAAGTTTCATTCATTTTGCACAGCATGCAAAATGCTCCTATAAGGTCTGATGAGGAGAGGTGCAGGCTGCAATGGTCACTGGGCACCTACCATTCTCATTGAATGGGACTTGTGGGTGCGCGGATCATTCCGAATATGGCCCCTAGCTAGCAGCACTTCCCTCCATATTGAAACTACAAATTGTATTTTAAATGAGGGATATTTTAATGGGAATCTGCATTAAGGAGCCTCCTGCTGGCAGCTTCCAGGCTCCATCAAAAGTGAAGCGTTATCATTTGTGACACTGGTAATGCAAGGGAGGAGTCCGGTGTCAGAGATCACACGTCTCTTCCCCTCCTGCTTTGATCAACAGAGCATGAATATTACATGGGAAAGGTCTCCCTTGGCTAGAGGAAATAGAAAGAAATTATAATTTATAATTACCTGTGCCCAGACCCCCATGCTACTGATGTGGACATGATGTTACGCTCCAGCCGTGTCACCTTCAGGCAACGGTTTGGAGATGCCCATTTTAATTGCATAATTAATTAAAAAATAGCAGTTGCAGCTTGTACCATAGAGGAAGTGCTTCTGAATGTCAAACTGAGTGAGCTCGTTTGCTTTTTCATAGCTTGCCCTATCCACCCGCTACTTCATTTTCATCAGCCACATTTTCTGCTGCCAGTGTCATGCTTCAATATACTAATGATATCATAGCTCTTAAATGCCTAAAGCTGTGCCAGGATGACTGAGGGGTTTTGCCTTCCTTAACTGATACTAGTAGCATGTTAACGCCTTTCTCAGAGATTGAGTAGAAGGCTGAAGCAAGTATCTGTTAAAGCAGACAGTGATGAGAAGATCATGAAAATGATAGCAGAACCTTGCAGGATGGCCTGTGTGGTGCCCCTTGTGGAATAAAACACAGGGCCAGATTTCCATGTGCTCAGTACCCCTTAACTCCCACTGTAACACTTCCTGGCCAGATTTTCCACAACATGCATACAACAAACTGGGCCCTTGGAAAGCATGGCCGCTTCTTTGATTGGGGTAACTGGTCACAGACAGGACCTGGAAGTTATTCCTGGGTCTCTTATTGAGAGAGGAAGGATGGTTCAGTGGCTCAGACACTAAAGTGTGACTTTTGAGATCTTGATTCAATTCCCTGCTCTGCCACAGACTTCCTGAATGTCCTTGATCTCTCTATGTCCCTGTCTGTAAAATGTGGAAAGTAATACCTCCCTGGGTTATGGTGTGGTGCTCAGATACTACAATAATGGGGACCATATAAGTACCTAAAATAGATCTAAGTAATAGATCTCAGACTGACTAAATATAGCTGGTGTCTGATAACACGACACGTCTCCCTCTCTAATATCCGGGCCTGAACTAAGCAAACATGGAAAAAACTGCTGCTTCCCCCACACCTGCTTGTCTCGAAGACTGCAGGAGAGATCCACCTTTAGAGCAGCTGCCCTGATTTCCACTTCTGCAGATGTGCGGGGAGAGACTGTGACTTTAAGCGGCACGCTGCAGCAGTACACCCGTGTTCAGGCAGTAATGGACAAAGCATGTGAGTTTGGAGATGGCTGGTGGAAGGAAGTACATAGTATTTTGTTATCACCGCCTTCTGTTTCCGAAACGTGTTTTTATTGTTGTTTCCTAACATGTGATGCAGATTGCAGCTGTTTGATTAGGTTTTACAGAGTGTTCAAGCAGTCAGGGAATGTGTCAGGTTCAAAGCAAAGGGGAAGTGGTTTTCATTTTGTTTGTAGATGTGTTTGTTAAAGGGCCTGCTCCTCTTCTGATGATGTTCTTATTGATAGCAGTGAAAGAAAGGAGTACGAACATGCCCCCAGAGTTTCTTTCTTTTCCTTAACGGGCCTGGGTTATTTTATCCTAAGGCCTTTGGGACAGGGACCATCTTTAATAAGAATCTGTACAAGAACTAGCACAATGGGGCCCTGCTCTCAATTGGAGGCCCTAGAGATTACCATACTGCATGTAATTAATAAGGAATCTTGTGTACCACGTACAGCTTTTGGATTCAAATTGTGCCCACTTTTTCTCACACACCTCCTGTGTGATCAGTGTACTTTATGGTAAATTTTAGGGGACTTGATGTGCACTTTGGGCCTGAGACACTTCCCATTAAAGTCTGTGGGAATCTTTCCATTGGATCGAGCCCTTTGACTCCAGGGAATGCATTCCATTGCAGCATTATGGGAGCTAAGACTGGCATGTTCCATTATTACTTAGGGCTGACGATAGAGTTTTGACCTCTGGAAATGTATCCTTGAGCATTACGTTGAGCGTGAGGTTTGAATACATTCCCAAATCCATCTGCGCACATGGATGAGGAAAGATTGAAAAAATTAGGTTTGTTTAGTCTGGAAAAGAGAAGACTGAGGGGGAACATGATAACAGTTTTCAAGTACATCAAAGGCTGAGGATAGTGAAAAATTGTTCTCATTAACCTCTGAGGAGAGGACAAGAAGCAATGGGCTTAAATTGCAGCAAAGGAGGTTTAGTTTGGACATTAGGAACAACAGTCCTAATTGTCAGGGTAATTAAGCACTGGAACAAATTGCCTAGGGCGGTTGTGGAATCCCCATTATTGGAGGTTTTTAAGAATAGGTTAGACAAACACTTGTCAAGAATGGTCTAATTATCACTTCATCCTGCCTTGAGTGCACAGGACTGGACTAGCTGACCTGTTGAGGTCCTTTCCAGTCCTACACTTCTATGTGATTCAATGACAACACTACTCCGAACAGGACCCGGTCCTCTGTGGAGTAACTCCATCCAAGTCAATGAAGTGACAAGAGGAATGATCCTGGCCCAGTGGGCCCAAGAGTCAATGATCTTTTTGGCCACTGATGCCTAAGTTTGACACATATTCTTTATTGCGCTAGGGTTTCACTAGCTTTAAAGCACTTCATTTCCATGTGAAATGAGGAATTGGTCGTTGCGGAGATATAGTGAGGAGAGGCGTGTAAGATGAATTGGGTGGTGTTTGCACAAAAATCAACTGCTTGCTATAACTACCTTGCCTATGGATTTCCCTGAGCAGGTTTCTGAATGTGGTTTAATTTCCAATATGCTGCTTGTATGCCACTTGTATATCCTCTCCTCCGTCTCTCTAAATGGTATCCCAATGCCTATCTTCTCAACAGTAATAGTAGTAATTGTTGCAATATATTTAATAGCTTCCCACTGCCAGCCTTTCTCAGCCTTCTCAATAGATTCCCTAAAGTATTAGATGTATAATACATTTCCCTGTTAGAAATCAGAGCTTGCTAGTACCTCCTTCTCTCTGGCAGCCTCCCTGGTATTGTTTGAATTAGTGGTGTGTGCAGAGAATTCAAGGTTACTGAGAGAGACTATTTCCCATGTGTGCGAGGCAGAGGGCTTCCAGCTGGATTTCCAGATCAGCTGTTAACTCCTCCATCCACACAAGGATGCTCTGAAATTACCCTTCTCCCTAAAAGTACAGTGATTGAATGCTCCATCCTGTCGTTAACTCTAGTAGCCAATGACAGTCTAAACTCAAATGGAGGGAAAGAAATTTTCTTTGTCTTGAGAGGTGGCTTTGGCAGGAACTGTCTAACTATGGTAGGAGATTCAGGAACCCAGAAAGCAAAATGATTAGGAGCTGTTTGTGGAAACTTTTTTGTTAATCAACCTATGGTGAGTTAGCTAAGCTAATCGGTGCTGGTTGGAACACTTCTGTTCTCCTTTATCTCCTTCCCCTGAAGCTGGTTAACCCAACCTCTCCAATGACCTGACCTGAGTACAGAAGAAGGCCTGACGGACAGGAAGACCTGTGGCACTGGGGTTCTGGGAATTTCCTAGATTGAATTATATGAGGGAGAAAGAAAAATGATTGTCATGTAGGTGAGAGATACGAGGAGCTAGCTTCATCCTAGGAAAAAAGAACTGGAACATAATGGTTATTCCGATCTCTGGGGAAGAATAAGGGAGCCAGCAGTCTTAACGTAAGTGGTGTGAACAATGAATGGCTCCTTCAGAGATTCTAGGGCCTAGCTGGATGCAAAGTGCTGTTTGCCCATTAATTGTGTAAATTAAATCTGTACGGTGGGGGCTGAGTAGCAAAATGTGGCGGGGCTAACTGGGACTGTTCCAGGACCATCATGACCTGCTAAGTCTTCTGCACGGCTTGGAAGGAAGAGCGTGCTGGCAATGAGCAGTGCTGTTAGAAAGACTTAGAGTCAGACCAATGTGTGAAACCAGGGCTGCCCTTTGACTAAGCATTTATTGAGAGCCTGATCGTACGATATTATCACTAGCTGCTATTTCTGATCCCAGCAGCACTCATCACAGGCCAGAGACAGTTGTGCTTCTCTTTTAGCAGAGGAACCCCTGCCCCCTGAGGCCTGGCCGGCACGACAGAGTTTTGTCGAGACAAGTTATGCCGGCGTACAGCCACCACTGTAATTAAACCTCTGTTGCATGTGCTCACTATGCGCCTTGTGTCAGTGGAATGCATTCACATGACCAGCTCTTGCATCGACACAGGGAGCAGTGCACTGTGGGTAGCTATCCCATTGCGCAACTGCACGTGAGGTGCTTTGGGAAGGGTTTGCAATGCAACATGGGGCAGGCACAACATCACAGGATGAAGATTTCGGAGTCCCATCATTCCATGGCCATCCTACTAGATAGACAGCCATTTTTCAATGGCCCTGTCAGCCAGACTGACACTTCTGAACGAACACACACACACTGTATGTGTTGGGGGACAGCGAGTGTGTCGGCACGCTATCTCTAAATTCAGACAGCAGCTGGAAGCAACCAATCCTGAGGCAGAAGCAGGTGGACTGACAGCTGATGTCCCCCTATTCCCTCCCACCCCAGCTCAGCGGAGACCTGTACCCCAGCAGGGGAGGGGGACACCTGATGTCAGCCCCCGCCTCCCTCCTTGGCTCTGCACAGCACATCAGGAGTCTCTCCGGCCTCTTCCCGCAGCAGCAGCCTGCGCTGTGTGCGCACCTGCCAAGGGCGAGCAGGATTGATTCCCTTGGGGTTCTCCCACAGCCTTGTCTCTCCACAGACCCAGGAGAATGACCCAGCCCCTCCCCTGTAGTCCAGACCAGACAGGAGTGTGTTTGCTGCTGGAAGCGACATGCTCAGCTGGGCAGGCGCTGCCTGAGCTCTCCACGGAGCAATTTCACAACTTATCCTGGGGCATTGAAAGGGGAGGGACACATGTCTGAGTAGCTGGAATGCAGGGAGGTACAGCAGAGTTCAAACCAGTGAGCAGAGCGGTCAGGGTGAGCATCGTGGGATCGTTGTTGGAGCCCAGTTACAGCACACAGCATCTACACTGATGCTTTGCCAGTCTAACTTTGCTGCAAAAACCTCTACGCCTCCTGTCGAGGTGGCTTTATTGTGTCGCCAAAGCAGGGGAGTTTTGTTGGCAGGGGGGAGCATTGTAGTGTGTACACCACCACTGATTTGTCGCTGAAAGCTGACTTTGGTCGACAAAACTCTGTAGTGTAGACCAGCCCTTACTCTAATCTCTGTTCAAAAAATTTAGCCTCACTTCCACGTGAGCTTTCCCTTGAAGCTGTCACGTGCTCTCCAGTCTCAAAATCTGAGGATCTTAGGAACTTATTACTCCAGGCCTTTGAAAGTGTGTGTGTGAGAGAAGGGGAGTGAAAATAGCCTCCGTCTCATGCCCTCTGTGCATGGCCCTGGGTCATTTGTATGCTCTGTGCTTGGGGGAGTGCAGGACTCCCTCTGTGTCCTCCAAAGGAGATGGGGGCAGGGCAGTATACCACTGTCACCCCTGCCACAGGGGGCGGAGGGGGGGCAAATGTAAATGTAAGTGTTGGCCCCCGGGCACTGGAGTCTCCCAGAGACCCACAGTATGCCACTTTTTCCAGCTGCACCAGCCTACAAGATAATGCAAACTATATAGTCTGCTTGCTTTTCCCTGAAGCCTAGGCCCTCCCACACCACCCCCTTCTCCCTTGATTTTGTTCAGCTCTGCATTGTCACTGAAACAAGATTGCCTCAGCATTTGTCTTCGCTGCATATTTGAAATATAACTTAACTGTTGCCCTTAACTTGAATCCGGTCCACACACAAAGTCCCTTAACTCGATTGCAGTGGTGCTTTTAACTCACACACGGCGCCCCGACTGGGTATAGGCGAAAACTCAAGTGAGCACAATTCACCCACTGCTAGTATGCCCATTCTGTTGCGCGGACACAGGGTAGCACCCCTTGAGAATTGCCAGTCCTCCAATACGCAGAAAAGACAGTTCTCTCGCAATTCACTGGGGACAAATTCATGGAGTGGCTCCGCTTACCGCATTGTGCAGAGCCATTGGCTGGAACCACAGGAGACAGCACCACCACACACGAGTGAGTGCAATGCCAGTACGACATCACAGCTCAAGCAATATTTCATGGAGGGCTGCTCTCACTCAAGAGGAGTAAGTTGAGTGTGGATATCTTGAGTTAACTCTGCCATGAAGACATGCCCAAAATGGCACAGTTTAACCCCAAACCCAGCATCTGTCCAGGGCTGGAGCCATATAATTCATCTGGTGCTGTATATAAATAAATAATAATCGCACAGCACTTGAGACACGTAAGTTCAGAAGTGCACGGCGGCCCATGCAGTAGGGATTGTTTACAGAGGCGTGTCTGAGCCACATAAAATTCAGTGACTTCCTCTAAGGGGGAAAAATGAGTCAATGGCCAAAATGGGAAGTGAACCCCACGAGTCCTGATTCTAAATTGCCTATAGCTAGTGGTGTAAGTTGCACATTCAGTACTTTTGCTTGATTTCTAGACAGTACTTTAAATTCGGCCGAACAAACTTAGAAATCTATTTTTTTTTTAAAGAGGTGAACGCAAAACCCCAAGCCTGGTGCTCATGACGACTTATTTACGAACTGCATTTGATGGGATGGAGTGACCTAGAACACAAGCAGTATATAGGAAATTAAACTGCCTTCAGGAACAGGCTCTGGGAAACCTACAGCTAAGAGTACAAGTATTACAGCTGTAATAAACGGGCCATTTCATCTCCACTCCAGTCTCTACTTGAATCAACCAAATAAACCTCTTCTTCTTGCCAAAATTTCATGGCAGCAGCAATGTGTTATGTCATCTTCCTATTAACAAGTCTCTGTTCATGGTGGAGTTGATAGCTGGATGCTTTGTTTCTCATTACCGCTTCCCATCATGCTGGAAAAGCTAAAACATCCTTTCCTGTGAGGAAAATGATTTCACATCAGTATTAGTCTAGTTTCCTAGCTGCCTCAAAAAGGCATAGAGTGTAGGTAAATATTTGACTACATTGCAAAGGTGGGAGCCACATGGCATGGGCTTGGGAGTTGCGGTAGCTTAGTGTTTGAGTAGTGTTGGATACTTTCTTCTTCTTCAGATGACATGTCGGATGCAGAGGTTGTCGACCATCATCTTCCACCTTTCGCAGTTGCAACAAAGTTGCAAAACGTCCACTCTCTTTGGATACCGGTCCATTTGACGATAGTGCCCACATAACTGGTGCTTCTCCTTTCTCTTTGTGGTTTGCCTGTGACTTTGCCTGATAGCATGAGTGCTGGAAGCAAGCTGCTATGTGTCCACAAAAAAGATGCTATCCTTTTATTTAGGGTCTCAAAAATTGTACTACGTGTGGAAAGTTTGCAGAGCGCTACCTGAACTAGTTCCAGCTCTAGCAGGAGACTCCTGGACTTTCATTAGTGCTGTATTCACTCACATGATTTAATCAATGAAATGGAAACACAGCAAAATAGGAATAACTGAGGACTGACTTTTCTATGGGTCTAATTGTTAAAAGCAGTAAGGACCTAATTGCGTGTCTAATCTGCACGTGCAGTTACTGTGAGTGAAAATTGGATAACTGCATGTGGCAGCCCGTTCTGGTAGTTGGCATGTGCAGTTACTTGATTTGTGTTCAAGTGCACATGTATTCCGTGTGGATAGTTGTGAACTTGTCTTAAAGATCAGGCCCAATATGTCTGACCAGCCACTGGAAAATTCTCCTATCCTTCATGTCACTGTTATGTTTCTTCACAAGGTGCCTTTACTTTAAGAGCTCAAAGAGAGGCAGTGGTGATAAGAGACACCAGAGAGCGAAAAACAAAAATTATTTTTATCCTGGTGGAAATAAAACGTGTAATCATAATAATACGTACATAGCACTTACCTTCCCTAGATCTGAAAGGGCTTGATTCAGCACTCCTTGGAGATACTTCCAATGACTTCACTGGTGCTTTATAGAATCATAGAAGATTAGGGTTGGAAGGGACCTCAGGAGGTCATCTAGTCCAACCCCCTGTTCAAAGCAGGACCAATCCCAACCAAATCATCCCAGCCAGGGCTTTGTCAAGCCGCATCTTAAAAATCTCTAAGGATGGAGATTCCACCACCTCCCTAGGAAACCCATTCCAGTGCTTCACCATCCTCCTAGTGAAAAAGATTTTCTAATATCCATCCTAGTCCTTCCCCACTGCAACTTTAGCAAGGGAGTTAAGCATCATTATCTCTGTTTTAACATATTGGGAAACCAAAGCGAAGGTAGGATAAATGGCTTGCCCATGGTCACATGAAGCTGGAATCAGAGCTGGCAAACGTGCCCAAGTCTATGCACATGAAATAACACCCATGGAATCTGGCACTTAAATATTAATTATAACAACAAAATATATCAAACAGCTCTTCTCTTGGAATGAGAACTGAAGAGTTCTCAAGCTGTGCTTATTTCACCAAGCTGGAAAGCTGCAAAGGTATTCTTCTTTTCTTCTCCCCAGCTATTTGAATACAATTCTTAAATTGAGGCTCACAAAGATGGGACATTGTGCCTTTAACCTTTGAACTGTCAGTTACCTTCCCCTCCCTTGCATTGATGATAATGAGAGATGGGGCTGAAGCTCCATAACTAATACAGCTTCTGTCTGGGTTTTTTAGGCACCTCTCCTCTGATGTTGTAAGACAGTGGGCTCCCTGCTGTGTACAATAGCTGGCTGCCAGTTCCAGTCTGTTAAGAGTTTATAGAGCGAGCTTTCCTTCCACCCACTGCAAATTCTTCCTCTCACTTTCTCTTTTTATGCCTGGAGGAAGCTCTCCAGACAGCCTGCTGAGCTGTTCAGCACATTTCCCAAAGAGGGGGGAGAAACTGAAGGAGGAAACTGAAAGAAGCTGAGCCCTCACCAGCCACAGAGCCTAAAATTAACTGGGGGGAAAGGGAGGAGCTGAGATGTAGATGCCTTTCTCACTAGCCACTGCTACGCCCTGCTTTTCATTTACTGAAACCATGAAGATGCATCTTTTCAGCCAGTGAGGACCTCTGCGGCTGGTGTTTTAACAGATTTAACTTTTTTCCAGTATGCTGCTTCTCATGATAGACCTTACTGATTGAATTAAACTTAGCAACAAGGGTTATCTCTGTCCTTACATCCCGATGGCTCTATTTTCAATCTCAGTGTTGATGGTACTTTGTTCCTTCAAAACTTTTATCCCACATAACAATGGGCCATATTTTATGCTTAAAATGCCTTAAAGTTGAAATAGAGCATGTTACATGTTATTTTTCCTTTTCATCTGGACGGCACTTAGTGGGACAGAACTTTACAGTATTGCCAACCTCAAATGATCAGAAATCATCAGTCAGGTCCCAAAAATATGAGATTTAAAAAAAGAAAAAAGTTGGGTTCTTTTTCTTCTGGTTTCTGAGCATTTAGGCTGCACTTGCTTCACCTCCACAAAGTTTTTACTGCAGCTGTGAGAATTAGAATTTTTTTTCAATGCACTCCCTTGAGTGGGGCTTTAAGAAAAACCCCAAATGTTGCAAGACTTGCAATACAACTGTGAGAGCTGACAGCATTAGCTAGGGCTGAGAATATGAGCAACTTGTTTGTTGTTGCATCTAGAAGGCAATCTACTGTTTACAGTGTCATAGATATGCCCAGAAGAGACCACTGTCACCATCTGAATAACACACGGCCCTAGGACTTGACTGTAAATACACCTTATTACAAAAGGGAGCCCAGGGTAGAATAGCTGTCTATCTGCAAGTTCTGTTACTGTTCACTTTATTTATATAAATGTACCAGTTTAATATTCTTCATATCTGAGCTTCTGTCTTTTCTGACCCAATTTACCTACCTCCCACCCATGGAAGAGCCAGGTGTTTGCTTTGATTCACTCTGCTTTGTGCAGGAGGGTGCAAGATTCAGTTGGGTCCATGGCAGAACTTAAAAAGCACTTGACCAAGATTTTGCACTGTTAACCTGTGACAGGCATGCTTGAGATCAGCTTACTGCGGGGGCTGAGTGCATAAAACTTTAGAGGATGGAAAGGAGAAGGGAAAGCATTTCCTGAGTAGTATCTCCCTCTGAAAATGTTCCTGACTACAAAGAACCAAGGAGCTGCACAGATGAAAGATTTATGAGGGTTTAGGGTTAGATATTCAATAGACTCTGCAAGTTGGGAGCTGAGATCTTTTGCAAATGTGGCCCCATTTTAATGTTCAGACCAGATTCAGAAATTAGACTTCAGGGAGAAGGAGACCAAGCAAAGGCTGTCCCCTACATATGCTCTTGCATGTTCTTCCTCCATTGGTTTGCAGGAAATTGCTGTGTTACCATCATCATGCTGTTAATTTGGAATGAAATTCACCCCAGTGCAGTGACCCCGCTCAAGACTCTGGCTGGGCATGTCTGAAACCCCAAGTACAAATCAGCCCCACCTCCAATGGGTCTTGGTGTGGTTCCTGTGTGTAAGGGAAGACGTGGAGGTTGTGTATCCTCATGTGCGGTTTTTACAGAAGATGGAGTCCCACCAGAAGAAGTTTGTCTGCCTTACTGGGAGTGGTGACCATTGTATGCTTAGCCTGCGTATTCTGTTTTGGTAACTGTTAATAAATAGAGAATAAGGATATTACTGTGTAAGACTACTTCACTGGTAAAAGACCCCCCAAGCCTGCTGAAAATTATGGCTGGAGCCCTACGAATTGGGAAAGGGTGGGTACTTAAATTAACCAGGTTACATCCAGAGCCCTACGGACTGGGAATGAGTACCCTGTGGCCTATATTGTGAATTGGGTAAGGGTAGGTGCCTTTCCACTGGAGCCCTATGGATTGGGAAACAGTAGGGGTGCCTGGGTTATGCCTTGAGCCCTACGGATTGGGGTAAAGGTGGAGTGCCCTAGTGTGTGAGTAACACCTCCTTGGAGGATCCATACTTTGCAGTGCAGAGGAGGTGGGGTGAACATGGAGATTTGCAGGGCCAGAGGGTCTCTGTAGGGCACACTTTCCTTCCTTCGTGTTTCTTTCCATCCCCCAGGCATTTTCCCAGTACCCAGCCAGTGGAGCGTAGCACAAGTAAGGTAGAGTGACCAGATGTTTTGATATTATGGGGGCCATTCCAATCTTTGCGACTTTGTCTTATTTAGGCAACAATTGTCCTCCTCTCTGTCCCAATTTTTCACTCTTGCTATGGTGGGATGAGGTAGATTTGCCTCTTAATGCAGGATGTTTATTTTGCAAGTGGGCCCTCTGCACTGATGTGAATCTGATTCTGGAAAATTAATGGTAACGAAGGAGAGTTTGATTTTCAACAGTGCCTTGTCTTTAGCCAATTCTCTATCTGGGAAGACTGAGGCTCACTGAGGTCAAGCAGTGGTGCCCAAGGAGGACAAAGGATGCTCCAAAGGTCACAAAGAATGTGTATCAGTGGCTCAAGGGAAGTTGGAAACCAAGTTTCACCTGGCTCCCCATCCTGGACACAGTACATTTTTAAAGTGACATTTGTTATGATCTGAATAAAGATATTTTAGCTTACCCTATCTCTCCATTACTAGGTCACTCAATTTTTTTCCATTGACCTATTTTGATCTCCTGAGATGTAGTTCTTCTCTTCCACACTTTAGCCTGAGCTCAAACTTGTATGAAGAAATGACCTCTCTTTCATACACTTGATTGCATTTTAAACTTTAATAGCTTCTTACCATCTTCCTAAGAGTGCTCTGTTCAACTAAAGGCCTGCGGATTGCACTCAGGTTTAGAGAAGATATAGGCTCATCAGAGATAGAACGTGATGGAAAAGTATATGCTCTTTCTCTCTCTGTATCAAACCTTCTTCTGCATAACACTTTTTTTTACATTTAAAGCTACACTTTTTTACTTTTAAAATTAATGTATGTGGGTTTTCGGGTTATCTTGTAAGATACTTACTGGCATCATGCAACTATAAAAATGTCTACTCGTTGCTTTTGAGAAAGGTATGATGAAGCTCATATTAATCAAGAGGTATTTTAAAAGTGTGTAGTGATTTCCCAATAGCCGTTAGTAATACTGTTTTATGACAAATCAGGGAGAAAGTGAAACATACTCACAAAACACTTCTCCACTCAGTCACTCTTACTTTTCTGAACTACAGAGAAATGTTGGATTTCAGTGTGTTGTGTATTTATAGCAGTGGCAACAGAAAACAAAACAATCATGACTACTTCAGTTGTTATATACAGAATATATTTTTAGAATTACAGTATCATAATTTTGAGTTTAATTGATTATTTCCTTTTGGCATTTTTTTAACTAGACGGCAGCTCTTGTATTAAAGGAAGGCAGCAGTGGTGCCTGCCATGTTAACTTAAAAGTGGTGTGGTAAGAATGATTTTTTATAAAGAGCCGATGGCTGAGAGGTAAAACAAAAACAAAACCACTTCCTGGTTATGTGGCATGTGAGTAGTTAGCTCCTGTCCGGAGAGTTCATTGACATTGATTTTCATACCTTGTGGCAGCAGCAATTTAGAGAAGGAGCAGGGGTGAACCTACAGGACTGAGGAATTTTGCATCTTCAAAATTAGAGCTTTTTACATCATATAATCCATCCTCTGCTGAAGGAAGATTGTGCCCTCTTAGATATTAGCTCATACAATGAGCTTGGGGGAATGTGTGGTTTGGGCCTCTTAATAGGATACGCTTGAGCTGTGAAGATTGGATCCACATTTAACTTTCTCAAGATTTAAAGGTAGAGGGAGAATTTGGATTGAGGATTCTGTTCTGGGTTCATTCCTCGTACATTTACTAGTGCTAGCAAAACTTTCTGTGGAGACTGGTCCATAACCTAATAAAACTTCTAGCAGTGCAATCTTCTCAATATTTAACCTACATTTTCCCTTCTCCCTTCTGCATCCTCCCTAGTTATACTGCTCTTAATATAACTCACCCAGCTTCTGGGAGTGGTAAGTCCTGTCAAACAGAAGCCTCTTCCATAACAGCGTCATTCCACTTAACCAGATTAGTTCTCTGTCAGCCCTAGCAATAATAAAGTATGTTGTGCTCTCAGTGGGATCTAGAGAGGATGCTTTCTGCAGAACAAATGGAGCAGTCATTGCCTGTGGGGTGTGGAAAACTGGTGACTTGAAATTCAGCAGAAATACCCTACTGATCACATCTGGCCAGCAGCATCCCCTTCCTTCCAGACAGCACTGGAGTTGCAAGGGTGAGCTTTATGCTGGGTGTCAAGTGGAAGACTACTGCTGAGGTTGGAATCGAACCCGTGATTCATAAAATTCCACAGTGGCAGGTAGATCCTTCCCAAAAAGCTCAAGAACACTTCTAAGCATCAGCTGCCTTCACTTAGGGCTTTGGGTGAAACAAAGTTTGCATCAACAGCCTAACACTACTTTCTCTGTTACATCTGTTGTCTAATTACATTAGTCACCTAGCGTATTGAATAGGCTTTTGGAAGTAAAGCCAGAATGTAGGCTGAGGGAGGTGGAATGGAGAAGCAAAGACAGTCACACCTGCAGAGGTAATAAAGTAGTTCAGGGTTAGTGGCAGTGAAGCAAATTATTTCTCTGTGACCTTGGGGGTCTACCTCCTGCTTCCTCTGTTGTTTGAGTTTGCATTGTATAGTAACAAATACATGATTCATTCCCACTCAGGAGGGAGACTGCAGGTGTGGCCCAGAGCATATATCTACAACAATATGGCAGTGAGAAAGGAGGTTGTTATTACAAGATTTAAAGATCTGATAGATCAATCCTTTGGGAGGTAAATATGAGACAAATTTAAAGGGGGAACTCAGAAGTCTGCTTGTTGAGGTTTTTTTTTAAAACTGGTTTTTGAAAACCGTTCATGAGACCTTAAGTCTGTCACTTAAATTTACTGGCAGAATCTCAAGCATTGTAACTGAAAAATCCAGCTGGGGGTAACGCTCACCAGCTGGGTCTTTTTTCAGTATTTAACTAGACCAAGAAGCCATTCAGAGCTCCGTAGAACTGTGTATTAGCTGACAACCCCCTTCGGGTAGAATGAGGCCAAACGGGAGTCCTTTTCAAGCTTCTTGTTTGAGAAAGCGGCTAAGCCATTTGCATCTTAGCAGGGCTAAGTCTGTACACCTCAAAACTAAGACTTTAAAATTAGTTCTGGCCAAAAAAGTATCATTCTTTCCAGCCCAACGTAATTACCAACTCCTGAGCCAGTCTGCCTGAATTAGTCACTCATTCTGGCTTGTCCAGACATTAAACAGGTGGTCTCTTTCCGAAAGAATCCCCCTTAGATTTTGCCTCCCTCTTCCTGGGTCTCCAGGAGAAATCTCTGTTCTGACATGCAAGTCCTTAGAAGACCTGTAATTGGTTCCAGCTGATGTCCTTCTGGCTCCCTAATGCTAACTCCCACTTTAATCCCTATCTTACTGCCTGCCTGCATTGTGGTGTACAAACTCCATCAGAGTGCTGTTTGCCTACTCTTCCATGTGGTTAATGGAGATGTTAAAGCAGCTCTTACTCGTAGTGAGGAGCTTGTGTCAGTAAGTCCCATAAGGGCTGAAGTATTGAGCCCTGTGAGAACACAGAAGTTAATACCTATGCCTGAGGCAGGCTAGAAGGCACTTTCACCCATCCATTTAATACATGGCTTGTTTAGGGGTCATTGGGGGAAGGGAAATGTTTGGCAGGAGCATCAGGACAGACGCTTATCATAAGAATTATTCTCTGGCAACTTAATATTCCGGCAAATAAATCTCCTTTTTGAAGTATCATCTGAAATACCCTCCCTCTCCCACTGCATGTTGCATGGAGTTCAATGGGTCTAACTTGGGTGGCTTGAAGGGTAGAGTCATCCCCTGGGCTAAAATGTCCAAAACCAAATGTTGCATAATGAGCTACATGGCAGATGATGTTGCTGTCCCCGTACCGTCACTTGAGGAAATATCTCGTACTGGAAGTCCAGTGGAAAGGTAATGTGGACCCGTGTGACCTAAGCACTGCTATGTAAGTAAACCCACCAGTTAACGTTTGACACAGGGTTGGCAGCTGGCTCAGCAAAGCTCAAGGCAGCACAAGGCACTCCGTTCTGGATGAGCGTCTTTGTTTTGAGCAGTTATTTTTGCATTATGAAACATGTTCTGTTAAAAGTTGTGGTGACGGTCTGTTGACAACCTGACCCCTCGGTGACCTTGCTGGGTGCTTTCTTCTGGCACTATGAGTGTAAGGGTTTGGTGAAAGGCTGAAGGTACTGAGCTAGGGCTGAGGTGCAATCTGAATCAGAAGCGTCTCCACTTCACAAATTGGTCCAGCCCCCCAGGTCTGAATTCAGCTTCTGGTTCTGCCATAGGTTTTGTATGTGACCTTGGGGAAAGTTTGCACTTAATCTCCTTGTGCCTTGGTTGCCACCTGTAACAAAGAGATATTTCATTTCTCCCACCTTTTGTTTCTCTCGCCTCTTTAGATTGTAAGGGTATGTCTACACTATGGAGCCTATGTCAACACGGCTATGCCTAATGTGGTCTAATGTGGACAACTCTCATGACTACTGTGAGTTTTGTGATACTTTGTCCCCCCCCCCCAGCTTCTTGAGTCAACTGATTGCATGAGAATCTCATCTCCCTTTTTTTTAAATAAACGTTTCTAGCCTTCACAGCTGTGGAGGAAAGCTTGAAAATGTGACTCCCTCAAGGCTTAGAAGCCAGTTGACAAGTAAAAAGCACCCAACATATATTTTTTAAATACCTCATTTTTTTAAAGTCAGAGACTCAACTCATATTTTTTTAATGCTTAGTGCTGACGGTATTACAACCATGAAGAAACTTAATTTTTCTTTTTAAATGAAAGCTGAGATTCTCATGTAATCATCTGACTTCAGGAGCTGGGGCGCTAATGAAGCAACAAACGTCATGAGATAGTGACAAGTGTGAGAAATAACACTGCCATACCACACCTAGCTCAATGGGGCCTGAACTCAGGGCTTCTTGAAGCTACCAGATTACAAATAAATAATAATATAGGTGATTTCGGCTGGACATTCATGTGTTAGTCTAGGAGACACCTGCTGTGTGAGCATGTGTTGGCCCACTGATGGGGCACAAAGGGGGCAATTGCCCAAGGGCATGGCAATTTTAAGCGGGACTGGTGATTTTAAAAGGGGCCCAGGCCATGGGTGGCAAGGTTAAAGCTTCCCTTGGGGAGGCTAACTCCCTGTCCTGTCTCTTCCGCATGTGGCCCCTGCCCACAGTCCACCGCCAGCCCCGCATCCACCCTGCTTGCTGCTGTGTCCCTCCCCACCAGTCCACCTCCCCACCCTCCCCTCCCACCGCTGCTTGCCCTGTCAGTCCCTCCTCCTCCCCTCTCTGCTCAGCTCCTCCACCTGGGGGGAAGGGGAGTGTAGAAGAGAGGAGGGGGTCCACGTGATGGGCGGGAGTGGGCTGAGTAGGGGAGGAGTGGGGTCTGGGCTAGAGCAAAGGCAGCACCTGGGGCGGAAAGGGTGCAGCCATGGGTGGAAAGGAAGGGGTGGGATGGTTCTGCCCTGGGGCCTGGAATTCCTGTCGACAGACCTGAGCGTACATGAATAAACATTTACCTTTTGTTTCCTAACTGTGGATCCCTGGTGTGCCCCTTTACCTGCGGAGACAATACAAATATCAGGTGCCCACAAGTGGATTGTGGGAAAAGCAATCTGCATTTTTATAAAAGTTTAAAAACATTTAGAGCCAAGAAAGGCTAAAAAATCTCAGGGGTTAGGCTGCTCTCTTTGGTTGTGCCAAACAACTGCAGGAGTTTAAAACAAGCTTGTATCAGTGCTGCCCAGTTAAGGAGCTACACTTGTATTCCTCAAACCCAATCTCCATCTCTTCCTATTCCATGTATAGTCTAGACAGTTTAAAAATATCTATGCGCTGGGGAAAAGACTCTTGGAGACAATGTGCTGTTTTGGAGATTACACTGATTTGTTGCATGTTGCAGCATGATAACAGGAAAGGCTACAGCAAGCTCCAATATGTAATAAACCGTGAAAACCTAAATTACATAAATTAAACCTTTGAGGGTGGCTGGTTAGGATTTCACAGTGCAACATGCCTCTGCCTTTTTGACATTGGGTCTGAGAATGAGAGTGCCAGACTTGATGCCTCCAAGGGGTTAATTATACAGCATAGGAGAAAACAATGCTAGGATGCTTGTATAATAATCATATAGCTGCATGACAACCCTGGGTGACTCCCTTAATGCGGCTGCCAATTTACAATGCTCACCTGGGGCGAGACAGGAAAAGGCTTGTCATTACCACCTCCTCCCCCCTTTGTTGTTTTTCCTATTTGCAGCATCAATTTGCTTGTCAAGGAAGCTGACAGCTGCAAAGTGGAGAGCCTACCTGATCACTGAAATTGCAAGGTCAGAAGAAATTTAACCCATCTGGTGCGGTGGCAATTTACCTTGCACACCATTACAGTGCAAATAAAGATCAGGGAAATCACAAGGTTGGCTGACTGATGTTTTCAGGCAACTCATTTAAATGGAAGATAAACCAGTTGAGTTAAATTGGGTAGCATGGCCTAAACATAGGGGGTGTCAAAATCTGGGACAGCCATAGATTAGTGGGGTAACCGTGACTCTGCAATGCAGAAGAGAGAATCTAGATTTCCTGATTGGCTGACTGGGAGATCATTTATTCAGTCCCTAGGGACATGCAGGGCCTCACATCACTCATCAGTTGATGGAGTGCCAGAGACTGGTTAATGATGGGAATTTCACACAGTTTTCCTTGGAAGCATAGCAACTGTGGTGCAGACCCGCCAGACCTTGGGGGCAGGGATAAGAAGGTGGAAAATAGGTCAGTTCTCTGTGTGGGCCTGGCATGGTGTGGAAATTATTGCAGGGCCTGTTTAGACTAAGCTGTATCTGTTCAAGTACTTTGGGCATGGAGCAAGGATGTGATGGGAGGGACCCAGTTTACATGTTGCCACAAAGGTCCCAGAACATGCCCCAGTTCTGGCTCTGAAATATATGCAGTGCCTTGTCTTGGAGGCAGAGCTAGATGGGGTCCTGTGATAGAATATCAAACTTAATTGAAGTGTCTCCTGGCATCTGCCAGCTGAATTCCAGTGTAGGGTCTAAACGTGCTCGGTGTGAAAGTGTCAGTAGCTGGCATAATAAAGGGGAACTGCAAAGGTTCAGAGGGAAGTTAGAAGCTGACAGGTAAGATTCCAAAAAAGAAAAATGTACAGTATTTGGCTGGCTTCTCTTTGTTAAAGAAACATAATTAATAACTCAATTAACTGCAGTTTTACACTAATAGTGGCAGAGGATCAGGCTCTATATTTTTACTCTGCTGACAGCAGCTGTAACCAGACCAAGACCTGGGGAATCTTGGCAACTTCCCTTACACCGCCTTCCTCTTTTCTCTGATTCAATCTTTCTCCTAACTAGATCAGTGAAGTGATAGTGGTTTCACTAGAACAGTGGAATGATACCATATAATTTATGCTGGTAAATGTCCCCATATAGACGAGCCCAGTCCTGGGTGTAACCAATGCTGGTTTGAGTCTGCAAAGAGTCCTAAGCAATGGCTCTGTGAGGTGTAAACTGACCCCTGGGGGACTCGGTCTTTGCGTGGCCCTGGAAGTTGGCATTTTTCTGAGTTACCACAGAATTCAGCGTTTTCGCTGTAGAACCAGGCACTCAGCATTTTGTCTTCTGTCTCCCTGCAGCTGCCTCTTGATTTGCACCTTTCCCTCTTATGGGAAATGTATTGGATTATAGTGTTTGTTTCCTTCTTTGTTCTGTAGAACCAGCCGGGGAAGAGGTCAGGGAGCCCAAGCTCCAGCGTGCAATTTGCAGCAATGGAGCCGTAGGAGTTGGAAGTGCACCAGGGCAGAAATCAGGGGTGCTTACCACAATGTTTGTGTTGTGGAGTATTTGGGGCCCAGTAATAGCTGCTGCATTTGAAGGAGACAAACCATGAAACCCAACTATCATGGAATGGAACTTCTTTATAATCAGAGTAAAGTTTTCATTACAAGAAGAGTGAAAGTCCACTGTAATGAATGTAAGCACTTTGGGACTTCCAGTCCATTTTGGAGTTTCACAGCAACAGAGGTCCATATAAGCAGGTTTTTCTTCAGAAGAAAATGTATGTGTCACAGTTCAGGGTAACAGCCCCTGCATTCAAATTCTGTGGCCCACCAAGGCACCCAGCTCTGTTGGGTAGAGACCCATGTCTCTCTCTTCCTGTGCGGATTATTTTCAGGCTGCATAATTCTTTGTCTACACTATGAGATTTGAAGCAAGCCAGTCTGCCTAAAAGGAGTTGTATCCCTGCCATCCTGGCTAATAGCTATTGATGGACCTATCCCCCATGAACTTACTTAATTCTTTCTTTGAACCCATTTCTACTTTTGGCCTTCACAATATCCCCTAGCAACAAATTCACTGTGTGTGGTGTGAAGAAGTATTTCCTTATGTTTGTTTTAAACTTGCTGCCTATTAATTTTATTGGGTGACCCCTGGTTTATGTGTTATATGAAGGGGTAAATAACACTTTCCTATTCACTTTGTCCACACCATTCATGATTTTATAGATATCTATCATATTCCCCCTTATTCATCACTTTTGTAAAATGAACATTCCCCATATTTTTAATCTTTTCTCATACAGAAGCTGTTCCATATCCCTAATTTTGTGGCCCTTCTCTGTACTTTTTCCAATTTTGTTTTGAGATGGGGCAACACATTCAGTATTCAAAGTGTGGGCATACCATGGATTTATATAGTGGCATTATGATATTTTCTGTCTCATTATTTATCCCTTTCCTAATGATTCCTCAGATTCTATTAAGTTTTTTGGCTGCCGCTGCACATTGAGCAGATATTTTCAGAGAATTATCCACAATGACTCCAAGATGTCTTTCTTGAGTGGTAGTGGCTAATTTAGACTCCATCATTTTGTCTGTATAGTTGGGATTAGGTTTTCCAAAAAGCATTACTTTGCATTTATCAACATTAAATTTCATCTTCCATTTTGTTGCCCAGTCACCCAGTTCTGGGAGATCCCTTTGTAACTCTTCAATAAGCTTTGGACTTAACCATCTTGAGTAATTTTGTGTCATTTGCAAACTTTGCCACCTCACTGTTTACCTGTTTTTCCAGATTGTTTATGAATATGATGAACATCACTGTTCCCAGTACAGATCCTTGGGGGACCCTGCTATTTGCCTCTTTCCACCCTGAAACTGACCATTTATTCTTACCCTTTGTTTTCTTCTTTTAACCAGTTATTGATCCATGAGAGGACCTTCCCTGTTACCCCATGACTGCTTACTTTTCTTAACAGCCTTTGGTGCTTGTCAAAGGCTTTATGAAAGTCCAAGTGGATGATAGTCATTGGATCACTCTTGTCCACATGTTTGCTGACACCCTCAAAAAATTGTAATAGATTAGCAAGGCATGATTTCCCTTTACAAAACCTGCTGTTGACTCTTCCCCCAACATACTGTATTCATCTATATGTCTGATAATTCTGTTATTTACTATAGTTTCAACCAATTTTCCTGGTACCGAAGTTAGGCTTATTGACCTGAAATTGCCAGGATTATTTCCAGGGCCTTTAAAAAAAATTGACTTTACATTAGCCATCCTCCAGTCATCTGGTATGGAGGCTGATTTAATGATAGGTTACCTACTACACTTAGTAGCTCTGTAATTCACATTTGAGTTCCCTCAGAACTCAAAAACCCCATTAAGGGTCTTTCTGTGGCTACACATTCATAACAGTCTTAGCTGAGAACTAGCACCCCCAGGAACATGTTAGCCTTTCCTTTATACAACTTGGGCCTTTGTTCTTGGGACAACAGGTCCAGGTAATCAGAAGACACTGGCCCTCCCTCAGGGCATAGCTTCCAAGGGGCTGGCCTTTTGCATTCACCTCCCTCTAGAGATTCCCCAGGCTTGTCTGGCACATAGTTCAATATAATTCTTTGAAACTTCTAGCTCTTCCCAGGGTTAACATCATATATCCCCCCCTAGAAAGGGATATAATACCCACCCATAACCTTTGCATTTAGTATAATGTACTCCAAAGTTACTTAAATTTAATTCAACAAATTTTGTTCAGGAAATATTGCAGGAAATGTCCATATCTGTCACAGTAAGTCGCTGTAGTTATAGATGTGGTATAGAGATGATACACACTACTGAATGAAATATTAGACATCGTAGTATTCATCTCCAATATTGCCCTGGTGGTGAATCTGTGCTGCAGCTGGTGGAATTTACCAACTCTGCTGCCTCAGTCAGTGGAGTTTGTAACTTCTTTGAACACCAGGTGCTTTGGCTGACAGTTCAGATTCTGCAAACTGTACCAGCGGAAGAATCTGAGTCATTCAGCTGTCAGTTTATAAACTCTGCCACCTGTGCAGATGTTTGTAACCTCTCTCTACATGAGTGATTTGGTTGATGTAGCTTACAGGCATTGGCTATGTGAGTGGCGTCTGTGCTTCCCTTAAATCCAAGTGGATCAAGTAACAGGCTCACAAATTCCACTGGCTACTCAGGCAGAGTAGGTATTAATCTCCTTGAAGAGGAGCTGTTCTGCTAATTGAGCTTAGAAATGCTACTAGCATGCCCTTGCACCTGCACGGCTACAAACCGAGTTTGTCTGTTGCGACCTGATGAAGAGTTTGAATGTTTAAAAAAATGTAGTAAATAAGGATCTGACCTTACCCGAAGTAATTCTGGGCACTGATTCTAGCCGAGGATGCTTGAGTACAACAGAAGTTTGTAGGCCTAGCAGGTTCTGAGATATGGTTCTACAACAAATCATTAGAGGAATTTTTCAAAGTCCCATATCTCATGAGCACTTTGTCCAATGTGCCACAAATTTGCCAGTAAATTTGCTTCTGACTACTGACAGCAATTCTTTGAAATGTCAAGCAAAAAAAAGACTCCCTCTCCCCCTGCTGAAAGTTAGTGAGTTTTTGGGGGACTATCAATATCATGTGTCCCACACTGACCTAGTGCCTCTCATCTATGAGGGGAGCTAGACAGTGTGTGTTGCCTGGTGGCTTCCTAGGTCTAGGGTTTGTATATATCATGGAACCAGCTTGAACTGTCTGGAGCAGAGCTCTGGTAAATATTTTCAAACCTGTGGGGATGAAGCCCCAGGGTCCCCTTCCCGCACAGCTGAAGCCCGGAGCCTTGAATTGGAAGGGCATGGAGGGCTCTGGATAATATTCAATGAGAATTTAATCCTTGAATAAAACACCAGACATAGTTTTGATTGTGGCTTCACAGTTGTTCTAAATTCCACTGTCTGGAAACAGCCCAGAGGGTTGACTGTGTATCTATGGCCCTACACTGAGGGTGAGTGGAGTGGGCTTTAAAAGGAGATGTAGAAGCTGCTAAGCTAGTCCTTCATTATCAGGGGATTCCTCCTATGCTGGGTGAAATCCTTAGTTTAGCTAGTGTTAAACTGGCTTTGTGGCTGCTTTGCATCGGCAGACAAACACAAAGAAACAAGGAGGTGAAAAAGCAGAATCCGGCCTGTTATCTGAATGCAGCGATAATGGGTCACATGGCCCATTGCTGTGAATGACGTTTACATCACTGTAATGAACAGGAAAATTGGCCTTAATACAAACAAGCACTGTGCAAACTTCTCGAGCTGGCTCTACCAATGCTGCTCAGCTGCTTGAAACACCCTGCTATTCCAGTCCCGAGTCTTTCCTGTGCAAGTACTTCCAATTAGGCTGCCCTGTGTCAAGTGCTGAGCAATGGTTTCATGATGGGCACAAATGTGGATGAGGATGAGATCACTGACCTCTTTTTCCCTCGTTGAACAAGATTTAAATGCCAGTGTTCCAAGGTGAGAGACTGGGGTCTTGTCTATATGGTGAGTTAGTGTGCAGCAAGCTGGGCATGAATCTACAGCGCTCTAATTTGCTGCTTACTAAGTGTCCACATGGACCTTGCTACTGTGCACTGGAAGTTTTGTAGTGGTCTTTGATATAATGCTAGTTCAAACCGCCGTATAGCAAAGTGCACTGTGGAACGCGGAGTGCGCAGTAGCAGACGCTGCACGGCCATTAAGGCTGAGCAAGATAGAGAGCTGTAGATTCATATCCCAGCTTGTCACACACTCAATTGCTTTATAGACAAGCCCTGGAGGGCGAGATTCCCATCTCATTTATACCAATGCAAATCAGTAGAGTTATTCTGGGTCTACGGCTGCGTAATAGAGATCAGAATTTGGCCGTGGTGTATTACCATGTTGCATCACCTAAGCCAGAGGAATAATTTGGTTAGTGATGTAGGAATAAGGAATTTTAATGGAGTAAGCATACATTGCTAACATATTGATTAGAAGGCCTCTTGGTTACAGTAGACATATTTAAAACAACACTTGATTTTGGATTGCACTATTTTCAAGTACTTTTATTATGGGCAAGTCAGATAAAATAGGAAGTTAGATAGTAGTTATTTGTAGGCTCTTTTATTTCATGGACTAACTCCAAGGTAAACTGAAAGAGAACTAACACAGAGAAGGGTGAGAAAATAACAATAATCAAGGTTCCTTGTTCTCTTCTCCATCATTTTTATTCAAGCTAATTAATCTCAGGGCATTATGAATCTCCTCAGCAAACATAGGCTTAGGGGATCTTGGTAAATTTATATTCCTGCTTTACAGATGCTGATTAAGCAGCGCACCCTTTTCCCCCATTTGTGAAATTTCAAAGACAAGCCTTTTCTCTCCCAGTATCCGTATTCCAATTTGTGAGGGAATTTATTAAGTTATTTTATGTTATAAAGATTAAAATCATTACTTGAAAACTGACTAGAAGAAGGACTTTGCTTTGCTAAAATAACAGGGTTTTTCACTCATGGAGTAGGAAACTTTTACAGTTGTAGAGATGTGTGCCATTGACTTTAGAGAGACCAGGTTTGGGTTCACATTTCTGTATGCATGGGATACCATTAGTAAACTTTCGAAAGGAAAGGAAAGGAAATCATTGAGCAAATATCTCCCTGTAGATTGCAAGCTGGGGAGCACATCAAATTAATCTTATTTCAGATCTTAACATTCCCTTAAAATATTTCAAAGTCAACATTTCTAAAGGACCAGAATGTAATTGACTTTTGGAAATGTTTTCATCTGCATTAAATTATTTCAGCAATCAGGTTAACACTCAAATTGAAATCTCATCCTTCCTCATTACATAGATTTAATCAATATCGTTAATTTAGAAGTTGGGGAATGTCTTCATGAATATATCCCATTAAGTATGTTTTTAAGTGCCATTGAGTTATCTTGCCTGTCTTGTCACAAAATAATGGCCACCTTGAATTTATTTTTCAGAACTCTTATGTATCATGCTAACGACTGCCAACTTTATTATCAGCACTAAAAACTCTGTATAAACAATCTCCACTTAAAACATTTTTCACCAGACTTTATTTTGTCCAGCTGTTGTCTAATACTGTCATCGCAGTCTATATATAAGCAAACTGTAGATAACTCTTCAGTTGTTTAACACATGGCCATTGTTAGTGTAGCTTCTCTGCTGTTAGCTGAGCCAGAGTGATAGTATGAGTTATTGATGTTGACCTATGTAGTCTAAGTCTGGAATAGACAGGATAATGCTTTGAATGCAGAATCAAGAACAGTGAGGAGGAATGCTATGATATTTTGGAGAACATAGGGCTAGAATATGAAACCTCTCAATCATATTGGCGAACAGTTAGTCATATGAGTAGACCTGCTGAAGTCAATGTGTGTAAGACATTCACAGTTGGTCTGGTCTAGAACACAGGGATCATGTACCCTCCAATGAAATCCAACCACCACAAGACAGGAAGTGAAGAATACCATTTCCACTAGAGGCTGAAGGGGATTTTTAAGGGTGTAACTATCCACAATGGAATTTGGCCCAGACATAGGGGTTAATACCTCAACTCTTGGATAAAGTTCTAGGGAATCTTTAAACACTCTAAAATGGTCAGAAGTTTGGTTGTATTTCATCTACTTGTTGATGCCTCCAACAGTACAGAGGCCTCTAACATCATGCTGGGGTTCGTGTGGACTCTGAAGGAAAACTGCCACCTGCCACATCATGAGCACAACTTTCTGCAACACCTATGTGCTTTGGAGGCCTTCCATCCAAGTACCAACTTAGCTTGGCTTGTGAAAGCTGACGAGTTAGCAATACAAGGTGCGGGGGTTAAAGGCACATAGACCAGTTTGTGTATGATGTAGATCTACTTTAAAAAAAATACTCCATGGAAGGAAATAGAAGAGAGAGTAGCTTTGTAGACAGTGTAGTAAAGTTTCTTTTAGACATAAACGATTCTGAACAGGAATCCCCGCCAGTATTGCCTGTGGTCTGTTTGTCTCTGCAGTGTCAAATGCCTGTATTCTGGAATAGGTCCTTCAGAGCTGAAGTCCAAAACAAAGTGGAGACTGAGCGATTTAAGCCAGTTGATCAGCTAACTTTTCAGATGTTCCAGCCATCTAGTGCCCAGGGAAGTGTGAGCAAAATGGGTCAATGTGTGTGCTGTGTGCCAGCTGATGAAGGAAATTGTCCTCAGATGCTCGGAGGCTGAGTCAGATTTCCAGAGATCTAGGGCTCAGCTCAGGGAAACCCTCCCTCTAGGCCACTCTGTATGTGCTGTTGCAGTAGTTCCTCAATCTCTGCTCTGTGGCCACTCCCTTTCAATGGGAAGATCTTTTGGTCCATCTCTTGCATCTTCTGACCCCTGTCCTGTCCCTAGCCCGCATTCCTATGGCACTGTAGAAGGAGAATAGCTCCATGGATACAGATCCTTTGGGTGAGCTCCTGGCGTTCTGCAACACAAGTTCCACTGCCAGCATGCCCCCTGCAGTGCACCCTCCAAGGAGAGGGCAAGATTTCCTTATGAGGTTGGCAATTTATTGTCCCTCATCCTGAACTCTTATTGAAGGTAAGGTCCATGTCATTGTTCTCTTTCCCTGGTGTCCTCTTTCAGCTTGGGTAATTCCTGACATCAAACTCAGAAACTTTTCCAATGCATAGAAAATGAATTGTTTGGCAGTGAGCACTGGCAATCTATTTTTTTATTATTTCTGTTTTTTGAAACAGCCTTCCCATGTCTCACTGCCTCATCCACTCTTCAGCTCATTTCAAATCTTGGCACACAACACACCTTTCTTTCTTCACATACACCTCCTTAATTTCCTCTCCCTCAGTGCACTGTTGGTAATTTTGCTCTATAATAGTGTTATTTAGCTTTGTAACGTGGACATGGCTTGCATGAAAGATGCCAGGCAAAGTAAATCTGTGGTGACACTACACTGGATACTATGTGCCAAAGCTGATTTGTGAATGGGGAGCCTCGTGAAACAGCAGAATCTTCACTAAGTTTTTCCAGGAGCCTGACCCTTGAAACTTGTGACAGCTAAGATGTTCCATGATGTCATAGGATCAGACTTCACATTCCCGGATAGAAATGGTGCACAGATTCACAGATCAGGTAAATGCTGGAGGGAGGGGAGGGGCAGCAAGGGCGAAAAGAAAAATAAAGGAAGCTGATGAAAGTTAGAAAATAATAGAAGTAGAGAGAAAGGTATTGTTTGCAGCAAATTATCTGAACACCCTATCTGGGAAACTGAGTTACTGTAGATGGTGAGATGCCAGAAAAGGAAGCTTATAAACTAGTTAAGCTGTTCAGTTTTAAGCTCCTCTTGTTATAGAAGAGAGCAAGCAAGATGCAAATGGTTGCACGGAAGGGTGCTGTCACACCTATCTCTTGAATCTTTAGCATTACTCAAAGGCTTTGCTTTCAGATACAGAAATGTTACTTTACTTCATCATGTGCATGTCCAGGAGTTACATCATAACTTTTGGAGCAGACTTGGTGTCTGATGGTGGTACTTGAAACTGTATCTTCATGGCAACTTCAGCAATCCTTAATGAAGCACAGTGATAAAAAATCCATATGGTGCTGCTAATTTTCACTGTAAGCACATTCAAAAGAATTTGGTTAGAAATAGTTTGTGCAATTTCTACAGTGCAATACTATCGCTTAGAAAACCATCCTGCAAATGTATTTAATCTCCTTTGTAGTGGAATTTCATCTCATTATCCCAAAGAATTACTTCTATCCAGCCTCCTATAGCTTACATTACTGAACCTTTTTCCCACCCCACCCCACCCTCTCCCTCTGGACCTTTCTCCTCATCCTAGAGTGGCTGTGGCACCCACCCTCTTCAAGTCGCATTGTCCATGAGGCACGCAAATGCCAACCCACCACCGTCACATCTATGTTCTTGCTGGGGAAGCTGTACTGCCACTGTAGTGCCTTCTAGGATCCACACAGTTGGCTTCTACTTTCCCCGTGGGTGTATGGGATATATATGTGGAGTTTGCAAGCCACCCCCTTCCCGACTTTGCAAAGCTGCAAACCTTTCCCTTTGGAATGGTAAAAGTGCATAAGAAACTCTGCAAGAAGCTCTTTGTAGAGGTGCCAGTGAAGGACTTTCTGCTGCAGGGGAACATCTGGCCACATTTTTTTAAATATAACCGATTGAAAATCCAGACCCAAAAATGAATTTTGTACCATGGGCCTGCTGTAGCTTTAAATCAGGAATTGAACCCACTGCTTATGACTTCCAGTACTGCACTCTAACAACTTATAAAAAAAATGTACCCAGTGTCTGCATGAACTTTTTGGATTGCCTAACCTTTAAGGATCCCAGCTGCATGCTCTTACAGTGCCTCACATCAGCTCAAACGGACCACAGAAATGCTTCTCTTGTCTGACCCAGCTGGAGGAACATCTGATGTTCTTAAGTTTGTCGTGATGCACTCGTTGAAGTGTCTATCCCACGCCACCAAATCATGATGATTCAGATGTGTCTGGATCAGCTCTGATAATGACGAATGCTCTAGTGTTACCACTTCAGGCTCTTCAGATAAAGTTCCAATGAACTAACTCTGTCAGAGTCTCATTTCCTGAGCCACTATTGCTGAGTCACTTTAAATTGGTTATCTTCTTTTTAGGGGAAACTGTGGTTCAGAATGTTTTTCCTTTTTACATCTCCCCAAGTGTAACCAGTATTTTGTTCACAATTTTTTTTATTATTACCATAATCACAGTACCAAGGATAGCGGGTTAGATGAACTGTTTGTCTGATTTGGTATGATAATTCCTGTGTTTCTGTCTATTTTTATGGCCAATAATAGCTGATTCAGAGGCAGATATAAAACCCACAGAATAAAAAATCATGTTAATGTGCCCAGGGGGCAATTTCTTTTCAACTTAGGCAGTTATTTTATGCCCCAAAGCACAAGAGATTATATCTCTTTATACACTATTTTATGCACTATAACTGCAGGTTTCTTGGCTCATATTTTGTGAATTCTGCTAAGAACTTTACTTCTACAATATCTTGTGGCAGTGAGTTCCTCAAGCTAATATATGTATATTTTTTAAAAGGCTGGTTCTGCTCTATTATCAGTTTTAAATTGCTATCCAGAAACACAAATGACTGTTTAGGGCCTCAGAGTCTTGTATTGGCTCCACAGTAGTATATTATCTCTACCTGATCTCCCCCACAAATGACTGAATGGGAGCGGGAAGGAAATGCCTCATCAGATCCTTCTCCCTGATCAATTTGAGGCTCTGATTTTGCATGAGATCTTGTTACTATCCAAGGACAGCCTCCAGAAGCCACTGAAGTTAGAAGAAAGGCTTCCTTGATTCATTGAGCTTTGGATCAGGTCCATGCAGATTAGCACTCGGGTTACTTTCGGAAGAAACTGTAGAATTGCCCACTTTGGTTTCATTTCCTATTTCTTTTAGACCAAAGATGGTGTCAGATCAGTTCTCCTTCTGAAAACATTTTGAGGCAGGGTTGGTTGATAAGCTGGGGGCTCAAACTCCCATTAGGCTGGTGGTGGGGTATGGTGGATTAGTTCCGCTATTGCGCTGGGTTTATCCAATAAGTGAAGGAGCGGTACTACTTTCATCTGGTACCGAATGCTACGTTTTCAATAGCGAAGGGCTTCGAGTCTGGGACAGGTGTTGAGAAAGCAAAATAAATAAATGAGTAGCACAGAGAGATGCTAAATTCTGTCCTGGCCTAAAAAGCTGGCACCAACCCCACCCCCCAGAACAAAATGGGGTGCCACCCTGTGTGAGCAAGGGCAGAATCGAGAGCCTGTGATAGCCATTTTGACATTACTTTGAGATGGGGGGAGGGAACAGTATAACAATTCTGTCTGGGGCTTTTAAAGGAGAGTAAGTGTGCTGGGTGTCCAAAACCCATCCCAGGAGGAATCCATTCACTCTGACTGGTGTCAGTCAGCTTGAACTCTGCTACAGTCAATGGAGATTTATGCCAGCGGTACAAGTCAGAGCAGACTCTGGCCTTCCGTTCCAAGAGGGCATCTGATGCTGCTGTCAGCTAATGAAAATGCAGCATCCTCTCAATCAGCCAGGGGTTTAATGTTTTTGAAGAGCCATTTGTGTGTGGCTGTAAAGCACAGCACAGTTGCACCATGAGTAATGCTGGCTGGTCTCTCCCCTAGCTGCGCTGATATGGTAATACTCATACAGCACCTGGCTACCTGCCAAAAGCAGCAGCAGCTTTTCTTTCCTGGCTAATCGCTGATAACACAGGAAGGCCTTGATCATCCCTCTTGACATGAATAACGATGTTATCTCCTGTGATGTATGACACAGAGCCAGAGAATGGCCTCTGGCCTGCCTGTTTTCTCATGAGATGTAAAATACAATGATTATGTTACAAGGGAGAGATAAAGTGGCACAATCTTCACTAGTTCAAATAACTAATTGAAGCAGGAACTAGTGGAAATGGCTTCCTTTGTTCCTTCGCCATTGTTGATATAACAGTGCTTATAATGAAAGCTGAGACTGTTGCCCTCTTTCTCTTTTCTTTTCCTCTCTATTTTTTTTCTTTAAACACAAGAAGCAGCTTCTTTCTTTCTCTCTCCTCCACCAAAAGGCTGAGAACCCTGGTGAATTCACGCTACGGGTCCTGTTTTCAAGCAACATTCCTGCTTGTCATCATCAGAAGGATGAAATCAATAAGTAGTTCTCCTTCTTTGTTTCCCCAGAGGACTTCCAAGAATGGCAGGGTTTGATACCCAGGCTCTCCAAACCATAATTACACTTCTTTTTTTTTATGAAAGCAACAAACCTAATTACACGGTTGGGGTGGTCACTAGGGCGTTGTGGGCACAGCACTCATCGTGATTAAGTCAAAGTGCTGTTGGTTTTTTTTTTTTTTTAGAAAAAAGGCACAGCAGAAATGGCAGGAGGGGTAATTGTATGGGTTGGGAGAAGGAGTGAGACTGCATAACATCCAGCATGTCATCGTTAAAGTAAGGAGGGGGACTGATTGAGTCTCAACAGCCGGGGACTGATCATCAGAAAGGATGATGCGATGTGGCACCTTTTCTAACTGCAGGGAAAACTAATCTCTCTCAACCAATATTGGCTTAAAACAGCTCCCCCCTCCCAAACAAACCAAACCAAACCAAAGAAAACTAATCTTATTTTTTTCTTCTATCGCCATTACACCAGTTTACTGTTTTTATTATTATTTAGGATTAAGAATATATGATCATAGTAATGCCTAAAAGCCTACACCAAGTTTGGGTCCCCCATCATGTTAGGCACTGACTAGACGAACACATAGTGAGAACAAGTCCCTGCACTGAAGAGCTTACAATTGATATAGACAAGACAGACTAAGTAGGGAGGGGAAACGAAGACATAGAGAGGATAAGAGATTTACCCAAGGTCACACAGCAATTTAGTGGCAGAGCTGGGATTAGACTCCTAGTGTCCTGCTCCTAATCCAGTGCTGCCTATCAGACCTCCTAAATCTCATGCATTAATACTTTAGTCTCAGTAAAACCAGCTGGTCTGCCAAGCTAGTCAGCACTCTCGTCTTCATTACACACTGCTAAGGCAAATGGGGCCCAGTCCTGTAAGGTGCTGAGGGCCCTCGAATCCCATTGCCTTTAGTGGCTGTTGAGAGTCCTCAGCTCACTCCTGCAGAATTGGGCCCACAGAGTGTTCGCTAACTGGCTTCCTCCATTAGTTGGAAACTCTGTTCATCTTAAAGTGTCTGGGTCTCATGAGACATTTGAATAAATAAAATAATATTTTCTCTCTTATCATAGAGAGTGGGGATCTGGATAAATCAAGGGGCTAGCAATAAGAGACTGTCGTGTTTTCCCTTCCAGGTTCCAGGTCAGGTGGGATGAAAAGCTGTTCCTATTTGACAACCAATTGGTTGTCTCCAGGGACTGACTGAGTCCACGGCATCCCTAGAGATGGAGGCAAGCCTCCAGCATGTTGACGTGGTGGTGTGAGGGAGGGAGCTCCTGCTTTTGCTGAGCACAGAACTGGGAGCCAGGACTCTTGGGTTCTATTCCTGGTCTGCTACCAATGTCTCGCTGTGTGGCCTTAAGCAGCTTGCTTCACCTCTGTCACGTTTCAGCTTCCCCACTACACAATGACTATTACAATGCTTATTTGACCCAAAATTGTATGGTGGGTCTTACTGAATTTAATGCAAGAAGAACTTTTTGATATCCTTCCATGAAAGTTGCTTTGTAATGTCCCAATCCTGCTAACACTTACTCACACGCTCAATTAAAGCATTCAGGTAGACCCATTAAATTCAATGGGATGATGCGTGCACTTAGAATAAAGCATATGCATAAGTAAATGTGGAGCCTGAATACAAAGATTTGTGAGCTACTATACTGCCATTGTGCATAGCTGTTACTGTATTCACTTTGTAATAAGAAGTAACTTACAAAACAGTTAGGATTCTACAGCAACTTGAGTAGATGCCAAAACGTAGCCAATAATTAGTGATAGTTTTCAATATCCGGCATTTGTGAGATTTTCTCTGCCCAATTCACAATACAGCTGGTTCTAGAACTGTCCTGCCAGCAGGGTTAGAATGGTTGTTTTTTCAGAAAGGTTGTTTAATGTCAGCTGTTGTTAGAATCCCAGTTTAAAACCTTTCAGGTGAAGTATAGAGCTTAAAAGCTTTTCCACAACTCCACCCTCAAGAATGAGTTTAATCCTTTTAACAAAGCTCTGATCTGACGGTTTATTCCGCTCTAGCTTTAGTGGTTACAGCCAAAACCTGACAAGTTCTTGTTAATTCTGAATGTATTACCCTGTGACAAATGTATCTTCCACTTACATGTGACACTGAAAATGAAATGCATATGATCTGATTTCCTATCGCTGCAGAAGGTTAGTCGTTAAGAACATCTCCATAGCCTTGCAATGTACCTATCGACCCAAACCCATTCTTTTTTAGCAGTGTAACTCAGCCAGGTTTGGAAAGCTCATGATGGGCCGCAATCTGCCACCATAGTCTATAAAGATTAGAGAGGCTAAAAATAAAACTGTCACTTCCCTTGGACATTTTTGTGGTGAAATGTAGAAAGATGCATCAGTAGAATGCAAAATAAATGTCGATGGAATTTTTTATACCATATTTTTATAGGGACAGATGGAGAAAACTGCCTTCTTTGGTTTTTCACGCTGCCTAAACCCAGCGCTAGTACTGCAGAGGTCTCCTGTACTCTTCTCCAAAACTTGTCCCCTGAAGGCTATTCTTGGATGCTAGACTAAAAACGTTATTGATTTCTACTATACAAAGCCTGATTATCAGAAAACTCCTAATTCTTATACATTTGATAATAGGTTATGTGCTAGCCCTGCTTACTGTATCTGATGAACTCAGTCCCTCTGAACTCACAGAACATTTGCATGTTGCGTAGTTTCCTTGTATGCATTCTTTTTGTCTTTTTGAAATTCTCTGACCCTGATAGGCAGCTGTAACTTTAGGAGGATAGTCCTCTAGGAGGAGGTTAATGCAGTGGACTGGGAATCAGAGTATCAGGGCTTGGGATGTGTTCTGACTCAGACTCCCTGTGTTAATTTGTGCAAATCACTTGATCTCTCCAGCTGTGCAATGGGGATAATAGTACCCTTTTTCTCCTACCCTTTATCTGTCATGTCCACTTAGATATAAGATCTTTGAAGCAGGGACCAGAACCCAAACCTACTGATTCCCACCTCTATCCACAAGGTCACTCTTCCTTCCATTTATTTGCCATGTATTTCCCCACCTCTCACAGGCATTTTTAGTGGGTATGAAATGTTCCCGTGAAGATCTGTGACCTCTGTGTGTTTCCAGGAGAGGCGCAGCAGAGACAGTGGCAGCGCAGAGCTTTTGTCTATGCTTTTAGGACACTCGGGGTATGTGTGCACTGTGATAAAAAAACCCTTGGCACTGAGTCTCGGAGCCCAGCTGAGCTGACTCGGGCTCATGGGGCTCTGGATGTGGGGCTAAAAATTTCATTGTAGCTGTTCAGGCTAGAGCCTGGCCTCTTACACCCTCCCCGCTAATGGGGGCTCAGAACCTGGGCTCCAGCCTGAGCCCAAACATCAACACTTCAGTTTTATAGACCTCATGCCCAAGCACTGCAAGGCCAAGTTAGCTGATCCAGGCCAGCTGCAGCTGTGCTGTGGGTCTCTCTTCCTCCTCCCCCTTGCAGCATAGATATACTCTTTGTGGTCTAGCCTTAGTGAAAGCAGGCCTAATTGCCATGGTGCTGAAAACCAGTAGTGGCATGGCAGGTAATGTGATCCTCCACTAGGACTAGGGCACTTACCAATGTTAGCAACGGTGGGAAAGTTTTGCAAGATCTCCTTAGTGTAGGCAAGGCTTCAGTGTGCACAGAGACATGCCTCGCCACTGCACTGCAGGGGCCACTTTTGGAGTCCAGTGGTCAGTGGAGAATGATCCATATCCTAAGCCTTTCTGTACTGCCTGGCCTGAGGTCCCCATTTCACTTCACACAGGCAATCAAACATCTATTAAACGGTAGAGACCAGAGCTGGCTGGTCCCCAGCAGATGAAGTAGATGCAGTCTCCTTAGTTTTTTCATTAGCTTGCAGGAGGGGACATAAAGAACAGAGGAAGAAAGGTGAGAACTGACTCCGAGAGAAGCCAGCATGACTGGTCTAAATAAAACGATTCCTCTTTGCGTCAGGTCACTTTTCTTCTCTCTTCTGCTTTCACCATCTTAACTCTACACATGGGCTCTGCGGCTCAGGCTGATAATGGTGCCTCGGTGTTCCCAGTCCTGTCCTATGCAGAACTCTCATGTCTGAGATACCTCTCCCCCGTCAAAGGTTGGCTGGGATCAAACCCAGCACCTTGCCCCCAAGGCTCTTTGTTTCCTTCTCAGCTAGACAGCATGAACGTTTTGTCTCCTAAGGGACTCCCTGGCCTACTTTACTTGGCTCTGACAACCTCCCAGTGCTTTCATGTCATTGCCATCAGGTGAGCATGTGGGAGGAGACCTCCCTGGGTGCCCCTGCCCTGGAACCAATCACCTAAGTGGGAAGCCTGTCTGTCCCAGCACTTCTCTGGGTGCACAGGTTTGTTATTATAGGGTTGCTTATGCAGGCAAGACTCCTGGTCCCTTTTCATTTTTAAAGGTAACTGTACCTGTGGAGTATTTACTTTGAGGCCTCCCTTGCTCCCACCCCTCGGCACATATAAAGAAGCACATGGATTTTACCAAAAGCTAGCCTATTGTCAGGGTCTGTTTTAACAGCGACTGTGTTGCTGTAGTCAATTTCCTATTAAAGTAGCCTGGCTGTTTCCTTGTGAAAGGTGAAATTTTAATGGAAGGGCTTATAGATGGATCAGCTCATGGGGAAGTGGATTTGTGGTAAAGCCAGAACTTTACCGGGAAATCTTTCCCTCATAAAAGGCCGCAAAAGATGCTAACAGGGCTAAACTTAGCCTATCCAGGAACTGGCTTTTTCTAGGCAGTCCTCCTTTTCTTATAAAACATTACTTAAAGTTTCCAGATAAGTTGATCCTTTATATACATATACACACACACATCTCTCACAAAAGCAGGGTAAGGTTTAATTTTTGGTTAGCTTTATGGGCCATTTACAAGTAATCTTTCCCCAAATGGTTTCACAGTGAAATAAAAAATAAAATGGCACCAACAAATTTTACAATCCAGTGCACACACTTTAGTGGTAGAGTTCAAACACATACTGGACACCATATTTCCTTACCTGTGCAGCAGAATTCAAGTAGAATTTAAATGGGTCTAAAAATGATTATTATGACTTTTATAGGGCTTTACATTACCAAGCATTAACTTAACCTCACAGCTGCCCAGGGAGGGAGGCAGGTTTTATCCCTAATCACAGATGAGGATGCCAATTGTCTGGATTCTGTTGACTGCAATGGAGCTCTGACAATGTACCCAGCTGAGGATTTACCCTAGAGCTTCTATTTACAAAAGGAAAGAATGTCATCTCAGTCTGAATGATTTTCCTTGTAGACTAAAAATAAATAGGCTGCCTTAATTCGGCCTACCAAAAATGACAGCCAGTAGAGATGAAGTATGGTCTAGTAGTTGGAGTGCAAATTTGGGCCATGGGGGACCTTGATTCAGTTCCTTCTTTGTCACAAACATCTTCTGAGTGTCATTTAGTATCTCCGTGCCTCGGTTCCCCATCTGTAACATGGTGATCATAGCAATTCCTTACTAGAGGTGGGGGACTTTTTTGGGGTCAAACTCTTTATTTTTCAGTGAGAAAGTCAGATTTGGCAACCCTGAATTGCATGACTTTGTGTGAGGTTAGCTGAATGGGTTGTGTTTAAAAAAAAAAAAAAAAAAGAAGAAAATCCTGGTTCAAAACAACTTTTTGAAATTCAGTTTTATTTAGAAAAAAATCAAACATTAAGCAATCAAAATGAAATATTTCATTCGAATCCCCCTCCTCTTTTTTGTTTATTTTTACTTTTCAATTCACTGAAAAATATGAAAAATTTCATTTTGGGGTCAACCTGTTTTTTGTTTAGAATTGCCAGTGAACTGAAAATGTGTTCTTCACACAGATCTGTTTCCTGCCTCACAGAGGTAAATACATTAAGGATTACAAGGTGTAAGGGTACTAAAGTGATAAGGGCCAAATAAATACAATGGGTAGATTTGTAGAGATGTACAAGTGCAGCATGTACAAAGTGATAATAGTTTAGATAACAATTTTAATAAAGTATTTTTAAATCTGAAAAATGTTGAATCTCCCTCCTGGGTCCTTTTCAAATCCTGCAAAACCCTTTAAAATGTTGATTTTGGGGGCGGTGGGGAGGGATTTTGATTTTAATATTTCAATCAGTTTTAGAATTTAAGCTTTTTAATTTCCAGTCTCATCCACAGTCTATGCTGCGTCTCTTCTACTTCTGAAAGGTATTATAGTTACTTTTTTCCTCTATAGATATTTTGCCTTCCCCCTCCTCCAGATGAAGCCAAGATAATGATATCTTTCCACTGATTAAATTGATATAGATGTCAGGTATGGAAGATGTGGCTCATCAGATATTAACTACACAGGTGTTTCAAGGATTTCCTGTGTAATTTATATACTAGCTGGATTACTGTAAATCCATGATAAGAATAGAGCTTGGAGAACCGTGCTTTGAGAATAAATTCGGTACTCTTTCCCACAGAAGGAGGGTTGGTTACATTCAGGAAACACTCCTCCCTCTACACTGAAGAGGTTAGGGTGTGTTTCCTGAGCTGTGCCTCCAAAGAGTTGTGTCCTTACTCCCCCAAAAAACTCCCCCATTCCCATCTGATTTGGCAGCTAACGAGACAATATTGTGGAGAGGTCAGCATGTGGCAGTGCACAGTCTTTCCTTCCAGAATGCAGATTAGAAATCCAGCCTAAGGTATGCCAAGTACTTATTAACAAAACAAAACACTGGCATGCTTTGAAGGAAAGGAGTGGAGGAGGAGTGCAGTTTGAGAGGGAGGTTTGGGGAAGGGCAGCGATGCATGCAACACCCTGTAAAGGCGTGTGAGAAATAGCTCTCTGTCTAATTTAAGGCTTGGTGTCCTCATCCTTAGAATCTGGAGAGAGCCTCATGCATCATCAGTGGCTGCTATTTTGCTGCAGCACTAAAACGTCTCATTGGATTCGCTTTAGCTGTCTGCTAAATCCGCCTTGCACTTGAGGGAAAGGATGCTCTTGAGTTGAGGACACTGGGCTGGGGGCTCTTAAGTTCTGGGTATATTTCGTGCCTCGGTCCCAGACTTCTCGTGTGACCTTGTCAAGTTGCTTAGAGTATGTCTTCGCTGGAGAGTCAACTTGGTCTATTACTTGGGAGTTGCTCCTGATCCCCCCTGCTGTCCATACCCAAAACCCTCTCACCCAACTTTGGAGTTGCTTTAAACCTGGGCTAGCTGGCAGCATAGGCTAGAGCTCAGACGTGTGCTGTTTTACCTCGGGCTGGTAACCTGTCCACGTTGGTGGGAGGATGCAGGCTAAATCACTTGTGGGCTGCTAGTCCTCCAGTGCCTTCCCTCAATTACTCCCATTCGCCCAGAAGAGCAGACAAATTCCTCCCACAATTCACTGGGAAAGAATCATAGAGCAACTCCGCTTACTGCAGCCCACAAGGCCATAGGATATGCCCATGGAAATCCTATGACACACACGAGTGAAAGGAGCACCAGTGAGGACACAGTAACTCAGTGTGGCTGTTCACACCTGAGCTAGACGACCTTGGTGCCCAGACCTGGGCGCTGATCACCTCAGTTAACTGCAGTGAAGAAAAATCCTTAATATCTGCCTCGATTCCTCATCTGTAAAATGAGGGTGACAATACATCCTTCTTCCCTCTTGCCTGTTAAAACTGTAAGCTCTTTGGGGCAGGAGCTGTCTCTCACTATGGGTTTGGACACTGCCCAGCACAAAGGGGCCTTGATCTCAGTTATAGCTTCCAGATGCCATCACAATAAGAGTTGCATCTGGATCGGTGGCTGTGGTGAACTGCTGGGGTCAACAAGGGAAAGGAACAGAAGAGCTGCGTTTTCCATAGTGACATCAAACGTAAAGGGCGACATAGGAATCTGTTGGTAAAGAGGAGCATGGGGCGTTACTCTGGAATTAGACAGGGGAAGGGAAGTTCCTGGGAAGAGACTGAAGAATGTGTGGCTCAAAATGCTCAGAGCCCCAATTTCTCTAATTACCATTCTGGTCCCCAACCGAGAGGATGATGTTATTCAGGGAATGTTCTCTAGAGGGCCACTTAACCCGGTGCTGATGGCCTATCATTAAAGGGTTCATTACAATTATTGCATAACCCATGTAACCTAACCATCTATCATTCTCTAACTAGCTATCATAACCTAACCATCTCTTGTTATCCCTAAGGAAATAAGGGCCTGATCTGGGGCAATTGAAGCCTTTGGGAGTTTTACTATTCACTTCAATGGGAGCAGGACCCAGCTTTTATGTGTATCTGCTTTCTTTCGTATTCTGCTGAAAGGCCCAGTTCACCGGTGCCCTGAGAGTTTAGACCTTGCGCTTATGTAACCCACTCGTGTGTTACATGTCCCCTTTTGTGCCCAAACCACAGGGGATATGAGTCTGTTGTAGGCTTAGTGAGGGAGCTTTAGCTGAAGCTGTGGCAGCTCATGTTGTTAGATTAAAGGTTCCCAGTTTAATCCCAGTATGGCAGCCATCACACTGGTCCTCTCCACTGTGAATTTCACCCAAAGAGCACTTCATAGAGAATTGCAAAGATCGTTCCCCTTTGATTGCTGTTTTGGTTAATATCCCTTTATCCAACCTAATGTCTGGTCTTAGTATCACTCGTTATAAAAATAATGGAACAGTAGTGTCTGAAAGAGTAAAGGGTGGCCTTAATATGTTCATATAGCTCGTCACTGGAGTAGGTTCTTTTGTGGAGAGCGGCTTGGAACTACACTTCAGATGGGGTGAAAAAAATAAGCAAATTTTTGTTCTCCTGTAGGAACAGGATGTAACATTTGGAGAAGGATCAAATGGTTCAACTTCTCATAAAAAGCCTCTCCACAGGGGAGCATCTTGAATCCCTACTTAATACCTTTTTCCCTTTGTTCTAAGCTAGAAGGGCAGGGGGAATATTTTCTTCTGATGAGAAACATTGCGTCCAAAATAAATGCTTGGAGAGGGAACAACTCTGGTGAGTTTATCGTGCTGGAACTTGCTGAGCGTTCGCTATTTAAACATAGCATCCGTCTCAGAGACTGCTGATGGGCATGTTTCACAGCTAGAGCAATTGGGAATTATAACACTGCTGAAATCTTTATATCCTGATGTTTGATTTACCAAACCAGGAGCTTTATCAGAGGAGTGAAATGGCAGCTTGTCTCCTCGAGAAGGCAGAGAAATAGACCCAATTCCCCAACAGCCAAACAGCTGATGTTTTTCCAAATAGCTCCCTTCCCTCTTTCTCTCACACACAAACATACTGACTCTGAGAAGTAGTGGCTTAGGGGGCTGACCTGTGTTTCACATCACAGCGCTACTTATTTATAGTATGCAAGTGATAAATATTAAAAATCATATCTATTTACTGCCCTTGATGATTTTTAAGCTGCTAGCTATTCCTAACTCTCCTTTGCTAAGTGCTGAGCAACTTCATCACTGTTGCTGGGAGAGGATAGAAGGAAAATGGGAGGAAGGAAAATAAAAGAGGAGTGGGGGAGGAGAGAACAGAGAGACAGAACCTGATTTTCCTCTCAGGTGCACTGATTTTATATTGGTATAAATCTCCCACATGGGGGGAGAAAGGGTACACGTTACCAGGGTCCAGAGGCCCTGGGCTGCAACCCCCATTGATGTGTGTGTGGGAGGGGGCCTGTGTTACAAGTTTGTACTGGGCCCGAAAAAATTATGCTTGGGCCCTGTTGGTAAAAAGCAGGAATAACTCCACCGAGCCGATGGATTTATACTTGTAGCCTGGAATGTCCGAGAAAACGAGAAACTGGGAGTAGTGAGATGGTGAAGCAGAAAGAGGATGGTCCTGTGGATAAGCCATTGGCTTCAGATGCTGTAGATGTTCGTTCATGATCGAGGTCTGCCTCAGACTTCCTGGTTTAACACTTTCCCACACAACCCATAGTTAGGTTGTGGAACTCACTGCCACAAGAAGTTGTTGAGGCCAGGAATTTAGCACGATTCAAAGAGGAACTGGATATTTATATAAGCATCAAGCATATCCTGAGGTGTCCTAGTTAATGGTAACAACAGTTTTGGAATGGACGTTAAACCAAGTGCTTCAGGGTTAAGCCAATGTCTAACTATTAGAGATCAGGATGAGAACTATTGTGAGTGCAGATTCTCCCACATCTGCTACTGTAGGGTTCTTTTACCTTCCTCTGAAGCCTCTGGTGCTGGCCACTGGTGGAGACAGATTATGGGACTAGAGACACCTTGGGTCTGATCCAATCTGGCAGGATGTCCTTGGCCAGATCCTATGCCCATTGATGAGGACAGACTTTCATTGGATCAGGCCTATAAGATAATTGTTCCCTATCTATAAAATGGGGATAATAGCACTTCCTTTCTTCACAGGGGTGTTGTAAGGATGACTCTATTGGTGGTTGCGGGGTGCTTAGATGTTGCAGTAATCAGTGCCACAGAAATATCTGGAGAGATGGGGAAAGATACTGAACTTCCACTGTGAATCATCAAAACAATTATTGTAATTAGGTTTTAAAAAACAAAGAAAGCCAAACACTTTTTGTCTATTTTTACAATCCACCCCCACATGCTTATTTTTTTCTTAAAGTGCTAATTTTTCCAACCTTTATTAATGCGGCATTCTGGTTTAGTGGTGTTTCTGAGTGGTGCTCCTAATCCTGACAGTTTTAGTTAATATTTGCTGTGCTGCCATATCAATTCTGGTTCAAAGTCATGACATGGCTTTCGAATAAGCCTCTGGGATAAACAGAACTGTAAACCAACCAGCCATCTCTAGAATTTTTGCATAACAATGCTGAATGGGGAACATTCATCTCCCATCTAATACCTGTAACATTATTATTTTGATCTGAGAGTTATTTAAGACAGTGATACTCTTAACAGAAGCCTTGAAATGCCTTAAAACATAAGTCTCAGATGACAAGCTAAAAGAAAACTAATGAATAGCATAGGAACACAAAAGGCATTGTATTTTATGAGGGAGTAACTGGATTCATTTAATTTTTAATTTGTTCTGGGTCACATGAAAATACTTCTGAAAATATGTTTTAATCTTCCAGCTCTGAATAAGACGTCCTCTAACAGGGATGGGTGGAAGGCAAAGCCTACTTAAGGGTTTTAATTAAGTAAAACCAGTAGTATCACCCAGGGAGCAATTACTAGCTTTTATTTTTACTCAAGTGGCCAATAGTCAAAGAAATGCAGAACACCCTTTCCATAAGTCTGTCTCTAGAAACCTATGGAATTCAACAGGCATATCTGTCGTAAGGAGCTTACAGTGGGCTTCTGTTTGGTGATTGCGGGCACAAGATGCTGCCTTACATCAAAGAGATACTTGGGTTATTAGGGTCTGCACGTATTCAGAATACCACAGCCTTAGATCAGAAAGCAAGTGATGCTGAGAAGTGCTTATGGTTGTTGGCCTGATACTGACACTCTTACTAGCTGAGGAGTTCTGCTGATACCAGCACATTAGTCAAAGTGAGCAAGGGTTTTAACATTGGGCCCTTAACGAACTCCACGCAGGAAACCTGACTGTATTCTCCAGATCCCACATGGACCGCTGCTGTTCTATGAAGGTCTGTGGGACTCTCGTAAGCTTGTCAGCCCCTAGGGATTGTTAGAAGGGAGAGAAATCTTTCTTCTCCCCGAGTTGATTGACATTAGCTAGCTCCCCCATCACAGCAATCTTGAAAGAGATTCTGTATGGAAGTGAAGGGCTAAATCCTGTCCTCTTACGCCTGTGCAACATGACTGGAATGAAGAGGGTGGCATGAATGGAACTTAATGCACAGCTTGGCCCAAAGCTCAGAAGCGCAAATGTAATTGAGGGCCTGGTGCCCTTGAATGTGAAGAGCAAGGTTCAGCTGAAAGCCTTGTGATTTTTGCTTCTTTTTACACGCTTGTATCCTCTCCCTGCCAAACTTTTTACTACAGCTGTAGCTGCTTTTCTCATTTAAAGACCAGATTAACTGGAAATAAACGAGTATCGTGTCTTAGCAAGTTTGCCAGTGAATAGCTTGACTGGCATGTAAATGGGGCATTCTGTGAGTGTCTCAAGTTTGCAGATACACGTGGCATAGAAGGCAATAGATCTGTCCTGCCGAACCAAGTTCTCAAATGGCTTTGCAGCAGCCAGTGATATTTCCCCATAGTACCTCTGTCTGGAAACAACTGTTCTATCGATTTTCTACTACTATGCACCACGTAGTCTGAGTCTGTACCCTTTGCTCTGATGAGTGTGTCTCAGTCATGTAAGTGGTGCTGATTAGGGGTGGTCAAAAAATGGAAAATATTTTTCACGGGAAATTTTAAAAAGTTTTTCATTTGCAGTGTAATTTCCCAGAAATACTTGTTTTTCAACAGAATACTGAAAACTGAGGGTTTTGGTTTTTTGAAGCTCAATTACTTTTCATTAACTTAAAAAAATTACAGAAAAATTGGTTTCCAAATTTTAATTAAAAAAAAAAAACCCTCAGAAAAATTTGCCAATAAATGAAAAAATATCAATAAATTTTAAAATAAAATAAATAAAAATGTCAATACATTGTCAGTAAATGCAAAATTCTTCATTTTTGACAAAAATCTGTCTTCCCACCAAAATTACTTTCCATGGAAAAATTTCGACCAGTTCTAGTGCTGATAAACTCATGGAACCAGATGTATGAATAAGGACTACTCATTTGAGTAAGAGTTGCAAGATCAGGTTAACCGTAAATACTTAACTCTTCTTGCCAGTTCATTGAGACCTGCAGAGTGTTATACAGTGCAGTACATAAATGATGGAAGTTAATTTTATGTTAATATCATCTCAGTCATCACTGCACTTAGTGCCCGGGAAAATCAAGACTTTTCAGGATTTTTATTTTCCCAGGAGTTGAGATCATGGTTTCTTGACTTTGTTTTTTTGGCACTGATACACAGGTGCTAATCACTTCCATATTGCTAAACTATAAATTCTCTGGCCTCTTCAATAAAACATACCACCCTTCACAGTGCCCTCTTATATGTACTGCTTTACAAGGAAAATTATAACTAACAATTAAACCAGTGTGTAAAGAATTATTATTGTCTTAGTTTACTGAAGATTGTTTCATGGGGCAGCATATTAACCGAAAAGCCTGAAGATATATTTACAGTAGTTTCTTGTCCTTAAATAGTTCATGTTTATGCACAAATATAAATATATGACGCTTGTTGATAATTAGGTTGCAAATGGTTCTGTAGCATAATTGTAGCATTAGCCCTGTATAGTTGAAGCTTCAAAGAAATGTCAGGTTTCTAGAATTACAGTGCTAACAGACTATAATAATTTCCAAATGTTCTGGAATTGATTTTAAAACGGGTCCGCAGCATTCATTTATGATAAGTCCCAGAGGTCTAGAGTCCTGAAAAAAATGTCATGTGTAGTGGGCTGACACATGCTATTTCTTTTTGGTAGAAGACTATCAAGGAAATTTTCATTGATGGGATGCTCGTAATGGTAGATTTATAGTGTAAAAGCTTACTAAATCTGGATTCAATAGCATGTGATATTTACTAATGGCCCAGAGACGATGGTGTCAGAATTTCAGAAATGTAAACATTTTTATAACCATTTTGAAAGAGATTTTGATTTAAAAAAATTGAACGAAAATATCAGAAAAAGGCAGAAACTGTTTTTAAAAAAAGAAAGTGTTCACGCTGTTGACAACTTTTAGTTTAAAATTGTCATGTTTGAAAAAACTATTTTTGCCAAAAAACACCAAAGAAACCAAACAACACAACAAAACAAATACCCTTGTCATTCAAGAAATTTAACCACTTTCAATTATCGACATTTTTACAAATGGGAAACTGAGGCACAGTGAGATTAAGGACCAGATTTTCAAAGGTATTTTGGCATCTAAAGATGGAGATAGGTGCCTACAGGGTTTATCAAAGTGGCCTAAGCAGGTTAGCTGCTAACTCCCATTGAAAACCTGCTTAACTTCTATTCTATTCTATGTAGGGTCTTATTCTGTGTTCATCACTATAGTATCTGAGTGCCATCCAGCACTGCATTAAGTAAGGTGACTTACATCTGTCATGTGATGTTTGTTCTCATCTCCTCCCTGCGGGAGAGGTGTGTTCAGTGAAGTGTCTTCTTTTGGTAGGATTTTAGGGTATTTTTAAAAATATGTTTATATTAGAGAAGGCAAATCAAAGAAACGTGCCCTGTACTTGGAGTGGACGGTGGTCAGGCTTATGATGGTCTTATAATGGTTCCTGGTGGAGTTCCTTCAACAGTCTTGGACTGCCCTGGGGAAAAATCTGTCTTCTCAAAAGATAAGCTTTACCCTTACTGTAAATTTCCATTGTGCCAGAGAAACCTAGTTGTCAGCCATGGTCTTCCTCTCAGAGGTTTAGGTGCTATTTTAGATGGAGTGGAGCACCTGACTCTTCTAGAGTTGAAGCAGAAGTAGCAAATTCCATGCTCATGTCACTAGCAAGATTCCCCCAGGGTTTCTGTGGCCAGCTTGGCTGGGATTTAGACTGAGAGCTAGATTTTGCAGATGATAGAGTTATACTGGATACTGTCTTGCATGGAATGAAAAGAAGCATAAAGCACAAAAGCAGAAGCTGCCAAAGTGGAACCTTGCACCAGTACACAGAAGACCAAGAACATGGAGATAGGAGAGAATGCTGTCAACACTGCGGATGTGTGACTGGTGGAGAAAAATACAGAAAAGTATTGATGACTTTGTCTGTCTTGGAACTACAATATCTGCTAATGGCCAACTCATTAAAGAGGTGAAGACAAGAACTGGTAAAGCCAGTGGAACATTTTCCCAGTTGTCAAAGATTTGGAAGAGTAAGAAGCTGCATCTACACACTAACGTGAGACTGGGGCAATGCTATGGTTCTTTCAATACTACTGTATGTCTCAGAAACACAGCAGCTGGTGGAAATACATAAGAGGAAGCTAAATGCGCTCCATCAGTGTTATTGAAGAAGAATCACTGGAGAGATCATGTAACCAATGTGGAAGTGCTGCACCTAGGGTGACCAGATAGCAAGTGTGAAATGGACAGGATGTTGCGCGCGCGCTCGCATGTGGTCACCCTAGCTGCACCGCATGAGTCAGCAGACTGCAAACTCAATAACTAGACAGAGATGGTTACAGTGGTTTGGCCATGTCATCTGGCTAGTCTGTGGCAGAAGCACAAGGTACATCCTTGATTGAATTCCACGTGGAAGGAAGAGACGGTGTGGAGGACAAAGAATGAGCTGATCAAAAAGGATGCTGCTATCATGGTGACAACATGCTAACTTCATACATCTTGGTCTGGACAGACAGCAGTGAGGAAACGGTTGCTCATGTGCTGCTAGGCAAAGGCTGTTCTAAGTCTTAGTTGGCTGGAATTTCTTCTTATAACAGTGTTAGCATAAAATCAGGGTGGGACTTGATCCCACCTGGGCATTCTGACTCAGATTCAGCAAAGCACTTAAGGACCTGCTTATTTTAAGCTCGTGACCCATTCCATTCGAGTCAATGGAGAAAACTCGCTTGCTTAAAGTTATGCATGTGTTTAGGTGGATCAGGGCTAGAACTTTGCAGGATTAGGTCCTGATAGAATAGCTGGCAGCAGGGCCATAGGAAATTCATGGCATCCCTGCTGGCTTTTTCAGGTTACGGGGATGGTTTATTTATTTGATGTAAGGTGTGGGAGGTGGTGGACAAGAAAGGGCTATCTGGTGCTCTGAATATTGTGGTGGTTATGCTGGGACCAGCTTTCTGAAGCTGCATGACACTCAGGAACATGAGCAGGGGAGTCCTGTGCAAAATTACAGGGGGCAGCAAATCCTAAGGGCTAGGTTGTCCCTGGCATGAGCATGGGTGCATTGAGGGAACAGGGTGCTAGAAGCTGTTACTGCCTCCCTGCATGCCTTTGCAAGAATCATGGAAAATCAATCCCTCCACGCTGCATCCTTCCCTGCTCAGGGATGATCCTGATTTTAGCCCTACATATGGGCATTTATTTACAGAGAACCAATTTTTATCTCAGGCCAAAAAGACACAAGAATCTCATTTAAAAAAAAAATGAACAGAATTTCTTTTCGTGCAGCAGATCCAAACCTTCAAAGAGTTTTAGTGATCTTGTTTATTGTCAGAGAGATTGATTGTTCGAGCCTGTGTTAGAATATACTCTTTAGAATGAAGTAATGACCCATTACAAGCCAGCTCAGGAATGCTTTAGAGTTTTCAGTTTTTTTTAGCTAGATCAGGAGGACAGAGTGTGAGGCACTAAGTTTAGCATTTCAGAACATCTGGAGCGGCTCCACGGTTTATTTTTTAATGTGTTTTCCATGGAATTGTTCAAACAGACACATGGTGTGATGGCAAAGTGAATGCAGGCGCAGTGTTTGGAAGAGGCACATGGCCAAAAGTTCTGCTTCCTAACCAGAATCAAGTGACACAGCCCGGTTTCTGGTTAGGTTCGATGGATTCAGACACAGATCTATCTTGGCTGCTCCCTTTCCTTCTCTCTGCCAAGCACTGTTAAATGTGGAGCAGGCAAAGGAAATACTAAATTACAGAACACCTAATCTTTATCCTTTAGGCTAATCTCAAATGAGTCTCCCAGATCTCATAAACTGGAAATGAGAACACATAAGCTAATAGACAGCAACCACAAAACTCTCCAGGACCATTTCTCAGGCAAAGGGCCAGTTATGGCTCTGTGGGAGGAGAGAGGTTCATCATATAATACCTTTTCAGATCCAATTGTTAAGTAAGGGTGCTATCCTTCTGATGAGCTAGACTGTGGCTTGGATTTACACTCTTGTGCATAAGTAAGCTTTAGCAGGATAAAGCCCCTGATCAGCTTTGAAGAAATCCATACCTTTGTTAATGAAGAAAAACGTATACCAAGAGAGAGGCAAGATGGGTGAGGTAATATCTTTTATTGGACCAACTTTTGTTGGTGAAAGAGACAAGCTTTCAAATTTACACAGTGCTCTTTTTCAACTCTGTCCTGAAGAAGAGCTCTGTGTAAACTCAAAAGCTTTTCTTTTTCACCAACAAAAGTTGGTCTAATAAAAGCTATTACCTCACTCACCTTATTTCTCTAATATCCTGGGACCAACACAGTTATAATAAAACTGCAAACAACATATACTAAGACATTACAATAATGAAATTCAGCTGGTCCTTGTTATTAATGGCAACTTGCAGAAGTTACTATTTATTCTTTCTTGTGATTGACTATCCTTTTACTATTCTTCACCTCTCTCTTGCAGTTTTCCTTTTTATTTCTTTCCTTTTTTGTGGATCTGGCTTTCTATCCTTGTAGTTTCCCTTTCTGTCTTCTAAATGTATGGTTTCATTCTATTTTTTTCCTGTCTTTTAACGTCAACAGAATATTTTCTCGATGATAGGTTTATGGCCACTTCCAAAAGTTTTTTGCTAAAGCCTTGTTCCCAAAGAAAACAGAAAATCCTCTTAATTAATCCTTAGAAAGTTGAGTGTTTGCAAAGATTTTAGTCTAGGTTGCTAGTCTGGGAGGCAAAAGAGCTGATAAGCAGGGTCAGGGAGACAATCAGTGGGGAACCAAAATGGGTGACATTGACTGGTGGCTGGGATGAGAAACAGAAATGGCAGTGTCTTGGGTGCTGCTGTCATGGCATCAGAAAATGCAGTGTGCGCTCTTGAAATGTGTCTGGTTTCTTGTAGTAGAAGAGTAGTTGTGGAGAGGGTTGGAGTACTTCCTAGGTAATGGTAAAAAAGGAGTTTGGAATGGAGTTGAGGACACATATCCCAGTCTTCAGGTACTCATTTCAGATTACTGAGACTAGGTATCTGAAGGGTTAAACTTTGCACATATGAAGGGTTACAGAAGACGTTTCCGATAGGAACATGAACGAAGATGTATGGAAGCTGCTATTCATGAAAACTTATATCAGACATAAAACAACTGCCAACGCTTTTCAGATCTCTTATTGTGCTTCATTTCATGGTGATGACTGAAGCGCTCTGGGAGTACTTTTCAAAGTGTTCTCCATTGTATATTGAGAATACATGCCAGCTCAGGCCTGACATTTATCTTTATGTGCAGGGGGACTGATAGTTCAGTAGTGACATAGTTACAAACATGTTAGTGGGCATCCCTTGACTTACATCCAAGACAAATGTGCATCTATCAGAGATGCACCATTTAAATAGCCCTTCTCCTGCATGTTTTCTTGGATCATCACTTAATTTGTAAGAAGGAGAAAAAAAAGCCTTAGAAAACCACACAAAACCACTTTTCAGACCTTTCTTCTGCTTAGCAGCTGCTTTTGCCGTAACTGTCAACCCTCTGGGCCTGATGGTTCTGCTGACCTCTGGATCTTGGAGCAGCAGTGACCTTCAGTTTCAGATTTTGAGGAATGGTTCCCAGTTGATCTGATCTAATCAATGCATGTCTGACACGGCTATTGATGTAGGGGCAGATCCCCAGCTACGGTCCTATCAAGGTGAGATATGGACAAAGGAAAAAAAAAAACCTGATTCTGCTCCAGATGGCAATCTTCTCACTTTACCCACTTACACAATGCAAGTATTGCTTCAGCCATCCGACAGGAGTGGCTTTGCACGCTGCCACACCACCCTCCTTCACCAAACTATATCGTGGATGCATGCAAAGTTGTCTGCAGGATGGCAACATGAATTAATATGGGGGCTATTGGTGCAAGGAGCAAACATTCCGAAGTCCTTGTGGCCAGAAATAGAGATTCCAAAGGATGGAAGTGTATAGGGCAGAGGAAGGGTGGAAGTGAATAGGGTAAAGGAAGGGTGGTGCAAGGATTTGGGATGTTAAACTGGAACTTGGCCCTTGGCCCCACTCTGCCACAGATTTCCTGCGTGACCTTGTACATGTCACTTACGATATGCCTACAAATAGCAGCAGCCTGTGCTAGTGCGTCTTGGAGCCAATGGTGACAGAATTGGGCTGGTGCTACAGCACTACAAATAGCTGTGTAGATGTTGTGGCTCGGGCTCTGAAACTCACCCCCATTCCAAGGCTTCAGAGTCCAAGCTCCAGTCCCAGCTGCAGCTTCTACACTGCTATTTTTAGAGCTAAAGCGTGAACCTGTGTCGCCCTGGGCTCTGAGACTCACTGTTACTTGCTTTGTAGACGTTACCCTGTGTCTTTGCACTGCCATTTCCCATCTCTAAAATGGGGATAACAGTACTACGGGAGTGTCAGACTAGATGATCACAACGGTTCCTTCTGGCTTCATAATCTATGACTCTAAATCTGAGACCTGGGACTGGTCGTTTCAGCAAGTTCTGGATCGTGTATCTCACGTTCTGACCTTGAGTCATTTATTAGCTTCTAGCTGGAGTAACAACTAGAGCCCAGAGCAACTGAATCTCATGCCTCTTTATATCCTGGGCCCAAAATTCTGCTCTCATTTAAACCAGTGCAACCCAGAGGAAAGTCCATGCAGTTGCAGCGATGTAAAAGGCAGAACTTGGCCTGCCATATATAAACAGATCCGAGATGTGGTGCATTTCGGGAAGTCTCAAATGTGATGTAGATCTCTGGCAAAATTTTCAGACGCACCTAACTCGCATTTTTAAATGTCATTTTAGGCACCGAGGAGCCTCATTGAAAGTCAGTTGACTGTAGGCTTCTAAGTCACTTGGGCCAAGATCATCAAATGTTTTCGAATATCTTTGAGGAACCAGTTCTTAGGCACGCGTGAAAAATGTTACCCCTCGTCTTATGGTCTCTGAGGAAGTCACAAAACAAAAGCAAAAAACCTTCAGTCCAGCAGCATGTCATGTTATATATCTGAGGGACGAGGCTGTTGGAGGCTCTTCAGCTTGGAAGGAGGTCTAATTCTCTGAGGACTGGCAGGATGTTTTTAACTGTGAAGAGGGCTGATGGAAGGAAGGGTCTACACTGTTTATGCTCCCATGTATTCCGCTCAAATTCCTGCATCCAGACCCGCAGGTGGCTGACTGAAGTGGCTAATGGATGGCAGCAACAAGGGATATAATGCCAAGGCGGGGCTTGCATGCAGAAAACGTTTCATTGTAGCTTTGCTGGGCTCTAAAATGCTTGTCTGCAGGCTTTTGAGGTGGTTCTTTTGTGTGCGTGTGGAGCTTGCTGACACTGTCAAGCTGAGATCTGCTGGAGACTAGAATCTTGGAAACCTTCTGCTGTCGGAAACTGTCTTAAAGTGACTTTAATCTTTAGTAATGGACTGAATATACCCAAAGAAGAAACAGAAAGAAAGAAACCCAACCAACAAACCGTTCCTCCCTTCCCCCCCCATCTCTCCTTGAAAGTGAGGTTAAAATTAAGGGCAGGGCCCTTGTTTGTTTTTGTGACAAAGAGGCATTCAATCTGCCTTATTATTTAATCATGAAAGATGAAAATCTCTGGTGCTCTCTCTCTCTGTTTATCTGCTCTGTGGCAGGTTTTTTTTTTTTTCTTATTGCCTGGCAGGACTGAATAAATTGCATCATTATTTGTGTTTTCAATTTGGACCTGAGAAGGACTAAATAATCTGCGCTGGAACATCAGCAGACTCTGGAGGCTGAACTCATTCTCTCAGAACTGGAGACCCTGGCCCGGAATGTGGGGTGTGCATGCAATTAAGTCCCACTTGAAGGTTGGGAGTGCCAGTGCTGGGACGTAGCGTCTTGGAGCTCTGCTAGTTCACCACATGGGAAGGGGTCAAAATTTGGTCTAGATGGCAATCTTGTGCAATGCAGATCAAGGACAGAGAATGTAGCTAGGAAACTGGGGGTGGGTGTGGGGCTGTAATTGTGGGCTTATGTGGTCTTCCTGTGTGTGGGAAGGGATCTTCAACAAGATTCCTCGCATCATCAGGGACCAAAGGACAGAGAAAGACATGAATTTGGTTCAGAACTAAAGGAAAGCTGCATGCAGCACTGAGTTTATTTCCCTCTATCTATTTTAGGGTTTTCTGTATGTCCCATCATTATTGTACCTGACTGGTTCTCAGCATGGCAAGGTCCTAGTGGACTTCAGCTGTCTTTGGCTCTTCTCCCTTCCCAGGTAAATGCAGTTCAGCTTGGGAGAGACCTGTACGTGTGTTTTTCTGTCTCGTCTTCTCCACTCGGCCCTATAGAGAAAGATGATCTTGTAGTCAGGGCAATGGACTGAGGTATTTGGGTTCATTTTTCAATTCTGTCCCTAGCCTATCTGTCCCTAGCCTAGCCACTTAAATCTTGAGAGGCTGTGTGCTTCAGTGAGTAGGGCACTGAACTGGGACGGACTTGGAGTCTAGTCCTGTATCGGCCACTGGTCAGCTATGTGACCATAGGCATGTCACTTCATCTCTTGGCGCCTCTGTTTTCTCCTCCTTTGTCTAGCTTATCTAAATTGCAAGCTTTTTGGGACAAGGACTGTCTCTTATGATATGTTTGTGCAGGGCTTAGCATAACGGGGCCCTGATGTTGATTAGGAGCCCATTGCTACTGTAATAATGTAATTACATAATAATCTTCTTTCCGTCCTGCATTAATTTGGATCTGGTGAAACACTGAGAAATGTCTTGCAGCACGCCCTAAAAGTGGCTACACAGCATCGCATACGTCCAGAAAGTGGTCAGAGGCTGGATTAGTGTGGCCTCTTCTGACAGATGTTGAACTTCTTGAGCTGAGAGTGGTTTGCTGCCAGCTCTCATATTTCATCCTGCGTTTTCTGAGGGCTTGTCTGCAGGGGGAAGTGGTTTTTGGTATACATTTGTCCCAGATGAGTACAGCTGTCTTCAGAGACTGTGGCTGCTGTGGGTTTTGACGACCAGGCAGGGAGTGAGCTGAGCAGTGAGCCACCTTCAGATGCCACTCAGGTACAGAGAGCGTGATCGAGGGAGCAATCCATGCTGGAGATGAAGAATGCATTAGTTGCAAATAGGTTTTCAGGGCAAAATTCAGAAAAGTATTTCCATCTGAGCTAGAAGCATACCAGTTAATGGTGGCTAACTGGGGGAGAAAGAGGAAAGCCTTATTCTGGCAGAAGGGCCTGGATTTGCCCTTGCCTTGCACCTATGGTCACCACCTGTGCAAAGTGAAAGTAAGACGCTGTCATCCTGTTTGCGTAGCATATTCCCACACACTTTGCACTTTGTAGATGAGACTTTAGTCAGGACAGTGGAACATAGGCTCATTTCAGAGCTAAGTGGCTGGTACCATTCACACACTGGAGACTGTGGTGTCCACAAGGTGTGAGTTTGTGGCAGTTAGGCCTGGTGTCCCGACACACATAGCTCTGGTTTCAGCAGGTCTCCTGTGATCTGCAGGTGCTGTGGGGTGAATTCGGATTCAGCCCTCATTTCTCCCTCTCCCACCCCTCCATGGAGTGATCAGTGAGAAACATTGAGTCAAATCTCAAGGAGTTTGCACTCCCCTGCCTGCAAAAAACCCACATATAGGAAACAAATTTGCCCTAAGTGTTTACAGTCAGTGGTCAATGTTACCATCTAAACATACAGCAAGTAAGACACCAGGGATAAGTTATGCCATGCTCTGGCTTTGTTATATAGGGAAAGTAGAGTGGTCTGTTATATAGTGGCAGTTCCAAAGGATCTTATTGGTTTGGGAGGGTTTTCAAACTGCGTAATGTTCATATGATGCAGCCTTGGTGATTCTGTGGGCTAGGGAACCCTTTCTATTGAAGAGTATCAGATGTTTCCTTGTGTCACATTGGGGGCTGTCCCTTTAGGAGGAGTTGTCTTCAGCCTCAACTCTGTTGGATCAGCTACTTCCCAGCTGAGACTGGTCAGCTAGGGGTCAGGTGGTTATAAAAACCATCAAGTAGGCCAGCTGGGGAAGAGAGGTGCCAGGAAGTTCTGACTGAATGCAAGGGTGAGGTAGCAAGCAACTGGTAGAGCGGGAACCTACAGGGAATAGGTAGGGTCTTCTGTAGCCACCAGGACTGTGGGGGGAAAGAATAACTGATGTGCTAGTTTGTGGTGTCTGGAAGAAATGAAGCTGAAGTCTTGAAAAAGGTCCTGATCCAGACACTACGTGTAGTGTTAATCTTCCGTGGGACACTGGTGAGCGGCCTACACCTTGCATAGAATGCAGTCAAGATCTTATTCACCAGAAGTGTGGGTGTTAACAAGGACAATCTCAGCCTGTGATAGATTTGTCAGTCAAAATATCCTGGAGAGAGAACTGTCACATTCTTTCTGTGAGTTACTGATGCTCGTGTTTTGTCAAACGCATTGCCTGTTTAAAATAAATCTAACAATATAAAAAAGAATATAAAATAACAGGCTGATTTTTTTTTTTAAATGATGCCTACAATATATTTTGCCTTCAGAGAATTTAAAATGAATGTGCTGCATGAGAAAAACGATAGCTGTGGAAACTGACGATAGTTCAAGTACAGGATGGGGAGTGGTTATATTAGCTCTTTCCCATTGTGTCCTGCAAAATACCTCATTTCTGTTTGGGAAGGACCGCCTCTGGGACTAAGGATGGGTCTCCAGAGTGACTGGCACACTGTACCAGCCAATCTCAGAGCCTGGCTCGCAGATTTGGGCTGACGGTGCAGTGCTAAAGACAGCTGTGTAGACATTCAGGGTTGGGTTCTGAAGCTGAGGAACAGAGGTGGGGTTCCTAGCCCGAGTTCTAGCCTGAGTCCATATGTTTACACTGCCATCTTTAGCCCTCCAGCATGGGTCTGAGTCTGTAGATGTGGGCGCTGAGGCTCGCTGCTGTGGAGTGCTGCTTGCTGTGTAGACAAACCCTGTGGTGCTAGAGTGGTCTTTATTTCCATTCAGTACTTAGTCTCTCCACACAGGCTGCCTAACGGGTTGATGATGGTACAATATCTTACTCTTAAGTAGTGGTTTTCTTTCATCCATTGATCTTAAAGCACTTTCCAAAGAGAACTGTATCATGATCCCCATTTTACAGATGGGGAAACTGAGGCACAGAGCGATGACGTGACTTGCCCGAGATTGTTGAGTAGACCAGTGGCAGAGCTGGGAATAGAAGCCAGGTTTCCTGAGTCTCAATGTGGCGTAGTGCTTTTGCCAACAGAGCTTATACCTGTTCTTCAAATGAAATAAGTAATACTAGGAACATTTGTTGTTGTTGCTGGTATAAGTGTGTCTATGATGGCTTTAACCTGTATAGAAACATTATGTTTAAAAGTGTTAAAAAAAAATAAAATCACACCCCTAAATAACATTACTATATAAGCAAAAATTTCTACGTAGATGAGGTGCAAGTATATAGCAGAGATGTAATTATTCCTTACTCACACACTGATTAAAAAAATGTAGATGGTTGGGTGCCAAAGAAATAGGGCTAGGCAGGATGGTGATTCCCCACAACTACAGTTTAAAGGAAAAAGGTCCCTTATTATCAATAAATCCAGCACTACACACTCTCATTCAGGGTAGAGCTAAGGCCTTTTCTCTGTGGGCAACCACTAACATAGCTGTACCAGGGCAAACCTCCGTTTTAAACAAGGGCCCACAATTTTTCATTGGTAGACCCGCCTCCCCGGTTTCAAGGTGATCCTCTGATGCAAGTTATCGTTTTGCTGGTGGGTTAACATCATTTAGAGTGAACTTTGTTGATGCTGCTGCTTTAGTGATCCATGTTTGACATTAGCTTAAGATGTGCGGGGTGTGCACCTGTATAGCTGCATTGCTGAGGGATGGATGCTTCCAGGGCAAACACAGATAAGGCCTAAGGGACCAGGAAGAACGCCTCTTCTTTCTATTTCCAGAAGAGATTTTGACTGTGTCATTTTGAAGCATGGTCACTTTCTCCAGGACCCCAGACAGAATGAGAAGAAGCTGAAATCAGGCAGATCCAAACAGTAGTTTCATGAGCCTAATGTTTCCCACTTGAACTTAACACTGACTCAAATTGATTGTTAAATCAGAGAGCGTGGGTGTAGATTATTCCATTATAATCCCCGTAAATTGCTTTGTAATCGAAAGCTTTTGTTCCAGTGTCAAGTGGCTAAGCACCAAGTAAGAAGATCTATTTTACAAGACCAGACAAGATCTGACAGACAGCGGAAACGTAACTTTCAACAAATATAACAATCAACATGAGAGAAGCAAAAGGTCCTCATTAAGCACTGCTGTTTTTAATTAATTGGTCCTTCAGATTTACTTCTTTAAAGCTGCTAACAGCCTTAAGCCTTTCCTGGATTAATTACAGAAGACAAGCAAATCACAATAATTAGTTTAGCCTCAGGCTCTTGCTAGGCCTCTGACCTACGTGTATAGGTTTGCTCCACGCAGCATCGACAGAGCGGAGTGATTTGCACTCAAGTCGTGTCTCTGAATCAGAATTTCTGGCAGAAAGCAATTCTTTTTCTTTGCTGGTTGTTGCTGCTGTTGTTGAAAAGTGCAATTTCCCCTCCCCTAATGTATTCTTGTCATTTAGTTGGAAATGATCCCTCTGCTTTAACGACTCCCTCCTGGGCTGGAGAGACGCCTACACCGACAACTGCTCACTCAGGGAGGATGACTTTCGAGGCTTGTAATTCTTTGGCTTACAGACTCAGCGAAGAATTGCTGTATCATTAAAAATGAATCACCCCTGGGGATGTGCCAGGTTCCCGCGATGCACGTTAATGTGAAGCCACCACCCCTCCCTCACTGCAGAGGGCCAATAAGTCGCTGGTATAATACAGGAAGGAATTACAAAGAGGAGTACAGAGAGAGTGATGCTTTGTGTGTCCATGCGTGTGAGAGAGAAGTAGCTTGTAATTACACCAGGGGGCTGAGAGTTAGGATTTGTCAAATCCACTCTGTATCTTCCGCTCTTTTGCTGTTTAACCTTGTGCAAATTGCTGTGGCTGGCTTGATGCTCTCACTCGTGCAGTAGCCCCATGATTGGTCCCATTTGGTTTCAATGTGAGGTTCCCTGGACTGTTGGCAGATGAGTCACTCTATGGATTGGCTGGCGGTGCTCTAACACCTGCAGGCAGGCGACTTCAGGTCACTCCAGAACACTGCCTGCTTGGATGCAAGATGTGGTGCTGCTGCCAGGGCGGAGGCTCAGCTGAAAACTAACTTTTAAAGCACAGGATCCAGTTATACTTTGTCCTTGAGATTTGTGTGCAAATATTTCCCCCTCTTACTCGGAGAAGGGGGCTCCATGTTTCTTTCAGAGCCTTTGGGGAACCCTCATTTCATCTCCCTGCCCCTGATTCTGCAGCCACCGTGCCTCTGACTGAAGAAGGCTTGAGAGTTCTCTTCATTTTAATCATCTTTCATTTTTATTTCGGTCTCCAAGCCATAGTCCATGCTGGGGTTCAGTGCAGGCCTGGAGGAAACTGCATCGAGGCAAATCACGGTGTAGAAAAGATTTGCCAGTCTACACCAGAGTTTGCAGCTCCAGTGGTAGCCAGACACCAATGGCTGAAAATGGGGCAAATACCTAGTGTAAACAAGGCTGATAGACTCCCAAATCCTATTGCATCTAACTCTCTGAGGGCTTTTAAAAAAAATCCTAGACAAAGATCCTAGGCTCTTCTTTAGTCTAACACGTGGGATGTGTGCTGTGAGAAAATCCTCTCTCCTAAAAAATCCAACCCCCCCCCCAACCCCTTGCTATTTCCTCAAAGCAGGAGGGTATAATGGCAATCTGGTGGGGTGGAGGGCTGGGAGTGAGGGGAGGGGAGATTGTCTTCTTTCTAATTTCTGGCTGCCATTTCCTTGTCTCCTTTAAAAATGCTTCTTTCCCTCTCTGTCAGCAGCCACTCCCAGAACCTTTATTTCCCCCCAAGAGAACAGGGGAGGGTGATAAGCTGCTGCTGAAGCCAGTGCTAATGCAATAATTATCCAGCAGCTGTTGCCTTTTGCACTGGATCAGAGATTGCCATCTTTATCCTTTGGAAACTGATCTTCATGCCTCCTTAGTGCATCCTGGCCCATGGACCTTATTTATGGCAGTTCCTGGGGGAATTACCACACTGGGATAGCCCCAGGTTTTTTCATACTGTTTCTTTGGAACGTGTCCTCAAAAACAAGTTCACTTTTCCTAGCCCTGTCTGAAACTGCATCTGATTAGTGTCTCTGGTCCCCGGACGGTAAAACACTTATTCACTTCAAAGGGAGCAGAATGTGCTCCTGTGTATATAAAGTCTTGTGAAAATACTAGCAACATAACACAGATGGCTAATATTAGTGCCATTAGTTCCTATGCTATATGAATGCTAATATCACATCAATTGATAAGTAATATTAATAGCTAATTTGACTGCAGAAAATACTAGGAAAAAAAATCAGTCTGCAAATATACCCCTCAAATTTTAAAAGAATTTTTGCTTGTATTCTTCTTGTGTTCACATTCATGCCATAGTTTTCAGGCCACCAGTTTTTAAATTTGGCCTCTAGTATTGGTACTAGAAGGGAGAGCGCTTGTCCAGTCAGTGAATAGAATCAGCTTCTTGTGATTTATTTGGCCTTTTTGGCTGTTCCTCTCATGGTTGCATGGTGTTCAGGAAAGTGAGCTGGATCTGCAGCCAGGCATAGTTATGGATTTGGGAGTGTTCATTCCTACTGATTTCCCAAACGTAGCTAGCCTTATTAACGGAGGGGAGATAGCATTCTAACTGATGTCAGCTCTCCAGGAACTCCCTCTGCTTTCTACCGTGATCTGTTTGTTTCTTTTTCAAAGCAAAAGCAATCTGATTTTTTGCAACGGCTGGTTCTGGCTAACTTGGCCATTCCTGGTGAATTTCAAGGGCTGTGTCTCTCCCCTCAAAGGGTTATTCCTTTATCAGAGGGCTGCAGTTTTCTTTCTTTCAATTCCCCCCCTCCCCCCACCAGCGAGATGAAAAAAAGCCTGCAGTAAAGCTAAACCATGACTCCTTACTATCCATGGTCCACAGCACTGAAAACAATTATTGACAAGGCTTGGCACGTTAGCCCGCTGTTCTGGGATCCAAAACCCCTTATCAGACATTCGTGGCTTGGTCGTGCACAGAAAGCATAGCCTTACTTGTAGGGCTGGAGTAGGGCCTTGTTACAGTCTTAGCTTTTAAAGCCAGTGGGCGTCGGACAGGCAAAACGCCTCGTGCAGCTTCCTAAGGGCACAGCTGCTGCACCATTCTCTTAATTGGTGCAATTCTTCTTCTGAGCCTTGCAAGCAGAGATGGCCAAAGTGTGGTGTAGTGTAGGAACCATCATGCCCTCTGCTTCCATTCCCTTGAAGGTGGTTGTAGCGAGGACTGCACTCCTACTTTGCACCTGGGTGGGGATGCTAGGGTTGGTGGAAGGAAAGGATAAGGGTTTTTTACTCTCCGCTCTCCGCGCATTATGTTTGGCCTTTGCACATCCAGACACAGGCAGTAAGTATAGTAGCATTACACTCATGTTAAAGATACTAGGAAGAGATTAAGTGACTTGACCAAGGATGGCATAAGTCAGTGGGAAAGCTCAGAACAGAACCCAAAAGCTTGGGTTCCTACTCACCCATTTTAACCACCAAACTGTACACTGGAGACTGAAAGAGTTCTCTGATGTGATGGCTGCTATCTTGGCTGGCACACCAGGGACTGAATGGGGGACTGCCGGAGCTAAAGGAATGAGCTGCTACACTAAAGAAACTAGGTTCAGTAGCCAGGGGTTTTAATTGACTCAGCCTCTGCAGATCGGCACAGCGCGGGACCTTGCCCCCCCCAGGGGGGCACATCACTCCAAGAGGCAGCTATGGAAAGAGGGGAGGATATTTCTTCACAAATATCGCCACATGACATATTTTTGAGAAAATAAATGGACCTCTTCTTTGTCTAGGGGAGGCAGAGGGATCAATTGTCAGCTCGTTTGGTTCCATTAGTTGATTTTTAACACAATATCAGTTATTATAAAGGTGTATGGAGGGGAGGGGGAAGAGATGAAACTGTGTATGAAGCGAAAAAAAAAAATCACCCTCAAAATGTCATAGGCAAGAGCTTTACCCATAAGGAGATAAAAGCCTGATGGTGGTAACACAGCTTTATAAAAAACATGGAGATAAAACAAACGAGTAACCTAGCAGCAAAACTGGGCAGTTGCAATTGACACACAAAAGAAAATTATTTCAGCATTTTCCAAAAGAACAACTGCAAACTACCTCGAATCAGTGGCCCAGATACTGATTTCATTGACATCTGGGTAAATCTAGAATAACTTCACTGCCTTTGACGGACTCAGTGCAGATTGATGCGTATCTAAGAGAGAGCAGAAGATGGCTCATGTTGGGTCAAGTGTGAGAAGATGAAATCTTGTCTCTGAGCTGTGGACTCACCGTTAAATGATAGCAACATCACCCCTTATAAGAAAATGGTGCTGGTAGTGAGGGAGCACAGAACACCTGCTTCATTTCCTGTTATGTTTGAGGTTTCTGACCACCGCTGAACACCACAACTCGTTACGGGAAGTTTTAGCGGTCTGTGTCTGTTGACACATTAAATCAATCAAGTCACACAATCAAAAATGCTTCCAGGGTAGCAAAAGTCCAGCACAACCACAGTTTTCAGCTCCATCTCGGAGTCCTTTAAATCCCACTCTTTGCTTGGACTCCTAAACAAGCCTATCCCCTTGTCGGGGCTTAGACCACTTCGTCAGTAACTGGTGGGGGAAATTTAGGCGTCCCCCCCACTACTCCAGTCTCGACCCAGGGACTCTATACACAGCAGCCATGTACCACTGCCTCCAGTTTGTTGCATTAGAGGAGAATTGTCTAACTGAGGGTGAGTGGAATTCAGCTCCCCTATTCCTGGCTGGGTTACATTTTGTGACGTTAGACACGTTATTTATCCTTTCTACCTTTGCTTTCCCCTATGTAAAATTGGGTTAATGCCACCTGCTGCAATGATTGTAAAGTGCTTGGAGTACACAAATAATGAACCTAGCTCACACCAGGGGGTATCACATTTGGCATGTTCAATAGTGCTGATGATTTTTCAGATGGGGTATTCAGATAAGGATAAATATAGAAGCAGCTCTTCTTTTCTACTCTATGTCTGACTTACAGGTTCCAGTAGTTCACTTCCAACTTCTCTGGTATAAAATCAGCTTTTCAGTCAGAGCATGTAAAAATAAAGAGCTTGGGTCTGAACCAAAGGCCATAGAAGTTAATGGAGCCTTTCCATTGGCTTCAATGGGCCGTGAATCATGCCCATCATGTGTATGAGCTATAAGAAGGAGCCGTTATTTTGTATCACCTCCTTCACTTCCCCCGGTTTTATACCCAGTCCCACTCCCCGTGCCAGCCATTGTGTGGATAGCTGTGTTACTCTCTGCCTCCAGAGTCAACACAAGCCCTGCCCATTAGCAGGCCGTGTTACAAAGTAATATGGCTGCCACCCTATGTCTCTCTCTGTGGCGACTGAGTGTATCCCCTCAAGAATGCACTCAGGCTGCCCAGGTTAAGTGTTTTAAAATAAGGGAGGCGTAAAAGGAACGGTCAGCACATTTCGTTGTGCTGCTGGGAGCCGTTAATTGGGTAGTGTGGCAAAAATTACACTTCAGCATCCCCCTCAGACAGCCGCTCACAAACAGGGCTAGTGGGGAAGTTAATAAACACTGTGATTATTTCTAAGCCTAATATATGCTACCTGGGCATTGTCCTTTTGTGGCATGCAGGCTTGGCACATGGAAATCCAATCCCAGGGGTCTTTAGTGACGGCAGATAAATGAGGGTTGGAATAAATGGTCAAACAATGCTGTCACATAACAGGTTTCCCTTTTTAAATGGCTGTCGCTAATCTAGATTAGAGGAAGACAACAACTTCAGTCACTGGGGTAGACAGGGGTTATATTTTCAACCCCAAGCTGCCCACAATACTTTGCTTTGGTCTTTTCTCTTTATAAAGGAACAATGCAAGATTGTTAAATTTAATGCACCTCTTGAAAACGCACCACACTAAAAAGCCCCATAAATTTTCCGCTGAAACTTGTACAGTCCTTGCCTTTCATGCCAGACAACATGTTGCTATGCCACAAGCTGCCAAGGAATCTAAGTACTCAAAGTGCATGGACACTAAAGATGCCACACAGAAGGCTCTGCGTGCTTGCTGTGTTTTTCCATAGCAACAAATACGCCTGATTACAGCACATTCATATGCTCTATATAATGAGCATCCCATAGGACATTTATAACCTTGCATCCTGCATCATAATTAGAAATCAGACCCGGGCAACTGAAATGAATTCCCCAGGCGTAGAATGTCAGATGCATTCAGTGATGAGAGGATGGTGGGGAGAGAGGAAAAGGAGAGATTGAAAATAGACAGCTCCTCTAAATATAATGATTAGAATTTGCGGGTGCAAATATTTGTTTCTGGACTTTGCGATTATTTCTGAAATATTTATGTGGTCCCTCTTAGCAGTGCTTGTCTGTGGGTTTTTCCATTTTACAGCCTAATTTCTCTTCTGCTTCCCTCTGGTGGGGAGACATTTAAACCAGCAGTTTTTAGACTCAGTTGCACGGGCTAAAACATATTTTCCTTGAAGGTTTCTATTGTGGCTTGGTCCAATTGTTACTGATGTTTCATTTATGATATTCTTAACTACTTTAGACACATTCAGTGCCGCTCTGATGAAAAACTAAAATACACAGGCATACATTCACCAGGCAAATTTAATAAAGGATTTTTATTCACCTGATAAATGTAATCCGTTTTCCCCAAATAGAGCTACATTTGGCCTCAAGGCTAGGAGTTCAGTGTACACACAGTGCGTATATCTTATGGAGGTCATTCTTGGCTGGTGTTGGGTCAAAGATTAAATGTTATGGCCTGGTCAAAAGCTGTTTTCTATCAGTGATGCTATATTGATGCAATGGTATCTCTCTATGTAGTTATAGTGGCCCTCAGCACAATAGTAAGATTAACTCTCCCTTATGGGTACCACTATTTCATCATGAAAAGTCTATCATGGAGTCATGGGACTCCAGCTTATGGGACAAACTTTACCTTTTGATACACAAGTACATCTCCAAATTCAGGACTGTCTGAGTTGTAACCGTGTAGCTAAAGGCAGAATTTGGTTGCTCTATTTTTGTCTGCATCACTGAAAGGCAGATAGTAATATATGTAACGTCTAAATCATGTAAGTATAACTTACTGGTCAGGGTGTGTTACGCCTGCTACATACGCAATCTAGAACAGTGCCAAGAGGAATCCTCTCGGGCATTGATGAATTCAAGGTAAGAAAAGTGATGGAACTATGTCGATGAGAGATTTTTCATACCAAGGTTTATTTCATTGTATCACCTGCCAGGTTTGCCAGGTAAAAGGTGTGCAGTAAAAATAAATATATATATTTATTCAACATGTACTGTAAAGAAGATGAGTCAGTTTCATTGTCAAAAGACTCAGCTCTTCTGATATTAAGCATGGTAATTTATGTTTCTATGGAATTAAAACTAGTAATTAGCTTATTTAAAAAGGGTTCACAAAGGTTCACTAGGCATCTGGTTCCCAACTGCTGTATAAAAAAAAATGCTACATTATCCCTGTGTAATGACTCTAAACACTGTTGTAATAGTATTGTACAAGTGTAATGTTTTAGACTATTACTGAAAAACAATGCTAGGGTGTTTTTTTTTTCTTCTTCTTCTTTTCTTCATAAGGGAAACACCAGACTTACTAGTGCTGGATTTTCAGTCAGCCACAAGCCAACTTCTAATTCTCTGCATGCGATTAACAGTTATTGTACCCCTCTAGAGAGTGAAGAGAGGGCTGTTGTGAATAGAACTGGTTGGGAATTTTTCAAACTGTTTTCACGCTGAAAAAATACTGATTCACCAAAAATGAAACTGTTCTCAGGGAAGGGTCAGCGCTGATGAAATTCTTGACTTGAAAAAATTTTGAAAAAAGTTTTTAAATTGTTGAAACATCCCATTTTGACATTTCCAAGATGAAAACTTCTGGTTGGCTGATCACCTTTCATTTCAAAATTCAAGCTCAAATAAATTTAAAAAATAGTCAAAATTGAAACAAAACATGTACATTAACCCAGTGCAATTTTTCCTGGTTTGTCAGTTTGGAAAAAAAAGATTTTAACTTTTCATTGCAAGTTGAGAATGGAAAAAATTTCAAAATCTTGAATATTTCCCGAGGAAAACCCTCTTCCACCTGTCTCTAGCTATGACCATTCTAATTATTTTGCTATTAAATGGCTGCGTGAGTGCCCACGGAGCTCTCTTTTTCAGGTTGCTATCATTTAGAAACTCAAAAGAGGGTGTGCAGCTGCGGAGATTAGAGAGTGCAAAATTTGGCCCTTCATATTCAGCATGGTCACAGCATGATTCCTGTGGCTGGATAGGTACTAGAAAGAAATCCTGAATTTCTAGAACAGCTGTACTGTCAAATGATAAAGGACAACATTTATTAGTTGTCTTTTGCCTCAGTCCCAGTTTGTTCAGCAAACAAATCCCAGCTGTTTCATGACACACACTTTGGTTTTGTCCTGAACTCCCTCATTTGAGAATGAAACAAGTTCTAATATTTCTTCCCCGTTTGTGGATGCAAGTCCAGCTTTTCCACATGGCCCTGGGTTATGGAGCTTTAGTGAAGATGCTGTAAGACACTCCCTGAAGTTAGATGGTCGCCCTGGCGGAGACTCGGTGTTGTACCCACCCGAGGCTCAGCTGCTCTAGGGGCTGAATTTGCCCCAGTGTTAGGCAGCTGGAGAAGCTGTTTGTAGTTACCTGAGCTAACCCCAAACTGCCTGTGGGCAATGACTCTGCCCAGAATGCCTGTAACAGGGCGAGCCCATACCCTCCCATCCCTGCATTGCTCGCTTGGCTGGTGATTCAAGCAGGGTGCTGGAGCAGTTTGTATACTGGGGGTGCTAGGAGCCATGAACCAAACTGCAAGCCCAGTACACGATGGAAATCACGTCACAGCCCTAGTTCCAGCACCAATGCTTGCCAGGGGGCTTGCACGTGGCTGCTGTGCCTGCCCCAGAGGACTTATTCCTCAGTTGGTGCTGCCCTACCAGCCACTGCAATGTGGTACAGAGGATAGAGCAGAGGCGACCACCTTACCCCTTTTATTTCACTGATCCGTTGATCTGCTCCACCAAGGAGTGGCAACCTCAAGTGTTTTTCACCGAGAGCAGACCTGGGAGCCGTGGAAGCCTTCTCTAGACCCAGGATTTAAAGATAAAATAGTAGAACATGTTCTTTAATTTATCCCGGTCTAGACAAAGCCAGGATGGCTAGGAAAGCAGCCCGGCAGGCACGAAATGTCGAATTAACCACTACTGGTGTTTAGAAATGACTTTTGCATAAAGAGCCAGGTTGAACTACAGCCACGGCCCTTCTGTCTCTTGAGACCTTGGCCACAACGGTGAGGAACAGACATTGGATTTCACCATGGTTTGATTTTGCACTAGCTGCAGTTACAAAAGTTCCAGTTCCCATCATTTTATACGGCCTTGCCCCAGAGCCTTGTTCATTTGCATTGTCTGTGTTCGGTCACAGACAATGAAAGAGAGTCCATTGCCTACAACTTAAGCTTTAAAACAATCTCTCTGCTGCCATCCAGGCACACAGTGGGCTTCATCCCAAAAGAGCATGCCATACTCATGCTGTGATATAATCTTTATTGCTGAACTTAAAGTGACCTAGGAACTATTAGTCTAAACATTCCCCAAGGGTCAGTTTTTTTTCTGGAGTCAGATGTCCTTTTTAATGGCATTAGGGGATGGAGAGTTGTCAAAACGACATCCCACAGTGGTTTAAGGCCAATGCCTATGTAGGTGTGTATGTAGACTGGAGAACAAATTCTGAAAGGGCATGTGTGTAAAACAAACCAGGTGGGGCAAAAACAGATGGTGAGTGGAACTGCAGGAGAAAAAATAGACTGAGGGTGTCCTTTGGGGACAGAATGGAGAAGACAAAGAGAAGATGAGAGAAGAGTTTAGGGGAAGCAGGCAGTGACTCCAAGTAGAGCTAGGAGGCAGAGAGGGAAGCAAAATCAATCAAAAGAAGAAGGGGCAAAAATAGTTATTAGGGGAAAAGCCCATCGATTTGGGAATGGGGAAGGGAGGAAATGGTGGAAATTCAGGAGGAAAGGAACAGGAACAGGTACCCCCAGTGAGAGAAATATATTGTCTCAGAACAGGAGAGAAGGAAAGTAATGAAGGTTTGGGGCAGGAAAAAGGGAAAAGCATGGGAGGAGAGAAATATATGTCCTAGAGTGGGATACTGCTGACACATGACAGTATTGTTGCCTAGGGGATAGAGGCCTGCACTGGTCACAAGAGATGTAAGTTCAATTCCTGAGTCTGCCCCAGAATGGTTGAGAGACCATAGGCAAATTGTTTCCCCTCCTTGTGCCTCAGTTTCCCCATCTGTAAAATGGATGAGAATACTGACTTTCTTGGTAAAGCACTTTGAGGTCAACTGCTGAAAAGTGCTATTTAAGAGCTAAGTACCATCGTTGTTAGACTAGCAGAAAAGAGACATGTACAGACATTCATCTTGGGCTGCACAGTGTCTAGGCCCAACCCTAATAAATTAAGCCCTTATGCTATTGTGAGGCTTAGTGTTTACAAGGCAAATGGGAGCTACAGGAGTGAGTGGGCGTGCACTTGGCATTCTGGGAGAGAGCTTGCTAGGCATAAAAGCAATCTCAAAGAAGGCACATATGTAAGTATGACTGAATCATCTTGGCTCAGTAGGCCAGGAAGAGATTAGCAATATTTCTTCTACCGTCAGGATCTTACCTTGTGATTAGCTTGCTCTGAGGGAAGCTTTGCTTTTTATCGCTGAGGCTGATTGTTTAGGGCCAAGGCAAGCTGCTTATAGCTCTTATAGCAGGCACCTGGGAAGCCCAGGTATCCACCCTTCTTGGGGGTGTGTCTATAAATGTGAGCCATAGGATTTCACTTAGAGAAGGTCAGACACCAATAATGCTCATGGAGAAATGTAGGTGGCCAGCTAGGGATAGTACTGCATGGAGGGAGAGCAATTAAAGAAGCCTAAACAGGAGAAGCTATGAGCCTTCTCACCAGTATGCCTTCACAGGGAGGGGAGATGAAACATGTATCTGTCTGGTATTCTCCCCTTCGAAATACAGTCAAACTGTGGCCAGGCCTGTTTAAGATTGGGTCATGTTTGTGTAAGGTCTAATTAACCCTCTCCTCTAGCTGTGGATGTTTAAGTTCTCTTTGTTCTAAGCTCTGATGAGGAAAATGTGCTAGGGATGAACAGAAAGAGAAGCTGTAAGTTCTCACCTCAGCACCACCCCTCTGCCTTAGCATGAGTGGGGAGAAAGATGTGAAGGGAGGGGTGCTGATAGCAAAAGAGGGTTATGTATTCTATGGCAAAGATATAGTCACTGTTAACTTCTATGGACCAGAAAAGTGCCAGCCTTATGGCCTGTGTCATGTTGGGGGGTGGTTATGTTTGCACCACCCTAGCTTCAGCCTCTCCCTTCTCTTAGGCCAGCCAGCTTGAGTGAAAAACACTACCACGGGTGAGGGAGAGGTTTCTGTGAAATGGGGCAATGCCTCTGAGCCTCCCTTTGGGCTTGCGTGCAAATCTGATTTCAATGGCTCCCATCTGGTGACTGTCCCTGTCCTCTGCCTTTTGTTCTGGGTATCCTGCCCTACTCCCTCGGCAGCAACAGCCTCTGCTTTATAGTGCCTGCCAGAGCTGACCCGGGGCCAGGTAGTTGTGTGGCTGACACCCTAACCCGCTAGCTGACTCATTCTGGACCTATTTTTTCTCCCCACCATTTGGGACTGGCGTTGTTAGTGACTGCCTTCAGTCATGTTCGTTTGATCCTTTAATGGATGCTCATGCAGATATCATGTTAATTTATTAGTTCAGCACAACTGGGCTGCAGGATGAAAAATTACTGCAGGAATTTTTTAATAAGATTCAGAGGGATTTTATAGGTCTCCAGACACTTTTAGAGTGCATAAGAAAACCAAGGGTATTATTTTGTTAACCCACATAATTCTATCCTGCCTAATGAGGGCTGGAGCTAATCTAGAGCGCTCTACCCTGGGACGTGAATTAGTGGAGCAGGTAAATGCTGCTAAGTACTGTAGTGCATCTCTGAGTTTTGGATGCACTGTCCCTACTAGTCTCTGTTCCCTGGCTTTGATAAACTTGTTACCAAAATCAGGGCAGTGAGTCTCATTTAAAAATAAACAGCTTGCTTTATGAGGAAAAGGCATTCAATTATACACCTTCCTTTCCTCCCCCCCTCCCCCCCCAGGTGCTGCCAGCTTCTCTGGTTATTAGAGCTGGTGTGGCAAACATTGTTTACTGGATTACAGTTATCAAACAGCACAATGCCATTAATTTTAAATGCTTAGAATCTCGTTTTCTAGAGGGGATGTTTAGAAATTAACAAGCAGGGACACACTGACTATTTGCCAGTGCCCCACAGCAACTTCATACAGTCTTTCTAGGGGCTCATGTCAGAAAAAGTGTCACATTCCCCTTTCACACCTTAGGAAGACCTCATAGTTTCATTCCTCACCCCTGGTTCAGTCCTCTATAAGCCAGACTAGACTCCAGCACGCGTTTTGGCTGGTCCTTCCGGTGGCAGGAAACAAGGAACGTGGGGAATGAGGAGAAAGGCTCAAGCCAATTTAAAAGAGACCAAGATCCCCATACCATGTGTGGAAGAATTTTTTTTCCTTGAATGTTATTTTTTTGTTGATCGTGAGGTCATCAATGGCATATCTCCTAAAAAGGCAGTAAGGGGTCAGAGATGCAGTGCTACAGTAATGACATCAGCTGAGGATCTGGCCCCATTCATGAAATCATTATAACCTCTGTACTTGTCAGCATTATCTCAGTTTAGCTCTTGCCATTCAAAACAAAGCAAGCATTGGAATTGTCAGTCTTGTGAATGGCCTTGTGAGCTGTTCTCCCCCCTGAAGTGAGTTATGCTGTAGCTCATCATGGACTGAGTTAAAAACGAGATAAACAAACCCCAGTTATGAGAATAGCTTGAGGGACTGGATCTGAATTACCAGAAGATCCTGGTGCCAGCCCAGAGTGGAGTAAACTCCAAATTGTTAGTTTCACGTTGCGTATGGGTGATAACCACTGTAGCAGGCCAAACTAGATGGATGTAGAATTCATTATTACACTTACAAATTTAACACGGCAGCATGTGTAATTCTGCATCCAGGGCAAGGCTGATTATCTGTTCTAGAAGCTACCATATCCATTTTTTCCCCCACAACTGTGGCTCACACAACATGTAGCTACATTTTGCAAAGCACAAGCACATTCCTCTTTCAGACCCTGGAGGTAGGTTTGTTGAACTAAATGGCCCAGCCATCCTTTTTGTCCCATTAGGCAGTCATTAGAGTCATCTGTGGTGGTGAAACATCAGCCATGTCAGAAGCTGAGGAGTACTGGGTGACCACCTGCCAGGAGGAGATGTCTTTCAGGGTGTAATCTATTTATAAGCATTTAACTGCAGGAAATGAGCTGGACAGAAGGTGAGGAAGATCTGACACACAGAGGAATAGTAAATTAACTCATGTTTATTCAAGCAGTAAGTTTCTGAAGCTGGACTGCACCTGAGGATATACTGGTTATTAATGAATTTCCCCAGTGCCCCTTACCTCTTTGATCCAAAGTCCAGATCTCCTCATTGCCCCCTACAAGGGACGTTGCACCTTTTCCACACCATTCTCTTTGCTTAGAACATTCTCCCTGATGCTGTGTGCTATGCAGCTTGTTTTTGTTCTTCATCTTGCTCCACAAAGCTTGCTTCTCTCAGCTGGTTTATCAACTCTGACCCCACTTAGGGTTTGACATAACTATATTATTGTAACCTGCAGTTATGCATTGTGGCTTTCTTCCTCTAGTGGCCGGACTATACATAGGCTTTGCAATAGCAGCCAGACACATCTAGTCAGGGATCAGGGCTCCGCTGTGCTAGGTGCTGTACAAACACAGAACAAACGCATGGTTCCTGCTCCAAATAACTTAGAATATAAATCTAAACCAAGAGAGTAGCAGGCACACACAACAGACAGGGAGAACACAGAGTAACAGAAAGACATATCTAATATCTTGGGACCAACACAGCTACAGCAGCATTGCATATGATTATAATAGTTGTAATAAGCAGCATTCACAGCACATGGGTTGCCTAACCATCCTTATGGCCCCAAGTGCCATAGTACCTCAAAAATGCTAATGGATTTCCTGTGAGGTAGGAAAATATTTGTATAGTTGGGGAACTGAGGCACAGAAAGACTAAGTGACTTGCCCAAGGTCACAAAGGAAGCCTGTGGAAAAGCTGGGAACTGGATCTAGCTCTCCTGCATCCTAATCCAATGTTTTAACCACAAGGCTATTATCTTTTCTTCCCCGATTTCACTTATGCGGGATCTGCGCTAGTGTAATCTTATTGGCTACAGCGCACTCCCACCAAATCATTCACACCAGTGCGAATGTAGGCAGAATTTGGCCCTTGACATTAGAACAGCAAGCGCACCGCAAGGAAAAAAAAAAGTCCTTCATCTGATTGGAAACTAGGAAGACACGTGCATAGAAAAAGTATGCACTGTCATCTTGTCATCCCTCATTCCTTGCCCCTCGTGGTTTGTCACCTTCCTTCACTGTGTTAGGTCTGAGTTGCAAGGTCTTTGCTGCAGACACCACACTTTTGAATTGTTTGGTATGCACGCTTACGAGCTGTTTCCATAATAACACTCGCCAGCGTCACAACTGCTATAGCCTTTTAGTATTTCACCTTAAACTTTGTGGACTCATACTGTTCCCGCACATTTTATGCAGTACTAATAGGACTCCAGCCCTTTCTGCCAATTCCTTCTATGGGTGTCACAAAGTATTGCCGAACCTAGTTTACCTGTTCATTTTTTTGTTTCTTCATGCTAGACAACAGAAAGGGGACGGCAGCGGGGGAGCTGTCACACACATTAGTTATGATTCTATCATCCACATTGATGATCTCATGATTCAAGTGTCTGGTTTGGAGGATGGCAATGCTTGTAGGCTTATTTTGTTAAAAAGCTTATGTGGCGTATCCATTGACAACTCCCCTTTGTTCCAGTAATTTAAATTTAGACAGCCAAAACCCTTGAGAGAGAATCGTGAACTGGAGGGGCTCGGACAAGGAGACCTTAGAGGTGACTAGCTGCTCTAATTTCTATGATTTATAGATATATTCAGGTAGGCTTACTCCCTCTCCACTGTGCATTAAAAACATGTTAAAATGTGTGTGTTGGTGTGATTTGAAAACTGCCACTGGGCAAAATTTTTCTCAGAAACGTCTTTTTATTGCTGAAAAATGCACATATAATTCAGCCAAAACTTTTTATGAATTCATGTCAGATTTAGGGAATTGAGTCAGTCAAAATCCAACCAACCAACAGAAACAGCAACAGACTCTCCTCCCCGCAAACACCAAATCAAAATGTTTCATTTTGACATTTGCTAAATGAGATGTTCTGATTTTTTCATGTGGAAATGACTTTTCAATTTATACAGTAATTAAAGTTTATTAAAGAAATAAAAGCCCAAAATTGAAATTAAAGTTTTGGGTGGTCAAAAGAAATGTTCAGTTTAAGCAGAAATGGCTTTTGTGTTTTGGCATTTTTTTGAGTTGCCAAAACATTTGAAAAAATATTTCATTTTGGACTGATCCAAAGCAAAATTATTATTTTTTTTTTCAGGAAACTGAAACAATCAATTTTTTACCCACCTCTAGCCACTGCACCTAAAGCAACAAAATTTAATAGCAATAAAATGAAACAGCAAACCTGGTAAATTACAGCCAGCTTTAATTTGCCCTCTGCTTCACTCATTGACTTGTGATGGCTGCCATTTTTATTCATGTTAACAATAAAAGCTCTTTGCAGCAGGGGCCATCTCTGTATTTGTGTGTGCAGAGCCTAGCACCGTGGTATTGGATAAATAGTAAGAGAACAGTTCCAATCCAGTGTTGCTAATAGGCACTGTTTTGACTAAGCGGTCTTCAGCTATTACTTTGGCTACTGAAAGTGACGTTTGTGTGTTTCCTTCCTCTGTTACTGCTGTTCGTACAAAGGTGATGGTGTGCAAAGCAAGTCGCTAAACTGTCAGTCTGAGTCTGCAAATAGCAGTGAGTGGAAATACGGCACCCAAGCAACTAAACTAATGGTGCAGAATGTCACCCCGTGTTATTGAGTCCTCTTGGCTGCACCAACTTCAAAAGCACGTCCCATTAAGAAGTAGCAAGTAGGAATTGACCCCGTAGCCTTTGACTGTTAGGAATGAAGCTGAGGAGGATGGAGCTGGAACAGAAAAAGAGGAATCTGAGAGAGAATATTAAAGAGAAGGTCAAGGTTCCTTACTGTACTGTCTGAAGCAGTAGTCTGACCCAAGGTCATGGGACTGATCCAAACCCCATGGAATTCAATAGAAACTCTCCCACTGACTTTCATGGGCTTTAAAGCAGGGCCCCAAATGCCGGAACCTTGTTAACTTATTCCAGTACAAAACATCTTTCACTTTCTTCCAGACCATTTTAGAACAGGGACAACCTGGAGGCTAGGCCTGACAGCTAGGTTTGGCTGTGTAAGCAAGCGTTCGGCCCTAAATCAGTAAACATGATCCTTAAACATACACAGTAAATCAGAAGCCTTAGTGGTTCCAATAAAACAATCTGGTTGGCAAAGTGTGCTGGAAAGAATTACAGTTCAACACGAGGGCCTGATTTCCTGATGCCTTGCACTTTGTATTGCCATTGACACTAAATGATACTGGAACAAAATAGCAGCACTTTATCCTCATGTTGCACAGGTGTCTACACAAGTTACAGGGCAGTTAGAGAGAAGGTTGTCCGAGCTTTCATGAAACTACTCTGGTTTTTCTTCAGACAAGTGTGTTCTAGAGCATAGATCACTGGTCTGGGTCTTAGGAGACCTGGATTCTGTTCCCAACTCTGCCACTGGCCTGCTGGGTGGCCTTGGGCAACACCTTTCACCTCTCTGGGCCTCAGTTTCCCCATCTGAAAAATGGGGATAATGATACTGACATTCTTTTATAAAATACTTTGCGATGTACAGATGAAAAGTACTATAGAAGAGTTAATAATGAATTATTACCTGTGTGAGTAAGGCAAGCAGGATTTGGCTCTCACTGCAAGAAAGCACTTTGGACTGTAGTCTCTCTGGATACATTTTAATATTGGTTTCCTTGATTGATTCCCCCTTATTCTGACTTTGCAATGGCTCCACAGAGGAGCAAGATGAGAAGTACTCCGTGTGAAGAAGGCTTGACTGAGAGAGAGCCCCAGGCAGATGTACAATTTATTTTAAAATATCCCTCCAGTGTTTATGGAAGAACCCCGGTTTTTGTTCTTTTTTCATTCATTGCCTGCTGAATGTTTCAGCCTTATCACGAGGCTCCAAGGTATGCCAGCTTTAATCCATGATTCAGAGCTAACTGCTATCAAAAGACAAATTGGGCGAGATTCCAGCAGTGTGCATTGTTGATAGCCCAATAAGGAATCAATAATACAGTTAGTTACCATAAAGCTTACAGACTACTGTTGTGGTGGCAACCAACTATTAAATAAGCTATTCGATATCCAACTGGAAAAAGCTCCGACAGACCTATTATTTATTTATGTGTTTGTTTATTTAGTTCTATTACCATAGCACCAAGGAGCTCTAGTTATAGACTAAGATCCCGTTGTGCCCGTGGTACAAACACAGACAACAAAAAAACTGGTCTCAGCCCCAAGGAGCTTATCGTCAAAGTGTAGCAGTAATTATTTGTACTCTGGTCGTGTCCAAATGGGCTTGGGACCCATTGTGCAGGGTACTGTACACAATGAATTTACAATCTAAAGACATCAACAGGCAAAATGTAGGCGATGTGGTTACAGCATACCAGGAAATGGATGTGGTGAAGAATTGACACCATGTTATTAACTATTTAGGTATATTGAAGATTATTTTTTAGATTGGGCTTAGAGATGGGGAGGAAGGGAGTAGGAAAAGGATAAGAAGAGGATTTTTAGGGCTTGGGAAGTAAAAGGATGCTTTATTAATTCCAAATAGAGCATTGAAAGATGTAACCTCTAGTCCCACTTTACTGACTTTTTTTCGGTGGATTCCAGATTCCCTCTCTCTGATTCCTGTGTTCAGAGGAGATGGAAGAGATGAAGGGAAATACATGAGAATGCATCAGATTTTCTTGCCTTGGGGAGATAATAGAAATTAAAATCTCATCAATTGGATTTAGAAATGAGCTGCCTTGGTATTCCTGGAATAGGGTGCTAAATTCTGCTTGGCTATTGCACATGGATACTTAAAAGCTTTAGGACAATAGCAGGGCCCCTGCATTTCAGCCACACTACACTCTTCAGGGTGGGCCATAGTGTAGGTCAAAATTTGTGGGAAGGGAACCTCTCCTTCCCTGTGGGTGTTCTTTCTATCACCTGGCCTGCCCTCCATGCATGTTCTGGCACAGCCCGTTATTGAAGGTAGGATTCCAAAAAGGACTGAGATGATGAAATGCACACTGTACATATTCAAAAAAAGACTGAAGGAAAAAGCCTCTTTACAGAACCTTGCCGTGTCTCTTCTGTGAAGGAGGCATAAGGACTGAGTAACTAGGGCAAACCCTTGTGCTAACTTTTGGCCAGATTCTGCCCTCCTTTCTATTGACTTCAATGGAGCTATAGCAATTTAAACCCACTGAGAATCTGGCCCATTATTTGTAACTTGGGTTGAGATTCATCACTGGGAAGTGTGCATAGCTACTGTCAGTGCTGTACCAATAATGGGGAGCCGTAGATGACTCTGCTGCCCAGGGCTGTCAATCTGGCGACTTTCTCCAGCACTCACCAGACACATGAATCAAATGGCATCTTCTTCTTGATGTAGTGTGAAAACAATGAAATGTGAACCTCAGCATTGGTAGAATTTAGCCTAAATGATATACCTGAATCAGCATTTTTATTTGACAGCATAACAGCATATTGGTGACAACCCATTTTTAAAAAAATAATGACATTTTAATTATACATGGGCATTGCCAAGGATTAAAAAAGCATGCTAGAAAAAGGGGTACAGCCTGGAGTTTTGCAAACATTTGCTAGTGGCAAAGCTGTAAAGTCTTCTATTAAGAAATACTTGACAAGAAAACACTTCTCCATCTATGAATATGTCCCAGTGCTAGGAATAGGACATATCAGAGGGTAGGTTCTTCTCTGCACTGTAAAGGTTAGAGTGAAGGGAAGGAAGAGCAAAATGTGTTTAAAGAAAAATGTGTGAATTATTACTGAGGTGATTAATCTAAATGGGGGTTGCAACATGTATGATAGTCCTCTGGAAATAATAGAATTGCTTCATAAATGGCTAGTCTTTAGACCTGATGGTGTGCAATCAGATTGCAGGGTAAATTAAAATAAACATAAAAGCCCCCGCTAGACTTTACAGCATAATGAAACGGAAAGACTGATAACAGTTTCAGGTCTTGTCCCTTCAGTGAATACAAGTGGCATGTCTCCAAGGGGAAAAAATATATATAATATACATAATGGAGCAGATTCTCTGCCCCATCTGAATTGCTTTGGATGGTGGCTGCTGGCACAGGGCATCCATGAAGCTGTTCTAGGAAGATCAATCCAGTGTAAGAGGATCATCAGGGGCAGAAGGCCAAAGCAGCGGTGTCTCCACAGTCACTGTCAATGGCGTGGTCGTGGAGAAAGGGGCATGTCTTCCCTGATTGTTGTAACATCTTCTTGGAGCCATTGGAAGCTGGTTACATTGGAGCAGCCTTCAGGATGCATTCACTTAAGCATGGTCGTGGACTTGGGTAAAGCCAGCTCTTGTTTAGGGGAGCCAAAGATGGTTTAAAGTCCATACAAGTTTGGCACTGTACGTTTGCTCTGCATCTGGCAGAATGAATGTAAAAACTGGGTTTTCTTTGCCTGGCCCATTGCAGGCAGCTGCTTATTTTTTGCCTTCTAAGTGGATGGATGTTACTGACAGCAATTTACATCTTAACTGAAACATTTCAACTTGATTCAATAAGCATCCATTGTAAGTGACCCCAAATCCAGCAGGCCCAAGACAGATTAATCCGGTCCTTAAGGAGACTATTAACCTTACTAAAAATACAGAAAAAGCTGTAAGACTGCTGTGACACTATTGTCAGCTGCAGAGCTTAAACTGTAGGGTAGGGGGTTTTCATTATTAATTATTACTATTGCAAAAGAAAATGTTTTTCTTAGCTCTTGTATGCTAGATTTTTGCCTGGTGCAAATGGCTTAGTGCCACTGATTTCAGTTGATGCCTGCTGAGGGGTCTGGCCCACTGTATAGGAAATATAGTTGAGATTTTATCTTCCTGAGTTAGAAGATGATTTAATTGCTCAAGATGGGCAAGATGTGGAGGACCAGTCCTCTGAAAGGGAACGGAGTGCCTTTAATTCCCAGGAGGCCTGTAGGCCATTTCCCATAGGCCATTGTAACTGCTAGAACTTTGCTGGCTATGTGGACAGATATACAGACCTTTATTTCTTAGAACCTGGACAGGCATGATCTGGCTGCTCTAAAAGAATCTATTTCTCAATAACCGGAGGCTGAACTAGAGAGAATGTTCATAGAAATTTCCATAAAATAGCATAAAGGTCAACTGCTGTTTAAATCTACCCCATCAGCTCAGCTGTTGCATTTTACTGAGTTGCATTTTACGGAGTCCTGGTGCCAAAGGGCAACATGTAAATTGAGTTGTTGTTTTGAAGCATCTAAGGTAATAAATGGTGCTGTCAATCGTTTTCACCCGAATGACAGATGTATTCTCTGCAGAATTGATGATGTGCAAGGCTGCTATTGCAAAAATTCTGTGTGTACCTGTTGCCTGCTCTTTAACGAATAAAGCTCAAATCAAATCATCTTAGTCTATGGCCTAGCTAGCTTAATGGCTATTTTACTGAAGATCTGTAATTTCCCAGTGCTGCGATGTATCGACAGATTGTCTGCCTCTGTGAATCACATTCACAATGTAGTCCCACATGTCCTTAAGGAACTCTGCTTATCCTGCTGTTTTCTAGTGATCCAAGGCAAAAATATTCCATTCCTGCCACTAGCCTTGAGGTTTCTCTTTCCTAGGGACTATGGTGAAATTCCAGCTCCTGGCAAAAATTGTGAAGTTTTGCAAATGAATTTCTTGTGGAAATTTGCCCCATTTTAGAGAACAATAATGACATGGTCTTACATCTCTATTACAGTTTCTCCGCAGAAGGATCCCAAAGGCCTATGTAAACCACGGGCCCAATGTTGCAGTCCTTACAAAACCCATTTTGAAGTCAAGCTGGTCTCTTTGCTATTAGAACCACTTTTCCTGAGAAGAAATTGCAGCAGCTGGCTAGCAGCTTACCAAAAAATACAAAGCCCATTCCTTTCCCAAGTCTTTTGATTCAGCAAAGCACTTAAGCATGTGTTTAACATTAAGCATATGTCCCATTGTAACAATCACCATTAAAAACCTTTTAACCTTTTATTAAACATTGTGGGGTGGGGATAGAAAACAGCATTCAAACCTGAAAAACTTAAGTAAGGCGCTCACTTTTACCAAAAAAAAAAAAAAGTCCATTGTAGGTGGTCTTCAGTTGCTGTTGAAATTCAGTTCTGTTTCTTTTTAAAACAAAAGAACACAGATACAACTACAGGGAGGAGACAGAACTGCAAAGATAGAAAATGCATCTCTGGTTACTGAGGCTTTTTGACTTGCAACTAATGGCTGAAAAAATCACAGGAAGAAACCACAGTGTGATCAGTCACTCTGAGAGACAGCCTTGCTCATACACAGTTTTTGTGCCTGTGTGTCAGTTTGGGGAGTGAGATTTCTGCTGAAATAGCTGTACTCTTGCAGTCCCTTATGTGGCTAGTTATACCAGTCTAAACATGCCCAGATATTGATGATGCTTAGTCCCCTTCCTGTGTGTCTCAGAAAAATGAAACCCAGTGGTATGATGGGAGATCTGGGAGTCCCAAGGGGCAATATGTGTGCTAGCAGTTGTGATATTATTCCTTTGAGATACTCAGTCTGCAAGCTGTCATTAGCCAGCTTAGGCAATTTGCCAAGCAACCCCCAGAAAAGCAATTACCAAAAACGTGCTGGCAACGTCGTAAAACCAACCAGATCCAGGGATTTCTGTCTAGGTCGGTTGCAATAGCTATTTTGTGACCTCACGGGGAGCCTTGAACAATCAGTTATTTGACTCTTTTTATCTGCAACTTAACTTGTTTTTATAAACAGCTTCATTCAATTGGGTCACACCAGCCTCTTGTTACCTTTCACACACTTTCGACAACTGAGGGGCTGGGCTTTTTCATAACTCTTCCCTCCACGGTGCACACGAATCTGGTGTTCAAAAGGATCCATAAGAAGAGGTCATCAAGTGTGGACTGGCTGCCTGGATTCAGTGCTTTCTGAAGCAACATGGCTTCAAATAAATGCCAAGCAAAGCAAAGGAGAGAATTACAGACCTGCCCTGAACAAAGGAAATGTGCACCGGTTTGTGGGAAACTGAGTTAGTTTAATTGGTAGATTGGTTATGCAGGGATCCTTTTCAATACTGCCTGGTTTACCCCAGGTAGGGAAGTGTTTAAGAAAGATAAGTTGTCAGTGATTAACAGAGGGAGAAGGCCAGATGCTTACCACTGCATTTTACGATGGTAAAACTCCTGTTGACACAGGTTTCTGTGTCTTACTCCCAGCCCCTGCATCAATTTAGATTGGGTTAAATCGCAGCCTGTTATGATGCAAGTTGGCTAAGCTGCAAAGTGTTTGTCTGAGCAGTGGGTCTGCGCTTATATTTTCAGTGAAATATTATCCCTTCATGGTTAACAACTGACTGCGAACCTGCTCAGTGCGGAAGCAGTTTGGCATAATTAGCCGGTTAAAGAAGTCTGCCTATTGATTAACTGAACTAAATGACCCATAATTAACAGCACGACTGCTGAGCTAATCTATTTGGTGTTATTTTCCTTTCCCTTCAAGCCTTGGATCCTGTTAGTCCTTTCATTAGTAGGGGGGTGGGTAGGTGAAGTCTCCACATCATGTGGTAATTGAGTTAGCACGCTCCTGTGGGGCTTTAAAAGGCACACTGATGTGTTATAAAAGACCTGCTGGCATGTAGTTTTATTCTCTTGGCCTGCAGAGGTATTAGAGCTGGTCATGCTGACTCCATGCATATTTCTTTTCTTTTAAATTTACTACTTCCAGCGAGTTGGAACACCTGCTCCGAGCCATCTCAGACTCTGGGGAAATTCGGATACGGATCTGAATTTGGCAGCTTAGGCTTGTAATGATATGCGTATTTGCAGTATATTATTCAGCCAGTAGATGTCTCTGTATGCTGAATAGAGTTCTAGAGATGGGCTGGTCCCTGGTAATCAAGGGAGACAAAGCTGGAACTCGAGTGGTGAGGAAGGCTGTTTGTTTGTGTCTGTAACTTGCAGTTGTTTTCTTTAATAAAAGCCTCCTGTTTAAGAGTGTGATTCTATATACTTTGACAAGGACCATCTCCATAAAATTGATCCAAACAGGAATCTAACCATAACACTTTTGGAGGAGCTCTTAATTAGACCTGGGTTTCATTGCCCATTCTCATCTCATGGTTCAGGTCCTTTAAGGCTTTCTTTTCTCCTCCCAAATGTCCCATTAAATCTTTATATAATTTCAAAGTGGGTTAATTGCTGTTATCTTTTCATAATACAATTTAATATAAACTAGAAATGGATTGCAGTATCATTTGTACTCTCTTGTGAGATCTCCCAGTATCTGAAATACTAGCTGGTGCCATCACTGTACACAGTCTAGTTTTCCAACTCTTTTAATTAGGTTACACTTTGTTTCAAATAGATGGGAAGAAAGTGACTATATTTTTTTTTAAAAAGAGAGAGAAATCCAGCAAGGTCAGCTCTGAACAGAAGTGCCAGTCGGTAACACAGTGGGTTCTTAAGAATCATCTCTCCAGAGCTACGTCTGCTAAACTCTGACTTGAAGCAGTGCACACTGAAACCAATAAAAGATACTTTCCTGGACTTTAGTAGGAGTTGGATTGGGCCCCTAGGCCTCTCATCCTCTTTGCCACAGTAAAAAGCTTTCATGTACATATACTTCAGCACAGGAAGAGGATTCATTTTCCAGGTTAATTCCTTTCACCTGTAAAAATTTGAGCCACCCATGATTAAACACGTTGGCCTTAGCTTCTTGCTCTGCTGATACCCAGGAAGGAGCCTTCGTCTGTGACCAAGAGGATTACATTAAGATAGGATCTAGATTGCACTCTTTCTGATAACTCTCTGGTCCCTTTACACTGGGTAAATGTCTGATGTTGCATAAAGGGGCTCTACAAGCTCCAGATCCAGGAGGGGAAGAATTTCCCTGGCACAAATGGGGGGATCCTCTTGTATGTTTTGCCTTACAGGGTGTGGTAAGGGCAGGAGGCATGTGCAACATGTAGGGCTGTGGTAGGATGACCAGATAGCAAGTGTGAAAAATTGGGTTGGGGTTGGGGAGTAATAGGCGCCTATATAAGACAAAGACCCGAATATTGGTACTGTCCCTGTAAAATTGGCTAGGCTTGACCCAAGGTTGTGGAGAGTCTCGGCAGTGTCATGACTGATGTAACTGAGACGGGCCTCAAGGGTTGGCTGTGCTATGCCATTGGCTGAGGGTGGCCCGGTATTGAGAGGGGCAAACAAGTGGTTTAAAGCAATCATAGCCACCCTTTCTTTCCGGGCTGGGCCTCTTTAGAGGGGTAGCACAATATCTTTCCCCTAGATTCCATCCTGCTTTAGCCTAAGATCTCTTTTCATCAATAGTGATCTCCAGGTTGGGGAGTCCTTCTTTAAACTCAGACAAAGCACAGTTAGGACTCATCTTTTCAGCGCTCTGGATTACATTTTCCTGGTGTGAAACGCCTGTGCCACCTCCAACCTGTGTTCCAGTGTATCTCATTTACGTGCGACACAAATAAATAAATGATGTGGGAGTGTGGCTCGAACTGCAGGAGGCAATGTTATAAAATGTCTCATTCTCCACTGGAGTCCATAACAGTTGTGGGAGCTAGTGGAGAATCAAGCCCTGTGATTTTCCCCTTGAAGTCCATTTCATTTCAGCCTCTCCCTCCTTTCTTCTTTCTGTCAGCCCTAAACTTTTCCTTTTAATACTTTATGCCTTTTTCTCCCATTAATATTTTGACACCCCTGTGACATGCCAGGACTGAGGAGAGCAGTTCAATAATAAAAAGTCTGATGATCACCTGTGAGGGCCACCCAGATCTTGATATTTCAGAAGCTTTTAATTGAACTCCAGAGAGAGAGGCAGGAGTGGGCTGTTTCTTCATCTCATCAGTATCTTGGCTATGATGTCACGTGTCCCCAGCCTGCCCTCACTGTGGGAAATCCCACTAGAGGCTCTTGGGTTTGTCACAGCGTATAAAGCTGCTCAGAGACCAGTGAATTAGTTCTTTGTAGTGATGCGAGCGAGAACTTAGAGTTGCATGAAATCACACTGGAGCTTTGCTGTGGGCCTTCTCTCCCTCATTAACTCACGTGTACACTCTAAAACACTTCAGTTAGCTTTTCAAAAAAAGGCATTGAACAAGCTCTTTAATGAAAGGCAGAGAGTTTAAATGCCTGGTTTGGCTGGCTCCCAAGGCAGGATAAAGCCTCAGCTCAAATGTCAGCAGGAAGAGATGAAATCCATTCCCCTCCTCCTTTCTCCCAACTCCTTGTAGGAGAGGAATTTCTCACCATATTTGGTGCTCCCTGGATTTTCAGATGCTCTCAGTTCTGGAACCTAATGGTTTCCATTCACAACATTAAACTTCTCTCTGGGATTACTTCCTAGGCAAGAATATAGAACTCCCACTCTTTCTTGTCATACTGGTCTTCTTTTAGAGGCACCGCATGGCTTTTCCTCATGGCCTTCTTTTTAGTGTAGCTCGCAAGCATTAGAATGAATTTTCTCTTGCTGCATCCCTGAAAGCCGCATTACCCTTTCTCCCCTTTATAGCTGAGGAATTGAAGCACAGAGACACTTGTCCAAGGTCACCCAGGCAATCTATGTCTGGGGCAGGAACAAAACCCAATTCTCTTGACTCCCAGTCCAGTATCTTAACCACAAACCCATGCAGTCAAATTATATTAGTGCAATTCCATTGATGTCAGTTGGACTGTACTACTGCCACTGAGAGGAGAATTGGCCAAGACTGAGCAGGAGGAAGAACCCCAGTTTCCTAGCTAGTAGGCTCTCCTGCAATTAAAACAAGAGCCAAGACTAGGCAAGAGTGTGTAATGGCTCTTACTTTGGTATGTATAGTCACTCCATTACCAGTAATGCTCTCATTTGTTTGCAGAGGCAAACAGTGAGTATGAAAAGCTCTGTTCTCTCTCTCTAATTTATGTTATTAAAGTAGGCTATGAATGCATCAGTATTACCAGGTGATATTATACTTCATGTGGCACATTATAGCATGCAGATATTCTTAAGAGTGCCTTACTTGCATACTATAGTTTTAATAGGCAATTAGAGCAGCATTAGACTTGAACTTTAACCTTAGACTAGACTTGAATTTAGTACTTTGCAGTGAGCAGTCTGTCTCCGATTCTCTCTACACAGCCTACGTCGGGAACAAATATTGGAGCACGCTGTGACTGCCCAAATTGTTACTGCTGCTGTTTAAATCCCATCAGATGAATTGGTATAAACACTCTGCAGTGATGAAGATGGCATAAAAACCTGGATTGAGACAGACATCTGACTCCATCGGATAATCGCTGCTGTATTTCTCATTGAAAGTTGCATTTTGCCAGTCTCAGGGCTGCAAACGCTTGTGTGAGGCTTCCCGAAATAACCAGGATGCAATAGCTGAGCCTATCACTCATGCAATTCAGCCTTTCGCTAGGTCAGTCACTGCATTGTATATACATATGGGTTAATGCTACCTGATTTACATTGTAGCACCTCTTTAGGATTTCGTGCGTAGATGCAAACTTTGCACTGCTTTCCTCCCGGTGAAAAGAAATGGATTGCACACCAGACAGGGTGGATGCTCCACTTCTATAGCTCTCTTAGGACTACTCCTGTTTGAAACATGCTTGTCTGGTGAGTGTCGCAGTGGAAGCTGCTGGGTGCTTAGCATTTTTAACCTGATTTTTATTTAGGTGCCTGAATGGGATCTGAGCTCTTCAGAAAGTCTGGCTCCAATTTTGGGAGCTGCGCATTTAACTATTAGGCCCATAGTATTATCTTGGGGTTCTTATAATTGGGGCTAACTTCTGCTGTTGGGGTCTTATCTCCCCTGACATGGACTGTCTCTCTTGCAAGGGGACAAGATGCAATGTGTTACCCACTCCACAAATGCTTTTATTCTCTCAAGGGCAGTGGCAGAGGGGGGTCACTCTGTTGTCTCTTGGCTACGCATGGCCATTTCTCGCTCCCAATTGGCACGACTCCTACGTCCCTTGGAACATAAGGTGACACAGTGGATTTGATGTCTTTCAGCTGGGAGCAGGCGGGCCGTCAGATGCATTTCAGAGGGTGCAGTGTATCTGAGCAGGCTAGTGAAAGGCTTCAAGGATTATGTGCCTCCAAGGATATCAAAGGAGGTAAACATGCTCCCACTCAGTGCTCATCTTCAGTGATAGGGAAACATCCTTTATCCTCAGTGCTTTTTGCAGCTAATTGGAAATGGAAAAACAATTCGGGAGGAGGGGGAAAGAATCCGAAGAGTTTCCAGTTTGCAGGGTAGGAAATGGAAAACCCTTTTTTTTTTATTATGATTTTGTCAGGGGTAAAACTTACAAATTTTCTAATTTTCATGTTTTTCTCTTCTACTATTTTCCTCCCCTTTTTGCCACTGAGTGTAATAAAATAAATGATGTCCAGGGTGGGTTTATTTTCCCCCCTCACTCCTTTTTTTTGAATGGAAGATGCGGACCAGCTCTGGGTCTAGCCCACTGATGTTGTAATGTCCATTAAAACACATTCAAAATCAAAATTCTTTTTTATCCTCTTGTCTGCTAGTGTAATAATCACAGCGAGATCTTGTCCCTTTTGAGCAGTTTGGCCTGGATTGTGTACACCTCGTCATAGGCATGCCTAGATAACATTATCTAACACCCAGCCTGTGTATTAAGGGCCAGATCTTCAAAGGTATTTACTCACCTAGTGTCTCAAAGAGATGGGACAAATATAGAGTATTGCTGCCAGGCAAGTAGAGAGCAGCACGGTCATTTGACTGTCAGGCTCAGAACACATTCTTATCTAGTCCTCTTATCTTGTTCTTATCTGACATGTCAGGCTCAGAACACATTCTTATCTAGTCCTCACTCAGAAAGAAAAAGGGCCATTAGGAAAGAAGGAAAGATGGAGAAATCCTCATGGCACCCAGTAAAGAGACAACAGTAAAGATATGCTTAGAAGAACTACTATTCTTTTCATGTGGTGTGAAACTTATACCAAACGCTTCTGAACTCCAAGTTATATTTTCCACCTGGTGCTTAGGGAAGGAACTGACCTCATTGAACCCTGGTGTACACTACAGCGTTAGATCGACACAAGGCAGCTAAAATTCCGCTCCCGCCGCCGTAACTTGCCTGCGACACTGATTTAATAACTCCACCTCCGCGAGAGGTGTAGAGTCAATGTCGATGTAATGTCAATGCAGACCGCACGGCCTGTGGCTTACACTGACAGTTCAATCAGTGCAAACTCTCCTGGTGAGGATGTGCAGTGCTGACACAAAGACCAAAGTGGAGTCACCCGCAAGCGATGTAATTACTGCGGCGGCTGTATGCCAACGTAACTTAGGTCAACTTAATTTTGTAGCGTTGACATATGCTGAGTAAATGTGAGCCTCGTAATCAGAGTACGTATATCTACATCATTTCCTGAAGGTCTCCTGGATTAGTGAACAGCTCCACAGCTTTCTGTTCTTGCTCAAATGAGTGCTGGCAGATTGCAGCTTTATGTCCCAACAGGCTAAGAGGCGTTGCTCAGACGTGTTATTAGGGCTCTTTTGAAATCGCTGCTTGCAGTTGAAAAGCGTTTCCAGACATCAGGTGCAAAAGGAGGTGAAGGAATAAGGATGTGAAATGTGTCAGGAGGGCTTTACACTCCTTCAAGTCAAATTCCTTCACTTGGTTTTTTATGTTGTTTTATCCCCTCTGTTGCTGGATCTCTCCTCTCCTGCATTATCATTTTAAAGCAATTTAATGCTGAGATCCATACTGTTGCTATTTACTGCTTATTCACTATTTGTTTGCTGCCAACTGTGTTTTCTGCACAGTATAATACAGAAGAATAAAGAAAGACTCTACAAAGAAGACCTTGGGATCTAGAGTAGTGTTTCTCAATGACCAGTCCTTGGACCTGTGCTGGCTCCTGAGATTTCCTTGACACAGTTTACAAAGGGAGCAAGATGGTCCCTGGTATCAGAAAGGCTGAGAACACTGATCTAGAGGCTATACACAGAGAAGTCAGGCCGTACTAATAAAGCTGATCTTGCTGCTTTTTTATGGCCTAGGCGATTGGAAATTTTGCAAAATTTCCAAACCAAAGAAGTTAAAGAACAGAACCTCCCAAACCTTTTGAAGTTCACATTCAGTGCTAACTTTGATAGCAGTTAATGAAAGTGTTACAGAGGATTATTATTAATTATTTGTATCACAAGAGTGTCCACTGAGATCAGGGCCCCGTTGCGCTAGGTGCTATATAATCATATAACGAGCTACACTCCGTCCCTCAGAAAGCTTACATTCTCAGACACAACAGAGAGGGCTGAGAAAAAGGATTGTTTCCCCCCTTTAATAGATGGAGAGTGATGGCCCAATGTTACAAAGTCTGCAGCAGAACCATGAAATTAACCCGTTTTTCCCAAGTCCCAGGCCAGTGCTTTAACCACAACATCATCTTCCTCTTGATGGGCTGATGGTGCACCCACCATTGCTGGCCTGCATGGAGTTCCTTGCGGGAGATAAACTGGAAAGCACTTGCCTCTCGATGCCTGCAGTCAGTCACACAGCAGTCAATAAATATTGTGCTGCCGCTACGTTGCTGCACTAGCTAAGCACCTGCTTGGCCCATACAGTGAAACCCTGCTGGCTGATCTCAATATTTCCCTTTAAATGTTTCAGTACCTGGTGTGTTTCAAAAGTCTGAGAGCTGAGCTTATTTAAGAGAAACCATTAGGTGAAACGGGGTGTGGGAAGAAGGAAGTGAAATGTGTCAGGAGATCCAGGCATTACACTCCTGCCAGCCAAATTCCTTTAACAGCTGGAGCCCTGGCTGCTGCTGTTCATAAAAGGCAAATGACTTCTCAGATTTATTAGTTACCTGCAGGTGCAATTTATCAATTCCAGACTGAGCCTGGCACAGACAACTGGGGAGAGGCCTGTGCCTTTGATTAATGTGCTAGCCCTCACAAAGGTGGCAGGCTTTTTATGGGGGATTCATTCTCACATCCAGCAAGCTCTTTAAGGGCATGTGGTGCCAAAGCTCTGTCAGTCCCTAAAGCTTTGATGTTGTTATGATGGGGGTTGGGTTAAACCTCAGCGAAGGTGGTGGCCATAACTGCTGCCCTTCATTCAGGATAAATGTGAAAAATAATCAAGCTCCTTGATGGACTGATTGCTGAAACAATAGGAGCTACTGGCCAAAACACAGGCCCTGTAAGTTCCTTCAGGAATCTGAGCCATGAAGTCTGAGAGGTTTGTGGAGGGTGGCAAAGCAAAGAAACGGTTTCCTGCTGACGGATTTTCTTTCTTGATAAATAAATAAGATTGTATTTAAAAAACAACCCTGATGCATTCTGGTTTTGTACAGCACTTAGTGTAATGGAATCCTGGTCCATGACTAAGGCTGCTAGGTGCTCTGGTATGCAAATAAGTAATAGTAATAATAAAATAATAATAAATTTCTCCTACTAATGGAAACCACCCATAAGACCCTAATTAATGGCTAACCCCTTGGCCAAAAGTGGTAGCGGTATGTACAGTATACAGGTATCCTTTGTAAGTGGGGGCTGGGGGCATAAAATCAGTGAGTTTGACAAGGAAGGTTGGAGACTGAGCCAAAATGATATTTGATCCTTTTGTTTTGTATTCACTGATGGCTTTGTATGTCTCTTCTTTCTAGCTCCTTAGCTACACTGAAGCAATTTTCTCTGGCTGTGAAGCTTGCTGTGGTCATAGCAAAACTATTCAGGCTGCAATCAACACAAGAGAAAATGTTTGGTAGGAACTGATTGGGCTAGCAGGCCATGGCTAGTCACATGCACCATTTAAAGGGATAAAAAAGTTGATCTGCATGTTCCTTTCCCTCCCACTGTATAAGGTTCCACTTGCACTCATCCTACCCGGTGCAACTGAGCTTTGAGTGTGAGAGTAGATGAGGAGCACACCCATCAGGATTAGCAGCTATGGTGTGACGTCAGTAGCTATGGGAGGATTTCTAGCTAATAACTTACTATCTGTAAGTAAATATGGGAGGAGGTGTGGGCTTAAGCTGTGTTTTAACAAGGAATTTGGAGAGGGTTAGAGGCAGGCAAAGTGTTCCATATAGCCTATAAATGGGTAGCAAAAGACAGGTCTCAGAGAGGGAGCCAGAAATGGCATGCGAGATAGAATAAATGGGGGTATTTGGAGAGAGAGAAACTCGTGCAGTTTGGTGGGCCTGTGGTCATGAAGGGGACTGAAGATGAGTAGAGGGATTTTCTAGTGGACACAGACATGAATGGCAGGCCAGTGGAAATAACTTAGGGTGGGGAGAGTGTGATTGTGTTTGCGTGTGTAGGTGAGGGATGCAAACAGGAGAGTGTTAGGAATCCAGATGTGCAGAGACAATTGCATAAGTGAGTGTCTATTACCTCAGAGTAAGTGCCAAAGTAATCCAGGATGCAGGCTATGCTGTGGAGGCAAGGATTGTCAGCCTTATCATATAGTAGTTATTAATATTTTGACTTATTTCTATTGTGGTAGTACCCAGGAGCCCGATTCAGGGACCCATTGTGTTGGGTGAAGAATGGCTCAGAAATTATAGTTCTGCAAAGCAAATGGGAGATCAGAGAGGGGATAGACATCTGAGAGACATGACTGTGATATTCCCCAGGGTACAATCTGGACGGCTGAACAGCTGTGTCCTCTCAACCCTCCAACCTGAAGTGCCGCTTTCATTCTGCTTTGCTGTGGGAACAACCACTCCTGGTCTGTTCATGTACAGCCTCTAGCATGAAAAAGCACTCCCAGCTGGATGATATGAGTGCTGCTAGCCAGCCACTCCTGAATGAGAGTGCAGAGCGACACCAGCAAATTTTCAGTTCCAGACTTGTCCCCAGAAATGTGTGTCTTGTAATGCCCAGTTCTTTCCTTCTGTGGAATACAAGCTCATAGAAAGTCCATCATTTCATTAATAGAAAATGGTATGCACAAACCTTGTTATCTCAAATGGAGGTTTCAAACACGTCAGTCGAAAAATACAGTGGTTTAGATAAAACAATAAAACAACTTTATTAACTACAGAAGGGTAGATTTTAAGTGATTACAAGTAATGAGGCATTAAAGTCAGAATTGTTTACAAATAAACACAAGTGAAAATGCAAACTAAGAATGGCCGCTTACCTAGGTGATAGCCCATCTGATTATGTTGACATCTGGCTGAGGTGCTGGTTAACCTTTGGTCGCTGAGGAACTGGTTTGGGCTGCGTTTCTAATCTTGGCGCATGTCTCAGCAATGTCATACAGTCAAATCTTGTACGTTTACAAACAATGTTGCTTCACACATTTTACCAGGACAATAGCGTTCAGTAGATGATGAGTTTTCAAATGATAGCACACAAGGCAGACGTTATACAAAATTTATCATAGTCTTGTAAAAGTGGTGATCATAAGGGTACAGTCTGTCACAATGACTGAGGGCACTTTTCAGATACCAACACTTTACAGCAAAGCAGCTTAAGATGAAGACCTGAGTGTCTGTCTGAAAAAGTATCACCCAGAAGTATCATAACACAAAGATATTAAAAATCATATTTTTTTTTATCATCCACAACAAAGCAGGTCCATCATATTCCAGTTGAAGAGTGGGATTTTCAAAGGCCCCCACACGATTTTAGGCATGCGGTCACTTGGACTTTCCATTGTCCTCCTAAGTCACTTAGGAGCTTTTTGAAAATCTCACTCAAAGATCTGAAAGATTAGACTGCATGCGGGTGCTGTAGAGAGGGTCAATCTGTATCGTACCACACAGCCAGGGCAGGGATTGTTCACAAGAGATCCAGTCCATTCAGATATCCTCTTTCTGTAGCTACCTTTTGAGCAACGGAACATTTAGCAAGCTAAAATTCCCAACCTGAGCTTGGAAACATTAGTGAGCAAAGGGTTTGTCTCTAAAGAGCAGAGTGGACGTGTGGGAGATAATTTGCTTGCCTGCCCACTGGCTGAAAACTGCGTGTGAAGACACGATTCCAGGGCTCAATTCTGCCCTACAGCACTGAGATCTTGCCTTTTAGTCCTGTGGAAGAGGACTGTCACCAAATGGAGCAGCAGCCTGGAGACTTTTTTTTCTCTCTTTGGCATAGCCTCCCCATCAAAGCCGCAGTTGAAAATTAACCCAAGAGTTAGCCATTTGTAAATCCAGCTGACAGGAAATTGCTGGCTTTGTGCTGAAGAGGTCATTACCTTAAGCTTTATTGCTGTGTGTGGAGTTTACTTGTGACAAAGTAAATGGGCAGAGATGTCTGTAAGGAGTACTGGATATTGTGGGTGTTAACAGCTCCATGGTAAGCCATCAGTCTGCAAACCAGTATGTAAGAAAGCATTAAAAGCTGCTGCTGTGAACACGTGCGCACCCATCACTCATTTGCTGATGTGCAAACCGCACACCCGCTTTGACAGCCTGGCAAAGCTGCAGATTGTTGTACAATTACTCCCCTGGTCTGAGGTGCTGAGAAACAAGCACTTTTCACATGTCTCTACATGAATCTGTGATGCATACTTGGAAATGTGGGGGAAACATCACTAAGGATATGCTGGACTGGTAGGGTTTGGGGCTGAGGCTGGAGTCTGACCTCACACTGGTTTTATAGTGGTGTAACTCCATTGGTCCAGGTCCTTAAATGGCTCAGTCATTAATTGGCATAAACTCCCCAGATGTCAGTGGAGCCTCATGATTTGCACTGGCTAAGAATCTGGGCCTAAGGATCTGCCTTGCTTGATTTATATAGGAGTAACACACAACCTGCACCACTTTACCTATACCGCTATAGTTAAAGCAGTACAACCCTTCTCCTCTGTACGGTGCACATAGTTGTACCAGTGTAAATGTGCTTCTAGCTGTATAGTTTATTCCCATATGGGAATGAAAAACCTTTATACCGGTATAACAGTGTCCATGCTAGTGCTTTTACTGGTATAACTATTTCGATAAAAAGTCACACCTCTCACAAAAATAGTTACATTGGTCCAAAATCAGGCCTAAGTGCAACGAAAATCAGGCTCCTGTATTTCTACCTTTCCCCTCCCCCATGGAAGATCTATACAGAAGAAGAAGGAGTTTTAAAGCACTAAGTTAAGACTATTGACAGTCATACCCTGTAGTTTCATGTCATGGGACGGAGCTTTCAGTGCCTGGCTGCTTGTATTGCCTGCACACTGTGGATGTAAAATGTTCCTTCTGGCATCTCTCCTCATTCCCTTCCAGTTCAGACCAACAGTGATTTGCTCTAAAGCTTTCGAGACAGCATGGGATCTCATGCCTATCGATCTTGATACCAGCTATTGGCATCCCTTTGCTTGGTTTCAGGTAGCAACACACATCACCTTTCTTCGTTTGTGAGTCATGTTTTGCTGTTTGTTCAGTTGTCAAAGGCTTTTGCTCTTGTTCTGACCACCCCCAGATAGCTTGTAAAAATCTGGGAGACAAAAGCCCCATGTTTCCAGCAGAGTGAGGTGTAATTCAACAGAACAAAGGGGGTTCACGTTTCCAATTAGAAATCCAAAAGGCCCCTTTAACATGAAGTTACAAAAACAAAGGATATGCCTCTTGGATCAGACCATGGGGTGGTGGTAGGGGGTGTCTACACCACCAGTTAAGGCGTAATTGTAGCGCTGATAGGCATTCTGGTGCTAGCTTTAATCTAGGCAGTGAAGGTAGCAATAATAGTGAAGATGTAGTGGCACAAGCCTTAGCATGGGCCTGCACCCCAAGTATGTACTCAGGGTCCCTAGCCTGTGTGGGAGCCCGTACTGCCACATCTACACAGCTAGAACTACCTGCGCAAGCTAAATGAAAGCTAGCCTACCCACACTGCAAGCGCACATTAGTATGTGGGGTTTGAAGTACCCTAGTGTCATTGTCAATATTGGCAATGGCCAATATAAGATGCTTCAGAAGTGGTCAGACTGGGTAATCATAATGGTCCCTCTTTTGGCCTCAAAGTCTATGGGAAAAAAAATCTATGGTGGTAGAAACCCCCTTGATCGTTTATTGCCTGGGAACTAAGATTTAATATCCTTGCCAGGTATTTAAATTTCAGCAAGTACTAGGTCATCATTAAGATAACGGTCTCAGACCCCTAGCCAGTGTGAATCAGCATAACTCTGCTGATTTACGTCACGTGTAGCTCTGGGCCAATATTTATTGAGAGCCAGCTGGATAACTGAGGTGTGTTTAATGTGTGTTCATTTTGCATTAACATACCCTATCAGCTCTTCTTTGGCATCATTTTGGTTTTGGTCAATTGTGTCTTGTTGGGCCAGGATGTTTTACAGCATTGACCCATGGCCTTATTTCGTAACAAAGGAATGACCTCTTGTTAATGACAAGCTGACCGGTTTCCCCACTCTCACAGTCATTGAGGGCACTCAGCACCCAGTGGCAGGCGCTGCACCCGTGCCCGCCTACCCGGAAGTGATTGGTTGAATGTGGTGCGGTACAACGTCACTTTGGCAGGAGCTTGACGTTCTAGGGTCAGTCTGCATTGCAACTGGGCACGAGTCTCGCAGCCCGGGCAGACAGACTCATGCTAGCAGGGCTCGAACCGGTGCACTAAAAATAGCCATGCGGACCTTGTAGCTTGGGCTGGAGTGCCAGCTTTCAAGCCTCTGTGTGGGGGCTGGGAGGGGTGTCCGCAATGTCCACCTTGCTATTTTTAGCACAGTAGATCAAGTCCTGCTAGTGTCAGTCTGTCTCCTCACGCTGGGAGGCTTGCTGCAGTGTAGATTTACACTAAAGGCTTTGGGACCTGCCTCTAAACCATTATGCACCATGGAGAGGGAGCTGTTCCATAATGCCAGCAGGCGTCTGAGTTACAATAGCTGATTAATACAATGCACCATTTATGGCACTTGCATCACAGGACAAACTGAGCAGGTGGGAGTGAATGCATGAACTGGGAATGAGAAAATGGCTATCAGCCCATATAGCTGCTATGCTTGTCAAACCACACAGGCAGCATGCAGAGGGAAGGGAAGATTTTTTGCCTGCACCGCTGAAGTGTCTCACAACCAGTCAGTTTTGGCAACAAAAATACTGAGGCCCAGAGGATCTGCCATGCCACAATGCTCCAGCAGGCAGGATGTGTTTTCTCACCTCACCCTGGGACTGACTTTGCAGCTCTTTTGCACTTATTCCCTCCCTGCTTGTGGTCGCTCCCTTCCCTTTTGATGCCATCTTGTTGTTTGATTCCTAATACAGTTTGCCAGACTCTAACAGCCGTTGTAGACATATGTTCCAGTCCTTTTCTGGCTTCTGTGGCTTCTGCGAGTGATAAGGTCAGCCAGGAAATGAAACAGAGCCACTTGGGGGTCACCGTAAGGTCAGACTGCGAGAATTGCACAGGCATCAGTTGTGAATGTCTGGATCTCAGCGCTTCAGGCAATGGAGCTGTTCCTTAGGAAGTCAAAGAGCCAGGCTGCCACAATTGTAGTCTCTCCCCCTGGGATGGCAGAACTGTCATGTTCTTGGGACTCCGCTGGGCACTGTAACTTAGAGTTGAGTGGGAGGGAAGGAAATGGGGCAGAAGTGACGTGAGTCTCGGGAAGAAGTCAGGCCATGTCTCAAATCTTATAGACTCATAGACTCATAGGTCAGAAGGGACCAATATGATCATCTAGTCTGACCTCCTGCACAAGGCAGGCCACAAAACCCTACCCATACACATTTATAACAACCCCGAACCCATGACTGAATTATCTTCATCTTCCCTCTTCATCACCGTTTATTCCCAGGACTCGTCAGCCCTTCTCACAAACACTGCCTGCTGAGGCTGCACAGGCGGACAAGGCTTCCCCCAGAGAAGATGGCCTTAGTTGTGGAACCGCACTGAGAGACTGGGCCTCATGAGGGTAGAGCAGATGGCTTCCCTGGGCCTTGATCTACGGACTGACATGAGGACTGCGGTCCCTGTTCCCCGCTACCTTCTTGGTGGTGTTCTGCTTCCCGGTGAGAGCAGTGGTGAGCCATCTCTGCTCCCCAGGAGTGCAGGAAATGACACCGTGTGCCCTTCCGTGGTGCCATGGGAGGAGGGTGTCTCTCTTACCCCCTGTTCCTGGGTAGCACGATCTAGCCCACCCTGAGCAAGCCCCATGTCATTTCTGCACACAGACTAATAGCACCAGAAAAACAAACTCAGCCCTAGGACTCAGGGAGCAGCTAGGAGAATGGCTGCTTGCGGAGGGTCAGATTCTGCCCTTCCTTCAGTGGTGTCGTGAGTCAAGGCAGAATTTGGCCCACAGCGTGAGTTGGTCTCTAATGAGATAGGGTCTCTCCCTTTGCCTACACCTCAGCTTTCTTGTGAGCATGCCTGGCCTTGCTCAAGCTGTGCCAACTCCTGATTCGAACCTGGAGCCTACCCCCAGATTTCCCCTCTTCTCTGCCAGAGGCACCCTACCCGCCTCTGACTATTAGGCTGGTCTTTCCCCTTTGACTGTTGGCTCCTCCAAATAAAAGGGCTCGCCCACGGTCCAGGCCTCTGTGTCGTGCATGGTCCAAGCCTCTGCTGTGTCATGAGGCACCTTCTTGGATACCTTCAGTGAAAAGCATGAGAGAACACAACAAAGAGATTCCATCAGCCCAAGCACCAAGACATTCCTGACTCGCTGCTCTCTGGCTGCCCTGACCAGCCCTCCCCTCCATTGTGAGGTGGTGCTGAGTGGAAGCAGATCCAATGCACCGTAGATGCTGAGCACGTGGAAGGAGCCCCTCCTTGCAAGCACCAGCAAGCATGGTGGGGCCAGGGGACAGAGTCGCTCTGTGACGACATCTCCTCCCAGTTCTGACAAACGTCACCCTGCAAATGCTATGGAAGCTAACGCTGCCCAACTGAGCATTGTCATTTCCATTGTACATGGTGTGAACCACACACAATGGAGGCACGGCCTGGGGACCAAGGCCAGCACACCCACTGGACCAGCCATGCTGACAGTGCACGGGGGCCTGAGGTTAGCACAGAATGATGGTTTGGTATTAACTTTCATCATGGGCCCTTATCTCCACATGTGTGTGAGTCTACCTCTTCCATGTCCCTCCATGCCTTACTAACCCGTCCTCTGACAGGAGAATGAATCCGGAACTCAGATTTGTTCTGTATTTCCCCTTTCCATGTGACTGTACATGAAAAGTGATCAACTAACCCTAATCAATTAGACACTGGTACAGTGTAGAACAATAGTTGCAACAATGTACCTCCTTTTCTTGTGTCCGCTTCAGTTCCAGTAGGACCCTGACGATGCACAGGATAGTTAGTCTTTTAGTCTGTGGTTTTAACACTGTGCAAACAGCAAAGAGCCGTCAACACGAAATACCCTGTCTTTTCTCTTGCATGGCTTTGAAGCAGAGCTTGCTTTCAGCGTAGCTGGCAGGTTGATCCCTGTTTGAGAATAGCTCATGTTCTGTTGTTAACTCATGTTCTGTCTCTGCATCTCCTTGCAGTTCCGTTTACTCCTTTCTAGCTTTGCCCATCACATATTAATCTTGAACTGAGGTGTCACGTTGCCCCGTTCCTGTAGCTTCCACCACACTTATTCCAGGTATGATTCTGCCCAAATGTCACAAGCATTTGCCCTTTCTCCCTTCTGAATGTCGTCAGACTGGACACATCTTTCTCCTGCAGTTATTTAAACCTATTTCTGTGCCCAGGGCTTTTTTCCTTATGCCGAAGCATATTCTTTTTTCTCTTTTGCAGAACACCACAGGACACCCACTGTTTTTGCTGCTAGTGACATAGCTCACCTAGTCCTTTTCACATGAATTCTTTTGCAAATGCTGCAAGAGATCCAGGCTTGTAGCCTCTCAGCCAGCGCTGTCTGTTCCATTGTGCTAAATATTTTCTTAGGCTATGGGGTATTTGGCCATAGACCCTAACTAAAGAGAGAGCGTCGGTCATAAATTCCTGCCTTTTCCATCTCTTCTCGTTATCCTTTGGAGCTCGGCTTAGTGAGACCTGAGAGTGTTGTGGAACTCAGAATCTAAGTCCTTTGAGCTCCCAGCCTGTTGGGGGTTGGACGAGCCCTAGATGAACTTGGCTTTCAGCCAAACATAGAAGGAAAGAAAAGGTGAAAATTCCACAAGGTGATTTTGCTTCTTGCAACTCAGCACTATTAAAGGAACAAAGGAAAAACACCCCTCCCCATCCCTCTGGGCCTCATCCCATGCTCTATAAATGTGATGTTATTTTAACAAGACTGGTGACATGTCAGTGAACTGGATGGGGGAAAATAGACTATTTATAAACCGCGCTGCAGAAAAAAGAAATAAAGAGAAAAACCAAGCATACAGACAGAATTTTTGTCACAGCCGTTTTCTCAGGTTTTGGGTGAGCAGAAAAAGGAAACCCCTCAGAACATCATGATCAAGTTAACCAAACAATGGTTTATTTCTCAGCAGCCCTAGGTAGGCCCTCTGACCCCAACACAACTCCAGCCATATTCTTTTCTCACCAGGAAGTGGTTTATTACAAGGACATTCCATGGGTGGCTTCTCCCTTATTGGAATCCAGTGATGCTTTCAAATGCGGACGAGCAGCAATCTCGTGTGTGCCCTGGGGAAGAAACAGAAGGGCGAGGGACCCAAAATCTCTGGAGGGCCTGAAGAAAAAGTCCCAGAAATCAGTGAGAGGGACATGAACTTGGAGGGGCAGAGAGGTGTGGAAGGGATTCTGTGCTGTGTGAGGAACTTTGGGAAAAAGCGTTCTTCTCCCCTCACAGACTTGAGCCTCAGTGACGGATCAAGGCTGTTGGGCAGCAAGTGCCTTACTCAGTGTGGAACAGCTGGGACGCGGAGCTGTTGAATTAGATGCAACAATCTCTGAGAGCAGCTTGGCTGCTATATCAGATGAGTTTGAGTGCTTGAGTAAGTATCACAGCTGAACTCTACCAGAGAAACGGAATTGTATATTATATACATCCCTGAAAACCAGGGATGGCAGACAAGTGCATGCACTTGCTAGGGATGAAGGCTAATGAAACACACAGATCGAAACCACAATGGGCTTCATTCTGGTCTGACTGGTTTTCCCAACTCCTCAGTGTGGCAGCCTGGCTTTGTATTTGCTCTGTAAAGCATCACACACGCTTGGGATGAGGGTATAAATAATAACTTCATAGCAGGATCTTCCCTGTGTAACTGCTCCTCTGCCAACACGATCGGGTGGGAGCCAGCTTGGGGACTGGACGACTCAAAGGAGCTTCCCCGCCTATGTCACGGGTTTACAATCATCCCACATTAATAATGACTGAATGTTGTTACCGTCTGACGGCTGTTGGATCTGAGACGTGGAATGAGCCAGAGGTTCCCGTCTGGTTCTTAGTGGGCAGATGTTCACATGAAGAGTGAGTTGGCAGGCTCATCAGAAAGACCCAGGATTGACCACATCTGAGACTGAATTAGGTGCTCAACCCTAGAGGTGGATTCTCTGTGTCAGTGTTGATGCACATTGTTAAGGGGTCAGGGCATCTTTGTCTTATCTGCTTCTGCATCCACATCAAACTCTTCTGTTTGTCCAAGCTTCTCTCCTGATGTCCCCTATCCCTATTTTACCGCTGTGACTTTTTTTTTCACACTCTACTTTGTGTCTTGAACAGCCTTGCAGCTTATGCTTAGGAACTCCCCCTTCATTTCTTCTCCTGAAAACTCACCTGATCCATGAAATATTTCAGCTTCACTGGTGCATCATGCCACCTTGTATATGCTGTGTTGCATCCATTGCACTGCATAACAATTTATTGCTGTCTATTAAGACTAAGAAATGTTATTATTAACAATCGTAATTGAAGGTGAAATGGGATTTTAACTAATATGGAGGAGTCCCCAAGTAAGAAAGTTAGTTTTGTATCTCCCAGTTCCAAAGATAAAAAATTCTTGTCCTACCCATCGCAGCTAAATTTACAATAGAGCTCAACTCCCATTTAGCCACCTAAATAATAGGCCAGATTTTCCAAAGAACATAGCACATTGGGCACGGACAGGGAGGTGGAGTCTTTTGAAAATCTGGCCATAAGTGTCCCAATAGGAGATGCTGGTTCTCAGCCCTTTTGCAAACCCAGCCTTTATTTAGATGCCTAAATGGATGTTGAACTCTTTTGAAAATCTGGCCCAGATTGTGCACGCTGAGCACTTGGAAATACAATCCTAGAAGTGGCTCGTATGCATCCCGTATTTTTACTTACATGTAAGATTAAATGCCCTCTGCCCAAGGGCTACAGTCCTTGGTGCCATCATTACAGCAACGAGCCTGTGCAGGAGACAGCTCTTGTTCAGCAAAATTTCATATTTGGGTTTCCGCTTATTTTTTAATTGCATGATTTTACTATGCAATTAGGATCCCAGTTTTATTTAGGGTGAAATGTTTCATATCACATCACACTCCAAACTGGTAAACTAATTGACAGGTTGAATCAGTGCAATAGTTTTTCTTTTTTTAAACTCGTAAAACATTTTGTTTCAGTCTACAGATGTTTGGATTAATACACTGGCTAAAATGTATAATTTTCAGGGTTTTGGCTGTTGCTTATCTGCTAATAATAAGAACACTTGACTCTTCTGTAATGATTTTCATCCATGAATCTCAAAGCATTGTACAAAGAAGGACAAGTGTCATTATCTCCAATTTACAGATGGGAAAACTGAGCCACAGAGCAATTAAATGACTTACCCAAGGTCACACATCCAGGTTGTGGCAAAGCTGGGAATAGAAGCATTCCACTCCAGTGCCCTGTCTGGCGAACAGCACTGCCACCCTCAGGGATGCAGATTGTGGCTTTATTGTAATAAGAAATGCTTTTGAGTTGGATTAGCAGGTATTATTCCTAGTGCTCCAGATTCAGCATCAATGCCTATTATTTTAAGATTACAAAGTTCTGTTGAAAAAAATGGAAAATGCTGTCCCCCCAGCTGCAGAAGGGCTTTGGGTCTGATTCTCCTTTCATGGATACCAGTGCAAATCAGGAATGACTCCACTGCAGTCTGTAGAATTAACGTAGTGCAAAACCGGGGTCGAGCGTTTGGAGAAGCAGGAGGTGTGTGTATCAGAATGACACCTGGTGATATTGCCTGACATTGAGTGCAAAACCTGATATAGAGACACAGCCCCTGCTTACCAATACAAAACCTACATAAAGCCCAAGAGGTCTCAAACCCTAGCCTGCTGAGCTGCCAGGTAAAAGACACCAGCATGCCGCCACCCAGTAACTGGAATTGTTAAGTTGTACTCTGTTACCTATTGTGGGCATAGGTCTTGAGGGGCAGTCTTGCCTCAAGGGGCCCTGACAGGCAGCAGCCTCATGGCTCCTGATTGGCTCCCCAACCTATCTAAACCCAAGGGACATTCCAGGAAGTGTCTGGACAACAGTGAGAATCTCCTGTAGCTGCTTTGGTCATTCCTCTTCCCTGCTCTTGAACTCCTGGCTCCGATCCTTGGCATTGACCCCAGCCTGTAACTGGACTACAAACTCCCCCGCTACTCTTAGCCACCCTTGGTCCTGACTGTCCTTGTCAGAATCCTGACACTCTGCTCTGCTCATAGAGCTGTTGATAGCTAGAGGAGTCCCACCTCTGCCAAGGAAAAATGAAAGGACAAAATGAAAACCACTTAAACTACTGCTAGAGAAGCTGAATCGAACCACCCAGTGGAAGGAAACTCAGAATCAAGGATGGAATTGGCCTTTGTATGGCCACTGTTGAAGAGATACTGATAAGTATTTTGTTCATATCATCCTCTACCATAAGAACCTAGGAAAGTCAATGGTACACTTCCGATGAATGTTCTCAGGTGAGTAGGATTTAACCCCTAGATTGTAAATTGTTCAAAATATGCCATGTAACTCAATGAGCTGGATTCTCAGATGCAGTGACGCTTGCCCAGGTTTAAAAAAGCGGTTAGCTCCTCTACTACTAATCATGGCTTTGCCAGTTCATGCTAGGGATTTGCAATCATGTGGCGACATCGATGATGCTTGAAATAGAGGCTAATTCTCAGTATAGACAAGGCTGAAACTTAGATTGTAGGCTCCTTGGGACAGGGATCATGTCTTGGCATATATTGTGTACAGCACCTAGCACATGGTTAAGCAATGTATAACTAACAGTGAGAAAGTTTCCTAATTCTTTTTTGCAGCCTAGCTTTAAATACAGAAAAAATAATATCACATGAGCTTCAGTGTCTAGGCCAGTGATTTTCAACCTGTGGTCCATGGATCCCTGGGTGGTCCACAGATTATGTCTAAGGGGTCTGAGAAAGGTTCTGTTACCACAGAACAGTGTTTTTCAGCCTGTAGTCTATGCCGAAGATTTCCAAAGCGGTCTGCATCTCCATTTGAAATTTTTTAGGGGTCTGCAAAAGAAAAAAGGTTGAAACCCACTGGTCTAGGCAAAATCTGGTCCTGGTTTAATTTGCATTAAATAGTTTTTAATTCTATCTCTTTAACATCATTTCTATGCCTAGCCTGTTTGTTGTTCATTTCCTCTGGTGTAGCGGCGAGACGCACACATGCAGCGGAAACCGAGCAAGCCAATAAAAATTATGTGACACGGGAGGGAAAGGATAAGGCTACAAACAATCACTGTTTTGGCTGATAAAGCCTGCTTCAGGAAACATGTATATTTCAATAGTCTGCCATGTCACCGGGTCAGGGTCAGTGATGGAGAGAGGAAAGGAAGAGTCTGTGCACAAAATACACTGTGTCCCATCCATCTAAGCGACTTATATGGCTCCCGTTACTGCAGTATCTGAGCACCGTCTTTTAAAAGTATTTATCTTCACAATGGCCCTGTGAGGCAGGAAGTGCTGTTGTCACCATTTTAATAGGTCACACTGGAAGTCTGAGCAGGAAACAGAGCTCTTCTCCCATGTCCCAAGTTAGGGCCCTAATTACTGGCTCATGTTGCTTTTTGAAAATGTAGCCCGTTAGTATACTATGTTCTATAGAGGCAGTGTGGTCTAGTGGACAGAACTGGGAGTTGGGGAAATCTGGGTTCTGTTCCCAACTCTGCTACTAAGCTGCTGTCTGATCTTGCACGAATCGTTTCACCTTTGATTCCCCTTTGTCTAGGTTATTGAGACAATACTTCGGGGGGCAACTTTCTAAGTGTCCATAGCATCTAACACACTGGGGCATCCAGTTCAGCTGGGATCTGAATCTCAATATGTAATTGTATACATATATGCTATTATGCTGTAGTCACTCTCGGCAGAAATGCGGTGAATGCTGAGATGGAGTGCAGCAGCTTTTAACAATGACAGTTAAGGACAGAAAGTGAAGCAGAGTGCTTTAGCCAATTAATTGTGAGTGCAAACAATAATGCTTGGAATTAAACCAATGGTGGTCATAAAAACTTCATTAAAGTTGAACTGCTTGTTAGAGGTTAGCGGCTGTTCTGGATGGCAGATGTGTCAGCTTTTAAAACACTTTTGCATCCTCATTCACTGTCTATAAACATTCTGCTTTCTTGGCACCTATATCAGTTTGGCGCAGGTGAGTCTGGTGTGAGTGGTTACATAGAAGAGAAGTACTAAAGGCGGTCAGAGCCTGGGAAATGAAGAAAGGTCAATGAGGTGGCTCCTTTCATGGAGTTTTTCCCACACTGAAGCCTTTGCACAGAGTTAGGACAAGACGCCGATGGAGGAGTGTTCTTATATTTTCATAAAAGTGTAGATGAATTTAATAATCATGTATATGAGAGATTCATCGCTTTGGCTCAGGCCATGAATACCACAAGCCAGCACAAAGATTATGTGGGCTGGAGGAATAAGTCCAGAGTCAGGAGTTTGAGTTTAAATCTTCATGCTGCCAACCACTCACTGGGTGGCTTTAAGCACCCCTTTTGCCTTTCTGTTGCAGTTTCCAGCTCTGTAAAATGAAACTACTTACCAGACTTGGCTGAAACTTTTTTTTGGATGCAAAATGGGGTTTTGATTACAACAAAACATTTTGTGGGAAACCTTTATTTTTCTAGGCTTATTTTTTGTGTTTGCTGAAATTTTTAAATTAAATTTTTAAAAAAAACTTTTTTTTTTAAATTTGTAGGGAATATAATTTTTTTTAAAAAAAGCTTTTATTTCCAGAGAACATGGTAAAATGCAGCTTTTCTCACTCTCTTTTGCTTCCCCTCCTTTTTCAATATATTAAAAAAAAAAAAAAAAGAGACAGTAGGAATTTTCCCATTACAATTAAATCAAATTTTGAAAGTTATTCAAACTGGAACATTTTGTTTAAAAAACTTGTCGTCAGCATCTGAAAAGTTTTGTGGAAAAAAACTGAAGAAAATAAAATAACCCGTAGGCTTAGTTCCACACCAGTTTCTATATTGGTATAGCTATATGCATCAGAGGTGTGATTTTCCTTAACTAAAATATTTATACCAGTGTAACCTGTAGTGTGGATATAGTTATACAAATATAAGGGTGGGTTATAGCCGTTTAGCTTACGCCCTTTCTTGTATCAGAAGAGCTACACTTGTAGAAAGTAACTTTACATGATATAACAGAGTCCACACTAGGGGGCATTGTTCTGCTTTAACTATAGCGGTATATGAAAGTGGTACAGCTTTTGTGTATAGACAAAGCCATAGTTTCCCCCCCAAGTATCGTGAAATATAATTATTGTTTGTTTTTCAATGTGCCATAGTACTCTCTCACTTCCCGGGAAGCGGTGTTGTGAAGGTTAATGAGTAAATGTCAATACAGGGTTTTGAAGGTATGAAAAGCTGTGCAAACGCTATGTACGGACAGGCTGCTCTTCACAAACATATCTCTGACAATGATCTCAGTTTTGACTTGTTACTTCAGGTTTGCACTTCTACCTGTGCTAAACTAAGCCTTTAGTAGCCACGAGGCTACTTCATCTTCCCACTCAGGTGTAGATTATATTGTCACAGTTGCCAGATCAAAGAGAGAATTGAGAGGAGATCTGAGGATACAATAAGAAAGAGATGAGCAACAGCTCGTTACTTGCTGAGAAGGTGCACACAGCTTGTCCACCCTGAATGCAGGGAATAGTTGGCAGAAATTGTGAGTATCCACACCCTCCAGCTGGATACCCCCCAAACTATGCACCTTAAAATGTTTTCACTGATTCCATCCCAGCCAGGAAGATCTTTTAAATAGCAGGTATCTGGAGATCTACTAAATACAATTACTTAAAACACAGCTCTTTTAGGTGTCAAAGATTACTCATTGCCACAACACAGCTCTGTGTTTAACCTCAGACATGCAGCACACATGGTCTCCAACGGCCTTAAAGGCTTTGTTTGGAGTCAAAGGTCCTCCCTGTAGTGAGGTGCTTTGATGAAGAAGCGAGACGTACAGCAGCTTTCTCTTAAGTTGTGGAAGCCGCAGTTCAAAGGGATTATAACTGAGCTTGCCCTGGACTTGCCCATCCTCCTAGTGGGGTATAACATACATGAAACGAAACTCTTGATGTTAATAGCCTGGGATCCCTTTCTTGCCATTTGTAGTAATTTGGTAACATGTATCTTCTTCCCTGTCACTTTAAATTTCCATGGTAGCATACTCTTCCGTGACAAGGCATGGCAACACAGAATGAGACGTGGCATGGAGCAAATCAAGGAGACAATCGGGAAAGTGTGCATTGGATGTTGTGGTTAGAAATAGATCCAAGACACAAACTTTGCTCCTGCATCTGAATTTCCACATTTTGGCGGGGTAGGGTGGATTAGGGTTTAGATTTAGGCCCCTCTCTAATTATTGGCAGAACTGGGTTCTCTAAATTAGGCACTGAGGATTGAAAACAGGACATCAGATGCCATATAATCATGTAGGATTTATGGGCTTCATGCTACAGCCAGTGTAATTCTTGATCCCCACTGATGGAAACTCTGGGTGGTGTAAGGCCTGCAATATGCCACAGCAGCCCCAAACATGGGCAGGTCTGTCTACGAAAGGGGTTTGGCCAGGGTGTCTGGGGACATGCTACCTTGGCACATGTCCCTGCCAGTCTCTGCTGGTGGGGCATTCATAGAGCCAAGACTGTAAATTAAAGCTGCCCTGCCTTTCAGAGCAAACCTTACCTAGCCTTTCCCACGGGGGCTGCAGTGCCTCCCGTTAGTATGGGAGGTGAGGGGAAATGGACAGGGCTGACGCTTGCTGGGGAGTTTGCATGTTCAGAAGAATCAAGAAACAGCCTGACTGGGTTCAGCCCCCAGCGGCCTTTGCCTCTCAGAATGTTATGCACCCTGCAATGCAAAGCCACCCTCCCTTGGGGGGGAAAGGGGAGTAGTCATAGTAAGATGTGCGTGCACTTACGTAAGTGGCCACTCAGCCGTTAGCAAGCAAAGTGGCTCTCCGTCCTCCAGTGGAGTTGCAGGGAACTCCATAAGAACCAAACACAGTTGAGATATCAAAAGATGTGGGGCCGGTGTTTAATGACCTACTAGAGACAAGCTCAGATACAAACCTCAGGGCCCAATTCCGATACAGGAACTGCCACCGACTTTGGCAGGGGAGAGTAGGGCCCTTAGCACTGAACAGACCTGAACTCCTGGAAAGTGCTTGTTCCTGTGCTTCTGGAAAGTTCAGAGCTTAGATCCAAACTTCGTGGTGTGGACTCGTCTCTCTGCTGTGCCTTCACCATAACAGCTAGAAAGGGATCCGCCAAAGCCTCACTCATGTTAATTAGCCTGGGTTCTGTTGCTCGCGCTGTCCAGGAGGATACATGTGTAGAGGTGTTTTTTGTTTTAAATAGCCACCTTTCCCACAGATAAATGACACATCGTCAGGATGCCTTTCTCAGGCTTCCACACACAACTGAAAGTCAGACTGAACGAGCGCGAGTTGCACAAACGCTTGTTCTGTGTTGTGGCAGCAACTGCTGAGCTGAGGAACTACAGCGAAATGAGATGTCAAAATAAATACTCTGGGTTGTTCACCAATATACCATTAATTATAATCACTGAGTTGCAATATCCCATCTAAGAAACCTAGGCCCTCAGGAAGTGCCAAGCCCAGCGAGTTGCACGCTGCTATGTTAGGATGCATGGGTTTCAGCAGTCCACTCTAGGTATTGATGCTACTTGTAGTGACATAGCATCAGAAAATCCCAACATGCAATTGCTGCAAGAAGGTCACAGCTCAGTCAGAACAGCACATTAAACATTAAATGCTCCATTTATACCCACTAGTGGCGTCATGCCAAGATGAATTTGAAATGATTAAATCTCCAGCCGTGTCGGTTCCTTTCACAGCAACATAAAACATTTTGCTCCGCTAGTCAGTGCAATAATGTTTTGCTGGAGACAACAGACTTGGGCTTTGAGTGGCTTGCATCTCCGCAATTTGTCATTAAAATGCATCTCTCGCCAAGACGTGCTAGTGAGGTTCCCAGAGGTTCAAGCTGCCACTTGGCTAAGATGCACAGCAATTTCCATTGGCCAGATGACTCACCTCAGCCTCTCTCACCATCCATGTGAGACCAAGGCAATTGGAAGGGAGAAGAAGAAAATAACAAATTGTTGACCGCGCTGTAAATCCAAAGACGTGGCAATCACAGGCTTCGGTTCATTTATGCAGGAACTATTGTAAATGAAACCACACGGCTCGGATTCTGTCATGGAGGAAATCTTTTACTAGCATGCACCAGCTAGGCATAAGAAGAAAATTAAAGGGATTGGATTTCTTAATATTTGCAGAAGGCCATTTCCCCCCAAAACAGGTCATTTAAACATCTAATAAGCCCCCACCCAAATTAAGCAATAATGGAAGATAAATTAGAAAGTGAACAATTTCTGGATCTGATTACAGGTAGAACTTGTCCTTTGCTCGTCTTTGATGGAATCATTCTTCAGACGTTGAATGTGTGGACCGAGTTTTGCTGTCTTTACTCAGTCTGGGCTCACAAGCAAGACTCCCACACTGTCGTTACTGGGAACAGTCCAGAAAGAATGCGTACTACTAAAATCTTTCTCTCTTTTCGCTAAATAGCAGTGGCACAGATGTTCTGCTCGGCTCTCTTAGTGCTCTTCAGATGGCACAAAGGGAATGGAGACTGCATGCAACCCACTAGCTGGTCGGAGGAAATCCTCAGAGGGCATCGAGATGGTGCAGCTGGCCCTTTTGCCACTCTCCATGCAGTTCCCCAGTGCAGGGAGCAGGCCAGCATGTGTCAGAAGCTTGGAAAGGTAGGGGGTGAGCATGGCCAGAATGCATTGTGCTCGAGCAATCTCCAGCTGTTGAATGATCCCCTAGGAACCTCTGCCAGCTGACACAGGTGAGAGGAACACCCAGGTTGTTCTAATCTGTTCCAGGGGCTATGGCCAGGGAGAGCATCAACAGCTCTCCAGGCTGCTCCCTCAGTGTTCAGAGCAAAAGCTAGGTGCCGTGAAGAATGTAGCTCAGAGTGTAGCACTGGCTAGCACATCTCTACACTTCACCTCAGTCCCAACTCTTCCAGTCCTTTGCCCTCTCCTGAGCAGATACAGCCAGTCAGGCCTATTTGGACACAATAGCATTAGTAAATGTGCTTCCAAATAACAGGAAATGCCTAATGCTGAGTGCAGAGCCCCGTCGTGTGCGCATGCTAAAGTATGTGCATCTGTAAATCCTCTTCAGGCATTTTGCATAGTGGCCTAAAGATGTAGGCCATTAAGGACCACACCAATGGGCTCAGATTTTGAGAAAGAGCTGAGCAGCCAACTTGCAGCCAACCTGCTGAGCTCTAAGTGTGTCCACCTGCTTTGTGATAAGGGTGCATCAGGCGGTTGTGCTTCACATGTGACACACAAGAATGCTGAGCCGAAGCCTAAAGTTTAGAAATAGTAGGGAAAAGCTCTCCAAAACAGTGTTATGATGGGCTGCACTCAACAGGGGGCGCTGTAATATGACGGGCTATATAAGGTAATGTCTAGAACATCAAGAAGTACTTGATGAGAGTGGAGAGTCTATGTGGAAAAGGGAATAAAGGCTCAGAGTTGCACTCTATTTATGTGTGGTCACTAAACAAGGAGCAGTCTCATCCCCCGCACTCCGAGCTCTTGCAGATGTCTCAGAAACTGCATCAGTCTTTCAGGTTCCTATTTGTTAAATTGTGCTGGCGGCTTTGCTGACCTAATCTCTATTGATCACAGATCCGAGAGGTCTGTTGTAAAGGAATTTTAGATTTCCAGCCTCTGGCTGTTTAACAACTGAACTTCAAAAGCACTAAGAGCCTTCTCATTTTAAATACACTTTGCACTTTAAAAAAATATTTGGTTCCTCATTATTGTACACTTCCCCTATAATTATGTGTGTGTGCAGTGCAAGCGCTCATTCCTTGCATCATGTGTGCTAACAACCAGGCACCTGGAGTGTCATATTTAATTCATGAAATCCCTGAGTGATAAGTAATGTCCATCTTTGATGTTTGTAGGAATTCTTTATTGCATGTCGCGTCTAAGGGCAGATTTTCTTCAGAGTAATAAGTTAGATGTGAAACAGATGCTGTTAAAGATAAACAAGTCACCTGAGCTCAAAGCCCAATACACAACGATGCAAAACGTTTTCCTATAAGATTAATTTGATTTTCCCCATCCCGCCACTTCCCTTCCTTCGTTCTTTCCAGTTAGCTGATCCTCTCCTGAGTAACCTCCCTGTGCAAAATTGTGGAACTAACATGATGTTTGCTGCCATCCCATTGTTCACTCTGCTGTGTGTTCTACTTCTTTCACCACTCTGTGTTGGTCTTGTCCATTTAGATTGTAAAGTCTTTGGGGCAGGGACTGTCTATTACCGTCTTTTGTACAGCACCTGACACCATCAGGGCCCATTCGTGGTTAACCCATGATTATTAATGATGATGAAAACCAATTTAGTAGGAAGGGATTCTCCTGTGTGCTACCGCCCCTGTACACCATAACAATAGAGCTGGTTTGAAAACACCTGTCAAAACAGTTTTCTGTTGGAAAATGCCATTTCATTCCCCTCCCCCCGCCTCCACACACAAATGTCTGTCAATTTTGACAAAACTTCCTGAAAAGAAAATAGATTTCTGCAATGGAAAAAACTCATTTCAGATTTCATTTTGGAAAATTTTCAAAATTTCATTTCACTTTGAAACGTATTTATTATTTTTACATGTCACTAATAGTAGTGCATCATATGATATGTCATGACAAGACATCACATTTTGCACTGCCCTTACTGGCATGTAGTATTATAATACCATCAGTCTCTTTCTTTAAAACAACCTCCTGAAACAATTTAGTGAGACAGAAGAGGCTGAGAGCGTGGCTAGACAGACAGGAATTATTTTAGCTGGTGTAAATGGGCATGGCTCCATGGATCTGGTGTATTATTCTCTTCTTGCTATATGTCATTTCAATTAATGAATGTTTAAGTCACTCTTCCTAGGAAGTGTAACAGGGCTGCATTCATCACTCTGGCATCTCCTGCTGGTCATGTTGGAGGTTAGTCCACAGGTTGGTATGCGCTCTCCCGATGGTGCCTCGCCCACCATTTTTTCTACTCCTAGACTCATGTCACTCCAAGGACCACAGTGTCCTCTTCATGACACGGTCCTCCAGCCATGTCACAATCTATGCTCCCCCATTTCAGGGGCAAGTGTTGCAGTCCAACTATCCCACCATTTCCCCAATGGCAACTGGAGTGTTTGTGGGGGAAGACCTGGGCCTGCCTACTACTTTGGGTCCTAGCCCAGGGACTCTGTAGAGGTAGCCACGTGCTGCATCCCTTCCAACTCCTCCATACCTTTTCCTGGCCAGTTCCCCATGGCCTCAGCACCTTCGCCCTTCCCTCAGGAGCTTGCTGCATTAGCAGCACTGCTCTGTCCAGGGTGCTAGATTCCTCCTGGCTGCCAAGCACCCAGAGCTCCCTCCTTGAGCTCCAGACAGCTACTGACCCTGCTCTGCCCTGTAGCTCTCCTTATATGGGCCTGCCTGGCCCTGATTGGCTGCTCCTCTCAACCCCTTTCTAATTGGCTGCCTCCTGCACAGCATCCCTAGGGCTCTATTAACCCCATAGAGGCTAGTGGGGGGCCAATGCCCCATCACAGGGAGAAAGTGCCCATCCTTTTCCTCAGTCTTTGGGGAGCTTCAACATGAACGAAGGTAGTGTTCAAAACTACCCCAGATTGTGGCCGGTAGAAAATGCCCATTTCTTCAATCAGTCAGTTTAGCAGGATGGGAGAGAAACCAGCAACATCTCACCACTCCCATCAAGCATGAGTAACTAATGCCCCTGTATTTTTAGCTGGCTGTCAGACATTTCCTTGAGAAATAAGCCTGATGGGAGCAAGAGCATTTAAAATGATATCCAGAGAGCATAATCCATTTTAAAATGTCACAAGTTAAAATCAAGTTGGACATTATGGGCCAACCCAAGCTAGCAAAAATGCAGGGAATCATGCAAGTGGTGTACAAGGAGTAAATGCAAGTGCTCCTAAGTAAGCATGTTCTTTTCACATGTCTTGCATTAGGGATTTAATAACTGATCCTTGTATCAGCTATGCATAACCCTTGCACCTTTGACAGCAGGATATGATGTGCATGAGTGCAATTCTGACCTTTTCTCATGAAAGATTCTATGTCATACAAGTGTCATTTCCTGTTTATTTGAAACCAGGCGTTGTAGCTGTTTCATCCTGAACTGCAGCATTGTGTCCCACCGGCTTCTATTTGTACAGCATCTGAGGGGAAAAAATATAATCACCGGATGAAACTGAGCGTAAACTCAGCACCAGCCTTTTTCTCACTTTCAGGAAGAGGTTTAGTAAATATCTACTGCAGAGGTTTGTTTAACCTCAAAAGTGGCTGCATTCTTTCATGCTGCACTTCAGAAATAATAACTTTACTCAGGTTCCAGATTAACTATGGAGTTTTGGGCGTGTGTCTTATCTTGTCCCAGTACCAAAGAGCTTTAGCTTAGTTGGGCTAATCTCTTCCTACCAATTTTGAAAATGTTTTCAATTCCAAGTGTTGCTGGTTTCATTGTGTGTCAGTAATTCTCCAGCAAGGGAATTAATCAGAGTTGTGTACTAAAGGAGGCTGTTGTCTGTGGTTCCACTGTTTCGTTTGTTGCAGAAGTTGGAGGTTTGTAGTGAAACTTTGGATTTGTTTTCAGGTCCTTTCTAGAATTTTTCTACAATGATTTGGGAGTGGAAGGGTTGGGGGAAGAAGCAAGAAGACTTAATTTTTTTCTTATCCACAACATCAGGGAGGGAAAAAACTTCTCAAATCTCTCTACCAAGTTATGTTCAAACATAACACTTCACTCAGCTCCCATCAGCACATCCAATACAAAGCTCTATCTTTAAGAGGTTATTAGTGCCAAATGGATCACGGCATTTGTACCACTTTTCTCTACCCATCCCCATATATGTTTCACTCTTTTGTCCTACTGTGTGTCTTCCATACAGATAGACAGATTCCTTTGCTATGTTGTCCTTCTCATTGTAGGTCTGGACTAAAAGAATTAGCCCATTTTTTTCTCTTGCTGGCCGATGATCTTTTGCCTCAGCAGCTGACCTCCAAGAGAAAGCCTCGTACATTTGGAAATGTATAAATATCTGAAGCATAAGTCTGGATCTGTGCACAGGCTCCCTCAGCCTGAGAGATTTATGTATCCTCTACATTTTCAAGAAAGCCCCTCTCCATGGGCAATACTGTAAACAGAAGCCAAGGCATAAAACCTCGTGAATTATATGGTTTGAGTTCCTTGGGGATTCTCATGGTTTTTCAGTATGCCTGGTTCTCAAGCTCATCCACAAGATTCATAATTATTTCCAGCTTCCCTTCATGCTGTCTGACTCAGGGATATATTTCAGTCCTGTCATCCTGTATACTTGAGATTCACGTCCCCACTTTGGTAGTTCTCCAGTTTGACTGTTCCCCGGAGCCCATTTCACTGCAGGTATTCCCCTAGACAGCCTTCCTTCCTCCTCATTCCTCTAGTGTCCATGACCCTTTAGAATATCAAAATCTGGGCTTCAGTCTAGCTCCAGGTGGCTGTGGCTGAGGGTCAATACCATCTGCTGGCTGCTCAGCAAGTCAGACAAGTTCCTGATGATTTCTGAGGTATTTACCACTAACTGGACAAAGACCATCACAACCAGCACATTTGTTGGCAGTCACACATTTGGAAAAACTGATATTTAGAAATGAAAATCTTTTCTTCAAACTGCATTAATACGAAAAAGGAAAATACTTTTACAATTTTTGCATTTCGTTACATGTCAATAGTAGTAGTGCATCATATGACATGCACTACTCCTGCCATGTTAGAGCATCCTAGAAAAAGATTCCAGGCTCACACAAGGATATTGAAAACAGCTGCTCCTCTAATTAGTACATTGAGTGTGTACCCTCTTCTTGTGCCAAGCATCAAACCTTTTCATTACAATGCAAACAAGGGACTCTTTGATCTAGAAAATAAGATAAGATGTTTCAATTAGTACTAAGTAGCAGCCACCCTTAATGATTTTTAAAATAAGAAGAATAAAGTAGTAAAAATATTACATAAACTCACATAACCTCTGCACATTAAGACAAGAATAAACCGTGGAGGAAAAACCCCAGTTTGGCCAGATTACAAACCTTTGATTGCACCATAAACTCTTTGGGGCAAGAATTGTCTATTGTGCATCAAGTACGTTGTCCGTGTTTACTGAATAATCCTTATTTGTTACTGGGTCAGCTAACTCATCCACCAGTTTGCACAGCTTGCCAAAATCCTTTCAGCCATATTCAGAGATGATATAAGCGGGTTCTATTCCACAGGTTACTATGTGAAGGGTGAGAAGTGACCAGCTCTTGAGTCTTTATTCTTCTGCGTAAGGAACAGGGGGGCTGTCTCTGTACTGCGGAATACAGCTGCTCGCTTACAAAGAATGGATGGCATTTTTGTTTGTTTGTGGTTGCACGTTCTTATAAATTATTAAAAAGAAAAAACTTCTTGTGTCCAGCTTTCACTTACATAATCCAGTCCGCAGATGGAAACAGATATAGCTGAATCCTCCTGAACAATTTGTTTTCAGGGTATTTAAGGGGCAATTTCTCTCTCTAGCTCTCAGAAAGTATTGCCATAAAGAATTAACATCCCAGTAGAAATGCTCAGTCTGCGAGGAATGGCATAAACCCACTTATTTATTGCTAGGAAAATCAGCATTTTCTAGCCTCAGCTCTGTCACATTGCATGGTAAATTATACTTATAGGAATCTCAGCCACCTACTTGCACTTAAGGACACTCCACACAGGAGTTAATGCAGCAGATTTGTACTTATGCATGTATTTGTAAAATATTTAAGCTGCCTGAAAGTGCATCCACAGGAAGATACATTTACAGGACTACGTAAGTGCAGTACAGAGCTGTCACAGTTTAAAGTTGAGCAGCAATCTTTAGGCATTCTATGGACTTGTTGTATATGCCGTTGCAGGAGCATGGGGCTAACTCGGTCTGAGAAAAACCCATGCTGGAACTGGTAGTTGGGGCAGAACAGGGAATGGGTGGAGGCTTTCGTCCATTCCCCATGACATACTGGCAGGCACAGCCGACCCAGCATGGGGGATGTTGTTGCTAGGATAGGCTCGCAGCACATTACTGCTCCCACCACATCACAGAGCTGAGATGTCAGTGTTCCCTGGGGAAGTGCGGCTCCTACCTCATCCCATGCTTAGGGCTGTGCCTAATGGCACATTCTGGACCTACGTCAAGCACTGAGATGAAGCCTTTCAGACTAGAGCACCTGTTTCTTTTGGTGACAACTAGAGATGGGCCAAGTGGAAAAGGTTCACTTAAGGGAGCCCTATAACCCTGGCATCTGCTGTGCCTGGGCCCTCCCCCATAGCAGTTGTCTTCATGGGACTCTGAGAAGGAGGAAGGATGGCTTTCTGAGTAAGGGACTAGGCTTGGGCGGCTTCTGCAGAGCTGAGTTCTCTTCTCAGCTCCGCCACTGACGTCCTGTGTGACTGTGGGCAAATCATGTAACCTCTTAGTGCCTTGGTTTCCCCCTGGTCAAAGAGGGGTAATGCTTACCTCCCAGTGGCTGGTCTCAAGTGGAAAGGGGGCCTCAGCCCCCACCTGTGACAAGATCAACTCACCTCCCCAGGTAGGGAAAAGAATTTTGACCATGTGACCAATGCAGGCCAGGCCTAGGGATATAAAGGAGAAGGTTGAGGGAGAGCCAGTGACAGTCTAGCTAGGCAGGGCTGGGGATGCTAGGCGAGCTAGAAGCCTGGGGAAGTAGCAGCTGATGAGTGTTGCAGGGAGCCAGGCTGGCTCCTGTGGGCCATAAAGGAGCCAGCTCCAGGGGTGGGAGCTGGGGACCCCTGCCTGAAGAGGAGCGAGATTGAATTGTGATTTAACTCTGAGAAGGAGGGCTCAGGATGCCTGATTCAGTGAGAGAATTACTTGAACTGCGGCAGTGGTGGGTGAAGGGGCCGGCTGGGTGTGGCTGGCAGGAAGTACTACATGGCTCTGGCAAAGAGGACTACAGGGTCCTGTGGCTAGGGGAGGAAGGGTTGGGGCCTGGAGAGCCATGATGTATGGAATCAATAAACAGGACCCCCTTCCTGAACAGGGAATGTTGTTTTTAAAATGATATGGGCTAGGAGGAGCCCTGTGAGAAAGGAAACTGAGTCAGGCTGTTGCAGAGCCACTGCAGGCCATGAGGGGGCACTCAGGAAGCAGCAGCTTTATTACATTACATCAGCCAATGCACGGGAGTTGCTCAGATGGTAAAGCGATAGACGCTCGCCTTCTGAGGAAGAGATTGTGTCCCCTGCTGAACTAGGGCTGCTGGGTTCTGGCGCCTTGAAGTTCAATCTTCATGTATGATGGAATTCAAGGCCTCGCAAATCTCTGAGCGTGTGAGAGTTCAGCATGGGAAACACTGGGGCCGGAGGCCAGCCACACACTCAGCTGGGTCTTGCAGCTCTGAGAGAGAGTTTGAGTTAGCTCAAGTCAGACAAGGAAGGGGACATCGTTCCCTAGAACTCAAAGCACATCTCACTCACAACAACCTGGTGTGTGGCCAAGCCAGAGGGAGGATTTACAGGGCTTGGGGCAAGAAGTGCTTCTTGCTACCGTACTGAGTGATGACCAGCTTCTCCCTACCTCCCCGTGTCCACCCAACCTCACTGAGTGAAGACTTTCTACCTTCCCCCTCCCAATTGTCTTGTCTCTTTCCAGAGTAGAGACACAAGGTGGGTGAGGTGATATCTTTTATTGGACCAACTTCTGTTGAGGACAGAGACAAGCTTTCGAGCTTACACAGAGCTCTTCTTCAGGTCTGTGCGGGTCAAAAGCTTGTCTCTCTCCGCCAAGAGAAGTTTGTCCAATAAAAGATATCATCTCATGCATCTTGTCTCTCTAATATCGTGGGACTGACATGGCTACAACTGCACGGCATATCCTTTTCCAGATTGCCACTCTCCCTTCCCCTGTGGTCTCCTGGTCTCTCCCTTTCCTCCTTCCTTCTTTGCTGCTTGTTTCTTCTCCCCGTACCCCAACCGTGCCCTCTCCTTTCCAAAGGCAGGTGGCACCAAACCAGGCACTTCTCTGCTCTGCCAGCTGGCTCAGGGTAACTGTTTTTCTGCTCTTCTCCTTTGTTTGCCTGCTGCTCGGCTTGGAATCGCACAGCACTGTGGGGCCTGATCCAGTGGAAAGTCTCCAGTTGACTTCAGTGGGCTGTGGATGAGGCCTCACATCTGTCTCAGGAGCACTCTTCTGCTGAGAGTGGGAGCAGCACCAGCAAGTGTTACTGTGTGTGCAGCAGTCTAGAGAGGCCCACTCAGAAAGGCCCACCTGATCTCAAGTCACACAACAGTAACCCATCCGAGTTAGCATACATCCTTGCTTCAGCTCAGAAGTGCTTTCCAAAGGCATGTAGCAGTTTCACAAGGGCTCTGACATATATGAGCAATGTCTCTTGGCACACACAGTTCCATCTGCTGGTGCAACAGCTTACAGAAAAGCAGGAAGCTATGGTGCTGCTCACTACCGCACAGTGCTAAATGAGGCCTTGAGAGAACAAAGCAGTCCGGAGCGCTCTGCTCTGAACCTTAAATAATGCAACCAAGGGTTGACTTATTTGCACAGGGCCAGCAGTTCTCTGAGGGCTTGTCAGGCAGATCTGACGGCAAAGTGTGTGTAGGTGCTCAGATAACTGTCTGAGGCACAGTATCAAAAAAATTAGAAGGTCCTTTGCCCCCAAAACAGTAGTGTGCAGTCTAGTCATCAAAGCATTTGCTTAACTTCCTTTGACTTCAGTGAATCACACGCATAAGCAAAAGTGCTGCTAAATTTGCGCCCCAACGCCTACAGCTTGTGTGACGTGTCTGGCTTTTAGATGCCCTCGGACTACTCCGTGTGTTGGGTGGAAGGACTTAACCTGTGACACATCTTTCTCATTCTATAGGGCTGAAGTGTGGCCTGTGGGCCCTCTGACTTCAGTGAGAGCTGGGGGATGACAGCCTTTTAGCATCAGACTCTCTGGGGTTGTATGATTGCAGCTCACCCTGTGTGCTGCATTTTGAGTGCTGGCAATCACCTTCACTAGGAGGAAAGCATGACAAAATGCTGAGATACATATCTCTGGAGTAGCGTTGGGCCATACGCTGGCCACAAGAAGCCCTTGGTGATAATTTATGCCAGAGAGATGGGTGAAATTGCGCAGTTGGGTCTGACAGGCAGGCTGAGAGCTGTCACGCTGAAAGATTCCAATGAACTATGACAAAAGATTTCAAAGGTCTTTTTTCCCTGAACCTCCCCCCCCGTTGAGTGAGGAGCAGATTCTTTTAGGTTGAAGAAGAAAATAAATAAGTGCCTAGAAACGTAGTTGGAATCAATAGTGCCAATACAGTTTTTGTCTTTGCCACTTTTGACTTCTCACCTTTGTCCAGCAGCCAAGTCTCTTAAATGAACCATGGCAGCTGGAAGCAGCACGGCTTTGTGCTTCCTAGGAAATCATTCCCACTCTGTGTCGTCCTTGGTGAGCGGAAGGGAGGGGATGGCTGTGATCAGTGCTGGCTCCATGGATAGAAAACCTTGCACTGAGCTATGTGTGCATCCTGGCACAGCTGGTAATGGCTGACCGAGAAAATGAAAAAGATTTGGCCTGAGTGGGGAATGTGTCTGGCTCAGGGAGAACTGTTCCGGTGGGATGAGCGATCAGGCAGGCGTTCCAATCTCCATTGAGCCAAGTCACTTCATGCTTTTCCTCTCTTTTCCCATTTGTGAAACAGAGACGAGGATGCTAATTTCCTCCCTTTCTCACAGGTGTGCTGTGATCATGAGACTAGCAGGATGTGATTAGGTGAACGTGAACCTCAGAGCTCCAAATGAGGTGCGTGATTGACCGGTCACTTCGTACCTCTGACGTTTTACTGTACAGAGATGTTTTCAGTTGGGGTGGCTCTAATCTGACATGACCGGAAGGAGTCACTAGTTTCAGGCAACGGAATGGGATGCTATTCTCAGGTTTGCCACTGCCCCACCGTGTGGCCTTGGGCATTTCACCTTTCGACCTCATTTTTCCTGTCTGAAAACAAGGGACAACAATAGTTACCCACCTTCTCAGGCTGTTGGGAGCAGGGCTGGATTTAGGGGCAGATGGTGGCTTGGCTGGTGCCAGGCCTGGGGTGCTCTTTGCTGTTAACGACAAAAGGGAAACGTGGGTAAAACGTTTCAGGGAGCCTGTGCGTGAATTCGGTGCTCGCCAGCCCTCCTAGAATGTCCCGGAGCGCCGGAGACTCTCGTGGAACGTTCCAGGCATTTCCCGCCTAGAATGTTGGCCCCCGGGGGCCTGAGGGGCGGGCGTCTGCGCTCCGGCGGCGCGACGCGAGGGCCCAGGGAAGCGAAGTGGGAGCCCAGCTGCCGTCGGGCGAGCCCGGTCCTGTCGTGTAAGGGTGAAAGTGGCCGTGTGAGGCGAGACTTGAGGCGTGTGAGTCGCGGAATGGAGGACGAACGGGCCTGCGGGGAAGGGGGGGGTGGGGGGGATTGCCGGGAATTGCCCAGCGATTTTGAGGGGGCTCGGGGATTTTAAAAATGGGCCTCGGCCATGGGAGGTGGGGTGAAAGCTTCCCCTCGGGGAGCCTAGCTCCCCATCCCGCCTCTTCCACCTGTGGACCCTGCCCCAGACCACGCCCCTGTCTCGGTCACTGCCGTGTCCTTCCCCACCAGCCCACCTTCCCTCTTGACCCCCCACTTGCTCAGCCCCCCTGCTGTCACACACCACTTGCCTCCCTCCTCTCCCCCCTTACCCCCTCTGCTGCTGCCCCCCCCCCCGCTCAGCCCTTCCACCTGAGGGAAGGAGAAGTGTGGAAGAGAGGAGGGGGGCCAAGCGATGGGGGGAGGCGAGCAGGCTGAGGGGAGGGGGCCGGGTCTGGGGTGGAGTGGAGGCAGGCTGGGGGCAGGCCTGTGGGTAGAAGCCAGGGGGCTGATCTGCACGGGGACTTGGAATTCCTATCAGCCGGCCTGGCTACAAATGCAATAGAAATAAGGGAGCCAGTAGTTTAACGGGGGGTGCCAAAGACGCGCCTCACCTTGGGCACCATTTGATCTCGGCCTGGCCCTGGCTGGGAGGATCAGTTTGTTAACAGCTGTAAAGCGCTTGGACCATATAAACGTGTAAGGATCACATTTCGTCTTTCCGTGCCTCAGTTTCTCATCTGTAAAATGGAGATGACAGCAGTTTTATCTACTCCGAGCAATCTAGTCTGTTCAGCTTGTTCGTCTCTTGCTGTTTCTGCACAGCGCTTAGCACAATGAGGTCTGGGTCTCAGCTGGGGCCATCCAGACACCACTAATAATGACCAGAACTGACTCTGAAATGACTCCGTGAGCCACTGACCCCTCTAAGCTTCTACTAAAATGGCTTTAACTTCCAGTCTAGCATGTTCATGATGCCGTTACATCAGAAAGCAAAATTATTTGTTACACTGCAAGGGAACCAATTTAGTGCCTGTGGTAAAGTCAGGCCAGATAGCTACAAAAGAGTATACCTGGGCTGGTATGAGGGCCCGAAAGGGTTAAAAACCCTTCTCTTGGCAGGCAGAGGGAAGAACACAGCAGGGCAATTAATGGCACCTGGACCCAATGAAGGGCCAGGCCAGGTGTATTTAAAGCATGCCTTCCCTAAAGGAAGGGGAGGGAACACAGGCAGGAAAAGCTGCCAGAAGATCTGGGGGGCAGTCCTGGGTCAGGAGACAGTGCTCCACTACAGTCAGGGGAGATGAGGTAGCTGGGGGTGTCCTGACCGCAAGTGGCAGAGGTAAAGTGTGAGACCCACCGGGGGGGAAGCTGGTGGTTTGCCACATGCCCCAAATGCTGCTGTGTTCAGATATCTCCTAAATAGTGAGTCATTCTTCTGCACTCCCTGAATGGAGGTGTCTGAGATAGCCAGGATAAAGGAGTGAAGCCCTGGGCAGTATTTAGGACATACATTAATCTCCTCTAGGGAGGAACTGCAAATTCAAGTGACTCTTGAAAAATGGAGGTGTTAAAAAGAAAGTAACTCCACTATTATTGGCAGTACCTGCAAGGGGGATGACTTCTCCTCTAGTGGCTTTATATTTTTTCCTTACATGCAGCTCAAGCAGGCTTGAGTTCACCATCTGGTGAAGGAATTACTCTTATTGCTATAAGTAAGCACATTTATAATGCATGTTATCTTAGGATCTCAAAGAATTTTTACAAAAATTAATGAATTAGGCATCACCACACTGCTGTGAGGTAGCATTAGACCCATTTTAGAGGTAGGGAAACTGAGGCAGTGAGTGGTTATAGTCAAGTAACTTGTCCAAGGTTATATGGAATTGGGAATACACCTAGAGCTGGAATTTTCAAATGCACTCAATGCTGGCATCAATGGAAGCAGAATTAGGCCAATACTGAGTGCTTCTGAAATCCCATCCTTGAAGTCCTGTACCCTAGCCCCTTTCTCTAATCAGCAGATCACATTTCCCAGGGTTTTCCATGGCCAAGTTGGAGCCATAACTTCCTAAAGCCACAAATGGTAGATCATGATCAATTCTCCTTTCCTTATGCATGCATAAATCCCTTCGATATTGAGAATTACACTGGCTCTCTGGAAGCAGAGGCAAACAATCACACAAATATGATCCAGCTTCATAACTGTGTCTGACCATGCAGTACCCAAGTCCAAAATAAGATTATATAATGTGCAACATGAAAGACAGAAGTCACATGCAGCGAGAGAGACCTACTGGTAAATGGCTCTAAGGGCCGGAGAAGAGTACGGATGAACAAAGAGATTTCTGAACCTTTGCCTGCTTTTAGGACCAAACTCCAGCTCTAGCTTTGTTGAAATGCTGAGAACTTTTTTTAATCTACTTGTGAATATACAGTGCCTAGCACAAGGAGGATCTCTGACCAGGGCTTCGAGACACTAGTGTATGGTAATAATAAAAACATACATTTCCAGAACTGAAAAGAAGCTATGTATAAGCTTGAAAGCTGGTCTCTCTCACCAACAGAAGTTGGTCCAGTAAAAGATATTACCCTGCCTACCTTGTCTCACTAATACCTTTTGTATCTCCAGTTTCCAGACTGCAGTGAAGTAAGGGGAATTTCAGATTAATTTTTTGTTTTGCATCTATCTCAGCTGTTTGAGGGTTACCTGAACTGAACCCAAATTACAGGCCTCTTTGGGTTTATCCAGCAGCCACTCTGTATGCACACTATGAACAACATTGGACAGTGCTCTGAACTCTAAACAAGACAGAAACTTTGCTATATTAACAATTTCTGTCACCTGCTCTGGAATGAAAAGTTCTGTTCCCTGACTCATTCCAGCTCAGGGCAAGAAGGGAAACTCTTGTCTCTAGCCCACATAAAATTTTGCAAGCAGTTCAGTTCAAGTAAATGCAAGAATTCACTGGACATAGTGTCCAAGCAATGAGAGAGCCATCCAGCGGCCCAGAGTAAAACCCACAACTGAATTAAATGGAAACAAGGATGGGAAAAAGATACAGATTCCAACATACTTGCATCTCTCTCTACATTTAAGATTAAAAGCTTCGGCAACTGCCTTTGAGAGCACTACAAGTGTAGTGGCTATTGGCGGCTAAGTCTATTGACAGCTGCTGTACTGATAGATTGAGCAAGTTTATAAGCAAATCCTTATAAATAAAATATTTTTTTAGGAGAAAGTACATGTTATAATAATAGGTGCTTTATTTGGGAAATATTCACCTGATCTCTTCTGTCTGGTGTCTGTTACTTAAGTAAAAAAACATAGAACTAACAAAGGGCTTTCCTTCAATAGCTACAGACCTAGACAATATAGATTGTTTTTCTTTTCTTTCTTGCAGGGGGACGAGGGCTGGGGGGAGGAGAATCTTCACATAGCTAGTCTAAGATCTTGTATCCTGATCCACAGGAGCATTGCTTCAGCAAGAAAACTTCTATTGTGTCGCTTGATCCATATGTCCTTACCGTGCCACAGAACTGGGTTTTATATGGTGCCTTGCATCATCCCAATTGGCAAGATAGTTAGCTAGCCATGTACCCATGAGAATACCTATACCTCTGTCCCCTTTCTGGTTTCTGAGTGTACTCCCTCAGGTGACAGGCCTTGGGCTTTTATATAACCTGGGGTGGAATTACAGAATTCTCCTCACCTTTAGACCAGGCCCTGGGTTACAGTATGCTGTGTGTCGACTGTGTTTACGCACCAGATCTGAGTGTGGTGACATGCAGTTCTTTACTTTGTCTGTCTCTGACTAGTAGCATATACAGTGAGCTTCTCAAAATCAAAATATTCTTTGTAGTGAAGTAGGACCAAGGCATACAAGAAAAGAGAACTTTAAAACAGTCTTCACACGTCTATCTTCCAAAATCCCTATCCTCCCTGATGAGAAACGAGGCAAGCTTAACTTCTTCAGACAACCAACCTAGTGGGCCTTGTGCTTCAGTCTGGTTCTTCCAAACAACTCCTTTCTCTCCTGAGAGCCTCTCTTCTGAGCCAGCCAGAGTTCTTTTGTTTCTGTTAGTTCCCAGGTTTTGGCCCTGCTTGTGAAAACCAGTTCTGTAAGTTGGCTGGAGGTAGATTCTTCGAAGCTCCAGGCATTGTCTCTTATCAACCCTTCATTGTTTATGGAGGGTGTTGACTCCCTTTTCAGTTTCTCCTGGCAACTCCTTTATTAAACTAAACAAATATATTTGTATGGTAAACACTTCCACTAACTAGGTCAACATACTGTATTCATCAATTACAGAGAAGTCTGTAATTCTGTCCCATTGTGTCACAGCTATAGGCCTGACTTTAAGCAAATAAGCAGTACTATCAAGGCCAATGATACTTACATGTTTAAAGTGAGGCACGTGCTTCAGTACCTTTCTGAACTGGGACTCTATCTATCATACGTACTTCTATCCCACCCCTTTGTGAGCACCTCACAATCTGTCCTGTGTAATCTTCACAACAATCCTGTGTGTTAGGGTAATGCTATTATCCCATGTTACACGTGGAAAACTGAGGCACCGAGAGATTAAGTGACCTGCCCAAGATCACATAGGTGGCCTGTGGCAGAGCAGGTCTGCTGAGCCAGGGTTGCACCCTAACCACTGAGCAATCCTTTCTCTCCATGCTTTATGAAGCAAATCCTGGGGTTAGAATTAATTATATGAAACAATCCATTTAGGCTGGTACCGGTGAAGATTTGATGGGGATCCTTATCCAACCTATGATAAAAAGAATGACCAAGCAGTCATATCTACCACTGCCTCAGACTGGATGGAATTAAAAACGCTTACCAGTGTGTCTTTAACCCTGTACTGCTGGTAAGGGCCTTTGCTCATGTAGCCAGAGATCTGAGCTCTATTCCCAGTCTTGCCATGAAGTACTGAGTGGCCCAGCTGTGCAGTTTAGAGATGACTATGAAGTCCTAAGTAGCCATAATTTTGTTGTCACATTAACTAAAGATGGGCAGAAAGCAAATATCAAACTGTAAATGTGGGTACTCACCCTGGGAAAAGTTAACGTTGATATTTCAACCTCAGAAAAAGTTCCATGGATTTGTCGATTCTTATGATTCCATCAGATCATGTTTGTGCATTACTGTTACCATGCCTTCATCAGTGAACGCCTCAGAACAATTCATCTAACACACGTGCCTGTGTAAAACTCCAGGGAGAATTCTGTCCTCATGCTAGGTTAATGCCTTGATACGTGAACGCTGAAAGTCCTTCTGATTTTTATCAAGAACAGTGTACTTTCAGCAGCTGCCTATTACAGCATTTGGGGAATCCGAATGAAGAAAGGGAGACCACTTTGGAATCAGAGTTGCTGGATTTTTAAGACAATTTCACACCACACTCTCTGCTGGTTCCTAAAGATGGGGGCTGGGACAACCCTCCCAAAAAAGAACACTTGCTTTTATCTTCTGTTCTCTCAGCCTCTTTCAAACCATTCCCTTCTGGAACCCAGGTAGTGGAGGAAGGAGACCTTAACCCTAACCTATCCATGTCTAAACCTTTTTCAGTCTGCTTTTTCACTCAATTTCTAGCAGCAGTGAGTGCCACAGTTTAGTTGTGCATGGTGTTACAAATAGTTCCTCTCTTCCCCACACTTCAAATATCCTTCAATTCCACAAAGTGCCCTGATATTCTTGTATTATTAGATAGAATAAATAGGAGCCACTGGCTGGTTTTCTCCACACCGTTCATTATTCTCTATACTTCTGTCACATCTTTTTCTGACTCTTGTCCTTTCTCATCTTAATAGCCCTAGTCTTTTCTGTATGAGTATGGGGTCCTCAAATTCTTCTCTTGAAGAAAGTCCACAGTATTCCAGAAAACCCACCAGGAAAACAATCTGTAAATTATATGTACTTTTCTTGTTGAATCGCATCCCCTCCATTCACAGTAATGAGTTAATTGGCACAAAATGGACTGCTGTTATGAATGGAGAGAGTATATTGCCCTGCTACTGAAGAATCGTAACTTGACTAGCTGATTTTTCATTGACCTGGCAACATGAGGGGTTTGTTTCTGTTCTCAGTTTCACTGTTGTGTAATCAGTTGAATTACTCTGGATTCACACTGATAGCACTTAGAGTAGAATCTGGCCTAAGGCTTTCACTAACATTAAACATCTAAAAAAAAAAAAAAGTAAGATTAAGGTTTTAGGGTGGGGAGTGCCAAAATTTTGTCTTGTGAAGTCCTAAATTATGGTCCATTTGCCTCTTCTCCGTTTAAGAGCAGGTGTAAGGATTGAAGTGTAAGTATCACATTGCAAGATGAAGGCATTCAGAGCTCATGCATTGAATACACAAGGCCTTAGCTAGGCATGGTCCTAATATGTTATTTCATTAAACCTTAAATAAGTCTGGCCCATACATGCCTCACTGAAGGTCACAGCGTGAGTCAATGGCAGAGCCAAGAACAGATCACCAGATGAAATCCTGGATCTATTGAAGTCAATGGGAGTTTTGCCATTGACTTCAATGGAGCCTGGGTTTCACCCCAGGTCTTCTGATTCCAAGGATTGTACTCTAAAACAGGACCGCCCCCAGAGTCTATGGGATCAAGAGCACATTTAAAAAAAACCAACTTCTATCTACAAATTTTCCAGAAGTGGCTAATTGTGTTGGGTGCCCAACTTGAGGCATATTACAACAGCCTCTGTGCTGGAAAATGCTGAACACCTGCCAACTGCAAATCCGGCCCCTTTAAGGTGTCTCAAGTAGGGGACCAAATAAGGAGGCACCCAAATTCACCTTAGTGGTATTTTTTTTTTTAAACAAAAATTACTCAGTACATGATGTGGTGTGGCCTAGTGGTTAGAACACAAGCCTGGGAATCCTGGCATGTATTCTTGGCTCTGCCTTTGATCTGCTGTGTGACCTTGGGTGAGGAAGGAATGGTTCCATTGCTTAACGCTAAATGCATGTTGATATTTTACTGGGTGATATAACCACTCCACATATTCTGCCACGCCTAATCTTAAAGGAGTGGAGTTTCAGCCTGAATTCTGAATTTACATTTTGTGTGTGTATGTCACTCTCCTTTAACAGCATTACAATTGGGAGGAAAAATGGCTGTGTGGCTAAGGGCCCTAGACTGAACTTGAGTGGCTTGGGTTCAATTACTAGCTTAGCCATAGACCTCATATGTGATCATGGGCAAGTCAGTTAATTTACCCTGTGCCTCAAATCCCCATCTGCCAAATGGGGATAGTGTTTCCCTACTTCCCAGAGATGTAGTGAGGATAAAATACATTCATGACTGTAAGGCACTCATTGCTATGGTGACAAGGATCTTCAATGTACTTAGGGAGATTACAAGAACCTAGTTGCATTACTTTAAGCATACGCTGATACATCCTTTTAAAAATTGAAACATCTAGTTTTGCAGACATTTGTGACAAACCTTACTGAAAAGTTGGAAGTCAGAAAACTTTGAATAACGTCTCTAAAGAACTGTCTGATACACTAATGCCACATGTCTGTGCAGTGGCATTTAACTAGTCAGGGAGATAATAGAAAATAACACTAAAGGTTTGTTTAGACTATCAGAAAAGATAGGATTTTAAACAAAGGTTATATAATACATTTTAGCTATAATTTAAAAAAAATTCTAGTGTAGACAGAGTTCACCTTAACCAATGATTACATGTTAAAATACAGCTTGTCCTGTCCACATTAGGTTTTAAAACTTTGATTAAAATGTGTTAGCTAACATGTTTTTTTAAAAAAGCATCTTTTATCCTAATCTAGACAAGCTCTGGTGTCCATGACGGCATTGAACTCATCCTGTTTGAAATCTAATCTGACTGCTTTATTCCATCATTGCACTGGGATGCACTCTGTCATTAGCATTTCAATTTATTTAATTCACTGAGGTTCGCTGAGCAATGTAATCAAGTCCACGTTAAGCTACCACTGGCAATTTAACTGTCATAGATAGTCTTGCCTTCTATTTTTACAGTTACATTTTAATTCCTTGCTCAAGGGGGTACCATCTGAATTTCTGGAGTAGCCTCTTCCTGACCCCTGTATCATTGGCAGACATCTTTATTTAGAGTCAGCATGGACACATTTGCATTTTTCTAGTGTGCTAATTACAGTATGTCAAAAGTATACACAAAATTAAGTGGATATTTATTTTATTTGGACAGTAACTCTAGGATTACATTTTTACGTGATAGCTGCACATTTTCTACATTACTTTAGTGAAGGAGGAGGGAAAAGATTTGGTGTGTGATGCCTGGCATAAGCTCAGTGAAATTCCATCCGAAAACTACAGTAAGGTTGCACAATTAACCACTCCAAAGTCTTGAAATGTTACAGTGTGGGTTGCCCATGCAACCCCAACTCTGCCTCTTTGTATATGTATGTTACAAGCCCTGATGGTGAAGTTCGTGTGAACTCCAGTGAAGTGAGTAAAGTTACACTGGCATGAGTGAGCTCAGAATCAGGCCATGATCACATACTGTTTCGAATGGAATAGGACGTATCCCTTTCCACATGAGCAGTTAGCCAAATTTGGAGTGTTGCACATTGTTCCAGGTATATTCTCTAATGCAATCTTCTCTATGTGCAAAGAAAGTAAAAGGTCCTGATGAGAGGGTTTCTTTGCTTACAGCCCTAAGTCTCTTTAGCTAGCATCAGTCCCAGCCAGCAGCCCCCTCCCTAGGCTTCTTTCAGGGGATGAAGCAATTGACTCTTGCTCATTTAGCTGTAGAGTATATGTATGCATAATACCAGTCCCCTGAGCTGCAATTCTGAAAACAGGTGAGACATGATGATTCTGTTTGAGGTTCATTCATCCCATTTAAAAAGTGTAAATGGAATGACCTAGGTAACCATAGGCCTGTCAGTCTGACATGGATCCTGGGCAAGATAATGGAGTAGCTGATATGGGACTTGATTAAGGAAGAGTAAAGCAGGATAATATAATGAATACTAATCAACATGATTTTATGCAAAATATATCCTGTCAGACTAATTTGATAACTTTTTTTGGTTGAGATTACAAGTTTGATTGATAAAAAGATAATAGTTTTGATGTAATAATACTTTGTGTTGGAGGGCGGTTGTGCCGCCCGGTTGCGGTGGCCCGTCCGGTGGGCCCGACCGCTGGGGAAGGTCCTGGACTCTTCCGCCCTAGAAGGGGAATTATTGACTAGTCTGCCTCTAGGCCCGGCCCTCTGGCAGGGCGGGCGAGCAAGCAGTCCTTCGCCCCGGCCCTCTGGCAGGGCGGGCGAGCACCAAGCAGTCTAGTGGCCTGCTCCCTGAGCAGCAGGGCAGGCAAACAAGCAGTCTAGTGGCCTGCTCCCTGAGAAGCAAACAAGCAGTCTCCCGGCCGTCTGGCCAGAGGTTAGGAGTCTCTCCCTCTCCCTCTCTCGCTGGGGCAAGTGCGGGTAGAGGAGGGGGGAGAGGGACGCAGGCCCACCCGTCTCCACTGCGTCCCAGCCCAGGGCCCTACCAGTGGCACTGTGAGTACCACTGGTGCGGCGGGGATCCGGCCGCAACACGCCGCGGGGTCTCTGCCCCCCCTCTAACCAGTAGGTCTGGTTGCCCCTGGGCTACTTCCTCCCCGGAGCTGACCCCGAGCAACCCGGGGGCAGGGTGCGCGGTCCAGGGCAGGCTCACCCATCCGTCGGCGTCCGGAGGCGGCAGCGGGGGCAAGTCGTCAGCATCTGGCAGCTCCTCGAGATCTACGGGTTCGTCGGGGGGTCTGGCCTCGGGCAGCTCCTCAAGGTCAGCCCCAGCTTCCGCGGGGTCTGCGGCCAGCAGCTCCTCAAGATCTAGCCCCGCCTCGGGCGGTGGGACCCACTGGGGCGGACCGAGCCCCTCCAGGCAGGCTTGGGGTTCGGGGGGCTTCTGCCCTCTCGGGGGTCTCGACGGCCAGTCCCAATTGCCGGCCGGCGGAGGCCCTATCCAGTCCTGCTCCCGGGGTTTCCGCTGGGAGTGGCGGGTGTTCGGCCCGGGGCTGTAGCCGTAGCCGTAGCCGTAGCCGTTGCCGTTGCCGTTGCCGTTGCCGTTGCCTTCCCCAGCAGGAGCCCTGGGTGGCAGGTCTGCTTCCCACTGTTGCCTGCCCCCCACTGAGCCCAGGGGCCTGGCTTTTATACTTCCTGTTCCTGGGGAAGTCCCGCCCCTCGGTGCCTGGTTGGCCGTCCCCTGTGGTCCTATCCAGGCCGGCCTGAACGGTTGACGGGCGGCCCGGGGCGCTGGCCCAATCCCGGCCTGTTGCTGGGCAGGTTTACCTGGCCAGCTATTCGGCGGGCCTATTGGCTGGGGGCCTCCTTCGCCTCCCCACCCCGGGGCATACCGGGGTGCCTTCCTACACTTTGACTTCTGTAAGGCATTGGACATGGTACTGCACGAAATTTTGATTAAAAAACTAGAATGATATAAACTTAACATGATGCACATTAAATAGATTAAAAGCTGGCTAACTGATAGGTCTCAAAATGTAATTGTAAATGGGGAATAATTATCAGGAGGGTGTGTTCTAGTGGGTCCCACAGAGATCGGTTCTTGGCCCTGTGATATTTTTTATCGATCATCTAGCAGAAAACAAGCTGACTGGAAAATAATGAAGAGGACAGGTCATGGGTACAGAGTGATCTGAATTGCTTGGTAAGCTGGGATCATGTAAACAATATGCATTTTAATAATAAAACCTAGCAATTTGGTCTGAGCCCAACAGGACCTGACTACAAGCACCCAGGTCAGGCTCTGATTACCTTGCCTGTCCATGGGGTGGGTGTGGAGGCTGTGTGTGCCACCAAGTGAGCCTGCCCACGAGTTGCAGCAACTCTCATTCCGTAGCGCATGCAGCACAGCGAGGAAACGGCAGCTGGCAGGAGTGGGGCACACAGCAGCCAATGCCTCAATCCCACTAGCAGGAGGCAGCCGGAGATGGTTCTTGGGCATAGAGAGCAGAAAGCGTCCCCGCACCCAGGCTAAGCCCCAGAGGATAAGGTAGCAGCACTGATGCAGGCAGGGGGAATTGTCGGGTCTGAAAAAACTCGACGCTCTTGGCTCAGGTTGAGGTGCGGGTTGGGCTTTAAAATTAATCTGGAGCAGACCTCTAGTTATCATGGCTAACTGCAAATGTTTACATTTAGGGACAAAGTATATAGGCCTTGCTTACAGGTTGGGGACTGTATCCTGAGAAGCAGTGACTCTGTAAAAGGTTCAGGGGTCTTGGTAGATAACCAGCTAAACATGAGCTCCGTGTGTGATGCTATGGCCAAAAGAGCTAATGTGATCCTAGGATGCATAAATAGGAATCTCAAGTAGGAGCAGAGAGTTCATTTTACCTCTACTTGGCGCTGGTGTGACCGCAGCTGGAATATTGTGTCCAGTTCTGGCATCAACAATTCAAGAAAGATGTTTTGATAAACTGGAGAGGGTTCAGTGAAGAGCCACAGGAATGATTAGAGGATTGGAAAATATGCCTTATAGTGACTGAACTCTTTCAGTCTATTTAGCATAACAAAGAGAAGGTTAACTAACCGGTGACTTGATCACAGTCTAAGTCCCTACTTGGGGAACAAATATTTAATAATGGTTTCTTTACTACAGCAGAGAAAAATATAACATGACCTGTGGCTGGAAGCTGAAGATAGACACATTCAAACTGGAAATAAGGCATACATTTTTAAAAGTGAGGGTAATTAACTATTGGAACAATTTACCAGAGGTTGTGGTGAATTTTCTATCACTGACAATTTTTAAATCAAGATAGGGTGTGTTCTAAAAGATGTGCTGTATGAATTATTTTGGGGAAGTTCTGTGGCCTGTGTTATGCAGGAGGCCAGACTAGTCACTAGATTATCATAATGTCGTTCTGGTCTTGGAATCTATGAAGACCTGACATTCAAAACAAAACTCGAGTGGTGTGAAGCCACATACAACAAGTATAGGAGAGAAGAGACTTTCCAGTTACTCTGTGAAGTAAAACTGTCCTGTTTATCACACCTCTAGTACTTTGTACTTTTATTGTAAAAGTGGTTTTATTACACAAATGCTTTGCAAAGCTGACAAAAGAATCAGGGCTAATGTTTAGCAGAACCATTGCATGGGGTTATAGAATAACTGGAATTTTCATCTAGAGTCTCAGTAATACGCAGTTCAGGGAGCTGATGTATATGTTCCTTGTTTGGACAAATAGCTCCCATTAATACTAATGGGAGCAATGCATTGCACATGAATGCAGGAGAATATTTCTCATTACTTTTGGTCCTAAAACGCTCAGCTGGAAGATCCTTAAGAAAAAATGGCCATTCGTTTTATATTATAGTCTGTAATACATCAGATACAGTACACTGTGACTCTTATGCTACGTTATAGTGTTGCAATGTGATATGGAGTATAAGTCTCCTAATGGCCTGTCCACTTTAAAGGAAACATGCATTTGATTGTCCTTTGATTTATGCCAGTTTTACTCCAGTGTAACTCTGTTGACTTCAGTGGAGTAACCCCTGACTTATATTGGTGTGACAGGAGAGTTGGGCCCCATGAATTTCTATAATTTAAATTAATCATTCATTAGCATATGAGGAAACACTGGCTAGTAAAGGCAGGATCTTAAAGGCACCTTTAAGAGATTGATTCCAAAACCAACTACAGCTACTCATTTAGTATCCATGTATTCTCTATTTTATGGGTCAGCTGTTCATGATCAGATATGAGGTACAGAGGGCAACTTATCAGGCCAAATCCTATCCTTTAGTACACTAGTGACTGGAGTTAGTTCCGTTGACATTAATGTAGCTACTCCAGACTTATGCTTGGGGGAACTGATGGGTGTACTTGGGTTGATGTTCTGTAGTGTACCCAGCTCGTCAGAAACTATCAGCAAGTGTTCAGGATGTCAATGATAATTTGACTATAGTGATACGTAGCCATTTGTTTTTTCTCAGACTACTTTGCAAGTAAGGCCCCTTGCCTAAGACATCTGAACTTAATCGAGTCCATTCATCCTTTCAGTCTGAAGATATTGCTTTTTTCCTTATCTTGGCTATCATGCTGCATCAGTGCTTTGCTGGGTATGAAAGGAAACATTATTTATTTGTATTCCCATAATGCCTAGGACCCCTCTGTGCTAGGCGCTGTACTAATGCAGAAGAAAAAGATGCTCTCTGCCCCGAGGAGATTACATCCCAAGTAATGTGACCTTCTCTCAGGTTGCTGTTACTGGCACTGCATAAGCTGATCCATTTTGTGAGTGCATATGAGAAACAGTATGATCTGTTCCCAGCTGTCTGGAGTTGAAGGATCTGATCCAAACTCCAGTGAAGTCAATTGAAAGACTCCCATTGTCTTCAATAGACTTCAAACCCTGGTCTCTGTTGTACCAAGGAGTGTGATTTCTTAGGTCACACACTAGTTTATTTGCTTTTTCAAATTATTGTACATGTTTTATTATCTCATTTTGACTTATTTCTTCCCCACAGTCACTTTCACACCATTATTACTGGCTGCCTGTGTGACAGGTGGGCTGATGTAATCCTTGGAGCCCCAACAATTAGTGCTTGCCAAATTCTTCTTCTAGTACACCCTGTGCCAAGGACACATGCTAGATCTGGCTGAATAAAATGCTGCAGATTCTTCTCCTCTCTGTGTTCAGTGCTGCTGAAGTCTCTTGGGAAAGTAGATGTCCGATGTGTCACCATTCTGTGTAGAGTCCACATTTCCAGGAATACTCCATCTTCTTCCCTTACCTTTAATTTTTTTAAAAAATACGTCTAGTAATATTTGTATACATATATAAAGAAACTGACAAAAGGTTACCCCTACCTTCCAGGAAATGATCACAAAAACATCATTACAATCTAGCAATGTGTGGGTGTGCGTCACTGACACACAAATAAAATATTTGCACATCACCAAGATCTTATGAACCTTCTTGTGTCTTTTATATCTCTATTTACAATAGAGAGGAAATCCAGCTCTAGGGCTAAGGCTACATTGCATCTCATTTGACTAAAGGACTTCGGGGGTGTGTGCGTATCGTGTTTTACTGCCACCTCTCTTCTGGGGTTTACCAGGGAAGGGTAGCAATGATGGCATAAGTAACACATGAATCTGGCCACATTTTGCTAAAAAAGCAGAATTGTTCTTAAGTGAAATAACTTTCAAACTCTCTCATAAACTGTCAGTACCTCGGAAGAGCTTCCCCTGTGCCAGCCCAGGGAAGAATTGTCAGGGAGCCCCCCTCATTTGCTGATTGGTTCAGAATAGAAGCTTACCTAAATGGGGAGAAGTTTCTCTTGTCCATGTAGGAGTCAGGATTTTTTAATGGATATTTAATGTTGTGCTCAGGGGATATTATATTTCCAAGAGAACTTATTGGAAACACTCTGGAACCAGATTCTGATCTCATTTACACTGGTGTGGCTTCCTCAGGATAAACTTTGCATTCACATACACTGGTGTAACTCTACAGAAGTCAATAGTTACTCTGCATTTACACCAGAAGAATAGAGATCAGAATCTGACCCGCTGACTTTATTGGACTAACTCCTGATTTTAAACATAAGGCCCTGATCCATTAAAGCACTTAAGCACGTCTTCATTTCAAGCATGTGAGTAATCACATTGAAGTGAATGGAACTATTTACGTACTTGAAGTTAAGATCGTGTAAGTGCTTTGCTGGGTTAGGGCCTAAGTGACAGCAACATCTTTTCCTCCATTCCCACAACAGGGACGGTATGAGGCGTGCTCATGGCACAGATATGGGTATGTAGTGGTGATGGACAAGCCTCATTGTTCCTGGAGGTTCCATTTGGATGAGCTCTCTGATGTTCTTTGGCTTGGCAATGTGGTGGCAAGTTGTTAAGAGATTTGCCTGCTCTGCAGTGGCATTTCAGGAACTCATTTAAAAAATGCAACTTTAAAGATGTTAATTTCTTGAAATGGAAAATGCATTTTGCTAAGTCTAGCAAAAATCTGAGGATAAAGGATTGTTCTTTCTGTCTGCACTTAGCTGTCATTTATGTTTTTTCTCTCTTTCTTAAGGTCTCTGTTCACCCTTGATGCAAGTGTGTAAGTCCCATTAGCGTTAATAGCAAGTGAATGCAAGCATTAGCTGGAGAACAGTTCCCTAAATGCTGCCTTCACGTCTACAGCCAAGATTTGGGCCTGTCTTTGTTGCTAATCTGCTCCTTGCAGACTGCAGCTGTTTTTTTTCTGTGAAATAGCAGCCAAACAAGGCTTCTGTCAGTGACTGAGCCACTACAGCGGTTCTCAGATTACACAGGCGAGGAGCGCTTTTGCAAAGGAACAGTTGACAGGGAAAGCATCAGGGTCTCATGAAAAGATACACACTGCCCAGGAACAAAGAGGAGACAACTCCTCTATGACTAAAATTTTCTGGTTGGCTGACATTGTAATAAACTAAAACCCATGGGTGAAGAGAAGGGGTGGGAGTAAGAGATGGGAAACAACTTATTTCAGGCAACAAATCAGTTGCCAACACACCAGAGTGCCAAAGCCATTTGTGCACGTGATGTTGGCCTTGGGTGATGTTTGGAAATCTAAAGCATTCTGTAGACAGCTGCCCAAGGGAATGCTAATTAGCTGGCAGGCAATTAATTATTAATCAGACTTTTGTTCATTGTGAAGATAATGCTTTCTTTGTCAGCCTTTTAGCATTCCCAGTTTTCTTTGTTTGTATTTTGCAAGCTGATACAGTCTTGGAATTAGATTTCACTGTGGTTTGCTTTTTCCTTTTCCTCACCCAGTGTTTTCAGCTTCACGTGTGGAGTCCATGCCCTGATCTCAGCACTTGGGAGTGTTTGCAATGGCAATGGAAAGTCCCAGGGAACTTCTGGTGTGCTATTTTTAAACAGCTGGACTGCGATATTGTTTACACACATGGTGGCCTGTACTATTGTTGTTAGATATGATAAAGATGTTAGTACATTGTACTGTACCCAGTGGGCCTGTTAACCTCTTCAACTGACTCAGTCCCAGACATTTTTTCTACATTTTTATTTTGCAGAAATTTAATTTTCTTAACAAAAAATCAAAAACTAAAAAATTTGATGTTCTATAAGAATGCTTGATACCGAAAATAGTTCAGATGGAAAACTGTTGACCAGTTCTAATAAACATATTTAGAAGTGGCAGATTCCATAGCACTGCTTTTAGTTAAACCATGGAAAATGTTGGCATCTGTTTCTGGCCCCAGAGGGAACAAAGAGCTTACGTGAAATGAAAAATAATTGAAAAAACAGTTATCTACTTATTTTTTTAACACCAGTTTCAGATTCAGAAGCTGGAGAGACTTATGAAAAACTCTTTTCTGTTAATTTGTCCACATATTGTTAAAAGACCCATGCCCCCGACGAATAATCAATGATAGATCTTTCTTTGTATTGCGATGAACACTTTTAATCCGCAGGATCATGACGTTTTCAGGCAGGAAATGGAAAACCCAGCAACATGCAGGGGTTCAAATATTCTTCTAGAACTTTTACAAAGTTCTGTTTGTTCAGTAGAACAATGTAAACATGTATTACCCCACTACAACTCTCTCCCTCTCTCATAAACAAAGCAATAGGGTTAGAGGATTTGCTATACTTCCTACCGCGTAGGTACTTTTATAGCTACCATCATCATAGCCTTTGGGTGTCAACTGAATCATATATCTCTAGTTGCTTAGATGATCCTCATCCCATCTGAATGCTTCACATTTGTAAATGGTGTTTAACTCACAATACTCCTCGAGGTAGGAAAATCTTTCCCTCATTTTACAGATGGGCAACTGAGGCACAAAGTAGCTCAAGTCACAGTGTCATGCAGGAAGTCTATGGCTGAGTCTGGAATTGAGCCCAGTTTTCCTGACTCAAAGTCAAGGGGCTTTGTGCTTTCATTCGACCACCCTTCTTCCCATAGGCTTTTAGCCTCCCTTCCTTGAGTCTTGTATCTCACCTTCAGCACTGGCTAATGCCTAATGCTTCGAAGGGAGGCATCTTCCCATCATAATTTAGGTATTCAGTTCTGCACTTCTATACATGTAGGGGGAAGGTTCAATTACACTTTGAATTCTGCAAAGGCTTGGAGTTTAATTATGTGTTGCTGGAATACTGCTTTGAATGATGATACTCAGTAACTTTAATGAATCATGTGTGACCTGCATTCTCCAGCCAAAAACACACCGTCATCCAACAGCCAGCCACAGCAGCAAAAAAGATACTGGAAGACTGCCACTTTGCTAGTGTAAGGACATGGGTTTGTGTGTGTGTATGTAACATGCACTATTGACACCATAGCATTAAAAAGCCATATCCATTAAACTATGCATGCCTCAAAATGGCATTAATGCAATACCAGTAATGAAAATATATAATTTTACCTAAACATCTGGGCTAAAGCATGGTAAGGTGGAATGTCAGCACTAGTTTTTGAAAATGGGATTAGGGTACCTTTGAAAAATTGTTGCTGTGTTTGTGAATCCTGTGAATTCCTACAGGCACATCATCTCAGTCTCTTTTCTCCTTTAAGCTGAGGTTCAGCAGCAGAGGAACATTACGGTATGACACAAACATCCTGCTTGTACGTGGCTGTAAGACAAACAGTGCACTGTGCTGTACAACTTCAACTTGCAGGCACAAAACAAATCTGAAATGCCATTTAATGCTTCTTATGGACTCTCTCAAGCCTCTGCCTTGAGGAAATTAAGTGGCATAGCTATAGCAGAATAATTGTGTTGTTATAGCTATGTTGATACAACTCCCCCATGTGGACATTCTAGTCTGGAATAAAAGGGACTTTATTCTGGAATAATTACTGAAGCAGAATAACTCACTTAACTACTTTTGACTGCTGTAGTTATGCCAGTCAATTTCTGCATGTCAACAAGTCTTTAATCGCACAGGAAACTAGGAAGCATGTGTTTTATACGGTCCTGGCAATTCTTTATTTTTTAATGTCCATTGACTAGTTCTGAATTATAATGGAAATACTACAGCATGAAGACACCTCACATGATTTCCACACGATTATCAATGGGATTTGGATCAATTCTTTTCAAACTGAATAAACTGATGATGATGAGAGACTTAAAGTAAAACATAAGACAATTGCTTGCTTGTTTGCTTGGAAAATATGAAGCAATTGTTGCTGCATTCATCCATTCAGCTGAAATGACTAAAACCTGATAGTCTGCGGAGCAAACATTTGATTTTTTTTTAAATAGTCTCCCTAAGTGTTTAACACATTTTTTTGAAAGAATGGACCCTAAAAATATATTAGAATCACCTTCTCCCCCAAACACAGCACTTAGGTCTGTTTCTTGGTTGGAACAATTTAACATTGCAATTTAGGACCTTCAGGCCAAATTTACAAATATATTTAGGCACCTAAAGATGCAGATAGACAGCTAGTAGGGCTTACAAAAGTGTTTCAATGAGATAGGTGCCTAACACCCACTAATTTCAAGTGCCTAAACATCTTTGTAAATCTGGTTCTTGGACTCCAAAACATGTTTGCAAAACAGGCAGTTAGCTGTGATGTTTTATATATATTTTGTTGCAAGGTATATCCATGTGGTTTGTTATTCATTACAAAAATGGTTACATTTGGGAAAACCAGGTATCAGTCAAAGTATGGAGGCAAAAAAGAATAAAAAGTTGTAGAAAATAGGAGTGTGGGTTGTGTTCCTTCAGACATAAAAAGCAAAATGTACTTCAAGTCTGATGTCATTTTATACTGTTCTGACTTTGGTCCAGTGGTTGGGGCAGTAGGTTAAGAACTGGGAAACTGCTTCAAGTCCTGGTTCTACCACAGACTTCCCATGTGACCTGGGTGTGCCTTATGCCCAGATTTTTAAAAGTTGCATTACCTAACTGATTTAGGAGCCACAATCCTATTAGGCACCAAAATCCCATTGACTGTCAAGTGCTTAAATCTTTTTTTAAAAGTTATTTGGGTTCCTAAATCAGTTAGGTGTTGCAATACTGAGTGCAGCAACACTGTGAAACACTTAAAAACCTGGGCCTTAGTTTCCCATTTGTAAAAGAGGGATAACAGCACTTCTCTACCTCAGAGGCATACAGTGAGTATAAATACATTGAAGACGGTGAGGTGCTCAAATACCATGAAGACCTAAGACAGATATCAGCACAGGAAGGCACAAAAGTAAAATCTCCATGGGAATGTGCATTGTGGCTGGTCCAGAGGTTCTAATAGGGGATGCCACATCTATGGCCCACTTATGCACAGGCACACATCCATTGGTTAAGATACCATGCCCTTCTTTCATCCTACCCTCAGCCTTCCAGCACTACAGAGAGAGCCACCAAGGAGTAGCGCTGCTGTGTTATCTCTACATCGCCTGTTTTTGCAGCCCAACACCTATAACTTGGGTTGGGTGGGTCAGATGAAATATTCTGGTTTCAACCTATTCCTAACCCATTTATCCCTTTGGGCAACATTTCCAAATCAGGGTTGAGTATCAATGACAGGGGAATAGAAGTGAAGTCTTCATTACACTGTATGTGTTCAGGGATAGAAAGGATGTCAGCTTCCAGGGCTGCTGTGCAAAAGCTAAACTCCTTTTTTTGAATAAAGGGAGATATAAAGTGATGAGACATTTCAAACCTAATCCAGTTCCACACACCCAGTATATGAAATGTGTCTTAAGGGGACATAAGCTGATTGCCAAATCACAAGGAGATTCTTATCACTTTATTTTAATAAACACTTTTCATGAATGCTAACATTTTAATGGATGATTACATTCGTATTTAGCTAGCAGATGCATTAGTTTTGATTGATGTTATTTTGATGAGTACCAAAGGAATTAAATAATGATTTGCCACTTCTTGTAAAGTGCTGCTCCAAATATCTTTTAAACAAACAACTTTATTTTTGGTACACATCAGATGGAAATGTGGCGTAGCGATGTGCTACCGTGCAGCCCTCACAATGAGCCATTTGGGACCTCTGTGGATGTCATCTGTAACTGCACAGTGGTTCCACATGCACAGTTCCCCAGTTCAGTCAGCTGGGAGCCATAGCTTTCAACCTGCCAAAAGACAAATGTGGGAGGCCTTGTGTGACAGTGACCTAAACTGAGGGGCACCAAAATACATGATTCATGCAGAAAATGTGAACATGATGAGGGACTCTTTCTTTCAGAGGAATTATCTCCTCCTATATCCTCAGCTCTGTGGCTCGTTGTTTCAGATGTCATGCTTTTCAGCACATTTGTTTGGGAGCTAGGGACTAACATAAGCGATGATAGAGTCAGAGCTGTAAAGTTCTGGCAGGAATGCTGAAAGGTGCTCAGTCCAGGGCTCTGGCCCACAAAAAGAGGTTGACAAGTCTACTACTTCCATAGCTAATAGAGGTGGGTTTTCTAGTGCAGGTAGTAGGGGGCCATGCATTTAAATGCAGTGGTTCTAGGTTCAGTCCCTGCTGCTGATAGCCTACAGGGATGTGTGTGGCGTAGATATGTTCTTCCTTCTTCATCACCAGCCCCCTAGCACTGAGATTTTTGCCTTCTTTAGTCTGTTTCTAACCTCCTCCTTCAAACCAAGAGTGCACGCCCAGAATGCAATCTCACATGCTAATACTACAGGTCATGATCGTCCTGGAACAAGAATGAAGTCTGCTTTCTTCTTTTATCTTGACATGAAAATACCATTCTAGCTGACTGGTTACATGCTCAGACAGCAAGGTCTCCCTGTAAAATGTCCCCACTGTCTTCCATGTACACCGCTTTTCTGAGTAATGAAAACACCTATCCTTCCCTCGTCGCCTTGCTGTTATTTATTAGCTCTGATAACATGCTCAGTGCTTCACAATGAACAAGAGGAAAGTCAGTTGCTGCCCTGAAAAGCTTAAATTGTAAGAGCTAGAATTTCAGGAGCGCTCAGCATGTTGGGTGCGTCCTAACTGAGACTGTGTCTGGGAGAGTTGAGTAATGGTACGTGGGCAAAGGATGAAGGGAGAGAGGGATTCCTATTTTCTGTGGAGAGCGCCTTTCTAGTGATAAAGATTCTGTCAGGGATCTGATATACTGCTCATTCCCTCTCTGAAGGCTTGATAGAGGGACAGCTTCCAGAAAGTGGCTGGTTTTGAGGTGGCTTGAGCTGAAACTTACCCTGAGAAGTTTCCCAAGGGCCTCTGGTGCAGACCGTCCTACCTAGCAATCACAGTTGAAATCACTTCAGCTGGTTCAGGTGATAAAGCTCCCAGAGGTACCCAACAAGCGCTTCTCTTAGGGTCCAGGTTTTCTAAAACTTCAGGATGCTTTAATGCTTCTCAAGTTGAGCACCCAAGATTCTTGGCCATTAATTTTAAAGGGAAACCCTGCAGCAGATGAATTGATTCTCCGGTTTGGACTGAAGTCCAAATGAAACCTATAAAATAGATATGGTAGACATTGTAGGGAAGACTGTAACTCCAAGTTTTGATGAGCTCTAGTCTTTATTGACCTAGGGTAAATTGAGAGCCAGAGGGTTTCCAGTGTTTTCACTTACTGATTATGGCTTTAAAAATCAAGTAGCCCTGCACCATTTCACTGTGCTAGACATCACTTATTTACTAGTCATAGGGGGCTAATGTAATGTGTCCGTGTGACAGACCTTTCCGGTACCTTGGGGCTCTTTGCTGAATTATAGTTCTGTGAACTCAGTCACAGAACTACTAAATATTTCCCATTAATTAAGTGGGGATTATTAGTCCAGGTTGGTACAATGCTGGGAAGGTTTAATGCTTTATGTATGCACTGGGAATTATGCTTATCAAAGCTATGACTTGTTGGGATTGGATCCTGCAAACCCTAATGGGCATCCTGCTTACTGCTAGGTCAGTGAGTTCATTGCTAGTGAGTAATGGGATCCTCATGCTGGCAGTATCAGGTCCTTGGATTGTAAACTCTGTAGGACAGGGTCACCATCAGTTCCTCGCTCTGCCGCAGATTTCTTGTGACTCAAGGCAAGTCTCTTGTTCTTACGGTGCCTCCATTTCCTAGCTGTTAAATGGTGATTTTAGGACTTTGGCTGTCTATCTTATGAACTCTTTAGGGCAAGGATGTCTCTTACTCTGTGTTTGCACAGTGCTTAGTACAATGGGGCCTTAATTTTGGGTCAGTCTCAGGTGCTACTGCAATAAAATCATAGAATATTAGAGTTGGAAGGGACATCAGGAGGCCATCCAGTCCAACCCCCAGCTCAGAGCAGGACTAACCTCGGCTAAATCATCCCAGGGAGGGTTTTGTCAAGCTGCATCTTAAAAACCTCTAAGGATGGAGATTCCACCACCTCCCTAGGTAACCCCTTCCAGTGCTTCACCACCCTCCTAGGGAAATACTTTTTCCTAATGTCCAACGTAGACCTCCTCCACTGCAACTTGAGACGGTTGCTCCTTGTTCTGTCATCTGCCACCACTGAGAACAGCCTAGCTCCATCCTCCCTGGAGTCTCCCTTTCAGGTAGTTAAAGGCTGCTATCAAATCCCCCCTCATTCTTCTCTTCTGCAGACTAAACAAGCCTAGTTCCCTCAGCCTCTCCTCATAAGTCTTGTGCTCCAGTCCCCTAATCATTTTTGTTGCCGTTTCCTGGTGTCACTGTTAGCCTGGCATAAAATGTAGAGCATAGCATGAGCTGTCACTTCATCTGTGCTTGCTGCATGAGGAAAGGCAGCCTTGCAAGGGAATGTTCAGTGTGAAGATCAGTCTGTGTAAAGGGGGAGAGTGGGTCTTCAGAGCAATCTGGTCCAGTGTGTCTGCAAATAGCCCCGTCTCTCAGTAACTGAAATAGATGTAGCATGAAAAGCAGCTGACCAAAGCCTTGTTGTCCTCCAGGAATTAAAGCTTGCACAGAGTAGGTGAGGGATGAGGGTGAGAAATAATTGTCATGCGTCATTTAAGTTTTAAGCAAAACAGGACCGCCAATAAAGCCTGTCTCAAGTGCCAATGCCTCCTGACCCTGGCTGGCTGGTAGGATTCTGGTCCTGTCACTATTCTTGGGCTTACTGAGAGCTCTTTAGAAATGTTCAGTAGTGAAATCAAGATGACTTGGAACCAAACTGATCCCAGCTGGCCCCATCTGTAGCAGCTGAGATCAGTCCACATGTTTGAAAAGATCCTTCTAAGGAAGAACTTTCATTGCAGATTTAACACAGATTCCCAATGAGAGGCTGCTGACAGCTTTCCTCTCCCATGAAGTTGAAGGTACCTGGTATAGGGTTGCCAACTTTGTAATATTTAAAAACTGGACACTTCTGCAGGAGTGCTGGAACCTCCCCACACCCTGCCCTGCCTTTCCCCCCTGCCGTCCAGCCCCTGCCCTGCCTCTTCCCCCCAATACCCCACCCCCTGTTCGTTCCTCTCCCCCCATACCTTGTAACTCACTGCTCTTCCCCTCTCCCCCTTTGCCTGGGTCAGAAGGGACTCACCTGAGGAGCTGGGGCTGGGAGCTGCAGCTGCCTCATGCAGTTAGGCAGTGACCCCAGCTGAGTAGGGACTTACCCAATGCCTCCCCCACCCATAGTAAATGGACTTCGAGTGTCCGGTCAATAGAGGTGACTGGACACTGTCAGGTCCCCTTTTTGACTGGACTTTCTGGTCTAAAATGGGGCACCTCAGAATCTAGCCTTCTGAGTCATGGAAAGAGAATTTCTGCTGCATTTCTTAGAGGTGTCATGCAACACTCACAGGTAAGAAGGAGGGGTGGCAAATTGTCTTTCAGACACATTTTGCAACTTCCTTATTCTGGGCTGCTCCTGGGGCTTCACTAGCTCGCAGTATAACTTCAGGGAGCCCGATCCAAGCTGATCCTGAGCAGCAGCGCTGCCAAAAATCACAGTAGCGGTGTCTAGACTGCTCCTCACTCCGGTATGTGCCCTACAGTGGGAATTGTGGAGAAGACCTTAGAAGAGAGTCTGCCACAGCAGGGCAAAGGAGCTGTACTTCGAGGAAGAATTCTTCCTGAGAGGTTTTAGCAGTTGTTGAAAATAAAGATGCCGTGTCCCCTGCTACTGTGCTGGGGTTCTGCGGGTTACCCTTAAAGTCGTCCCACTGTTAGAAGTACTGACTCTTCAAATATTAATGATGGCTTCATAAACGACATTTCCCAGATGCCACATTATCCACAATTGCTACCACGCTAGTAGTAAAACAAGAAGCAACAGGCTCCAGTTTAGTAAATGATGACTAATGCAACTTTCCAAACTTAGTATTGGATGTTTAGAGTGTGTGTGTGTGTTTGTGTGTGTGTGTAGGTGTGGGGAGGAATCATCTGGTAAGAAGAAAAATCAGTCCTTGGAGAACAGTTGTTGAGGAATTGACTATAATCACAGTATGAGTGTCCAAACTGAGATTAGATATACTTAGGGGAAAAATGAGTGCAAAGTCTTTCGTGTTTGAACGAGGCTGGGCTAGATGATTTTTGCAAGGTCCTGCCCACCTCGATCATCTGTGATTATCTTTAACTCCCTAGTTTGTCTCTGCTGTGGGAACTCAAGTCCTGGTGGCTGGAGGTTGACTCAGACAAGGGCTAGTTTCAGTTGAAATATTCCTCCTTTCTCCGACTAGATTTGTGCTTTTAACAGATGTCTAATTCTCCTCTCCCTCTAGGCCAGGGAGGTTAATTGGAGGAAAGTGACTGTACATCAGGCCCAAGAGTCTCCTACAGAGATACTTGGCACAAATAAATCAACCTATTTTTTTGATGAATAACAAGGCCCCAAAGGCTCCATTTCTTGCAGCCTGCACAAATTGCAGGTATAAATTTCACAGCTGATCATAGGGATTACAGAATTCAATTAACTCTCTGCTAGCTAAAAAGTGCTGCCTGGCTGTTTTAATTATGAGTGTCACCAATACCACACATGCTGTTTGGGAAAACTCTAATTAAGAAAGCATTGCATCATTAACATGAGCGATGGCAAGGAACCCGTTGTTCTTTCTGGAGCCCACTATGACCCTCTGCAATAATGGAGTTGGGAGTTATGATGGAACTAGCATCTCCCTTTCTCCCCCATGCTCATGGGCAGCTGGAAATACTCTGAGATTCCTTCACTACTCTGCTGATTGTTTCCCATGAATGTGGCAGGGCCATTATATTGGATGTAATGCCTGTCATTGGAATCGTGATCTGTTCTCCATCACTTTGCAATTTTCAAATGCTTCAGGCAGGGAGTGGGGGATATAGTGTAATAACCCACAAAGGTGGGTAGGATGTGGGCTGTACTCAGCATCAGAGGATGCCAAAGGACTTCCTGTGGTTTTCTGTAAATGTCAATAACTTTACTGCAGACAAAGACTCCATCAGCAGGGAGAGCTGTTAACTTGTTTCTGCAATCTCCTCTCCTGATCTGTCAGGCCTCATTTTCTCCCTTGCACTTTTGCCCAGCCTTAGGCTCTTTCTGCTCCCAATGTAAGCATGCTTTAGTCTCTCTGATCTTAAACCCGCACTTGTTTCTCCAGTTACTGCCCCTTCCGTCCTTTATCCCAAAGCTCATTGAAGGTGCTGCCTAGAAGTGTCTCCTCCAATTCCATCCTAGACCCCCTGCAATCCAGCTTCTGCCCCTTGCGCTCCAGTGAAATGGCTGTCATCTTGGATTTAAGATTAGCATAGCCAAAACAAAGTGTTTTATCTTTCTCCCCAGCCCTACCCGCTCCCTCCTTTCTGAATCACTGTGGATAAGACAATCCTATTCCTCACTCAAGGTAGTTATCTAGATATTACCTTCAACTCAACCATCTAGATCTTCCTTCCCATCCAGGCCATGTCTAAATCTTGCCACTACTTCCTGCGTATTCTATGATTCTGGCTTTTCTCTATCCATGCCCTGTAGAAGACTGTCTCCAGTATTGACAAACTGAATCTTTCCCTTGTATCCATTTAAAATGCTGCTGCAAAGATCACCTTTCCCAGCTTTCCCAAATAAGCACCTTCATGTTTCTTTCCATGCTAACCTTCATGGATGGGGGAAACCTCCATGTAAACATTTGCAATGCTGCCTCATTTCCCTTCTTTTAATCCCTTCTTAACGTGCTTCTCTGCCATGACTTTGATTTAAAACACTAACAACAACAACAACAAACACATCAATCCCAAAACTAAACCGACAATGGATAGGCAGCTGCTGGTGTGCTGAAGCCACTTCCTGACCAATCCTGTCTTATTGCTTTGTGCTCCTGCCGTTTGCTGCATCCACATATTCTCTTATTCACACTTAAATTATAAACTCACCAGAGCAGGGTCCACATTTTATGTAAGTGCACAACACCTTGCATAAGGGGCTCCTGACTGATGACCTGGGGACTCCTGGGTGCCATTACAAAATAACAATCATTGGATGTGATCACCTTGGCTACTCACCCGACCTAAATTTTAAAAGTAACCCTGGTTTATAAACAGGGCTTTGTAACTTGATTGTGGCTGAACTCCCTGGGGACTGGGTGAGGAAATTATATTAAGTGAGTGCTCTAACCCTGAGGTGTCTGTATCAGGAAAGTGCAGTCACATCTGACCTAACGGTGCTTAACTGCTGGGCTGATACAAAGAAGGTGAGACACTAGCAGTCAAAACACAGAGCTAGGGCTCTGTTTGAAGAACAGATCATGGGCTACAGCAGTGTGGCCCAATGAACAGGACACCAAAGTTCTGGGTTGTATTCCTGTTACAACTCATTTAATCTCTCTAGACCTCCATTTTCTCATCTGCAAAATGGGGATAATGGTCCTGAGCATTTATCTTATAGGAGAGGATGGCCATTCTCATGTTAGAGGGCCTGTGAAGACGGGAGAGAATCAGTCAGGCACTGAACTGAAAGGCTGGAGTAAGCAACTGGCTTTCCTGACAAACGTGTGTGGGTGTATACAGTCAAATTGCACAAGCCAATGCAGCAGGCTTAATTATTGTTCTCCTCCCTTCCAGGGACACAGGCAATGATCTCTGCGGCTGGTAGAGCCACACTGTCATTCCTGCTGCCTTCCCACAAGACCCTCGCTGCAAACATTGCTCTGGCCTTCAGTAACATTCCTTGAAATGCCAAGGGGGAACAAACCTGCAAGGGGTGGCAGCCCAATGACATGCAGATAGGGAAGCTCCCCTGTGAGAGGCTGGCTGAGCTCTGAGAATTCTGGCCTGTGTGCTTTCCCGGCTTTGAGGGCGCTCTCTAATAAGCCACCCTTGCTGTGCTGTCCTGTTAATGCTGATAACTGATTTCCTACAAATTTGGTTTGTAACCTCCCTTCCCCCCCCCTCTGAAACAGAGGAGGCACAATGCCACTGAAAACGATCTCTGTGCTGACCTCACACTTTGAGTGGCGAGAGGGGGAGATGGGGATGGAAGACACAGAGAGAGAGAGCACTAGCAACTTGACTTTCTGGCCATAGATTGGTTTTTGCTTTGACTTTTTCTCTGTCATTGGCAGGGCAGCTCTGCCCATGCCAGCAAAGAGAAAATCAACCTTGTGCAGCAGGATCTTAGGAGCCAGATTTAAGACACTCGTTGTTTCCCTCCCCCAGCTCTCAATCCCTGGGAACAGAGCATGGAACTCAAACTACTGTAACTCACAGTCTGTGTTTGAAAGGCCCCCCTGAGCTCTGTGCTTGGTGGTGGGATGGATTTGCTACTCTATCTTCAGAAGTGTCACAGCACCATAGGGCCATGAGGTAGCTAATCTTATTGCTACGTCCTATATAAATCTGCAATAAAGAAGGGACATGAAGTCCATAACTTTTTAAAAGAACTGTGCTCACCAAAAGGAGCAGGCAAACACTGGTTCAGTGCAGATAAGCACTAGACACCAGATGTAAACAACTGTAGCTCCACTGCCTTTGATGGAGCTATGATAAAGTATACCAACTCAGGATCTGCCCCTTACTCTTCGACAGCTAACTCCCAGGGAGTCCGCTCTTTACCATCTTCACAGGTGCTACATCTAATTCAAGCAGACTCCTCTGTTTAGGGTTTAATCAGTCTAGTGGCAATCCGGGACACAGAATTGGCATTTATAGTTCTTTATTGGGTGTCTTATGGATTACATCATTGTGTGGACAGTAGCTGGCAAATTTGACAAAGTGTGGTTCTGTGTGTGTGTGTGTACACACTTGCTAGTTCCATCTAGGACCAATAGCAAAAATGTGGGAATGGCAGTTTTGTTCTAGTTCAAATCTGACAACAAAAAGAATCTTGTAGAAGGGCAGCTGTTTCTCATGACTTATGAGGAGAGGCTGAGGGAACTCAGCTTGTTTAGTCTGCAGAAGAGAAGAGGGAGGAGGGGATCTGATAGCAACCTTCAACTACCTGAAGGGAGACTCCAGGAAGGATGGAGCTAGGCTGTTCTCAGGGTGGCAGATGACAGAACTAGGAGTGATGGTCTCACGTTGCAGTGGGGGAAGTCTAGGTTGGACATTAGGAGAAACGTTTTCAATAGGAGGGTGGTGAAGTGCTGGAATGGGTTACCCAGGGAGGTAGTGGAATTTCCATCCCTAGAGGTATTTAAGGCCTGGCTTGACAAGCCCTGCCTGGGATGATTTAGTTGGGGTTTGTCCTACTTTGAGCAGGGGTTTGGACTAGATGACCTCCTGAGGTCCCTTCCAGCCCTAAATGTCTATAATTCTGTGTTGAGTGGAATGTTTTCTTACTTAATTATTTAGTGATCTGTTGCCTTCTAACTAACTGATTTAGAAAAATGTAATGGGCAAGATGGGAGCACGGAGCTTTCCTGATAGACTTTTGGGACACTTTAAGACATCTTGGTGCATTGTAGCCTTTGAGTGGGACATATCTCCCAAGCCAGAGGTTAATCTATAGCAGTGTGGCCGCAGAGGCAATCTTGTTGCATCCCCTGGAAACATATTTGAGTGGCTAGCCCAACCCACTGCCCATGCTACTGCAGCCACACTGCTCTTTTTAGGTTCTAACTTGAGCAGAGCTAGTGACTATATATGTACCTGTACTGAGAATTACACCTCCCAGGTTCTGTGTAGGCATAAGGTTCTTGGTATAAAAGCGTAGGGGAAGCACATGATGAGAAAAGGAGAGGAGCTGAAATTGATGAGTGAGCAGCTTGCTTTCAGAAAGGCTGCCGATGTTTATAGTAATGCTGATCTGTACTGATGTTAGGGGGTCACTTTGGCTCTCCTTTCTTCATCACCAAACACAAAAGCAACCCAATTTACGCAGCTGCTGCCTTTGAGAAACACCTATTGACTTCAATACAGCAGCTGTTTAGACTGCACTACTGGTGAAGTCTTATAGCCTTTTTTAAAAAACAAACAAACAGTTTGCTTTAAAAAATCCCAGCAGAATATTTACATAGAGAAATTATTATTTAATCATATCATTCATTATAATTGGCTGGCAGGCAAATATGAAAGGGCCAAAGCTAGGAACTGAAAGGAAGTTTCAGCTCTTTCCCTGGCTTTATCCTGAGTCCTAAGTGGATTTCATTTCCACAGATTTTGCCTCAAAAAACGTTATCCAAGCAGTGCTGTGTTGGGAGGGCAGGTTTGTTGCATAAATTCCCTTTGATTGAATGATTCACTGAGATCCAGCTGAGCATTCAATTCTCATTTACCTCCAATTGCTAGAGATAACAAGGCAATGCCTAGAGATCATAAATAAGCAAACTGATTTGGATAAAATAAGAATGGGCCTCTCCTGAATGAGTCCATCTTATGTCTGCTTAAAAGCTTTCTTCTCTCCCTCTCCTTTCCAAAAAAAAAAAAAAAGGAGCTGTCAGATGATGAGCTCAGAATGAGACCTTGAATCCAAATTCTCAAAGACTTCAAAACCTGGACCCAAATTTTGCAGCTGCTGCTTCTTCTGTCAGAGGCTAAAGAGGAATTTCAAATGCAAATTCTGTCTTCAAGTTCCAAATCTGAACCCAGATCTAACTTTTGTAGCACCCTAACTCTTACAAGAACTCTGCTCTGAAGATAGGACAATGCCACTGAAATGCATTAGTAATATATATGCACCAGATCAATGACTTAAATCTCTTCATTGCATTTAATGTTGTTCAGTGCACTAATTTAGAAGTGTATGTTTATGCCCTTTGGTGTGTAGGATGGAAATGGGAAGCATGTGAATATCCTCCTACTGCTTCTTTTTTCCAGGGTCTTGCCTCCCCCAGGTCCAGAAAAGCTCTTGCTTTCATTTTGAGCTTGAACTTCACCAAGTACAGCAAAGAGGATATTTTCATTCATTATATTGAGCATGAACAGCAATTTCCTCTCTCAAAATCCATATCTCAAACTCCACTTTCTAGCATGTTTAGCCTTTGTAGCATCATTAGATCTTACACTGTGAATGCTTTCTAATTGATCTATGGTAGGAACTTATGGCCTCCATTTCCACGGTATCTGAGCACTTCACAGTCTTTAATGCATTTATCCTCAATGTCTTGGTCTCGTTTTTCTTAGGTTCATTTTATGCACTTTCAATTCTTATTTCTCCCTGTACTGAGCCTCGTCTAGTATTGTTGGAACCTC
>ML675640.1:4125597-4218561 GCA_007922155.1 Mesoclemmys tuberculata
TCTTATTTCTCCCTGTACTGAGCCTCGTCTAGTATTGTTGGAACCTCACACATACCAGCAGATAATCAAAATGGTGTCAAGTAGAGACAATAATTAATTGTTTGGGGTTTTTTGCTAGTTTTGGTCAGTGAACTAAATCAAAACACCTACCACTTCCACCCTACAAAAATATTAGTATTAGGTTGACCATAATGTTGTTTTGACCTCCCCTCTACCCCCCCCCCAAATTACTTCATTTTGTTTTGGCATTTTTAAATCCTCTTTAAAATTAGGAAAATTCTGAAACAATCCCTTTGAAAATGTCAAGATAAAACAACATTTTCAAACTTTTTCACAGTTCAAAAAAAAAAAAAGAGGCCAGAACTATTTGCTGAACTATTAATAGTTTCAGTTGACCTCAAACTGCGATATTTTAGTGAATAAAATATTCATCTGCAAAACGTCACCCAGTGGTAGTATCGAACTTAAATCTTGCCTGAAAGGTCTAACCTTTCACAAATACAGTGAGAATATTTTCTCCCCTCTATTGCACATAATACTTAGCTCTCATAGCACTCTTTATTTGTGGTTCTCAAAGCACTTCACAAAGGAATCTTCCTCCTTGTCTCCCAAATCTCTAAAATGGAGACAGACAAGTTGCTTGCTCTCTAAGGTCACCTGACAGCAAAGCCAATAACACCCAGGTTTCCTGAGCACCACTCTGGTGCAGTGTCTGCAAGGCCAATATCTAGTTTATTTTTCTACCTTGATACATCAGTGATGTTTACGTGCATGGTCATTGTGACACTGGCAGACCAGGTACCAGCTCATGCCAAGGCCCCAGGCCTCACAGAACACTGACAAATGCAGAGCTGGAAACCCGTCTTCCTTACCTGTGTGTTACCGTGATCAAAATAGATATTGGATGTTACTTTGATAAGAATGCATGTAGTGTTTAGGCTTGATAAAATGCTTGTAGGATGCTGCCTGTATAGATCTCGTTTATAACCTCTTTAGCCTATGGCATAAATGTCTGCATTGTAAACTGCTGTAATTGTATAACACCAAACAAGAAAAGAAGCATGAATTAAGTTAAAGAGCTCATCTCACATACAAGATGGCCCACTGAAGGCAAATGAGGCTGTGTAGCATCAAAGGACAGAGGCCCTGCTGACTGTATTTTTAACTTCTTCCCATCAGCTAGACTCAAGTGGGGAGGATAAAAATCCCTAACAAGGAGAAACTGAATCTCTCTTATGTTGACTGGACTCTGAGGGCAAAGATTCTCTAAACGTAAGCAAAGAGATCTCTATGCTGCTTGGCATGGAGTAGCCCTGAAAAACCCTTTGAACTGACAGATTACTACTATTCTGTCACCTTTCTGAATCACAGACTGAAACTCATTTGTGTACATATGCTGCTTGCTTTAACCTGTAAATAACTAATTTCTTTTTCCTAGTTAATAAACCTTTCCTTAGTTTATTACAGAATTGGTTGCCAGCGTCGTCTTGAGTGTGACTGGCCTCTTGGGACTGGAAGCAACTGGAATATTTTGTTTGGTGTAAGTGACTGTTTCTCACATACTCCAGCTTGCCTGGGTGGCAAGATAGACCAGAATGTGCAAGGGAACTGTCTGTGACTCCGTTATAAGGCTACTGTAGTACTGTGGGAGTTCACATTTGTTACTGGGTTGGTGAAATCTAATTACAGAAAATACTACCAGTTGGGGTGTCTGCCCAGCTTTTTGACAGTCTGCCCTAGGGATGCATTCTGTCATGAGCTACTCCAGATAGTGTGATGCTCATCAAGGCAGAATATGACTGCTCTTGTCTGCCTTCCATGCAGGAAATGTCTACTCCTCTTGCTGGCTTCATGGACTCCCTCTTTTGGCATTGACACACTTAATTTCTACTACTGGAAATAGTGGAATAATAGTGGTCAGGAAATACTTTATAACCTAGTGAATTTGGAACGTGGAAAGGTCTTTAAAGAGACTAACCTAGATCATGTCTGAAACTGTTTATGAACTCTGCACAGAATACTTGTTAGTCAAAGGACCCAGCCTGTAAGTTTTAGACTGCTTCTTAATAAATTATTGAGCAGAAGCTGAATGATGATGGTTGCATAAAGCATTTTCCTTCTTAAGAACTGTAGTCCCCAAGAACTTGTCTGACCAAGATCGGTGCTAGAAAAGGACAGCAAGATAATCTTAGTGGTGCTAACAAAAACTCCAGAACACATTGCACTCAACAGTGCAATTTTAGAGTCTCTTTTCAAGTAGTGTGCCTGTGATGACATTGAATTTTGGGGAAAAAATAACTCTCTAGGGTTTGCTTTACAAGCAGGACAGAGCTTTTCAATTTGGCAGCTTTCTGTAGTAAAAAAAAGGACAAACGTTCCAACACTTAAAACCTCTCTCTAACAACAAAGTACATGTCCTCCTCCTTTCTCTCAGAACTTAAAACTAACATGGAAACGGATCTGAAGCACTAATCTGAAGCCATAAGCACAGGACTGTTCATATTCCCGTGTAGGAAAACTTGAGTTGGAATATTGGGGGGGAGGGGGAATAAGAGTACATGTGGACAAATTCTGCAAATAGCACTATTTGTACTAAGGTAGTGCCCAGATTTCCCTACTCGATTCTGGGCCCAGGTGGGTATGACTCAGGTAAGGGATGTGCATGGAAGGGCTCTCAACAGCAGTAGGATTGGGAGAGGTTGAGCTTCCTGGGCTAGGGTTCTGGAAGTTGTCTCCCAAGCTGGGGTGGGAGCAGGGAGGGCTCCCAGATAAGGATTAGGGTGGGTAGGGTTCCCCTGGGCTCAGGCGAGGGTTCTGCAGGGTGACACTTCTTAGGCTACAGTTAGTCCTAAAGGGGAGGGGTCCATGGGAGAGAGTTAAAACTTTGCAGGGAAGGTCTTCAAGTTAGGGGGTGGGCTGGCACTAGTGGGGACATCCCTGGGCTAGGGTTGGTGTTTTATGTGGTAGAGATCCCTCAGGCTTGGGTTTTACAGGGAAGGGTCGCTCAGGCTGAGGATAGGGGTTGTGGGTTCAGGGTAGGTCTCTATGGGCTGGAGCTAGGGTTTGGGGGTGTGGAGGGAATTGGGTAAGGGTTATTATTGGGATGGGTGAGGCACCTACACCTACAGTTAGGAGCTGGGGTGGGTAGATCTCCCTGGGTTACAGGTTGGGGTTCTGCTGTTGAGGCTCCTGGAGCAACAGTGAAAGGTGAAGCAGGTAGACATCCCTGAGCTGAGGTTAGGGCTGGGATGGGTGGCACATCGCCAGCTAGGATTTCAGGGTTGTGGAAGGTAGAGTCCTTGGGGTTGGGTTAGGTAGGGTAACTATGTCTAGGTGCAGAGTTCTGCTGGGATGTGTTCCCTGCTTGGGTTCGGATTTTGGAAGACATGAGAAGGCCTCCTCGAGGTTGACTCGGGTGTCATGGAAGTCAATGGAGTTACGCTGGCCTGTTTGGTTGATATTTGTTGCTAAACACTGCCCCCCTTAGGTGAATTAAGGCATGCCAGCGACTGTGAGTTCTTGTTCAGGCTTTGGTTACTCAAGTGGCTAGATATGGTTAATCTGTTTTGACTATTGATCCGATAGATCTATTGGGTATAAACAGATAAATATGGAAAAGTCATGGAATTTCCATGAAAAGCGATGGGAGTGGAGGAAAACCTATGCCTTCATCTTGAACTCCCTGCTTCTATTCTTTTGTCTGGCTAATTTATTTACACTGTGAGCTCTTCAGGGCGGGTCTGTGTCTTACTATGCACTAGAAAATCTCGGGCACTGTTGCAATATAAATAACAAATCATCACCATCCCATCAAATTCAGACTCTAGACACCCATAGGGAGCAATAAATTCTTCTGTGAACGTGAGCTTGGTGGGAGAAGTTCAATGCTACATTAACATGAGAATTCCCTTCCCAGTCTGCAGAAAAAGGCCATAAATCTAGGGAGACGCCAACCTTTCCTCCTGCCCAACTTTTATTTTTCTGTTGTAAAATTAATGGGTGTTCAGTTATTCCAAAGCAAAGAACTCTTTTCCACAGGCAAACTTTTTTTGTGCTGTTTTATTTTTTTTAAAGTGAATTTATTTTGGAGGACAAATGCAAAATCTTGTTCAAATGCAAAGATTTAGTAAGGCAATAAATGCCAGAGAAAATGAAAGATATAGCTTATTCTGTGTCAGACAGTGTAGGTGGGTTTCCTAATTCCTCTCTGCTATACAAATTCTTTGGAGCTAATGGGTTGAAAAATAAATAGGGCTAATGTCAATCTGTTGTAACTCTGCTGCAGTCAATGGAGTTTCAAGGATCATTTTGGATCATAAAATGTAGCGTCAATAGGCCAAGTTCAGTGGCGACGTAAAAGGCGGGTCAGAAAATGGTTGTAAAGCGAAAGTAGTAACGTGCTTGTAGTAGGCTGGCATTTACTGGGCCCTTAATAATCAATGGCATGATGTAGTTCAGTATAAAATCAGTGCTCACTGAGGGGTTAGAAAAAGAAGATGCAGAATGCCAAGCATCCACTTAGGGGCCACTAAATAGGCCTCCTCATATGTTAGTAGCTAGCCACTAATTGATGAGCTTCTCTGGAGCCAGACAAATACTGAGTGATCCAGATAATATTAACCCTTTATGTTGCTGTATAAATGCAATGATCAAAATGCCGTCCTCAGATGAAGAGACATAACAGAGGTCAGTCTCCAATGACACTCCAGTGGCTAGTATTGCAAATCGGAGGGCACCCACATATAAGTGGTCTCTGTTAGGCGTGTTCTTGTTAAGGCACAGAGGACTTGTATTAAACAACTGTATTTTTAGTCAAACATGGCACAGCATTGGTAGCTTCTTTCAGTTGTTCTGCCCCTTGCAGTTCGGAGTCCCATCTTCCAGAACCAAGGATAACCTTTGGAGTCTCATTCTTTAATAGCGGCCACTTCAGACAATGTGGTGGTGCAGGTGGGATCCAAAGTCACTGGTTGGGACCCCTCTCTACCCCCACACTCTGTCTTCAGATGGGTTTGGGGTGTGCTCTAGGCACAGGAAGGCTACAACCAGCAGAGAGGTATGTGTGCGGAGTGACGTAGCCTGGCTGCTCAAAGCATACTTCTGGTTGGTGTCACTACTAAGCTGACTGTTTAGCATGGGATACCTCATTGATGGAGAAGCTTTTTCTAGCAAAAAGGAGCTAACAAATAGATGTGTGGACTTAGCTGCAAGAAACCCTGTTACAGAATGGGAATGCAGTTCTGAGCACGCCTTAAGAAATGAAGAGGAAAAAGCAGTGAATAGCAAGACACTCTTTTTATACCAAAACCTTGAACAACATAAACTTACTGGAGGCTTAACAGGTTGAGATGAAGTCTCTGTGGGTTTATTTGGGTATCCAAATGATGAGGCATAATCCATCCTGCTCTATGCACACTTGGGTTTAATGTTACAATGAGCCTTTAAAAAAATCTTTATAGCAAATCTTTCATGTAAAAAAACCCCCCAAAACAAAAATCAGCATTACAAGGGAAATTGAATTATCCATGTCCAAGTACTTATTGCAGTGGAAAGTTTTCAGATGCTAAGTGGTGGTTACAAGGGCTCCAAATAAATAGCTTTCATTAATTTATGGAGATGTGGAAGTTCAGGAAATGTATAATCGCAGTAAAGGCAGCGCTAAGGGAGGCAGGAGCATGGACTGTGAGGAGATAATTACACCCCGGAGGTTCAGAAGCACAGCTGCATTTTAAGCTGTGTAACACCCCAGGGATGTGATTATCTCATGATAACAGCACTCCTTGTGTGCCTTATTGCCTAACAGGGAGGGTGGATGTACTGGAAACAACTCTATGGCAAGGACTCCCGCTTCGAGGGAACCTGCTTTGGTGACAGTTCCAGAACTTAAAACAAATTTCTTTTAGTATAATGAAAAGGGTGGGGTTAATAGTGGCATTGCCAACAACAGTGCCAATTTACTGCCACCCAGGATCTGGCCCATGGACCAGATTTAAGGATTTTTTCTTTAAAGAAGCCCTGAAGCCACTGTCATAGCTGGATCACCAGAGTGGAGCAGAGCCAATGTTACATGGGTCGGGGGACAGTTTTGCATGTGCACGTCTTCCCTATGCAGATCACATGGCTTCTCCCAAACCAAAGCTCACCCGTATGAGAAGTGATCGACAGAAAACTGCTGCTTGGTCCTGTGTGAGGGGGAGGAGGTTCCTAGTTCTGTGTTTTGTGCCCATCTTCACCCAGCTATCTATGGGTGTGCAGTGAGGCCCTTGAAAGCTGTGGGACTTTTGTACTGTATGGATCCAGTCCTGCAAGGTGTTGAGTGCCTTTGACTCCCACTCACGGGTGCAGAGCACTCAGCAACTCACAATCAAGCACCAACCCTACAATAAGTCCCCACCCATTACATTGCTCCATGTGAGCAGGTCCTGCACACAGTAGTGCCTGGCATGAGCACAGGGGTCTGTCTGCCTATACAGAGTTTATCATGGGGCTGGGGCGTAATTTTGAAGGGTACTTTTCAAAACAATGAGTTAATAGTTTAAAAAGAGGAACTGTAGTTCTGTTTGATCTGTCTTGTTAGCCTTGGGTACATCAGGGGTTAATTTAGCTCATTGAACCCTGGCTGGACCCTTACATTTCCAAAGAAAGGAGGGAGTGCCTTCCTAACTCTTGCTTTTTTTGTCATCACTTTTTGAAGTGTGCCCTTGCTCGGTCTGAAGACGGAGGAGAGGGTGGGTGGGTGGTGATGAGACAATCATCCCTTCAAACTCTTTGCTGCTGCTGGTAATGATAATGATTCACTTTTCAAAAAATCTCTCTCTGTTCACCCTCTGGTAGAATTTCAGAGTGTGTCGTTTCTGCTTTCTTACTTATTTTACCTTTCCTCTTCTCAAAAGGACAGCTTGGGCAGGAGGATTTGGCAAGAAAATAACGTTTAAAAATATTCAAGCACAGAGTGGCTTGATGTTGAATCTGGACTTGAACTTTCCTGTAGCTTAGTGTTTGAGTCTAGGGGTTGGTTTGCGTCCACGGGGCCAGATCCTCAGTGGCAATAAATTGGCACAACCTTGACTTAAAATCTATCCCATAGTTCATAATTTAAAGCAGCATGTGTGTTACCAGACCTTACACTATGTTGGGAGACAAAGAATATTCGTGTATTAGCAGATTAGGGCAAAGGATCTAATTTGTTTTAGTCTCTTTGAATGTGCTACTATGGAAAGTGGTTGTTCTGGGAATGATGATGGATACTCAATAACTTGTCCCAGAAGTACCTCCTTCAGGAGTCGATACCTTCCAGGAAGGAAAGCTGCTAGAGTAGTACAAAATGACGTGGGTGGGTGTGTTTGGTTGTTTTTATTCGCAGCCCTTATGACATTGGATGATGCTGAGTGGTTTTTTTTGTTTAGTGTATCCTTCTGGTGGTATCCGCTAGACTGAAAAGAGATGTAAGCTCTTTATCCACTAAACAGACGCTGCAATACTACTTCCTCACACCTCCTTACCAGTGTGCTACAAAGCTGTTCTGAAGAAGGCTTTGTGGGCATTGAAGAAATTAATTTTTCATGTCCCAGGATGTGGATCTCTGTCTGCTAGGCATTGAATTGAGACCATGAACATTCATCAGATGGTAAGATGATGTCCAGTCACTGTGGATCTGGGCTAGAGCCTGAGGGGAGAAGCTCTGTATCCCACTTGCTTCCTGATCTTGGCTGTTCCTTGAGTTTTCTTCCAGAACCTCCTCTGTCCTAGTTCCTTCTATGTAGAACACTGCTCCCATCTCCCTTGCATTCAGGGTGGAATTAACCGTGAGTCAGTCGACCTGGAGTCTCTTTATGCAGGGTTCTCATACCTGCCAGCAGGCTGGGTCAATAAAAGCCTTGCCACTTTGTCAAATATCTATTTATTAATATTTTCTTTCTTAAAATGATTAACAGGCTGGACTTTCTAAAGCAGCTCTGTGGTAAACACACTGTGCACTTCTGAGTCAAAGCTAGCCATGCAGTGACACTAACATGCTGGAAATGTAACTACAAAGAGAGCTGTTTTCTTCCCAGCTACCTGTGTGGGAAAACATCACCTTCCTGTATTATTCCAGACTTCTTAAGTGTTTGCATCAGTCACTGGAAATTATTTGAGTGGAAGAATGGAGGGGAGATGACCATACAAAAATATCCATGCTTCTTGATCACACCAGACAACTACCCTGGCAGGGACAAGTTTTTTCCTCTCTTGTCTTTCTGGGTATTCCTGTACAGGTTCTGTGCCATCCTCTCCTCTCTCTCCCTTCAAATTCCCTGTTCAAATCCCTTACTCTCCTTGGTTCTCTCTTCCTCATAGCACTTATCAGGATTTAAGGCTCAGCAAATCTGGTGGTCTCTAGGTTGGGGAAACATTCCAGCTCTGGCTTTCCTGTGCACACACCCTTGAGTGCAAAGCTGGCCTCAGGAAGACCCACACTGAGAGCTCTTGGGTACAATTCATTCCTGTGTAACTCCACTGATTTCGCAGCATCAAGGATTAATTTGGCTCATGTACCCAGAGACTTAGTGGTTGATTCTGATCTTATTTATGCCTTACACCAGTGTGCAGCTTTGCTAACTGCACAAGTTACTTCAGCTTTACAGCAGTGCTAATGAGATCAGAATCAGGTCCAGCCTCCCAGAAGTCCACAGTTTTATTCTGCGGTGCAGGGAGTAGGGACGCACAGAGAGCAATGAGCTGATTGTTGGGCTCTAAAAGAAGAGGATGAAGCCTATGTTAGGCTAATCTCTAAAAAAAACCGAAGTAGGGCTGTATGAGACTAATAAGCAATTATGCTTTTCTTTCTCTTTTTGCAGTTTCCATTGCAAAGATTTATGGTCAATATCCTGATAAACCCCATCTGGTGTGTTATACATGGTCTGATTTGTGTTCTGTAAGGAGGGCTGCGATGCCTTCCCTAGTATGATCCCTTCATTAATAGACCGGTCCGGTAGATTTCAATGAAAACTCAATTTTCTTGTAACAAGGTTTAATTGGAAGTGTATTGGAGTATCGATAATAGAGAGTGCAATAAACACATGCACCAAGCCTAATACACTGGAAGATGTTAGCACATATATTGTATCTTGATCGCTGTCAAATCCAATTATGCCTTTAATTATAAATGGAACCTCAGCAGGAGAGTTGGCTATTGAGGCACAACTAAGTGTCTACATGGGAGAGGATTTGGAATAGGCAGAGCTGGGTATGGGCTCCAGAAGACCATGTTTGGGGGGCAAATTCAAATTGATGTTAAAGAATGGTTAGCTTAGTTCTTCTGCAAGAAGAATTGTGCTGGACTAGTGTGATATGGCAATGGAAGTGAGTGTAATCAGTAACTGGACAAAAGCAAATCAGGCATTGCTGATGAATCTTGTGCATTGGTACCTGTGCCATGTGCTGAAATACACTTCTACAGAGATTGTGAGTTCCTGCAGAATTTCCACCAATACACATATTGACTTCTGTGTGAAATCTGGTCTCACATCTGCTTGGTAAATAGGTCCATTGTAACCTTCCACCTACATTACCTGCATTATCCCCCTGCGGTGTACTGTAATTCAACTTTTGCTTCAAAGACGCTAATCCTTCCTTGAGATCAGATACGTGGTAATCCTCCTTTACAAGCAAAAACACAATAGGCCTCTTCCATCGGATCGTGCTGTAATTCCGCCACATTAGACAGAGAATCATCTTCCTACATCACATGCGCTATTGTCCATCTCTGACTTCTTATCTTTTTCCATCATCAGATAGACATCTTCCTTCTACAAGTGCTATAGTTCTTCTCTGATCTCCAAATGCTATAATGTCTTCCATCAAATACACCGCCACTTTGCTGTAATGGATACAGCCACCAGATACCACAGTGATGGGTGCAGTATAAAGCCTCGATTAGCTTCCCTTAATTACATAGCCCTGTGCCCTTCAGACTTGGGATTGTCTCTTTGCTGTGCCTCTGCAGCACCCAGCACAATTGGGTACCCCCCATAATTTAAATATTGACTACAGCTTCTACCGATTGTAGCTCTTCTCTATCAGCTTGCATGCTTTCCTCAGCCTCTTTTCATAGCACAGACCTGCAGACACCAGTATCAAACACCCTTCAGTGTCTCTTTGAACTCTACAGTTCCTTCCCAAATAGGTGCCCCAATCTTCCTACATTAGACTCTCTGTAAATTGCTGACCACACTGCTTTATGGATGTCCATTATCTTAGCTACACACTGATTTCCTCCTGATATTTCAGGCTCATTTGTTCTATATTTTACACACGCTCTTGTTCTCCAATGCCAGCTGCACTAGAACCCTACTTTTGGATAAGATACAGTGTAGTCGTCTTATGCACATACTCTGTAATATTTCTATAATCCTCCTCCTGGATCCAGAACACTGTAATCTTCTCTTCAAACACAGCCTCTTCTAGCTACTTGGAAGGGAGGGAATGCTGTCGTGTGGAAGAAAATCAAGCATCCTATCATTCTCCTAACACTCCGGTCTATGTTAAAGAAAGCAGCTACATATCATGCATAATTGAATACCTGCTTCATAATTCAATCTTGGGGTTCTGCTGATATTCATAAATAGATTAGGTTGCTCTACTGCGGTGTGCCACAAGACAAGTGGCTTGATTGAACTGTGGGCTTGAATTCCATCATGGATTACTTTATATTTGTTCTTTGCATGTGTTGTAGGGAACCATTTTAGGCAAATGCTGTTGTGGTGATGTTGGAAATTAATATAGAATAATGCAATGGAACTGTAGGTTGTTTTTCATGTGGAGGTTTGCAATTAAACACATCCTTTGTTGGCAGGTGCTGGAGGATGCAGAGAATTAATAATGGCACACGGAGCTTTTTACCTTTTCAAATTTGCCTTAATAGCCAAAAGTATTACTGCTCGATGACTTATGCCTTACAGATCTCTACTGCTAAAATGACTGCTCACTGTGGAATGATTTGGGTTTTTGTTGGGTATCCATATCACAGAATCCACTGCCACATTCAGTATTTATTACATATTGTTATATTAATATTGCCTCCTTGGCAATCCCAGAACTCCGAACCTGGCCTCAGTGGGAGTGAGAGTGAACTATGTTTCCAACCTTAGAGGTCTACAATCCAGAGAGGGGTAGCTGGAGAGACTGGCACTGTTTTGGCCCACATTGTTCCTTCGCTGCAGATAAACAATGATCAGTTTTGCTCTCCAGAACAGTCAATGTGGCATTTTTTCACAAAATGGAAAGTTTCAATATTTGTATTTAATCTTCTTAAAAGAGAGTAAGAAGTCTGAATAACTTTCCTCATCCAGCCTGTGCCATCACTGTTTACAATTTTACGTTTGCAAAACAAAGGTCAATGCCGGTGGCCTGTGAAGGGATTTCAGATGGGTGGGTTCGGAGTTATTACAGAGAATTCTTTCTTGGATGTCTGGCTGGTGAGTCTTGCCCACATGCTCAGGGGTTAACTGATTGCCGTATTTGAGGTGGGGAAGAAATTTTGCAGAATGGCAGTCTCGGGGAGGGTGGGGGATGTTCACATTCCTCTGTAGCATGGGGCACAGCTCACTTGCTGATGGATTCTCTGTACTTTAAAGTCTTTAAACCATGATTTGAGGACTTTAATAACTCAGTCATAGGTTAGAGGTTTATTACAGGAAGTTCTGTGGCCAGCTTTGTGCAGGAGGTCAGACTAGATGATCATATTGGTCCCTTCTGACGTTAGAGACTATGAGTCAATCAAATTTTGCACAATCTAAGTTACCCCCAGGTTTGATAGTGAATGGTTCCCATTTTGCCCCACCCCACATCCTCTGAACTTTAGGAGAGATGAGCATGTATCTTACAAAAAAAAACTTACCACCTCCCCACTGCCACACTCCCCCATGACTATGGCTTTCTACAACCCAAATCAACACAATGTTGCATAAACAAACCCACTGTTAGTATTGCACATCTGTCAACAGCACTGATGGTCTTTTTGTGCAGTAGCATGCATCACTGATTTGGTAATATTACAGGAGGTTATTTCACTGCAGCACATGATCATTAACCAGAGTACTGCAAGTTGAATTTCCTCAGTGAAACCAGGAACCTTTGGTTTGCTATTATTTGTACAGTGGTAGTGATTGGCGAGCAGGTCAGGTGGCTCTAACAAATACATGGGAGGAGTCCATAGTAAAAGTGACAATGGAGTTGAAATTAATTTTAAAACTAGAATTGCTGTGCTGTAAAACTGAGCTGTGTTCCTTACAGCTTGCCTTGTTCGGATTTGTCAGCTGAGTTCACTCTTCCTTCAGAGAATAGATCCAGCCTCTTTCTGTTTAGAACAATGCAAAGGGGTTAAAAAGCAGACTCAGAGCTGATAGGAAAGGGTCAGAGTTCGAAAACCCCATTTCATGCTCAGTGTTTCAACTGGCATCAGTACCAAGTAACTCAATGTGCTCTGGGGTTTCTTTTCCCCCTCTCTGAAGGTTTTAACTTGCCTTAGGCTGATGGACGGTGATGGACATGGAGAACTTTGACAGACAACACGGCTACTCCTTTTCAAACAGACAGCACTAACTTTGCTCTGCTCTGCCCTAACACTTTCTGTGCTTTCATGTAAGACTACACTCATTACTTTGCCTAGGCCTGATTGGCTTCTCCTTGGGAAGAGAACTCCGCAGCAACTCCTTCAGCAGAGAAGACTGACCCAGTATCAATGCTCTCGCTGTCCCATGCAGTGGTTTTATTAAATGCCATTCTATTGTAAGGTGGCTCTAAAACAAGTCGTCATCACGGAAGCACCTTTTAAACCCGTAAATAGTTTGTTTCTTACCTTCCACTTCAAGGACCATAAAAGGCTTACAAAAGCAAGGGGAAAACCATTATTAATTACATTGCCTAATGAACTCATTTGGCTCTATGCCCAGCTTCCAAAGCAGTGCTCTCTCCAGCCCTGGATAGTGTTGTTTCATTGTAATTATGTTTATATGGAAAGTTAATTTTTGTTTTCATAAATTGATCTGAGGCTTCTGGAAGCTATTTGGAGATAATTAACTTTGCCTACACAGACCTCTTTCAGAGGGTTGTTTTTTTTTCATTTACAAGGCATTGCTCATGATAGGAAAAAAATGGACATGTTTCTTGATTCATTTGGAGCTATTCAGGTAGTAGTCCTGTGTGCTTATTTCAGAGTTAAATTGATTCCTTATTACTTGATGGCCAGTAATAACATGCAAATACTATGGTATTATGCCCTTTTGAGATGACGGGCTAGAATGTTGACAAACCAGAGAATATATTCAGCCTGGTGGCTATGTGGTGAGAGAGAAGGTTATATTGATTCACTACTTGGTCCCTGGCTTGATGTAAGTTAGATCAGCCCACAGGCTGCTCTAAACTGCAACAGCTTGCAAGAGACCATCCATGATCTAAGAATAGACTGTGCCTAATTCTCTGTTGACTCCTTCTACCTGCTCCGATACACCCTCTGTGCTTGGAGCTGCAGATGGGGTGCAGTAGGAGCTACTCCTATGCCTGCTGAAGGAACACCTAGCTATGAGGAGGCGGTCAGTCTCCTCCCCTTCGTGTCAGCTAAGCAGGGCAGGGAATCTACCCCCGGAATGTGGAGATTAGGAATAGGCAAACTAATCTGGATAAAATAACAAGCGCCCTTAACTTTGCACTCCCCTCCGACTGATCATTGAGGTCAATGGCACTTTGGGAACAGGACCAGGCCTCTGCCTGTTATGATGGAGGAAGTATCTACCTAAACACCAGTGTCTGTGATAACCAGAAAATAAATGCACCACAGAAGTACAGAGTGGCTTAATGTGATGTGAGTCACATGCTCTGAATATAGGGCACACAGTGGAACAGCCCCAGAAAAGATCTCAACTTTCCCACGAGCTCCTCCGACATAGCCTTGTTAGGATCCTGAGGATAAGCTGCTGTCCCCTGCAGTGAACCCTTCTTCAAATCAATTCATTAATTAGTTCATTCATTATGCATGGGGATCCATTAGGGAAATGTGTAGTGACCTTGGGAGGCAGAACACTGCTCTCCATGCTCAGCCACTGAAGAATAGTACAATGGAAAAAGCAAGACTTCTCTGATTTGGCTGGCAGCCCAAAGCCTGTTTGACCTCCTTAAAATGAAAGGGAGAACATAAGGGACGCTGGGTCAGGTTTAATAAAGCTAACGATGGCCTGGCTGAGTGAAGCAGCTTTTTAACCCCAGTGCCCGGAGTGCTAATTTTTAAAGCTACAGAGCCCTAATCCTAATATGGGGTTGCCACACTGAAAAGAGAGTATTCTCTGGGCCTGTTCCTGACTGCACGCATCTAAACCAGACACAAAGCTGCATCACAGACGTTATTATAAACTGTCCCAGTTCTGCAGGTTTATGGCTCTCCCCCGGAGGAAAAGGTTCATGGTATTTAGAGGTCAGCTTTAGACAGGAAATCCCAAGATTTGGTCTGCAGTCAGCCCTTCCAGATTCACTCAGCTTGTTGATGATGATTCCCTGATTCACTCACAGAATGCCAGTGTGTCTGTCCTGCAGCCAGCCAGGGAGGGTGGAAGCTCATAAATTTTAGCATTGTCTATTTGAATTTTTACATTCTGGTCTCATGGGCAAATTCCCAGATTTGCAGTTTCATAAAGTGCATCTAGTGCTTCAGTGAGGAATAGGAGTTTTTTACATATCAAAGGCAAGCATGCTGGAACAACAGCCATGGATGAGATCAGAAAAATAACTTCCAGAAGATACTTGTAGCATTTCATCTGCAATTCATGTCAGTGTAAAGAGGCAGCATTTGCTGTTTGCAGAGAGGCTGCTTATTTCAAAGTTTGATCTTTTCTCTTCCTTACTTTTTTGCCCTCCTTTTTGCAGACGTGAAGTTAGCAAATTTATTAATTCCATAAAAACTCACAGGCTTCCTGGCAAGGGTGATTTCAATAATGTTGGGCTCCAATTACATGGATGAGAGTGACTCTCCTGAGACTTGTTTCCTAAAGCAGTTGCTGCAAAAGATATTTACTATAATTTCTCCCAGATATCTCTGAGTTTTCTAGAGACACCCAGAAAGAGCAAAGGGAGTGATCAACCCTGTGATAGAAAGGCACCTGGGGCCAATGGTGCGTGTACCCAGGTGAATTCTCCAGTTTTCAGACAATGTTGAATTAATATTTTAAAAGTGATTAAAATGACCTATAGCAAAACAATCAATGGACAGAGAACTGTTTTCTGTGAGAGATGAGGGTTAAATGACTGTATTAATATGTTATGTTAACATACAACTGTATTCTAGATGAGCCATGGAAGCAGTGGTTGGGTGTGGATTAGCTGTAAACCAGGGTTGAAGCAGAAATGGGGATTAGAGTTTGGTAAGCAGGGTAAGATTTCTCCCGTGATTGTCAGTGCAGCTTTCTCTTGTGTGAATCACTAATCTGCCTTTCATCAGCCACAGGCAATAAAGTGCTTGTGGCTAACTACAAAAGGTTCAGCTGGAAACGTAAACCCAGATCACTCCAGGCTGCGGTGTTCAGGTTCTCTTTGGCAAGCTTGAGCGCTCACCATCCCATGATGCAAATGGAGCTGTGTTTTAGGAACCTCCTCTTCATCATGCTGCAATGAGGTGGAAAAGGCTGATCGCGTCTGTGCCTGGCCCCAGAAAGCTCTACTGCTTTAGTTGCCGTGCTCACAGTTGGGTGGCAGGGACGGGATGAATCATAAAGAGAAGGCCAGTTTCCTCAAATGTTTTCAAGTTTGCCCGTCCTTAGTGATGCATTTTTATCAACAGATTAAGGCTTCAATCCAGCAAAGCATATATACATGTGCATAAGCACAATCTTACGTCCCACTGAAATCCATAGGACTACTCACATGGTTCAGTGCTTCACTGGTTTAGACCCTAAATGCCTCCAGCAAGTCGCTTCATGGGGGTGCTGACTGTCCTTTCAAAGAAATCTGTGTAATATTTCTTTAATCCCATCCCTTCCATGCAGATCTTCTCTCTTCCTTTCAAATCCTTCAGTGGGATTACCAGCAATTGAAAGACAATGCCGTTCAGTACAGTCAACAGTGATGGTAGATAAAGTGGAACTTGGTTCAAGACAGCCACACCTAAAGGCAAAAGGATTTCAGCAGGCTGTGATCACGCAGTTGAGAGAGAGGAAGAAATAACACATTCTGGAAGGAGCTGCAGTGCCTTTCAGAGCGGGGAGACAATAAACTGATTCACAGGTGTACTTGTTCCTCCTCCATCTGCCAGGCACTTTCTCAATTGAGAGGTGATGGGTGTAGTTTCTATCCTTCAGTTATTCTCCATTCTTATGGAGGTTGCTTATTGTGCTCTCCAGGTGTCTCCACAGGAAGGTTCCCATGCCAACCATTTTGCAGTATGGCGAAAATGCTTGGTGAAACAAAGCTGCTTTAATGCTCAGCCTTTGGATTTCTGATGCCCCTAGGGGCCACTACTCTGAAGAGGAACCCTGCTGCTTACAAAGCTGAGCTCTAGATTCCAACTAATTGGGCTTAGTCATTAGGGGAAATTCAGCGTATTGTGGGACTGCAAACAGAGCTGTTTTAAAAAAATAGTAATATCTACAATACATATTAATTGTCCTCGGGTAGAAAAACTCCCCACCCACACTGCAAGCTTTTTTTAGCAGAGGAGAAAAGCTGATAATGAGTTGCTTTTGGCAGAATGACTACCCAGCTCTTCAAAACCTGCATTTATCTTCTGTTGGAGCCTGCTCATGCAGATTGACATAATTATTTATATGGCACCCATGCCAGGGGATCTCGGATCACATAATACATCACCTTCCTATGATCCCCTTGCTGTTGCTGTTGTCTCCTTTGCACATTCCTGACTCGCTACCTTCTTTCATACCAACATCTGATGCCTGGAACAGGCTCTCTATTAATTATCTACTAACCTTCTCACTCTCTTCTTTCAGAAACCTTTCCTAAATTCCATCTAACCTGTGAAGTAGTCCAAGTGTAAAGACTCTGCCCTACCTTCAACCAGATTAGGATTGGCTTTACTGGCTTTAACGCCACTGATTTCAGTTGTTTCTCCTTACAGCAGTTTTGGATCCGGCCTTGTGTGTCTCCTGTGCATTGTAGTACTTTATTGCGCTTCCATGGATGGGGAAGTTGTCTGGAGCAGAACCGTTTTTGGTCAGCTTGTTTGGCACGCCTGCAGTCTTTTTGCGGGTAAACTGTAGGCTCAGCTACACTTAAGAAAATTATTCTTATTGAGAAGTTTTAGAGCAAAATTTTCAAACCAGAAAACCTAAAATGGGCTCTTATATCTAAGTGGCCTGACTTTGCTGGGTATTTCATGCTTCTGAAATCCTGTAATGCAGGAGATAGATAGCTTTCTCGGGGCCATCCCAAAACTGGAATGAACTCTCCTGGTGACTAAAGACCATCACATAGCTCACCATCTTCCACTGTAAATTCAAGGTGCATTTCTTTGTTCTTGTCTTCTTTAATGTAAACATAGCAACACTTGTCTGTAATATGTATTGTTATGCTGGGGGTTGGATAATTACACCACATAACAGCTTTTCAGTGAGGCTCCATGAAAGAACAAAAAAAATGCCCTTTTCTTTAGTGTTAGCTGAAACGATGGAAAATCACCATCCAAGGACTAGATGACCTGTAAGCCTGGGCAGGGACTGGGCTACCTAGTCCAAGGGGCTTCTTGGGGTCTCTGATAATATGCAGGAGATTAATTTGATTGCAGCTGTATATGTGAGAAGTAGCAGAAACTCCACAAAAACACACACAAAGGGAAGCCAGATGGTTAGAGAAACACTTGAAGCATGATCCTGAGCAAAAGTGAAGAGCTTTTTGGGTATAGTGCTGGCTCGAAGAGGCTTGGAACTGTGACCTAAGAAATTGTCTCCTACTGTGTTCAAACAAACAGGACTTTATGCACATCATTTTTTATAAATTAACAGAAATACTTGCCTCCATCAGTTTCTCCTGCTAATGGAAACAATCTGCAAGACCTCCAATATGGACTAACTGCTGGAATCTAAAGGGGTGACAATATGCAAAATCCAAAACAGAACGCTCCACTGCCCACATTTCTCCCACGGGGGAGATGATGAGATAACACAATGGATGTCAGTCACGCTACTTAATGAGCAATTAGAAGGTTTTCAGATACTATGACAGTATAGAAACCTATATAGGAATTTGAACTATAAGTGCTCAGCACCTCTGCAAATCAAGACACCTCTATTCAGGTGCCTACAGTTGGATTTAGCAGCTGAATTTTAAGAAACTAGGTCTGCAAACCTTGGCCCAAGACATATTAAACCACTTCTGCTGGTGCCATGCAACCTTTTTTGCTAAGCAGATGGGCTGGTGTATTTTTGTCTCCATTAGCACTTTTTCAGTTCACCCGACTTTTCTCTGGAGTTCCAATAATTTGGGACAGCAAAGAAACTGCAGAAAGGAAAGGAATCTCTAACCTCCCATTCCCCCAAACAAAACAATCACTGATAAAATGCATTATCTAGAAAGAAAACAAAGATTCCTTTGGGGAATGCTACAGATGAAATTTTGGCCTATGTAAGGGGAGAACAACCAAAAGTCCTGGCTTTTGTGCTGTAATTTATTTCAGGGAATGGTTGGCATCTCCAGCCCTGACATATCATGGTTGCCAGAAAGGAAAGCTGAGCAACAAATTCTCATTCAAATAGACTGGTCCTATATTTTAAGGAAAAGTGTCTTCGAACTCTCTCTTCCCCTGCAGGTCTGTAACTGCCTGAATTGTTGCATCTTCAAGGTCTGATGCGAAAAGCCTACGCTTTCCTCTTTTGGCCCAGACAGAGGTGCTGTCTTGGGAATTCTTGTTGTTGTGTTTGTGTTGCTGGTTTTTTAATTCAATCAGAGGCAATTGAGGGTTTGTTAATGCTTTTTTAAAAAAGACTGTCAAGGTCACCCAGAGCACTGGATAGACACTTCTGTTGGTGTGTGTTAAAGCATATGATGTGTGTGTAAACTGGTGTGTGTGTGTTAAAGTAAATAAATAAAACTCCCATTGACTTTGATGGGAGAAAAAGCTAGGTAAATGCTCAGTGCCTTTCAAAATCCCACCATAAGATAGTGAGAACTTTATAATTTTTATGATAAAGACCTATGATACGCACTAGCTGGATCTCTGACATCTATCTTTAGTTAACAGTTTACTCATGTTCTATTTTAATAAGGCATTTAGTCATAAGTTTTAATAGGTCTGTGGTCATGAATTCATGAAGTCCTAGGTACTGTGACTGCCGTGTTGGATCTTTTTGAGTGGAACAGAAGTATGGACACAAAGCACCTGGAATGAAATTCAGCTGAAATATCAGAGGGAATTCTCACTTCTCCACTCCAGGTTTCCATCTTCTTCAGATTTTTCTCCCTGAAAAGCACCATTTGACAGATTGCCTGGGACTTATTGACAGATTTAACTCAACCCGTTCCTTTTATTTCAGGTGAATGATGCATCTCTTTTCCATTGATTTTCTGTCCTTGTGTTTTTGAGATTTATGGAACTAGAGCAAACTCTGTTTCTAAACCCTTGAAAGATTAAAGCAGTTAGTATTTTATTCCTTTCCACTCCCACATGTGCACACTAAAAAAGAATAGTGTTCGGCTTTAAAAGCTGACAAATTTAGAATACAGCACTGAATTCATTCTTTCCGAAGGACTGCATGTAGCCAGATTGTTTGGGTTTTATTTCTTTTCCTTGTCATGGTCACATTAGCTTTTAAAGAAAGCCTGATGTACCTTTACTGGTGAGTGTGGAATCAGTAAGGAAAGTTATGAACCAGAAAATATTACTTTTTTTTAATTCAATGGCAAAGTTAGAAGGGGAAACCGGAATATCCCTGTTCTGTACCATATGGAATAGAGCTGTGACCTAAGAGTCCCTCGATGCCAACTGGCAAAGGGCTCTGTAACAATAACTCCTGACAGGCCTGACAAACTCATTACACCCAACACATTGTTTTCATAGTATTTATCCAAAGAGGGTCAAGTGAGGTCTTTTATTAAAAGTTTATATCATACTGATGCTTGTAATCATTACGAGATGTATGTACATATGATATTTAAGGAGTTGTATATAAAAGTCTGAATCAAACTTCAGGGCTGTCAGTCAGGCTTTGACCACACAAAAGAAGTGTATTCACCTGTTTGCCTTGGTTCACATGATGTAACACAGGCAGTAGAAGCCAACACAATGGAAGCCTGTTTGCATGCAATGTCAACGTGAGGATGTGAAGGTAATTTGGAGCCAGCACACAAGGGAATAAGCCATGGGGAGGAGGGGGGAGGTCATCCTGACTCTAGGACAAAATAATTAACATTGAGGATATGAGAAGGTAGAAGGACACTACTTAGTCCTTCCCCAAGGAAGCCAAAAGAACAGCATTTTTTGCATTTGTGGCTGGAGACCCAAGGAGATTTGGAAGACTCCAATTGATTTCATGATCTTTGGATCAGGCCCTAATCCCTTGGTTTAATGTGTGTGAAATGGTGAATGAGAGGAGAAAAGTAACATGATGGGAGGAGAGGACGTCTTTAGGGGAAGACAGCAGGATCACCTTGCCCACCAGTGAGCAAGAAACCCTGAAGACTGTCAATGGAACAAGTCTCGTACGTAGGGAGTTTGGACTTGTGGAGCATTGCTCATATTGGAATGCACACAGTAAGCATTAGAACTTGTGAGATAAGATGAGGGAGTATTTGGAAGAGTGACATGGTTTGATTTACATCTTTGTGTATTTGTCAGTCTGTATCTGACTGAGCAGGAAGAACTGTATGTACTATACACTGTAAGAGAGAACACATTACATTTCCCTGGGATATTGGTAAGTCATACCAAAACAATTGGGACAAAAAAAACTGTCACCACCAATGTTGGTATACTGTCCCCCATAGGTCACTAATTTAAATATGGACCAGTTCAGAGAGAGCCAGGATTGTTACCATCTAATGACAGTTCAGTGACCTAACAAGTTGGGGATCAGTTTAGAGTACTTGGACCATATCATGAATGAGTTCTAACGAGGACCCAAGACAAACCAGAAATTGAATGAACATTGCCAAATATGTGTGTAACTATCTTCTCCTGATTTGGACTTGCCTACTGTCTTGAAGATAGTGTTCAATTTGCAGAACTGACATCTCTCTCTTCCATCTGACACTGAAGAAGAAGTGTGGGTTTGTGATTAAGGTCCTGGACTGAGAGTCAGGGAAAATCTAGGTTCTCTTCCTGGCACAGACATCTTGTGTAACCTCAGGCAAGTCAGTGAATCTCCCTGGGCCTTTATTTCCCCATATGTAATAGAGTGAAAAGTAAGACTTCCATTCTTCCTCTTTGTCTTATCTACTTTGATTGTAAACTCTTTGGGGCAGGACTGTGTTCTGTGTTTGTACAGAATCTAGCATAGTTGAGCTTCAATATTGGTTGGGGCCTCTAGGCACCTCTGTAATACAAATAAAGATGCGGGCTCCATTGTGTCTTGATAGGGCCAAGTCTGTGTTGCAGTGGGAAAGGCGTGGACACACACAACCCTGGCAGCAGCTGTAGGAAGCTTCCCAGTATGTCAGCAAGCTCTGGGAAGCATGGCCGCTGCTACATCCCTTAAAACCAGTTATCACTGCCTCACCTCAGCCCTCTTAGGGATTGCTATCAGGTGAGCACCCAGTTTCCATGCTCAGTGGCTCTGTCCACCGCAATAAGGGCCATATGCCTGTGTATTGTACTGTTGGGAAAAACAGGTAGGCTTGTGTATTTTTATCTGTGTCTTTACATTTTCAATATTCTGAGAAACAAAATCAATGAAATGTGTTTTTAAACCCAAGCCTGGATGTGTTTCTTGAAATGAGTAATGAGACGTATGAGGGTATTGTGTGACTGCTGCTCAGCAATAGCTCCAAAGTTGTTTTGATCAGCAGTCATGTACGTAAGTGCTTCAGTAATTTTGTCTGTAAATGAGCATAAATTACTGTGGTGTCTTGTGTGGAAGCCAGCTTGAGTCACTGTGCTAGTTTTGGTGTGTCTGTTTTCTGGAATATTTTAATTTCTGATGGAATTAAGTGACTGTGTGTAGATGATAGACCAGGTTCCTGATTCTAGAAAGGAACATTTTATAGGCAAAGAAAATAGAATATAATTCTGACATTACCACTAGGCTACTAGAGTATTTTCAGGAGGCCAGATCCTTGCCTGCTATAAACTGGTGTAGCTCCAGTAACTGACTTTTATGCCAGCTGAGGATCTGGCCCAACATTTCCATAAGGAATGAGCAAATCTTCCTGTTCTGTGTTTGCATTACTGTAGCATCTGGGAGTCCTGGCTATGGTGAAGGACCCTATTAAGCTACGTGCTGTACAAACACAGAACTAAAAGGCAGTCCTTGCCTCAAGGGGCTTACAATCTAAATATAAGACAAGAGAGAACGGATGGACGTAGACAGATGGGGAGTACAAGTAACGAATGAGACAATATTGGTCAGCATGACAGTTCGTGGTTTCACCACACCAGCAGCCTAAATGTTGTCAAGTTGTTGTTGGCTTTTTGTATTTATTTGGTTTTGGTAGACATCATGCAATGTCTTCGGTAGGCATCACTGAGGCGGGATTTGAAGGTGGGATCATTTGGCTTATATGAGAACTCCTGGATGTATCAGGCTAGTTTGGCAGGCTTTACAAAGCCAGACTTGAGGAATCTTTTCTTCTGTAATTTAAACCTACTTTTCTGCTCCCCCAAGGGAACTGAATTTTTTTTAAAGGAGCAAAAGAAAATGCTGCTTTGCATTTAGACAGAATAACCCTCTTACCCAAGAGAGAGGCTAGCATAGGTAGTAGGTACGTATCCTATATAAGGTAACAATGGGCCAGATTCTGAGGACCTTCCTCTATTTTAACTTGGGGTCTCCATTCAGCAAAGTTTTTAAGCACATCCCTACATTCAAGTATGTGAGTTGTCCCACTCATGCTTTGGACTGAGTCATGGCTTATTTAATCAGTAGTGTAGAGTGTGCGTGTTTGAAAGGCTCCCATTAACACAGATAGAAGTAGCTTGCTAAACTTCTCACGCCTTGCTGACAATTTGCTTCCTAGAATCTCACCGTGTCAGTGACCGCATTGCGAAAATGAATCCCTTTCAACAGCATGTTTGGATTGTCTTTGGGGATTCCCCCTTGCATGTTCAGTCTCTGCTCATGCTGGGATTTGTAGGTTCTCCCTTATCTTTCACTTGGGGTTCACTGGATTAGACTAAATCAAAATTCTGATATCTGAGGCTTGCAGGGTGCACTTACACAAACAGACCGCCTCTGAACAGGAAGTCCTGGCACAAATATCACCTTGATTACTGTTGGCAGCTGTTTCTCACACTGCAACTCCTATATTAATCCTCGATTGGCCAGATGAACAAGTATCTGGCTAGGCCACATGAAGTCACAAGCTGGTTGGGAGGCAGATTTTGCAAGACCCTATCTTATATGCTTCATGCAAGTGTAGGGTTGGAAAATCAGTATCAAGCTCGTTCCTGGTGTACACGGATGCAATCCCCCACAAAAATCAATGGTGCTGCCCTTCTAGAGAGCTGAAGAAAACTACAAATAGCCCAGAGCTCTGAATGGATGTCTCTGAGCCTAAAGCTGACTCGCCTCTGCCCCACAACATTCACATGGGTCTCAACGGATCTGCTGCATATGCAAGCTGATTCCGTTGCTGCTTCTATGTGGGTGCCCATCCTGTGGCCTGCTGAAGGAACTCTGAAGAAACTCTGCAAGGGAAACATAACAGTTTTGTGCTTCATTATGCGACCCCTCACCCCGTTTCTCATGGGAGTCTATGAGCAGGGCTGTAGAAACAAGAGGCTAAGGCCATGATCTTGATTTGTGAGCTGGACAGTTGGATGGACTGCTATGCCTATATGAAGCCCTAGTGAAATCAGCCAGGTTTGGCGGGGTACAGCCGTCTAGTCATGGGCATCACTTGTTGTTTATAACTTGTGACCCCTTCATACCTTGAATCACTATTTGGCCATCTTAAGCATATTTAATTCACTTCAAAATTATTTATTTTACAAATTGATCCCTCCAGACCCTGATTCAAACTTGCTGCTCTGCATTGCATTCCTAACCCTAACCCGGAGTCGACTGCAGAATGAGGTACGGTCTAGCTATAGTGTACTCTTGTCTTCTCTGCTGTTAGTTGGGTGCATGGAATCCAACAAATGATTCACGTGTGTCTGCATAGCATGCCCTAGCATGAGTACCGAACAATACCCAGGGATGAATGCAAGCTCATCTAATTATATTTAAATCGCATGTTACTCTGTATTTATCAGTGCATGGATGTGACTAAATTTGGAATTATATTAGAAACAAGCTTTGAGCTGTAGGAGTGATAAATTAGTTGCTATGGACCATGGTAGATTTTTTTCCTTTCTATCTTCTGCAAGAAGTTATTAAAACTAGAGACTATTTTTAAACGGAAATTAAGTTAACCCCTTGCACCCCATGGTTTTATTATATATGGGCTTTATACCACTCCCACAAACTTGGTATATTTCTGCGCATCCTCAGGGCCAGTTTTTGGAGCTGGTCCCACTATCTTTGATGGAGAAGCAGACTCGGTGTGTACATCCTTGAAGGAGGCAGGGATTTTTTCCATCTGAGAGGCTTCCTTCCACAGGGAGACTCTCTTTTCCTGGAGGAGTCTAAACCGAGTCCAGAAAAGTGAGATGGAAAACATCCAGGTGTTTGGCCCAAAGTCCAGTGCTGACTGCTCAGGAGTACAGCTGCAGGCCCATGAAAACTTCAAGGCAGCTTTATGTGGTGCTTTTTGAACTGGGGTCAGCAACTGGGTGAAGACACAGGGGATTTGATTAGATTTAGGATTAGCCGAGTCTGCCCCATGTGCTGGGATGGCTATTTTGACTTTATTTCTCAGCCCTTCGTTGTGCAGGAGCACCTTGCTTGTTGGGGGCTGGGATGCTGGACTTGTGGTAGGAAAGGAAAAGTCATCCACCTAAAACAGCAGTCTGGCTAACAAACTAAGAATATGAAGTTAGCCATGGCGGGGAGGGAGGCTTGATGGAAATGTGGGATTATAGTTTCTGAGAGCGGGATGAATAGTTTAGATAAGCAAACAAGAACGGGTGCTTTCTACACCAAACTTCTTAGTGTCTTACCCATCACTAGTCGTTGTTGTGTATCTTTCCTATGGTCATGCTGGTTTGCACAATTTTCCAAGTAGTTTTGAACTGATGAGCTTAATTTACTGTGTAGCTTTTGAATTTTTAATGATCACTGTATATGTTTGTACACACACTCTTTTCTTACGTAAAACTACACAAAAAGAACACGAAGGGGGTAATGTTAACCACTTAATCAGGAAATATCAAGGTTAGGATCAAACACAACCTTAACTCTGATCTCTATAAACATGTATTACATTGCATTCTCTTTACATCACTGCATATTGTTTCTGCAGGACTACTGTCTCATTCAAAGTACAGGGTGGATGTACGAAGCATATCCTCAGTAGAACAATGGAGGCCTGACACTGTTTTAAAACTCACTGTAAAAAAATTTGTGAGGTGCTCTTGCCTATGAAATCAATAGGGCACTATCCAGGCAGACCCATTTACAGAATCTAGTTCCTAAATTGTAAGGTCTTTGGGGCAGGTGCTGTCTCTTTCTAGGTCTATGTACAGTGCCATTAAAGTGTGTTGTGTTTTTTTATCCCAACTCTGGCAGCATGTAAGCTGTAATGTGTTGCTACTATTTTGTCAGCTTTGCCCCGTGCTTTGTTTCACTGCTAATGGACTCACTACTTAGAGTATGTGTATCCACTGTTCTGTAATAGAAACCACTGTGCAAGAAAGTAACTGCTGGGTTCAGACATCACCAGGGTTTATTACATGGCAGCTCTTCTCTGCCTTCCCCTTGTTTCTGAGTGAGTTAATTTCTAGGATGGCTATGCTTCAAGCTGTGGCTCTGTTACAAAGGAACATAATTCTGGAGCTGCGCTGCTGGTAATGCATCTTGGGTGTCACATATACACTTACTGTTCCGTAGTGCATTTTGGCCCACAGGATCGCCATGTGCTTTAGGGATTGTACATTATGTACACCATGCTCATAAAGCCCCAGAATACATCTAGCTCCAGAATCAAACTTGGCAGGCAGCCTGCCTCAAGAACGCAGCATGCCAGAAGGGGTATTTTCAGGAGAAAGGAATTCCAGTGACCATTAACTATGTAAAGCCAAAGAGAAATTTAAGCAGGAAAAGCACAATGACCTGAATTAGAATTTGGCTGGGACACTGATACTAACACCCGCCCCGCTTAGTTGCAAAATATGCTAAGGGATTATGTCTGTCTGATTGGTTCAGACACTGCCATCTCTAGATCTGAATATCGTGGGCGTGGCAGGTTTGAACACATGATGTTATCCTGGGCATTGCAGTATAGCAAATGCCTACATTCCATGAGAGCAGGGCCAAGGAGAGCTCTTTCTCCTCTCCATCTGAACGGCATCCTTGAAGTATGGCCTTCTGTGAGTGCTCATGGTGCCATAAGCGTTGTCATGTCACAAAACAGCTGTGTAAACCTAATCCAGAGTTGTCATCAGGTTCCGGGTTTCAATTTTGCACCTGAACCTACATCGCTTGAAGTTAGACCATCCCTCTTCATGATCTTTGGGCTCTGTTTAACAGCTGACATTTGTATATACATCATAACTATTGCTCAATATCCATCCTAAACTGATACAAAGATTCATATGGAAGCCTAGTATTACTTCACCAAACCTGTATCTTCATCAGTGCTTGGGAGGCACTCATGTGCAGGGGTCATTTCAAAGTATTTAAGTTAATACACTTGTTTCCAACCTTGTTGATTTCTGGAGCTTTGGAATTCAGAAAAAAAAAATGGGTTTTTTATTTTCAGAATGTTTTTTGTTTTGACCAAAACATTTTGGCAAATTGAACAAAAATTCGCAAAATATTTTGGTCAGCAAAATCTGCTAATTTGGGCAAAAATATTTAATCCATCAATTTCATCTGGCTCTATCAGAGTCAAATGTGACTGGTATGAAACTTTATTATATTATCTCACAGAGAGGGGACCCTGAGCCTATTTCTGGGCCACTGTCAATTGCTTACTGGATGTGTCTTTGCCTGATGTTTTGCCCTGGTTTCCCATAGACAATAGTGTGAAGCTGGGAGTTTATTTCCTTGGGGAGGAGTTTTCTTTATAATCCAGATTTTCAGAGGCAGTGACAGTTTAGCACTTTAGCTATATGGGGTCCAGCTACATAATTGCCAGCTCAGGCAGATGTATATGCACTAGCTCTGTTTGAGCCAGCGCACTAATAATAGCAGTGTGGCCACAGAAACATGGGTAGGGGCTTGGGCTATTCACCCAGATGTGTACACAGGGTGTTGGGCACCTGTGCTGCTGCGCCCACACTGCTCGTTTTAGTGCACTAGCACAAGTTGTGCTAGTGCACAAGTGCATCTTCCTGAGTTGGTAGTTGCCCCTCCCAGCTGCAGTGTAGACGTACTTAAAATCTTGATCTTTCTCAGAAGCAAAGTGCTAGGTATGTAGGCATTTGAACAGTGAGCGCCTGATCTCCAGGAAGGCTTTTCCTCATTTCTTTTTTAAAGGGAAGAAAATGCTGGCCTTTAATCCATTCCTCTCGGGTGAATTTTCTGCATAAGTCAGAATCCCCCTATTGGCTCTAGGACATTTTCCATTCCCCACCATGTCCACAAGACCTTAGAACATCTGATTTTGTCTTATGTGAAATATAGGAGCCTTCCAGTACTGACCAGACTCAATGTTGCTTAACTTATAAAAACTGGAAAGATCACAGCCCCAAACTGACTGGTCCTAGTAAAGCATTTGTTGAAGGTTGTTCATTGATGGGCATGATTCCCTCCTGTGTCTTCTCAGGGCTTATCTATACAGCCCTATAATTTCTGGCAAGCTGGGGGTACATCTGCCCTACACTAGCCTGCCACACACTAAGTATCTATGTGGATCCCACTGCTGTGCACTAAAAGTTCCCTTGTGCATTTTAATCTATTCCTGTTTCAAAGTGGGGTAGATAAAAGCACACTAGAGAACTTTTAGTGAGTGGCAGCAGGGTCTACCGGAACACTCAGTGCAAAGCAGGCTAACAGAGGGTAGACTTACACCCCAGCATGCTGTGAACTATATGTTCATATAGACAAACCATTGCTCTGTATCTGCTGGCTCAGTCACTGAAAGTTACTTTTCCAAATTTTACCTGAAAATTATCCTTCTGCTAAAGCATATTACTCTGTAGCTAAGAGCCCCCATAATATTTTGTTATAGTATTGTCTAGTTATTTAGCTTCAGCAAAACACACTAGACATATTTTAGGAAACTTCCATTATGTTAGATGCTGAGTAAAAACCTGCTGCGTGTGTCCTTTCAAATAGCACACAGCAGGAGTACAGGTACCAAATGCTGATTACACAAATGACCATAGACTCTGGTTCTAAATGCTGATGTACTGTGCAGAATGCAGCTTGTTCTTATCAATTATTCTCCACTCTGGCAGACAGCAAGCAGCACACAGCCAGTTTTTGCCCAAAAGGGAATGCACTACCAATACGTTATTTTAATAAAGTACCTTTTCACCAGATACACAAGTAGATGATTTTTCAAATGCAGCTCTGGCCTTGTAGGGATGGTTCTGGGGGAAAAAAAAAAACCCTGTCTGGTCGGAAGCGGATGATAAGATTATTTGGTAAAACAAATGCATCATTGAAAGGTTATTAATTCTTATCAGAACGTGCAACAAAAGTAAGCTCTCTTCCCCCGCCTCACACTCTGTAACCTTGCTGCTTAGTTTGTCTTGATCGTGTTGATCACACTGGAGAGTGGTGACAGGCAGACTGCTGAATGTTTAGGTTGGAAAAGGCCTGTTAAAGGAAAGGAGCACGGGTGACGTCAGACTAATGAGCACCCATGGATCTAAACACTTTGTGTACTCTTGCTATATGCTCCACCCTTTAGTCCTAACATACCACTTTCCTATTTATCTCTATCTATACAGCATTCACCATCATGGTATAGGTGCAGCTGGTTATGAAGGGCGAGCAGTGGGATATCATCCCGTATTAACGAACAAATACGATGGGATTGTGCAGTTATGGACTGATCCAAAGGCCAGTGAAGTTCACTGACATCACTGGACTTTTGGTCAGTCATGTAAAGACAGCGGTGCTATCTCTCGCTTGGAGGGGTGCGCACGTGTGTGCAAAGAGCTCCATGGGCTAAGGGCTTGGACAATTACAGGATACAACACCGCCTACGGGGGGAAGAGAGGAAGCATACCCCCACCCCCCTCCTGGTGCTTGCTCATGGAGCAGCAGTGGAGCTCATGCAACCTTAAGGATGGCATTTGCTAACTTATGAGTCCTTCACTTTGCAATAATGATGTCATAAGAGTTACTCTTCTCTTTTCTGTGACAATATACTAAACAGAGCTGTTCAGGAAAGTAACTCACTCCTGAGCGTACCTTACAATGTACAAGAGTTCACCAAATCCAGTTAAACCCTAATCCCTGGCTGCTGGGGAGTGGACTCAGTTTCCTAAAATGTTATTAGTCCCACTGTAATGCCACCTTACATAGCCATTAGGCCTCAGTTGCTAAGGCTCCAATGAGCAGGCTGTGTGCCTGCTTTCTCTTATTTCTTAAAGGCATCTCCTGTAAGTTAGCGTGCTCGCAATCAGCAGAACTAGCATGGGGAAAAATCTGCACAGCTGAGTCATCACCAGCCTCCAGGAAGTGGAGCAGCTGTGCTATATAAACTGATCACAATGGGCAGCTTGCTGCCTATGGAGGTAGCTGCTGTGTTCAGTGGCTTTAAGACATTGTTTGGGGAGCTTATTTTGGAAGTAAAGTAATTCCTTCTAAGGCAGAAAGATGGGTTAGTTAGCACTAGAATTCTGGAGCCCTTTTCATCCAAAATCCCTTTCTACAGGGAAGAAGCAATGTTCTTGCTTACTTGGGTTGGGATAAATAGGGCTTGGTCTAGTACTGTTAGGTGTTCCTCCATTAATTTCAAGGGCCCATAGAGAGTGACAGAATGGAGTATCTAAAGAGAAGGTGGAGGGGGTTTGCTAGACAGCAGAAACAATGACAGCCAGGATCTGGGACACTGGGACTATGTTCTCTCCAGTACCCACACAGAGGGTTTTACATTAAATAATGCCCACGCAGAAGGACAAGGGTAGCTTTTGGGTTCCAGAAAAGAAAAGGAAGAGGGAAATAATTTCCTCTGCTACTTTACAAAAATGCTGGAGGAATTCTTTGCTGGCGTCCCTCATGCTCTCACCTATAACTCCTGCCTAGTACAGATTTTGGAATAGTAAACGAGGGATGTCATCTAACCTCTCTAAAAGAGAAGGGGAATTCTTTTTCTCTTTGCTAATGGGTATCTCCCACCATGACCCCCTAGCGATTTTAAATGATAAAGTGAGTGTTATGATTAAATGCTACTAGTGTGCAAATATGTACTGAAGTCATCTAAAGAGCACTTTTACAGCTTCCTCTATAAAGCTGTATAAACATCAGTAATCTGTGCCTTGTTGACCCTCATTAGTCATCCGCCATGTCTAAAATTATCAAAGTGAGAGGGTGAACTCTGTATGACATGCTTGCTTCCAAAGGAAAGTTTTACCCTCCAGAGTATTAAGCTCAGTTATTAATGACATAAACTCACAGAGAAGGGCCTGTTTTATTGAAGAAATCTGATTCATGGTTCCCCAAACTCACCCTCACCTCATCGATGACCAGCAATAACTGTGTGAGTTTGCAGTAGCATGAATGACTCTCATATTAACTCCTTGACTACGGGCTGCTGTTGGTTGCTGTTGGCATCTTGATTGCTCATAGAACAGGCTTGGTTTAGCAGATGGAGTAAGTGCTCTGTGATCAAATTACAAGGTCTAGGCAACTTGCCATGCTTGACTGATGATGAGAAAAAGCGGCCAGGGTAGCCAAGGGATAATTGCAGGGGGGACTTCCCTGTAACTCTGCAGCTTGACGTTCCCCTGTGCCTTTCTGAAAACAAGAGATGGTTTGTTGAAACTGACTGTGGTAGTGCTCCCTGCCCACTCCTGCCTTTCTCCACCCCTTGCCCCTATCCCCACTGACTACCAGCTGGCAACTTCTGTCTTCAGTTTCCCCGTGTGTGGTAAATGTCATAATAAAGGGATGTTTTTTTGCCACAACTGTGCAAATATTACACGGTCTCCATGTCTCCAGTCATAGCATGCTTTAAAAATTTAAACTGATCATGTCCCTGTTGCAACACCGTTACTTTCTGAGGTACAGGAGCATAGCCATGACAAGGGATGGAGATTAACACTGAGTATCTGCCCTGTTCAAGCCACCACTAACCACAGTGCTGACTGCTGTATATTTAAAAAGCTCTGGCCTGTCAGCTGGTTACATCACTGGCTGTGTAGGTGTCCAGTTTAACAAAACTTAGCTGCCTTTAAATTAAATTAAATTAAGCCTTTAATTTAAATTCTTCTCCCACTGCAATTATTTTAATAACACTGGAAATGAAGTCTGGGTGATCTGTTACACCTGCACCTTTATTTTCCTAGTATGTATACCCTCACTCTCTCAAAGCCTACCATTAAAAGTGTGAGTGACTTTGATGGTCAAATTTATCCCTGATATAAACCTCTTGAAATCTGTGTGGCTTTGTGAATAGGGTTCTGAGCTGGGCCACTGGCTTTAACACTGGCCTGTTTTGTGATCCTGAGCATCACTCGATTTAGCAGATGAAGTAAGTGCTCTGTGATCAAATTACAAGGTCTAGGCAACTCGGTGCCTCAGTTTCCCCATCTGTAAATAGGCATGATGATATTTAGCAGCCTTGCTGAAGAGAGCTTTATAAGAGCGAGGTATTATCAGTATGGCCCATAGTAACTGTTATACAAGTTAAATCAGAAGAAGGAGACCTGAGACACCTCTGGAATATTTGAAAGCCACCTCTTTTTCCCCTTTAATGGCGGTAGTCTTCTTTCCTTACAAGGAACCTCGACATCTGAGGCATCAAGATTGGTATTAGCACTTTAAAAGATATCACCCCGCCCTGGTTAAGACTGCTCAACTAGTGCAATGAACTTGGCAAATCTTGAATCCTGGCTCTTTGCTAGAAACACTCCTATACCAATTCCCCCTGTCCCCCACAAATACACAAATGACTGTAGCAAGGTAAATCTTTTAGCTTGCAGGGAGAAAAATTGCCCGAGGTGCTTTTTATTGAGGTTTGTTGAATCTGGGATGAGATATTCACTTTTGCAGTCTCTACTCTATGTGTAATGCCCTTTGACTTTCATTCCACTGCAGGTAACCCAAGTGGGTAAGAAAAGCTATTTAGCAAAGAATCATCTCCCTGCAGAGCAACTGTAAACTTTTCCTCACTGTTTGGCTCTTATATCATCACACTATCTGTAAGCTGGATAAAAGCCTCAAAGGAATGATTGTCTGAGCAAGATTGAATCTGGAAGAGAGGTTCATGGATTCCTGGAATAAACTAGCTGTCAGAATTCTGTATTGACTTAAAGAAAGCAGGTCCTTGGAGGCACTATTGACTGTCATTACTGAGGTAGTGGAGGCTGCCTAACATGCTGTTTCTTGCGAATGGCATTTTTTTTGCTGTTGGTTTGTTGTTGTTGTAGTTTTGAAGAAAGCAGGAGGTGGGGAGAGAGAGAGAGAACAGGAGAAGAACCCTGGTTCACGTCATGAATGAAATGAAAATGTATGCAGGATTAGAGCCTTCTCAGGGACTGCTTTGGAAATCAAGGACAGAGGATAGACTCCACATACCTTGTGCTGCCGCAGTGTACCTTGGTGTTTGCTGATCATTGGCAAACCTCCACACTGGTTAACTAAAGGACAACTTTTCTACAATAGGAGCTGTGCACAGCATTTCCCCTACCACCTGTGCTGGATGCTTAGGAAAACTATCCTAGCCCTCATCTAGGTTTGTTCATCTGATAAAGGTGTGGGGTGGGGATATGTTCAGGATTTTAGCGCAGATTGCCATATGGAAAGAGAATATGACCGCCTTGTTTATTGTTGCTCCTTTTAAACCCAAATGGCTAGTCAAAATTCAGGGCCCAGGGTATCTGTGTCAAAATCAGAAATTTTGATGAATCAGTTGGAGAATCAAGGGCCCTGCTCTTCAGTATCCAGGCACCAAAAACTAGGAATAGAAGCTGGTTGATGTTTTTCAACATTTGAGTTTTCAATTCACTTTCCCCGCTGGTGGAACAGATCGAAACGCGGTGCACTTTCATACATAATGCAAGAGCCATCTCTTTCCCCGTAGTGGAATAGGTGGGTTGGTTATTTTCAGCCTTGCCTTTTTTCCCCCTTTATATAACATTTGTCAAAGTTCCGGGGCTAACTACACTGCTGTCCCCTTTGTGGCCTCGAGGGCAACCCTGGGGTGTCAGGCCTATAACCTACCCAGTGAGCCGGGAACATAAAGATATATCCATCACTTATTGATACAATAGTCTGATTGGCCCAGTGCCCATAACATCTGACACATCTCTGTGTAACAGCCTTTGAAGTTTCCACACTTTCAATGTCTCGCATCTGTCACAAACGTATTGATTTTTAAAGCTTACATGCAGAACACTTGGAAACGTGTCATTGGACACATTAAGTTAAACCCAGTGATCATTTTCATTTTGCGCAGGGGTCGCCAGAGGATTGCCTCATGTCACTTTCTCTCTTTGTGCTCATGCATTCATCAGATTTACAGACAAGGAGCAAAGCTTTGGCTCTAGCTCCTTTTTCTTTGTATTACAGTAGTACCAAGACATCCCACCTGAAATCAGAGCCCTGTTGTGCTTGGTGCTGTTCACCATGTACTAAGAGGTCATCCTTGCCCCACATTGCTTATACTCTAAATAGACAAGAAAGATAAAGGGTGGGAATGGAAACAGCGGCACAGAGTGGTGAAGTGAAGGTCAGTGGTAGAGCTGGGAACAGAAAGGAAGCCTCTTGAATCCCAGTCCAATGGACAAAGGTGAACATCATCAAATTTTGAAGGTGAAGTGGCAGTGAGGTTATAGTTCAGCCCATTCATATCTGGGACTGAATTTCACTGATGTTTGAGGCGGGCGGGCGGGCAGAGGTATCTGGATCTGGAGTTTTACTTTAGACCCATCTCTAGAACAGTTTTAAAATCAATTTGGTTTCTTATACTTACCATCTAATATAAGTAGTCAATCCTTTGAGAAATCCACCAGAACCATGATGATGACTGAAGGCATTACAACATGTTTAAACTATCCCTTTTTTTTTCTGGAGGTGGCTTAAACCTGGTCCACATGGGAAAATTAGTTCAGCAGAGCTACGTTGCTCAGGGGTGTGAAAAATCCACATCTCTGAGCGGCATAGTTATACTGATCTATTCCCCAGTGTAGACAGCACTAGAGTGACCTAGCTACTGCCTTTCGGGGAGGTGAGTTACCTTGGCTGATGGGAGAATCTTTCTCGATGGTGTAGATAGTGTCTACACTGAAGCACTACAGGGGTGCAGCTGCCATGTTTTAAGCATAGACATAGCCTTACAAAGACACAAAGGGAAGTTAGATGCCCAACTCCCCACTCATTTTCACCGAACTCCCCTTTGTGCCTTTGACAGTCTCCACCTTTGCTTTTTGTTGTTGTTGTTTTTGTTTGGTTTTTGCATTACTACTGCAAAGGAAATCCTTTTAATCTAAGTGCCTTTTTTCCAAATGAAACAGGCTTGCAATTAGAGCACCATTTGCCTTCACTGAGCTCTTGTGTAAAGAATGTAATTATGATACAGAAAAAGGTGGTCAGGAAAGCTGTTCTCATAAACCCTCAGAGGAACTTCCAACACTAGGCCATTCTTGACCTTTAACTTAAACTTCACCTACTGCCTTCACAAAGATGCTGAGCAAATATTAACAAAACATTCATAACAAAATCCAATGGCCTTAAATTAAAAAAAGAGTAATTGAATCGAAATAAACTAAAGCTGACTTAACCTGTCTGGAATAATTGAATTGGAAACAGTGGATACCATTGTGGATTGAACTAGGCCAAAATTTAACACTGAGGCTTGTAACATATATATTTTTTTCCGTTTAAATACATGTATAAGGGTGAGGTTAATAACAGGTGGAGTCTCTTTAATGCAATTTTAGTTTCAAGTAGAATTGTTCCCAGGACTAAAGTTCAAAAGTAGATTGCTTGGTACAGACACAACTGTGAAAGTAGCTGTTCAGTGATGGGCTGAACACTTTCACAGGAAATGCTCCTACATCCCTTTCATGCACTCCTTGTGTACTATCTATTGATTAGAGATAGACTGGAGACACTTGTTCCGGATTTGGACTTTCTCCAGGCATCCAGGGTACTGGGAACTTAGGGTTTTAATTCAGGCTCGTCTCAGTTGAGTATACTTTTTGGACATTCCTCTCCAGTTTTCCCCTGATTTGTGCACTTTTTTTAGTGTAAGAGGAATGATAATTACACTTTTATAGGGTACAACAAAATTAGCACTTTTGATCTTCAAAGGAGCTTAAAATTAATTAACTTCACTACACCCCTGTGAGGTCAGGTAAGAACATGTAGAAAGTGCAGAGAAAAATAGATTGGGGAGCTGCAACAATTGCCTGAAGCAAAATCAGTGTTACCAGTCTGTGCGAATGCATGTTACAGGGCATTTCCAGGACAGCTTGTATCTTTACCAGCTTGCAGCTTCCATGTCTACCTCTAGAAACATGAGAACACGACCCAGACGTCTTTTCCTGTAACCACTGTCTCAAAAAGTTTGTATTTTGTGCAAAGGAATGTTTCCTTTATTAGAGTATGGCATGGGAAAGGGTGGAGTAGAGGCTGAAGCTGCTGATCCTCACAGGACAGGAGAAGGGGACGAAGGTTGCCAGCAGGACCCACAAGCTACTTGGGTTGGGTGTTTTGTGCAGCTCTGTAAATTCTTGTCCAGCTCCTCAAGAAATGAAGTTCCCTTAGTCCCCTGCATTAGCTACCTATATTGCAAACAGAAGTCCAAGAGGGCAGTTTCTGTGGTGCTGCATGTGTCTCCCACACCAGGGGTGGGTGTGAAGGGGGAGTGGGCGAGGAAGCCAGGGTGTCCCCACTGTGAAGCTGAGGAAGGTATGGCGCGGGTGCAGATTATTTGCTTACTGCCCCCTTTCTACCCCAGAGCAACAGGGAATCTGGGGCAACAGAGTGTGACCCAGTGAATCATCGTCTGTTCTGTGGCAGTGTGCCTGCCCGTGCGATACAGTGATGAAAGCTTCGAAAACGCCTGGCTTCCAAAGGGAACCCAACCCCCTTTCTTTCCCTGCTGCCCTCAGCCAGTTCTATGGAAGCACACAGCTGCCTGAGGTTGCTGCTGCTGGGTCTCTTGAGGAACAGCCTGTCCCTGCTGTGCAAAGCGGATTTTGATGGGCTGACTCAAAGATGCACGTGAAAGATTATTGCATTTTTTCAGGAAGGGGGAAACGTAGCATCTTCCTAGTCCCCTTGTGGCAGTTCACAAGTTAAATTTACCAGGAGCATTATTTTAACAACTGCCACTGTCTGACAGATTGAGTTTATAGTCAGTCTGATAGGCACTAAAAACATTTTTATCCTTGGGGGTCCAATTTCAGAGCTATTCAATTTATTATCTCTAAGAGTGTTGCAGCTGTTCCCCACCCACACACACCCCAAAGCTAAAAATGACCCTTTACAAACAATAGATTAAAAAGAAATAGCTATAGGGGTACTTGCCACTTGATATAAGGAGCTTTGCCATAGGTCTCAAGCTCCTGGTAATTGTGTGACACCCCCATGCCTGAATGTTTATTTTTATAATGCTATAACACTATAACATTTGCCTGCCCTGGCCATGTTACTGGTCAGAAGCAACATTCCTTTAATTGCAAATCAATGGAGAGGAGGGAGCTGTCCTCAGGAATACAAAGCAAGAGTTACTGAGGGGAGGGGAAAAAAGGCCCTGCTGTTTTAATAGGACCATTTTCAACTTTATTTCTGGGCAAATAGAAAATTAAAGAATGATGGGGTAATTGGAAAAGAGACAAATGAAGATATGGTTCTCCTGTGAGTTTTCTTAGAGACTCTGAAGTACATATCTAAACATATGGAGTTCCCAGCCTGAGCAAGCAACTCTATCGTTCTGTGCTGCATTGAAGACCTTGTGTTTCCATCCAGCGACAAAGACTGCTTCGCCTCTTGTCTCCTCTTGCCCAACAGCTTCAGTCTATCCAAGACACTGAAACGAAGGCCCATCGTTTTCTTCTGCTCTGATTGTCTTTCCCTTCACTGGCTTCCTGTGTCCTCATGCCTCAATGCTCAGGACTCCTCCTTGCCCATACTCCTCCTTGTTGAGGCATGGCATGCCAGGTACACCCCCTGTGACCACAAATATTCCTGCCCTAGGAAGAGTTTCGCCCTTGGGAAACGACAGCATTTAGAATGGTGTTGGAGACCCCTAGGAGGGTGCTGTCTGGGAGAGGCATTGAATCGACAAATCTTCCATCTGCACTGGGGCTTTCCTGGGCCAGCCTAGCCCTCTCTGGGGCAGGGCCAATTAGCTGCAAGCTTCCAAGTGTAGGAGGAAGAAAATGTAAATTGGCAGCAAGCACACCATGTACAGGCTGCAGACCGTGTCCAGTGTACAGGCTGCAGACACTCTGAGAACAAAATGGCAGCATTTCTAGGTTTTCAAAGGTTCAAATCAATTCAAGGAAAAGAAAAGTGTCACAATTTCATAATCCCATACACCACACTTGTCCCCTGGTGTGAGACGGCTGAGGGTGCTAAGCCGCTTGGCCCAGATTCTTAGTGGTGTAAATGGGCATAGTTCCAGTAATTTCAGTGCAGTTACACTGATTCACACCACCTGTGGAGCTGGGCTGTGGAATATGTTTTTCTTTCTACTGGGTGAAAGCTGCCATCTCTTGCAGTAGGCAGGAATGCTCTGACTCTGGAATAGAGATTTGATGGCTTATGCTGGGGGGCAATGTTATTCTATTATTTAAACATTTGCCATTGTATAGACACAAGATTTACTAGGGTGTAAAAATACAAGAATAATGCTTGAGTTTGGGGAAATAAAATGAAATATTATGCTGCTTGTTAACCCCCCCACTCCCTTTCTTAAACGCTACCTCAATATTTTCAACCAGCAATAGTGGGAGTTTGGGCTATGGAATGGAATATTACCATGTGAACTCATCCTCCACCCATTCCCCTCAATTTGTGCATTATATACACAATAGTATACTTAATGCTGATACTATCAAAGGCATCAGTTGTACACTGTCACCAGTGACGCTCATTTCTGCACAGAGTAAATTCTGAAAAGAGATTATTCTCAGAGGGGATAAATGATAGATCTTATATGTATAAAACTCAGAAATGCCCCAGGCAATCATCAGATCTAAGTACAGATGCAAATTTGACTACCTCTAGGTATGCACAAAGCAGGCGAAAAGACATTCTCATGCCTGTGGAAAGGAATAAAGAAGACAAGGAGAGGAAAAGGGATCTCAATCTGGCAATCTGTGGACTGTTAAGAAGTTCCAAATCATCTTATTCTCGGGGATGAGATTTGTGGTTAAGTCACTGCACTGGGACTTGGAGATGTAGGCTCTGTTCCCAGCTCTGCCATGGATTTATTATTTATTTTTCATATTGCAGTTGCACTTAGAGGACTGAATCCAGAATCAGAGCCCCATTGTGCTAGGCATTCTATGAATACATTACAGACTATTAGCTGCTGCCCCAATGAGCTTCCTGTGTGATCTTCAACAAGCCACTGAATCTCTCTGCACCTCAGTTCTCACTTGTAAAATGTGGCTGAGAATGCTTCCTTCCTCAGGCTCTCAACTGGGACCTCTGGGCACCAAGGTAGTACATACAATTAATAAGGAAATATATTGGATTAGATCTTCTAAGAAGTGGGATGAAAGGGGACCTTATATTCTTGTTGATGTAATAATGTTCCTCTAGGGAAAATCACTTATTTTCTCTGCCTCCTTTTTCTCATCTTCTCCCTCCCACCACACCCAGCTTCACAAGAGTGTTATGGGGCCTTATTAGTTATGTTGGTAGAAAACTTTGAAGATAAGAAACATTATATAAAGTGCTAAAATAGTAGTAAGAGTCCTAACATGTAGCTTTCCCTTGTATTGTCTGCACCAGATAAGGGTGATCATTTTACCATCTCTATCTAGTAGTGGGCCTATACCATTGCTAGGATTCCTTTTGTTCCTAATATACGTAGCTCCCTTCTTATCACACTTTGCCCAGCCAACCATAATTTTTTCTGATTTCTTTCACTTCCTTCATCGATTTTCTGCACTTTATAACTTTAATTTATATCAACTGCTATTTCCCCCTTTTTCATTCACCATATCTTAATTTTTTATTTCTAATTGCTGCCTTCACTTTGCCAGTGAATCAGGATGGGGTTTTAGCCACAGTTATCTCTCAATTCTGGAATCATGACTTTTTGGTTATCTAAAACTTCTCTTTAAGAACTCCCAATTTCCATTCAAATTTTTCTGTCTGGTTTTTTTCTTCCAATCAATTTCACCCATAATTCTTCTCAGCTTTGGGAAATTACCCCTAACTTGATATCTTTTTGTGATAAGATTACAAGTTTGGCTGATAAAAATATTAGTGCTGACGTAACATATGTAGACTTCTGTAAGATGTTCGACTTGGTACTGCACAACATTTTGATTAAAAAACATGAATTAAAATGAACGTTGAACACATTAAATGGACTAAAAGCTGGTTAACTGCTAGTCTCAAAATGTAATTGTAAAAGGGGAATCATTATCAAGTGGGTTCCACAAGGATTGGTTCTTGGCCCTATCCTACCTAACATTTTTTTATCGATGACCTGGAGGAAAACATAAAATCATCCCTGATTAAGTTTTCAGGTGACACAAAAATTGGGTGAGTGGTAAATAAGGAAGAGGACAGGTCATTGATTCAGAGAAATCTTGATCGCTTGGTAAACTAGGCACAAGAAAACAATGTGTGCTTTAATATGGCTAAATGTAAATGTATACATCTAGTAACATTGAAAGAAGACCATACTTTCAGAATGGGGACACTCTATTGTGTGAATCCAAAAAATATTTGGGGGTTAGGTTGGATAATCAGTTGAAGAAGCAGAATGACTCTGTGGCCAAAGGAGCTAATGCGATTGTGGGATTATAAACAGGGGAATCTCAAGTAGGAGTAGAGAGATTATTTTACCTTTGTATTTGGAACTGGTGTGACTCTGCTGGAATACTGTGTCCATTTGTGGTACCCACAATTCAAGAAGGATGATGCTAAATTGGAGAGGGTGTAGAAAAGAGCCATCAGAATGATTAAAGGATTAGAAACCATGCCTTATAGTGATAACCTCTTTGTTAAAATAAAGAGATTGAACCCTTTGAGTCTAAGGGTGAATTGATTACCGTCTGTAAGTATCTACAGGGGAAAATATTTAATAATGAGCTCTTTAATCCACCAGAGAAAGGTATAATATGATCCAGTGGCTGGAAGTCAAAGCTAGAGAATATCAGACTGGAAATAAGGTGTACATTTTTAATGGTTGGAGTAATTAATCTTTGGGACAATTTACCAAGGGTCATGGTGGATTGCCATTGCTGACTAGGAATTATTTTGCAGGAAGTTCTAGGGCCTGTGTCACACAGACTAGATGATTGCAATGGTCCCTTTTGACCTTGGGATATATGAATTTTCCTGCTCCTCCTCCCCTCTGTTATGTCTTTATGTCTTCTGTTTGATTCAAATCCTTATATCAAGCCCATAATCATGGCATCTAGGGCCCAGATCTTCAAAGGTCTTTAGGCTCCTAACTCCCATTGATTTCAAAGTCAGGAGACTAAAGACTTTTGAGGATCTGGGGATAAGTGCCTTCTGGTGATAATACTTTAATGATGAGATAACACCAACGTCTAATCCACACATTTTATGGTTCCTCTGTGGGGCCAGTCTTGATCTACTTCACATCAGATCTCTTCTGCCTTGCATACCTTCAGGTGCTCTGGAGGTGCCACAGAGTTATTCCCACTCACTTGCCACGCAAAGTGAGGGAAAGAAGCTGTCAGAAAGCAACAAAAATGTTAATTGCGTCATAAATCTCTCGAGATAATGTCGTTGTGGCAGTTTGCACTGACTCACATATGTTCCCCTGCAGATAAATCTCTTCCTTTCCCCTCTAACTCACTGGGAAGCTCAGAAAAGAGACAAATAACAGAGTTAAGGGAGGCCAGTGCAAATACAGCAGAGCCAAAGAGAAGACTGTGCATTCAAATTAAGATTTTCCATTAAAGGAAAAGGGTGAATTGTGGAGAGGCCCTTTGTCAACCTCACCTCTGCAGTGTAGAGCCAGTTCTAAAAGTAGACTGATACAGTAAGAGAGCTTTCACTACACCTACCACTGAGGATGGGGAGATGCATGAGGGAGCTGTTTACCAAACCTGTGAGGAGGTAGGAGGTTTCTACTCCTGGCCCTCTTCCCTAACTTGAAGCCAGCTGCATGACAGTTCTTTTCCTGTGTGTGTCTGTTTGCCAGGCACGTTTTATTGCTGTTTTCTCCACTGTTTCAAATGGTCCAATTCCTGATATGGGTGGCTCCTCCAATAGGAGGTGGGAAAAAAAAAGTAAAAGGAGGGTTAATGGAATCATTTTATCTTGCCCTTTGTCTAATTAAAACCACAACAAATGGCACAGTTTAAGTTTAAATGTAATTGTGTTTAATGAAACATTAAGGGCAATTAAAGGAGTTACTGTGGCAGCCTCTCTATACCCTCCAGGGTTATTACGGTCTGATGAAGTGCTCTTATTGGCTCACTTGGCAGGAGTTTGTTAATTGCATTAGAAACCGATAGCAGCTTTCTTTTAAAACTTAAGGTTCTAGTATTCTCCATCTCAAGATCAGCAGCTAAAATTTAGGGAGGTGGGAAGTGACGCTGCCTTCCTAAAGGGACTGAATAGAGAGGGGCAGAATCAGCCCTTATTTTTTAAAGACAGCCTTGGTAGAGCTATGGAACATGCAGTGCAGACACTGTTCCTGGGCCTGGTGCAGGTATCCTATGTGACTGTAAAGTTACTTAACCTCTTGGTGACACAATGAACCAGGGACAGTGACATAAATGAATGAAGCTGTTGAACTGGTCGGGAGTTTTTTGATTGTTTTTTTCCACCAGAAAATGCTGATTGGTCAAACTGAAACTTTTTGTGGGAAAGGATTAGTTTTGATTAATTTTTTGGAGTAAAAAAATTTTGCAGAAAAAGTTTCAAAATATTTTTCTTTTGACCTTTTTAAACAAAGAGTTCCAGTTTTCTGGTTTGAAATAGCTTTTTCTTTAGAAATTTAAACTAACTGAAATGGAACATTTTAAAATCATCAAAAAACTCAAACAAATTCTTTGGAATTTTTAGTTCATGGACAGTTTTGAGACTTTAACTTTTTGTTCTGAAATGGGACAGGGACACGTTCCATTATCTCAGAAGTGTTCATGGGATGGGAAAATCATTTCCCACCCACTTCTAGTTGTTCTAAATACATCCCTTTGATTGCATTTGGGGAAAGACCCCTGAAATGATGAACATTCTCTCGCTGGCATGCTATCTTGGTTCCAGGAACATGCCCCTACATGCTACCATGCACCTTTCCCTGCTTCCTACGTGGTGCATGAACAAGCATTGATTTATGAAGACACATTGCTGCTGCATTAGATGTGGAGTCTTCATCTTATTAATTAAATATTTTCCTACTGGCTTTTCAATATCTTTGCTGTTTAAGAGTAGCTGGAACATAAGAAAACAATTGTATAATTAGAACTCTTTGTCGCTTTTGCAATTCTCTCTCATTAACCTATTTTTTGTACTATCATTCCTTCCCAGCTTTCTGTTGCTGGGTTGTGGCACTTCATGCTATTCACAATTCCAGTTGCCTAAGGTAGTGCAGGAGGCCCATGTGGAGCCAGGAGGTGCACAACCCCTGTGTACGCTTTTCAAATCCTGCCCTCCTCATCCTTGCTGTACAGTACAATCACACTAACCTATGTCTGGGCCCTCCACAGCGCAGGGGGAAGGATTTGCCTCTGGAGCAGTAATCTCTGTGGATTTGGTGTTCACAAGATTGGGAGACCCTAACACCCGGCTAGAGTAGAGGCAGGGGATGTACAGGGTTCTTTGGACACAACTAAAGAATGGATCCTGGTTCTGTTATTTGAATACCCCAGTTAACTCAGCCTGAAGTGTTTGTATAGTGCTTAGCACAAAGGGGTACTGGCCCACGACTGGGGCTCCTGGGCATTACGGTACTAAAAAAAACATGTGACTTGGTGTTGCATTGTGTGGTGTACAGGAATTGGATAGTATCCCTTTAAATAGTTGGGAGCACTCTAGTGGACCTCCCTGTCTTCTACGGCAGTTGGCACCAAAATCCTGCCAGAGCAGCAGTGTCCATATGCATATCTGTATATCTTTAGTAAACACCATCATTTGGAACCAACTGCGGGCATGTGGTTTCCATGTATTACTGTTGTGTGGAGAGCAAAGACACATCACAGCGTTATGCTCTGGTTGGGCCTTCTTGAGCCCTCTTCGCTTCCTTCTTACTTGAGCAAAACTCCCACTGAAATAAATATAACAAAAACAAAGCTCCCAACGGAGTCAATATTCATAACCTAGATCTCCTAAATCCCATGTCCTGGCCTATGGACTACAGTGTTTCCAGGAAAGCCTCCTGTATGGCAGGTAAGTTGTTACATGATATTGGTGCACTCTGTTGTGTACAACAATATCTAAATGACATCATAACACTTTTGCAGGTTTAGTGTTGCCAACTTTCATGATTTCATGACAAGAATCACACGATTTGGTGCTTTTTTTCTTAAAGCTCCAGCTGCTGGAGGCAAGGGATTACGTGAGAATCTCAGCTTTCAAATTTAAAACAAAAAATTAGGTTTCTATCTTTTTCAAAAAAAAAATGTGATTTTAAAGCCAACTTCGTGATTTTTTTATTGGTTATCATGTTGTAAACTGAGGCACAGAGGGATCTGTGGGTGAAATCTTAGTCTCATTAAAGTCAGTGGAAATTTTGCCATTGATTACAATGGGGCCAGGATTTTGCCCTGTGACATTTCCCAAGGTAATACAGTGAGAAACAGGAACAAAGCCTAGCAGCTCTGAGTCCTGATCCCTTTCTCTAACCACTCAACCCCAAATAAATGAGCATCGCTAAAGCCATAAATTACCATTGCTGAGTTAAACAGACAGCAAGTAAGGCTGAGGGCAGTGGGAGCTTGGTGCAGTGGGACAGATCTTTCTCTTATTTTTCTCCTCTTCTTTTAAATATGACCTGTGGCTAAAAGGCACGAGGTTAACAGATGCTTCCTGAGCACACTGCTGGCTTGACAGCAGCTTTGTGACAGCAAGGCTGCTTTCATCTCCCTGGCACAGTGACTGCTGTTTAAGTCTTGGTAAAAGATGTCACTGCAACATGTGTTCCCCAGAGACCAGAGGAAAGGAAATTATATATGAGAGAACCCTGTCTCCAGAGCCTTGCCGTCTATTTCTCAAGTTGTAGGGAAATGCTGCCATGGAGCTGACTCCATTTATCTTCAGTAAACATGGAGAGAGATCCTAAAATAACAAGGGCCCCTTTTCTGACCGAGGTTATTTGTTTTGACACCAAAGGCTTTTTTCCCTTCCTCAGCACATTTGCCAATTACTTAAAAAATATAAAGTCACGTCTGTCTGCGCCTAGTGTCGTTCTACCTCTGGCGTGGCAAGCACCGTGTGCCGTAGCTGGAGTGAGCGCTCTCTATGTATCTGAGCTACCTCTGCGGCCCCCATTGCTAAGCCTATCTGCACTCGTCACTATCTCTAAGGTGTTTGGACACCCATGTGAGTTAGGGGAAGGACTTTGATCTCCATTTGACAGGTGGGGAGGCGAAGGACACAACCTGATCATACAGCAAGACTGTGATGGAACAGGTCTTCTGAACTCACGTCTTCAGGGGCCTAGACTAGTGCCTGGACCACTGAACCATTCTTTCTCACACCCAGTGAATCATTGCTCTGGCCTGGATCCAGACTCCATGGTTTGGTTTTGAAGCCAAAGGACTGGCTCTTCGGCTGGTTTAAATGGGTGTAGCTCCATTGGAGTTGCTAGAGCTGTGCCAAGCTGAAAATCTAGCTGGTTGTTGCTGCTTAGAAGTGATCAAAACATAGTTCTTTATTTGGGGGGTATTTGCTAAGGTAGCTGGAAACGAAGGCATCCAGGATATCAAGGAGGGTTGTCTGTGTGAACTCACCATATTGTTATAATTATTTAATATTGCACTAAGACCTGGAGCTGCAGCCAGGGTTCAGGGCCCCATTGTGTTAGGCGCTGTACACGCATACAGTGAAAAGACAGTCCCTGCCACAGAGAACTTACATGCTATGTTGTGGGGCCTGCCTCTGATTTATTGGGAGTGATTCCACTGATGACATTTGAGTTATAGGTGAAAACCTGATATCAGACTCAGGACCTCCACATGCACAGTGGCAGGGCTTTCTTGCAGAGTTAGATATATTGCTGAATCATTAGCTCTTATTTTCCTCTCAATTATACTGGTTTTACACCCTTGACTTCAGAGGAGTTACTTCTGACTCTCACCAGAACAAAATTGGAATTGGGCCCCATGCATTTCTTTTATTTCCCAGGGGTAAAACACACACAATTGCAGAGCTCCGTCACAAGGCATCAAATTCCATGCTAGCCCTTACTAGAGGGCTTCAGCTGTTGGGGGGCTTTCTGCCCTGTGCTCACTCATTCCGGTGACTGTGCATGGCAACGTCTTTCCAAGGTATGCAAAGGGCCAGCAGAAGGTTGGGCTGAAAAGCACATCACTGCAAGTATCTGTGTCCTCTGCAACAGGCCCAGTAAGGGGGGGAGAAGCTGTTGGAAGGGTTTTTGCTTCACGTGTACTGTGGTAATAAGGAATGCACCAATGTCATCTATGTCGACACTACAGTCCTTACCGCAGTGCAGCCGCACTGCAGGCGTGTTGCGGTAAGGCCTCCCGTGTAACCGCTTAATGCCAACGGGAGAGAGCTTGTCCTGTTGGCATCATTAAACCACCCCCAATGAGCGGCGGTATCTGTTTCAACGGGAGCGTGTCTCCCTCGGACATAGCGCTGTCCACACCAGCAGTCTTGTTGGTGAAACGTATGTCCACCAGGGTGTGGTTTTTTTCACACCCCGACCAACCAAAATTTTACGGACAAAAATGCGAGAGTAGACAAAGGCCAGTTTGGACTTGGCACAGCTGAGGAGAACTGGGGATGGGAGCAGGCAGGTTTCACACTGACTTTGTGCTGCCCTGACCTTGGGCCAGTCGCAGGGGCTGAAATGGCATTGAGGATGACGCTTTGGGCAGAGAGCTCTGAGGAATGCTCGAGAGATGGGCCGATTTTGCTGTGGAAGGGCAGGGGCAGCTCGGCGTGTGTCTCCTGCGTGTGTGGATCTCTCAGGTGAGGTGGCTTCGGGTTGAGTGTCTCCTCAGTGTGTGGATCTCGGGGATGATGAGGTGGCCCCGGGTCACGAATTCATCCCCTGCTACCCAGGATGGCAGATAGCTGGGCAGACTGCAGAGGCTGTGTCGCAGACATTGCCGTGCAACTTCCTCTCCCAGCAGGAAGGTGACTGTGAGGCCCACGCTGTAGCCTTCCCTGCGTTATTTCTCAGTGCCCCCTGCAGGTAGATCCCTGGGGTGAATTGAATTACCCCCTTCAGCTTTACATAACCTCCATCCTCCTCCAGTTCTCGTGGGATCCCTTGGCTGATGTCAAGTGCTTACCTGAGGGCCGGGGGAACAGACCCTCTTCTATTTGTAGGATGCCCCTACGAGCAATTGCTTGCTTAGGCTTGTCAAAAGGAGATCTGCTTCTTCGTGGGCTTTTACAACCGGGCTGCAGCAGCCGGATGCCAAGAAAGAGACAGGACCTGGGCGCTGATTAAGTAAAACATAATGATGGAGGTTTTATTTAATTGAACCAGTACAAGAGCCATTAAACAAGTTATGCATTGACCACCTTACCATGCCCTCTAGTGCTAATGCTGATTAAGTGTCTTTATTACTCGCCTCTGTGGGCCTTTAGAAATGACAAGGAAATACTTGCTAGCAAGAGCGCAAACTCCTTCGCCTCTGTGGAGGGGTCTGGCCATCCTTTCTCTTCCTCCTGGGTTGCAGGGTGGGGGGAGGAAGGCAAAGGAAGAGCTGGCTGGCCAGGGCAGACTCTAGCAGCACCTGATCCGTTTATCACACAGATATGCCGTAGCGGAGGCTTAATGGAGATTTAAATAATTCAGAACACTCAGTCCCGCTAAAGCTGCATAATGAGCCTTCTGTGCTGCTGAGAGCTGCAGCTCGGCTAAGCGTATGGAGAAGGGAGAGCGCTTGGTTTTTTCATGCATAATTAAAGGGATAAGAAGGGATTTGGAGCAACAGTGTTACAAGGAAGCATGCGGGCAGGGGCTTCGCTCGCACTCGACTTGGAGACGCCAACTGTTGTTGACTTAAAGAGTGCGTGTGCGTGTGTGTAAAACATAACGCTGTATGCTTTCCAGACCAGGCCTACCACCTTCAGCCCTGCCAATAATAGGCGCTTCTGCTGGAGTTTCCACTCCAGCGCTGTGGATTGTTCTCAGGGAAGGGTGTGTGGTGTGTGTGTGTGAGAGAGAGATCCTAAATATGCCTCAAGCCACCCAGACCCTTCAAACACCAAAGAAACCTGTCATAAAGGAATTTCCAAAGAACATTGATAGTAGACATCCAGTCACACACAGAACCTTAGTGGGGACAAATAGGGTTCAGCCCCTAAGGAAAGGGACCATGACATGACAGAAGAGGAAGGTTGGAAGGACACAACAGGAATCTCTTAAACTTTGATCACTCACTCTCAATATTTCATTTACAATGGCTAATACCAGGTCTCTGCAGGATGAATGGGTTTTGAACCTGAGTAGAGGTTGAGGTCACTTTCTCTCTCATTCCTCCTTCCTTGTCTTTCTCAACTCCTCCTTCCCACCTTCTCTCCCTCTCTTGGTCTTTCTCGGTACTGTCCGCCCTGCAAAGTTTGCATACCCTTCTAATGCATTCTAATGCAGAGAACGTGCAGTGGGGGTAAGAAAGAACACACTGATTTCTAGAGATGGCATCGCATTCCCTGCTTGGAATTGGTAATCTGTCTGCCACACAGCGCTGGCCAGGAGGCATGGATTGTGCTGGTGCCAAATCAGCCGTTTGTTGCAGATAAATAGTGCCCATGGCCAAAAATGATGTTAGGAGAAGAAAATGGTTCTGCATTGACTTCATCTCAGTAAATGGTACCAAAGAAGGAAACGCTTCACTGCTGGAAGCAATGCTATTCTCAACCACAGTGCAAAGATGCTGTTTGATTTTAGTTTCTTGAATGCATCTTTCGGACACTGCAGACGTGCTTTGCTGAGAGCAAGCTTCTGGAAAACATGGGGGCTGCCCTCCTGCTCTGGTATCTGCCAGTTCTATTTCAGTAATAATCACCCTTTGCCATTACATTGCACATTTCCTCCCACTAGCTTGGAGCCAAGGGTCTGGTTCAGTTGCATGTCACGGGGAGGGACGGAAATCAAAGGTGGTTTTATGCCACCCATGCATTCCTATAGTCTGGGGTCACTAGGAACATAACATAGCAGCACACTTTAACTGAATATAGATGAGTTTTTGAGAGATGAATATCTGCCTTCCCACTGCAGGTCTATTCTCCCCACTTGACTCCAGATAAAGAGTCCAAAGGTGAGTGACAGACATAAATTTTTTTAACGCTAGAAAGGTGCTCATACTCCAGCATGCTCATTGTGCAATGGCTCTCAGAGGTCAGTTGCACAAGCTATTGGTAAAACTCTTCCATTCTTGGTCTCCTGAGCACAGAATTTATTATTTTCCTTTAAGTAAACAAAGTAAATGGGAACCATGATCTGTGATACTGATATTTACTGGAATAGCATATGTCCATCAGTCATCCATTACTGGGGTGGAGGACTGGGGAATGAAGCATCCTATACAATCCCCATAATGGAAGCATCCATCTTGGAGAGCATGCATTGAGGGAGACATTTAGAAATTTAAAAAATGCTTTTGTCAGATATCACTCTCTGTGCAATCTGGTTTGTGCGACTGACGAATGGAATTCCAAATTAAGACCGATCCCTCTGATAATTGCAATACTGTAGAAGAGTCATCTGAACAATCAGAGCTATTTATTATATTTGATTAACTGGGATGGCTATCTTCACAACCCACTGTAAATTCTATTACGGACATTTTGAGGGCCAGAAATACAAATTAGACACATGTGCTTGCCTGCTGATAGGATAATTTCCTCACGTTCAACTTGGGATTGGTGTCAAAGAATTGTTGAGGTTTGCCCTTTGTCTGGGGAAGAAATGCTCATGTAATGGTATTAAGAAATGCTGAGATGACACTCTTCACATGAAAATTACATTAAGGGACATTGATTGCTAATTGGTGAGTCTCGCATACCAAAGATAGGCCAGCATTTTGTAACTTATGCTCATCATCTTCAGGATGTCTAGGGACTACTCTGGACTGTGTTTGAGGAGATGTGTATTATCATCCAATAATTCACAAAATTGTCGAAGAAGCAGAAACTGTTGGGCACTAGCAATAATGCTGGCGAATCCTCTGGGGGAATATCTCCTGCTGTGGCAAAAGACCCAAAAGATACAGCTCCCAAGAAAGATAAAGGGTATTTTATTTCTCTCCTATATAACGTACCTCATTAAAGAGTCACATTTGTTCAAGTCTGCATCCATATTGTTTCATGAAACGATTAGTGTTGCGTATGTAACCGCACACAGTGATTGACAGAAGATTAGAGATCTCAGGTACTCCTTGCAAGAGTGCTGATGTTACTGCCTCTAATTTTAGATGGGCAACTTTGAACACCTATGGATACCTGATGAACAGTAGCAACTCCTATTGACTTTGAGAGGGAGGTTGGGGGCTTGTTCAGCACCTCTTGACAACCAGACCCCAGATGTCGCTAGCTGAGCATACAAGATTAGTTCACTTTTGGAAATTTGGGGCCTTACTTTCCTGGGCTCAATGTTTGTAATTTGAACATAATATTTACTGGGAACTATCTGAATGGATTGCTGCGAGGCTGAATAAATATAAATCAATATTTGAGATCTTTGGATGAAAGGCACTTTTTAATGATACTCTTATTCTTCATGGGAATGTGAATAACTGTTCCTAGTAGTTTCTACATCACTACTAGTGAAATTCAGCATTAGCTGTTGCTTGATGTAGCAGATATGGTAGGAGTGCATTTCTCGTACTGTTAAATGAATCCAGAAGTTCCGTGCATTTCTGCAGAACGTTCATTTAAAATAGCGTCATGGAGAGATCAATTCTTTCCAGTCATGAAAGTGTTTATTAAGGACAGGTAAAGCATTGATTCTCTAGAAACCTATAGTCACCAGTAAATGAGCTGGCTTGTAGCTTGCTTTCCTGCCTTGGCCATGCTTTATAGTAGGGTTACTCTTACAGAGATTATATAAAGGATTAACACATGATTAATAAATATTATTAGTGTACACTTTTGTTAGCGATGAGCCACTGATGGTTAATTAATTGTAATGACCTCTAACTAATAGTCACAATTACATAACCTTTTATTAAAACATCTATTAATCCTTGATTAACCCTTTATAAACTATTAATAAATGGACCCCTAATATAAAGTCTGAACCAGTCTATATTTCCAACTTTTAGCTCCTGCCCCATCTGTTAGAATCATAGAATATTAGGGGTGGAAGGAATGTCAGGAGATTATTATCTAGTCCAACTCCCTGCTCCAAGCAGGACCATCCTCAACTAAAACATCCCAGGAAGGACTTTATCAAGTCGGGTCTTAAAAAGCTCTAGGGTTCTAACTCTGTCATATATTGCATTTCCCATGCATGTGTTTGCATCAGGGTTTCCACATAGGCATGCTGCTGCAATGTAGGGATGGAAAAGACAGAACAGGGCTGTGGATGCGTGGAAATATGTTGAATCTTCTCAAGATGGTTAAGCAGGTTGAATGAAAATTTTAACAGGACATGATAAGGATCCCTTGGTCCTGGTACTATAATGTAGTTTGTTTCTTTCAGCCTCAAATACTTTTATTATCTTTTCTTTGATTTTTTTTCCTCCTCCCTATATCGCTTTGGTTTTTCCCCCTTCTCTTTCATCACTGTTGTTTGTAAAACCTTCCCTTGGTAGAGATTAGAGTATGAGTGATAGATGCTGTCAGAAACAGAAGCTAATTTTACCCCTGATAATAGCTCTGTGGTTCATACAGACTTCACTGTGCTGCTACAAGCATGCACCTATGGGGCCTGCCTCCTGTCTGTGCACAGCTTGGCAATGCCCCATGCTTGGCAACAAGGGGTTATAGTTGTTGTTGGGGAGGTGTGTGCAATTGCTGGTGGTTTAAAAAAAGGAGCTCTTCTGTAAACACTTCTCAATGCAGAAGAATGCTGCCTGTCCCTCCCTCAAGCCCTTCCTTTAATAACATTTCATCTTCTGGGGGAAAGAGCATGGAGACGGGTCTGATTCACATCTCTTTTACGTTAGTGGAATTTCATGGCGATGGTAGAGGATGCTGGAATGCAACCTTAATAACAGCTGTTAAATCACAACATTTCATAAAGCTGTGTCTTATGCTACAGTGCCAAAGCTTTCCTGTATTTTGTTGCACTTATCAGCACCATAGCTAAGGTTTTGTGCTGACACCTCCCTTGTAAGACATTGTTTCCACACACCCATCGATTTTTGAAAGCTGGTGCCTCCCTTGAGGAATTAGCCAAGAGGCTGTTGTGTTTACTCACTCTGGTCTTTCCTGCCACTGTTTGAAATCCTAGCTTAGGTCACATGTGCTGGGGAGTGTTTGATCATGTTCCAGTTCCATGTGGACATTAAGGGTATGTCTACACTCACGGCTGGACTGTGCCAGCTGACTTGGCTTGTGGGGATCAGGCTGTGGGGCAATAAAATTGAGGAGTAGTTGTTCAGGCTTTGACAGGAGCCCAGGCTCTGGGACCCTCACCTCTCCAGCCCCAGCCAGAATGTCTAAACTGCAATTTTACAGCTCCATGGCCTGACCCCCCATGAGCCTGAGTCAGCAGACATTGGCCAGCTGCAAGTGTAGACACTGCAGTGTAGACATCCCCTTAGAGTCAGTTTTTCTCACTTCTGCTGCTTCCTCTTTATGCTACTCAAGTGGTACCTGGAGGCTGTAAACGGGGCAGAGTGACACTCTGGGGAATTTTCCTCCGCTGCTGGAGGGGCGGGGTAAGACTGGTGTATGTGAGCTCCTCACCTGCCCAGCAAGATGTGGCTGTGAGTGAGAAAGGGAGTGGCCTGAGCACTCTGTGCTCCAGCAGTTCTGGGCCCGTAGGCAGCCAGGTACGGCTACTGCATGATGGCCCTCATGGCTGCTCCATTTATTATTTTTGGTGGGGGTGCACCCATCCCCAGAGCAGCCCAGAACTGGTATTGTGTGACCATTTCCCTCCTCACCACGCTGTGTCTTCTGTATTGTGCGGCACCGACTCTCCCCATCACATAACCGATGTGCCGTTCCTGTGGAATGGCATTCTGACATTCAAAATAATCCTAGGAATGGGATAGCAAGGCTGGCTCCAGATCATCACAGAGACTCGTGGACAGAAAGTGCATTGGAAGTTTGCAGAAGTTTGAACATCGTGGTTTGAAACCCAGCTGTCATGGCCCAACTCCAACTTCGCTAATGACATTCTGCTTGCCTAATTATTTCACTGCAATTTCAGCTGGGTATGGTGTTCTTTTCTGGTGTCTTAAACTATTGTGCGGAGTTGCTGTGTTGCTGGTGTGTGTTCTAGCCCAGAGGAAGCTTAGTTTCAGTGGGGAGTGACAGGATCCCTGTTTAACTGCTAGAATTTCTTAGATGAAAGGAGCTATACAAGTGCAAAACATGACTTTATTCTTTCCTATTTATCATCCGTTTCCTAAGTGTACATGAATCTTTTCCCATCCTCCTATGTCTTTCTCTTTCAGACCTTCTACCCCAATCATCTGCCTTCATCCACTGCAAAATAGAGGAATTTTGAGCCTCTAAGTTCCTGGATCTGAGTGCAAAAAGGACACAACCATACTACAGCTCCCCCATCCACCACAGCACCCTACTTTTTTGTTTGAATTCAATGTTTTTCAGTTACCATAAATCTCTTTAGTTACCGGTATTTTAACCTCTGTCATTTCCTCCTGCCATTGGTCACTATCTTCCCTCAGTTTATCTTTCCACCATTCAACATTTTCCTGAAATAATCTAAAACGTTGCTCATCCTCAATTTTGCTGCACAGTGATGCTCTGGGAGTGAAGGTGAGGAGTCAGGGGTGCAAGTTGTGTTCTTGGATCTTGTCCATCCTCCCAGTTGAGGGTAAGGGCCCAGGTAGGGCCACCCACATGCTGAAGATGAATGTGTGGCTGTGCAGATGGTGTTGACAGGAGGGCTTTGGCTTCCTTGATCATGGGATGATGTTCCAGGAAAGAGGTCTGCTGGGAAGAGATGAAGTCCACCAGGCCAAGAAGGAGAACAACATCTTTGCACATTGATTTACAACCTAGCGAGGAGGGCTTTAGTGGGTTCAAAAGGCAGGTGACAAAAGCCCACAGGTAAGTATAAAAAAGGTGATCTTCAGAGACAGCGAGGCATTGGTGGGGAACATGGAAAATCACAATAGGGTCATAGAAGCAACAAGAGTGAAATCGGTGGGAGAATCTATTCAACATCTTAGATGTCTATACACAAATGCAAGGAATGTGGGGAATAAAAGGAAGAACTGTAAATATTAGTATGAAAGATGAATTATGACTTAATTGGTATCACAAAGACTTGGATGGGTAAATTTTGTGACTGGAATATTGGTACAGACAGGTATAGCTTGTTCAGGAAAGATAGGTGAGATAGCAGTCTACTATAGGCCACCAAATCAGAAAGAGGAGGCAGATGATGCATTTTTTAAACAAGTAACAGAAATATCCAAAACACAAGACCTGGTGGTAATGGGGAACTTTAACCATCAGACATCTGTTGAAAAAGTAATGTGGCAAAACAAAAAATTTCCAATAAGTTCTTGGAATGTATTGCAGACAACTGTTTTTTTCAGAAAGTGGAGGAAGTACCCAAGGGGAGAGCCAATTTAGACTTGATCCAGACTAACACGGAGGAATTGGTTACAAATCTGAAGGTGGAAGGCAATTCGGGTGCAAGTGATCATTAATGGTAGCTTTTATGGTTCTAAGGAAAGGAAAGAGTGAGAGCAGCAGAATAAAGACACTGGATTTTGCTTAGATCCTTACGAATTTCTTTTAAAAGTATCCATGCTATTTCCTCCCTAATTCAGGCCATGATTCAGGCAGCCACTTAAGCACATGCCTCTGACTGGAGATGGCTTCCTGAATTGGGGTCTCAGCTCCAGAGAAATAGTAAATATCTACTATACCCATTTTACCCCGTTCCCCCCGGTGCATCCTTGACTTCCTGCCTCTCTAGGTAAGTTAGACTTTCCCTCTGCGTGAGTAAACTCGTATCCATATCCACTCCCCATCCACTCCAATTATCAATAAAGCATTTTGACACATATAATGGTGACTGAATGTATCCAGTAAGGCAGCTTACTCCATTACTATCCTCTCCCTGCCACCGATGCAGCAGAAGCTGGGCACCCTTTGGGGAGGTATTTCAGGCACAGTGAGGTTATTAGAGAGGTGGAGAGAAGGATAATTGTAAAAAGATGTGGCACAGCTGTTCCAGCCTTGTTTCATTATGGGCTCCCAGCAGCTGCCTTCCTCTGATTGCTGGTGATTTTCTCAATTACGACTGAAGAGAAACAGTGGGTGGATAAGCACAGATGCCATCTGTGAGGCCAAGTCTTTTGCTACTCCCAGAGCTTTTGTGCGTGCGTGTGTGCATGGAAAGAACCAGATGTAAAATGTTGCTGGTGCCTATTGGAAGTATTTGTGTGCTAATTCAATATGGAAGTCCAACGCATCACTGCCTTTTGACAGGATGCATGTAATTTGTGTAATTACGGGATTGTTCCTCATTAATAACTATTTTAGCAACTCTCCCTTTTTGATTCTAGGACCAAAAATGATTTCACTTCATAATCTGCAGAATGTAAATATTCATGGCCTTTAATGGGTGCATGTACCACATTAGCAGATCAATCATGTGTCAAAGGAAGGGGGATTTAAATGTCTTAATCGGTTAGTAATGGGGATAATACAGACTCTCATCTCTAGAATATCAGTTCAAATCTAGTCCCAGTCAATTGTGAGTAAAAACCCAACATCACCTGATGGTTGGTTGATTAACTTTGTCATGGGTTTTCAGTCTGGGCCTTGTGAAAAAGTGTCGGGGGGTCTGCTCTTCTCATGTTGGTAAATTGGAAGGAGGCCCTGGTAGGGAAATGATGGAGAATCACTGCTATAAGAAATGGGTTGATGGTCTAGGACCTGTTCTTTCTAAGGCCTTGATCCTGAGAAGCTGTTCCATACAGACAGTTCCCTATGTCTGCAGAGAGCACCATTCAACTGGGGGCTAGACTGTGCACTTATGTGTCTAAACTGCGAAGTAAGCACAGCTGGCATTAATGCTGGTACACATTTTTGACTCTTCTAATGTATGTGCTAAAATTATTTCCCCCAGCATAACATTCTGTCCTTAGTCTCCTTTCCTTTTTCATGCCATCTCTTGCATTTTCAATCACAACCCCACAGCAAGCTAAGAAAAAAAAAAAGCCACAGTCCCCCAATCATTACATTCATCATGCCTTTTGTTTCCAAAACAGCATTAGCATTCAGGCCTGTTTCAGTCCGGGTGCATTGCAAACTCTGTAGTTACGCGGCTGGCTTAGACCTGGGAAATTGAAAAGTCCTGTGAACGTTGGTTTGAATTTTTAACCAGATGCCTTTTAGCTGTGTTTATTCCTCTTATACATATATTCTTTCTATTAATATTCTAGTGAATGAGTTTATAGGACTGTTTCATGGGAAAAAACAAATTTTAAGCCATATATGGAAGACTGTATTTATGATTAGTTCACAGTCAAGCAAGAAAGGCATATTGAGAGGGATCCCACAGGGATCGTTCCTTAGTCTGGTTCTATTCAATATCTTCATAAATGATTTGGATAATGACAGAGAGAGTACACTTGTGAAGTTTGCAGATGATACCGAGAGGGAGGGGTGATAAGCACTTTGGAGGACACAATTAGAATTCAAAATGATCTTGACAAACTGTAGAAATGGTCTGAAATAAATAGAATGAAATTCAATAAGGAAAAAATGCAAAGTACTGCACTTAGGAAGGAATAATCAATTGCTCAAATTCAAAAAGGAAGATGCCTGCTTTAGAAGGAGTACTGCTGAAAAAGATCTGGGGTTACAGTGGATCACAAACTAAACACAAGTCAATGATGTAATGCTATTGCAAAAAAAGAAAGAAAAAGAAAAGAAACAGCAAACATTATTCTGGGATGTATTAGCAGAAGTGTTGTAAACAAGACATGAGAGGTAATTCTTCCATTGTACTCAGCACTGATGAGGCCTCAGCAAGAAGTACTGGTTTTAAATTGCAACAAGGGAGATTTAGGTTAGATGTTAGGGAAAACTTCCTAACTTCTAACAGTAGTTAAGCACGGGACCAAATTATCTAGGGAGGCTGTGGAAACTCCATCATCTGAGGTTTTTAAGAACCGGTCAAGGATGGTCTAATTAATACTTTGTCATGCCTCAGTGCAGGAGACTGCACTAGATGACCTGTCATGGTTCCTTCCAGTTCTACATTTCTGTGGTTGACAGAGTGAATTTTGAAGTTATAAACATGAATATTCACACCAGAAACCTGATTTACAATTCCACTTATTCAATCAGGGAACAGACATGTAACGTGATCCATGTGTAATCAAAGCTAGCCAACACAGATCCTATTTTGAATATTTATAGTGAACTGCTGAAGAATCCTCTACAGGCCCAGAACTTATTTGCTGACACTGTTGAACACATTAGGAGAAAATTGTGATGTTCTTGCCAACTGCTCTGCAAATAGACAAAAGAGGCAGAATTTACGGAATGATTTATGGGATACAAATTATTCATCCAATTCCACACATGGCATAAGAATAGCTGAGAACTAAAGCTTGAGAGAGAAACATAAAGAGAGGGAAGGCTTAATGGTTAAACCTTTTATGTTTGTGCATGCAGTTCAAATTCAACGTAAGCTTTCCAGTTAAATGACTCTGAGCAGCTCAACTCTGTCCCTAGTGGACAGACAGTATAAGCTGCTTCGCAAAGTTAGAACCCTGAATGTGGTTGGCCTAATACGCAACTAGCAACGTTGTAATGCATGTGTGTTCCACTGGGCTATTGGGTAAACTTGGTGGCTTTGTCAAGTTATTGGCTTCATGCCTGTTCTTCTTAACCTCCAGCCACTCTGCTTCTCCGGTGCCTGCAGTCACATGTGGGAGTGTCATACCATCTGTGAAAGAAAACTGCATGGCAAAATCTGAGTTGATATCAGGACAGTTTATATCTGGGTTCCATTTCATACAACTTCCCCTTCCTCCAAGTGTTGGCAATAGATCAGTGGTTTTCAACCTTTATTCATTTGCAGACCACTACAAAATTTAAGAGGTGCAGACCCCTTTGGAAATCTTAGACATGGTCTGCGGGTCCCCAGGGGTCCGTGGACCACAGGTTAAAAATCGTTGCAATAGATTATTGGGTGAGCCAGCCTCACTGAAGGCAACAAGATAGATTCGAGCTATGCAAGCCATCACTGCCCTCAGAAGCCCTGATGTTTGTATGTGTTTGTGACACCAATCAAGACTTCCCTGAGTTCCCAGAGGGAGTTCATCTAGAAATTGAACTGTAATCCTGGGATTCTTCTGTTTCTCAGAGAGTGTGTGCGCGTGCATGTGTACAGTCCATAGCAAAAATGGCCCTGGGTGGGTCTGCTACATGTTACCATAATATTAACGATAAATAATGAGAAACCTTTTTAATTCAATCTCCTTTTTCATACTGTAAGAGCCCCACTAATAACTGAGCCACGTACATGGCGGAGGCTATCAATGCTACATACTGAAAATTTCCTCTTTAAATTTCACTTCTGCTGGGTTTTTTTGCCTTAAACTGGCATGTTCCCTTGCTAACTGGAAATGAGAAACCTGCATTTTTACTAATGGAGACAACCTGCACTAATGGGATGCAGATCCCAAGCCACTGTTTGACTGCCATTAGATTCGATTTGCCAGAGAGTCGTGCTGCTTTGAACGCAGACGTTGCACTATCATGTCAGAAGGTAATTAAATAGACCCCAATTCTTTTAATTACCACTCGCTCTTCGGTACATGCTCACGTACAAGGATGGAAATAGCCACTAACAGATCACAGCTGGAGCTGTGCAGCACCTTGGATAAACATTGTGACGAAGCTGCCACACACAATCCAGGCAACTTGGCTTTGCAATTACTGTGAAATCTGTCTAAAGGGATTGGGGCACGGGACTGGAAAACACAGCCTCCTTTCTTTCGAACACAGGCATGGTCTCTCGGGAGTGAGGCATCATGCAGGGTTTCAAGACTGTGATCAGAAGCGTATCTAATACGCAGATTCTCTCTTTGGCAGGAAACTTCAGGCAGATACTAGATGAAATAAACTGCGTATTGCTCATGCCATTCATGAGACAGGTGCAGGTAGGTAAAGACTGCAGAACCCTTACACCTTATTAGCAATATAGATCAATCTATCATCCCTTGTCACTCTCATACCAACTAGATTCAGTCACTCACAATAGCGATGGCATCATTCTGGGTGTTGCCAGGCTCTTCTCTGCTTGGAGATGTCAACTAGCCAGACATCCAGGTGCCACCAGCTTCCTGTACAAGTTACTTTCCTCGTTATGTTAAGTAACCTGGAATGCTGAGAGAATCCTGTGTGTACTGTAGTTGACATAAAGTGGAATCTTGGCCCCTTTGATGTCAATGGAAGTCTTGCTCTCGATTTCTGAGGGGTCAGGATTTCATCTGTAGCCTCTACACCTATGGAAAGTGCAGGTTGGAGATGGAATTAATTTATGTGTGTGTCCAAAACAGATTCAGGATTCAGATCCTGGAGTGGAGAATGCCAGGAGGTATGAAAATTCTGTGAGTGGAAAACGCTGCTCCTGTCCCAACATTTATGAGTTCACTCCCATTTGTCCGGTAAACCCTGTTCTTCATTGAAGGCCTCAAGACTGCTTGAGCATCAAAGAGTGAGCAATGGGAAGGCAGAAGCCCCAGTTCCGGGTTCAACACACTGAGAAATTCCAGTCAGACAATGGAGCTGTAGGAACCAAACAATGACTGATATACCAGAACTGATCTGAAATGTGTACACGGGGTATGGGAACACCTAGGAGATAGGAAAATGTTCATCTGTCTTTGGCATTGGGTAGTTAACTTTAATGCTGCATTAAGAGCCTGAGCTCAAGCAGCATTTCCATTGACTTAACTTGACTTTTGACAGGCTCCAGTTGTTCTAGGCAAATATCTCATCTGCTCATATTTACTGGGATACTAGAACAGTCCATGGCACTGATTCCTTTTGGATGTCTCAATGATCCCCAACTTTATTAGTGGATTAGCTTCCTCTGCCACCCCGCTGACGTTGCCTCTCCGGGCCTGCCATTCCTTGTGATGTTTTTGACATTCTCCTGCTCCCTCATAAGTGCCTTTCATGGTGCTGGTGAATCGGCACCGCCTTTCAGTCTCCACGGGTCACTTCAGTGGTAGTTGTGGGATGGCAATCTGCTTCAGCAGGCCCTGGGCATCGGTAGGTGAGGATGCCAATGGCAGGAACAGGGCTTATTTCAGAGAGCCCCAGAAGGTGCTACTGCTGACTGATGGGCAGGGATGTTGTGAGCCATGGCTCAGCTTTTGGGGATTAAAGGGTGCCATAGAAGTGTCACGTCATTGTTTTTTAGTTCAAACTAAAGGGATCTAAGAACATTTGACTTTAAAACCCAAACCAGGCAAAGGGCAATGAGTGAGTAGCAGCACCATCCCACTCTAAATTACTTCACCCCCTTTTCCTGGGGCAGCTTGTTGTCCCCCCACATCAAAGCTTGGCCAGCTGTGCCAGCTGGCTGGTTGGGGTCATTGAGAGCCAGGCCTCCTCCCACTCATCCCTTCACCCCATAGCTTCCAGAGGGCGTTGTGTGAACGGTCCCTTCCCTTCACTCTGTGTTGCAATCTGAGCATGACCGAGAGGCGAGGGGCCCTTACTGCCTTAGGTGTCTAAGTGAAGGCAATGCCGATCTAACCCAAAGTGAGTAATATTTATTTGACCCAGGGACTCTACTCACTCTTTCCTGCAAATCAGAAAGGGCCATAAAGCTGGGCTGCAGACAACATGGTATATCTTTGCTTGTTTACCCACAGCTGTATCATGGGTCCCTAGAGGCCCATCAGCTGCTGGTAAATAAGTGCAATTTCTCCTGCAGATGAGTCACAAAGACGTCTGAGTGGTGTATCTAATAACGGTTTCAAATACCTGACCCAGCATGCCTTTGTGGGGAGCAAAGAGCAGTGCGTGTGGTGGGGAGGGGGAACAGTTTGTCCTGGAGTTAAGTCTCGTCCTTTTATTACTTCTTCCTCTCCCTCTAACTATCTCTTTACTCGTAAAGGGCCTGCGAATGCTGAGGGGAGGGGAGGGGGGGTTAATAAAGTGGAGGTGGAAGCAGGAAGTTTTATTTGGTGTCCTGTGCAGTTTATGGCCGGGGAAGTTTATTGATGATCAAGAAGTGCTGGGAGGCAGAGCAAAGAATGATGCCAAAGCGAAAGGCTGAAGGCAGTTCACTCGCTGTTGGGTTTCTGACCTACACCAGCCTGAGACAAATTCATCTGGAGAGCGTCAGGAATCAGGGCCTACCGCAGAGCAGCTCTGGAAGTAGAGCCTGGCTTTGGGCAACCTGACAAATACAGCTGGCTGTGTAAATGGCTATGCCATTGGATCGGTTGGAAGAGTCAGAAGATGGGGTCTTAAGGCCAACAGCAGAACCAGCACATTGGTGTTCAAAGCATCTGCCTGTGGTTGAAATAATGCCTGTGGTTGCTTGCCTCAGCCTTGGACCCAGCCCTGCTCCTGCCTGACCTCACTCCAGGTAACTTGGGTCTGACTCCGAACTACTGACGCCTGCTCTAACCACTAGATGCTACCATCCACATCCCAGTCACTGACAGATTTCTGCTGAGACATAGAAAGAGGGGGGGTCCCCTATAGCTTGGCATTAGGTCCCAATCCGGCATCGGTTTCCAAATCAGTAGACCCATGCACACATGTGGAGCTGCACTGAGATCAATGCTTTTGGGGGGCTGAGTGGTGGGTGCAGGTATCTTCCCACAAGGAGCTTGTGGCAGCATCAGGGCCTTCATCCGTTTTTCATGCAGGATGATTTGAGGGGTTTCCCCCTCACCTTTGCAACACGCACGTTACTTTTTGCTTCATTTGCTTGGGGTTCAGGAGAGCCTCAATATCAGTTTCCAGGCACGGTATATGTGTGATAGATGGATGGCGGAAAAAGGTTTGTCTTTAATTTTGTTTTGTTTGGTATTTTTGCAGCTGCTGAAACATAGCTCGTAAGTGAATAAGATTTGGGGTGGATTGTCAAAGGCATAAATGGCAGTTGAGTGCCTAACTCCCGTGGGAAGCCTGGCCGATACTCTGCCTTGCAATCTTGCTAACCTTAATGATCTTGCTTGGTTTAATGAAAGTTGACCAGATTCTGACTTCCACAGAACTTAGTGGGTGCTTGCATGTCAGGCACTTCTTTCTGTGTCAGCCCCCTCCTCAATTCCTAGACCGACCACCTTGCGGTCCGGCTTCCTCCTTTGCATTGACCTTCCTATGGGTCTTTTTCAGTACCCAGAATTTGGGAAGTTGTCAGCCCTGGGGCACGCTGACTAGCTATATATACCCTCCCCGCAAAGATGATCACTGCTTCATAGCGCCCTTTTTGGAGCACTGCTTTTGATCCAAATCAGCTTGTTGCTACAGGGTCATTATGGGAACAACAGACAACGCGCCCTCCCCTTCATTTCCATGATGCTGGCATAGGGAAAAAGAGCCTGCAAATGGAATTTGAGGTTGGACTCCTGCAGGGCAGTCAGTCACATTAGTACCAGGGTGCTGAGGTGCCCCAAGGCTGTCATGTCATGCCACATGAATCCCATTCCTCCAGCTCTCTCTCTTTCTTCCCTGGCTGCTCTGCTGCTCCTGTATATCAGTTCCCTTTATTTATGTATTCGCTTTTGATAAGAGCAGCGGGCTTGTTGACAGAACTGCTCAGCTTTACATCACACCCAGGAGATGGTTCTCCCCTCAGATAAGAGTCACTTGCAACCCTACACATAATTTTAAAACAGAAGATGAGATCACGCTTACTCCACCTAACGCATCCATAGCAGGAGCTCCTGAAACTGAGCGTAAGAGACATGCTTCTCAGTCCATTTCCTTGCATGTGTGTACTTTGGGATAAAGACATTTGAGATTTGCAGTTGATTTAGCTTGCTTGCTGCTTGTTACAGGCCAGGTTTTCTGTCTCCTGCCTGTGCAAACAAACGTACAGAAACATGTACATCTCTGCATGCTTTTGCCATAATTGAATAGACAAATGGGATAAAGAGAGAGAAAATCAGAGGCGGGGGGGACTAAAAAAATTACACTATCATATCAGAGATGGGGGAGGGAAGTGTCCAGCAGGTTGGATTAGCAGCGAAGATATTTCTAGATGCTCCTGTATGAACTATGGAACCACACTAGGCAAAACATTGAGAGGCAGGGTAATGGTCATACACTGCTTTACCCAAAATAAGAATCTTACCCTTGAGGTTAGTGCAACATGAGAGACAACAGGCAGGTTAGTGCATGAATAAGAAGTGAGAGAATGTCTCAGATCCATTATGATAGCTGCTAATTTTACTATCTTTTAAAAAAAGAAGCACTAGATATACTTTTATAATAGTTCATAGTCAGATCCTGAGTTAAGAACGTAAGAATGGCCATCATTAATGATCTGGAGGATGGGGTGGATTGCAGCCTCCGCAAGTTTGCAGATGACACTAAGCTGGGGGGAGTAGTAGATACACTGGAGGGTAGAGATAGAATACAGACTGACCTAGACAGATTGGAGGATTGGGCCAACAGAAATCAGATGAGATTCAACAGGGATAAATGCAGGGTCCTGCAGTTAAGACAGAAGAATCCCATGCACTGCTACAGAATGGGGACCGACTGGCTAGGCAGCCATTCTGCAGAAAAGGACCTGGGGGTTACAGTGGACAAAAAGCTGCAATGTGCTCTTGTTGCCAAGAAGGCTAACGACATATTGGGCTGCATTAGTAGGAGATTTGCTAGCAGATCGAGGGAGATTATTCCCCTCTGTTTGGCGCTGGTGTGGCCACATTTGGAGTATAGTGTCCAGTTTTGATGGCCCCCCACTACAGAAAGGATGTGGCCAAACTGGAAAGAGTCCAGTGGAGGGCAACAAAAATGATTAGGGGGCTGGAACACATGACGTAGGAAGAGAGGCTGAGGGAACTAGACTTGTTTAGTCTGCAGAACAGAAGAATGAAGGGGGATTTGATAGCAACCTTTAACTACCTGAACAGGGTTTCGAGGGAGGATGGAGGTAGGCTATTCTCAGTGGTAACAGAAGACAGAACTAGGAGCAATAGTCTCAAGTTGCAGTGAGGGAGGCCTAGGTTGTACTTTAGGAAAACCTTTTTCACTAGGAGGGTGGTGATACACTGGAATGTGTAAGGGAGGTGGTGGAATCTCCAACCTTTGAGGTTTTTAAGATGCAGCTTGACAAAACTCTGGCTGGGATGATTTAGTTGGGGTTGGTCCTGCTTTGAGCAGGGGTTGGACTAGATGACCTTCTGAAGTCCCTTTCAACTTTAATCTTCTGTGGTTCATACTGGGTCAGACTAATGGTCCATCTAGCCCAGTATCTTGTTTTCTGACAGTGGCCAGTGCCAGATGCTTCAGAGGGAATGAACAGAACAGGGCAACTACAAGTGGTCCATCCCCTGTGGTCCAGGCCCAGCTTTCACCAGTCACCCAGAGTTTAGGATTGTGTCACTGACTGTCTTGGCTAGTAGTCATTAATGGACCTGTCCTCCATTAACTTATATAACTCTTTTTTGCACTCAGTTATGCTTTTGGCCTTCAAAACATCCCCGTCAATGAGTTCCACAGGTTGACTGTGCATTGTGTGAAGAAGTACTGCCTTATGTTAGTTTTAAATCTGCTGCCTATTAATTTCATTGGGTGGACCCTGGTTTTTGTGTTATGTAAAGAGGTAATTAACCCTTTTTCTCCACACCATTCATGATTGTATAGACCTCTGTCATATCCCAGCTAAATCAGTGTAGCTCCGTAGTCTTCAATGGAGCTACATCACCTTACATCAGCTGGGAGGCTGCCTAATATTTGTAAGGGTTCTGTGTAAGGCTCAGTCTTTGAAGCTGACCTCTTAGATGTTAGCTGATGTGGAGGAAAAGATGGCTTTTGACATCTCTATTGCTCTATTTTAATGTAACATTTCTATAGGCAAGCAGACTTAATCTGGCAGAAAGATGGCACAAATGTTAATATACAGGAAAGTAAAAATACTCTGCCAGCCTATCATTTCTGTCTTAGGATGGTTTGGAACAGGCCTGTCCAACGATGGTTTGGTTACCTACGGAGGTTGTGGAATCCTGGGTAGATTTTAAGAACAGGTTAGACAAACATCTGTCAGAGATACTTAATCCTGCCTCGGTAAGGGGGAATGGATTAGATGACCTCTTGAGGTTCTTTTCACCTGTACGTTTTTGTGATCTATGCCTGCCTTAGCTATGAAAGGGAATGTTTGGCAATGATTAGAGAGGAGAATGTGAGTCAGGACTTCCAGTTCTTTTCCTGTCTTTGCCACTGGTTAGCTCTGGGATCTCAAGTGGATCATTTAACCAGCCGGGGGCTCAGTCTACCCACTAGCAAAATGAGTTTAATATTGCACCCTGGAGGGTCCTTGTCAATCTTAATATTTTTAAAGTGCTTTGAGGTCTTCAGATACACACATGATATAGAAGCAAACTGCTACTGTATTGGGGCTGCTACACCAGTTTTGTAAGTGTTGGGCTCCATAGACTGTTACTTCAATATTCTAATACCTGAGCACACTGAATACATTATATATGAACATAAAATATGCTTTTGCATTATAGAAGTAGGTTTTAGCAGGCAAAGTATTTATTTAAAAAAACACCTACATATGGTCTCTTGGGTAAAAACCTCCATGAAGTAGGCTTGCATATTGGGTTATGAGGCACTGTTAGAGCATAATTCAGCTTTCTGTATCAGCGGAGTATTGCATTACTTCTTATTTTGATGGAGTTCCCTGGGGCTTTGGGTTTTCTGCAAACATCACCTCCCCATCCAGACATATAGAAGCCATCTCAGACACCCTGTTGTTTGTTAGAAATATCTTTCCTGCTCCATTAGTGAAGTTTTTCAATATGATTTTTAGGTGGTTCCCCTTAATGATTTCTCCATGTACATTTAAAGGGTGGATGTACACTGGGATTGATTGTAATAGGATGTTTTTGCTATCAGGGAAGGACCAGGCCAATACTGGTAATAAAATAGATATGAAGGGCGCATTACAGAGGTTGTTGGTTTTACTGACTACCTCTCTGCATTTGGATAGCAGGCACATAGGTCTCTTCCCTCCAGCTGATGGATGGGAGAGCAATTGGATCAGAGGCATAGGGCATGAAAAAAATTCACTCTCCTGTTCCAGCTGTTGTTGAATAACCAGGTGGGTTGGGGTGGGTATCAGTGACTGCCACCATTGTGAATTAGTCTGACTTTACGGCAATAACACAGTTGAGAGCAGAGATTCAGCACAGGCCTGTGTGTCAGAGTCGTACCTGAGAGTCTGAGCCGGGTGAGAGATGCTGGAACTGTACAACCCTGCAAAAAGCTATTTATATTGGGAAAGCTTGCATGGAGTTCCCGATAACTCCATGCAAGAGGGAACTCAAAGCTGGGGGGCATTTGCAGGACCACCTTGAGGCCGCAAGGTGGTGCTTGGGAGTCAGTCACTCTGTCACATAATGATATCCCTGCCTCAGGGAGCCTACAGTTTAATATTGTTTGCAGTGTTGTAGCCTGGTTGGTCCCAAGATATTAGACAGACAAGGTGGGTGAGGTAATATCTCTTATTGGACCAACTTTTAATGGACCAGCCACAATTATAAAATATAGTACTTCTCTTATTTGCTTTCCCTATGGCCCCCGCGATTTGCATGGTAAACACGCTGGCCGAGTGTGTCCTGCTTTAGTGGCTAGATCACATAAGAGTCTGCTTCTGTCTCCAGACAGATAGACCTGATCTTTTATCTCCAGCAGTAGAGACTCACATTTGTAGATTCAGAGGGCCTGGGGATCAGTGCTCCAAGATGACAACCCCCTGGATAAGTCACATGAATAAATGAAAACCCTCAGATCTTCCTCTCAGCTGATCTCTCCTGTCCTTTTCTCTGTCTCCTCCTGTGCGTGTCTCCTTCTGCAACTGGTAAAAAATCATGCCCAAATAGCTCTGTAAGTTGTTAAATCAAGAATATAAAGGGTACTATCTGGAGAAAGGGGAATCCAGACAAGGATTGTCTTTATGGTCTGTACAGATCACACCCTCTCTCCATGTCATCCAACATTCCTTTTATGGTCAGATCTGTTCCATCTATGAAGTGCGACCAAAGTTTTTACCTGGGACATGAGTGGCAGAGAGGTGGTTGGATGGATCAGTTCATGAAGGGAGAGTTTCTTGTTGTGGGAGTTAAAAGGAGTTATGTTGGGAGGGCTTTAGCCCCTTGGGAAGAGGAAGAAATGAGTCTGTCCATCTCTTCCTATTCAAGCAGCACTTCAGGGGGAGTGGCAGCTCTGAAGCAAGCTTTTTGGTAAACCTATGGGACAGTCCCCCAAAATCAGAAGACTCCTGGTTTTCTAGGTAACCTTGTGGCATCACTCTACATTTTGAGATGTTGGAGGTGATCATGAGGGCTTGGGCAATCCTCTAAAAGCCTCAGGCTAAGCAAGAATGAATAAGTATTACGTGAGTGCTTGCTAAGCAAGGGCAGCTTCTAACAAAGATGGATGGTGTATAAATAATCATTGAAAACTGAATGGAAAAGCAGGTTGTTTGTTCTCAAATCTCTTCAATAATGGAACAGCAAGCAGTTGTCAGTCCACTTCCCTCAGATCCCTCACTCAAGCAGACAGCCACTGCATTATTAATCAGTTGCTCCTGTAGAGTGGCTTTAAAGTCAATGGGCCAGAGTGTGGTCTCAGGATAATGGCCAAGCACATGGGGAAGTAACATCTTCCTTTTGCCTTGATGTTTATTTCCAGTAAATGCCACCACTTCATTTTGATATTCCTCTTTCTACAGCAGCATCAGTGTGGCTCAGGTTGGTAGCACCATCACCTTGGGGCCAGGAGTGTGTTCATTTTTATTATTTGCATTACAGTAGTGCCCGAAGAACCCACCCACAATTCTGCTAGTCACTATACACACACACAGAAAGTGACAACCTCATTGAGGCAGGGATTACAGGCAAACGATGCATTGTTAAATCCTCTTTTTGCACTTGGGGAGCTGAGGCACGGGAAACTGATGGCCTTAGCATAAAGCCCATTCAAGCAAAACCAGCTGAGCACAACAAGGCTTTGCAGCCAGCAGCATCCCGTGCTTTCATCTTGGGTAAAGTCTATGTAACTCTCCAAATCAAGTCCCAGAGCAAGGCACGCTCTGTCCGTCTCTTGCTTATGTAGCTCCTACCGATTAAGGTCCCAGCTCAGCAAGATACTTAAGCATGTGACAAATTGCAAACATGTGAGTTAGTCCCATAGACTTCAGTGCTTTAAATTAGGCGTGTGCTTAAGTCCCTCACTAAAATCCTGATTTGGTTAAGTGTTCTGCACCTCCTGGGGCATTGCCTTGGGAAGGTGGAGCACGCTGTGCCTTACAAGAAACGTTGAGCAACCTGGCTGGCTCACATGCTAAGAAGCAATCAGTAGCTGACCCCAGCTTCACTTCCTCCTTGGCTGATATTTTTAATTAGAGTACAGCAGTGAAATAACTTATTCACTGAATCTAACCTCTTTGTTCTGTTCACGAATTATTCAGATAGCAATTTCTTCCAGTTCATTTGTTGTTTGAAATGACATGCCCAATAACTTAAATGATTGATTCTTGCTCCGTAGTCCATGCACAGTTTGTGGGAAGCATCTGATATTCAAAATGTGGGCTGTTTTGTATGGACTGTACATAGTTCCCATGATACTGTTTCTGGTTATAATTGGGTTTCCAGTGCAAATGTTCACATTTATTAATACAAAATTCCCCTTCAGTGAATATTCTGCAATATTTGCTCAAATTGGAAGGTAAACAAACATTCCTGAATATGCTACCTTTGCGGGAACATTCCTAGAACGCAAACACAATCAAACCAAGCTGATTTAAGAACTCTAATGTAGATTCACAGGCATATTGTTCTTCTTTCAAGCTGTATCCAGGTTTGTTTTTCACTTTCACCTCCATCAACTCCATGATAATATTGGTCCTAAAATTGTCTGTGAAATTCACAATTTCTCTTCCACAAAATTTCACCTGAAAACACTGGGTGTCTTTGTGCGATATCATACCGCCTCACAGTGGCTTGATTTGTAATTTTTGCAGTGAACACGTGTTGCAATGTACTTCAATGTAAACTCACCCAACCACTCTTCCCTTCCTGCTAGCCCCACTCCCCCGTTTCTTATTATAACTCTTATTGTAATACATAAATAGAAACATGCCCCCAATCTAAACAATCACATTTAGAAAGAACAATGTCAAATATGAACCGAATTTAGTTTTAGCTTGGGAAAAATACTTTTCCCTCCCCATTGAACTTGAGAACATTTTCTGATTGGAAAGTGATTTTTTTCCCCCGTAAGTGCTCCATCTCTTTCTGTGAAGTTAGGGATCACATGGTATGTATATGTCACCTACATCAGGGACAAAGCCACAGGGAGAATCATACCACTGCTTTAATAGACATTTCAGTAGGAAGAAGGGTTAAACTAAAGAGTGGAAAGTAGAGGGCCACGCATCAGAGAAAGGAAAGTAAAAGCCAGTTTCTCAAAGTCATCTGGGGGAGCTGATGTGGATGGCCGCATGTAGTTGCCAGGGAATAAACTTAGAGCTGAGTGGCTCATCCCTTTGGGATATGACAGGGAGCTTACACACACATACATTATTCACCCATTGGATGTGCTTTGACAGCCACAGAAGGAGATTATTTAGAGACTATGTGTCATTTATCTCTCATGGCCCCGAGGGCGTGATCAGATAAGATTTTTGGTGCTTTATTTTCCTAAACTGCCAATTTTTTCCTTGTTACAGATACTCAGCTTTAATCTGTCTCTCCCTTCTGTCCGCTGCCTGCTGTGCTACACTGGAAAGGAAAGCAAGACCGTGCATTATTATTCAAGGAGGGGGAAATATCCAGACTGATTATGGTTTGGCCTGCATGTTCATGCTGGGGAATAAACATTCCACTGTCATCCCTACAGGGGCTACCGGGACCTGGGATACAATGCCTATCCCCTACAGAGGAGGTAGGTGTGGGTTGGGGCACCTAGCTTTCCTTAGGCTCAGCTGGTAAGAACAGAGTTAACTTCCTAGACCAGCAGGCTGCTTAATTTCTTTTAAATAAATCCAGGAAAATCCCCTTCTAATTCTGAAAGCTGCCCCAATCCCAGAAGATTCAGTTCACCAAAATGGCAGCTGCAGACAAGGTTCCCCTGTGGTTCCTGATTTACAGTGCTGTGACAGAGAGGTTAAATGTAGATGTGAAGACTTGACCTGATTCCCTGCCCCCACTGTCTCCTTTATGAGTATTTTACCTGGATTGATATTGCAAAGCTATTTTGGGCGGCAACAACAACAGATTTAATCTACAGTTTGTTCCTATGCTGAAGCACTGTACCATAAAGACTCAGATCAATTTTGACAGCTCCCACTATTTAGAGTGGCGTGAAAAGCTAAGCCATGAATTGCTGAGTATTTACAGTGGAATTCATCCCAGGGTACCTGTAGTCCCCTCACTCTGAAATAAAGGCCTTTTTGAAGCTATCCATGAGATTTTAAAGGCTCTGGATTAGATGTTCAGCTAGTATAAACAGACATAGACCCATTCGATTTCTGGGCTGGGATCTACACAATTGATGGCCAATACTCTGCAGGGGTTCTGGAATTCAAAGGCCTACAGTCAATATATTTTACTCTGGAAGTCAATATATTCTACACTGGTTCTCTACAAATTCTGGTGAGAATTAAGCTCTTTAAATAGAGCAAACATATGTTTCTCTCCTTCTGGAAGCTGGGGCTGGTAGAGTAGTGGGGGGAAAATGTATTCACAAATAATTATTTAGCAACCAAATGTTAACAATTAATAAAAAAACATAATTAACAGTGAATTATTGAGCTAGTTGTTTCAGAATCCTTATAGTGCTGCAGATATGGCCCTGGCTGGTGCATACACCTTGCTCACCAGGGGATTGGTGGGTGTTGGCAAAAGCCAACAACACAACCTTTGCTGTCCAAAATAGGTATTAATTTGAGTACAATTTCCAGCTCAAAATTCCTATGTGACCGTAGGCAAGTCAGTCAGTCTACTGGGCGCATCCTTTCCCTTCTGTAAAATGGAGATAATCTGTTTTAGCATCTTTATCCTGCTGCCCATCACTGTAGTATCTGAGTACCTTCCAGGTGAAATTGAGAGCAATCTAAGTGTCGAGTGGCCTTTATGGATTTCCTAATATAGTACTGCCCTACCTCACAGGGGTGTTATAAGGATAACATCTATTAATGATTGTGAGGTTGTCAGATACAACCAGGACAAGAGCCACTTATGTACTTAGACAATTCTGTTCCATTTATCATCTTCATCCTCTAGATATCACAGTCACTCTCCTGAATCAAGGTGCCCACTGGGATTCAAATCTGTGGGACCATGCCACAAGTGCTGCTTGGCCATGAAAGCCACTGTAGGCCTTGTGTTTATTTGTCTTGGTGCTCTAATGTCCTTAAGTCTCCTTAATGTGCTAGCTTAAATCAAGACTTTATGGCTAAACAGTAAAGAACAGAAAAGAAATGGAATGTAGATTGCTGAGTGAGAACGTGTTAGTTACTGAACATTTCTAACTCGGTTTACCATTTGGATTCAGAAATAACATACGTGAGCCTTAGCTCCTCTGAAGTGGCTTTTCCAAAACTCTAGCAAGTGTGAGGCAGGGATTCTGGATAACTAGACCTAGGGCAAAATTTTCAAAAGTGCTCAGGTGATTTAGGAGCCCAAGTCACGTTGATTTAAGGGCCAGATTTCCAAAAGTATTTCGGTGCCTAAAGATGCAGATGGTGGAAGGACACAAAAAGAAGGCCCCTATTGCAATTTTTCAAAAGCACCAAAGCAGGATAGATACCTCAGGGCTTCTTTGTATGGGGAAATATCCCAGAATAACTATTCCACACCAGTTCCTTGTGTGAACAATCTTATTCCACACTAAGAAAGCCTGCGTGATTAGTTTAATCCATTTCCAACGTAGATTAAGAGCAATCTGTTAATAGGTATTGTGCTTTAAATTCACACCCTTGCTTACTTTGCAATAGTTCCCCCTGTAGACAAGTCTGAAATCACTTTTGAAAATGGGACTTGCCTTTTGTGTCACTTAAGCATTTTTGAAAATACCTGTAGCCATTCACACCTCGCTCACCAGGGGATTGATGGGTGTTGGCAAAAGCCAGCAACATAACCTTAGCTGTCCAAAATAAGTATTAAAGCTGCCACAGCATGGAGAAGTCTGTTCAAGAGGTCAGAACAAAACTGCCACACACGTACTTCCTTTGCAATAAGAGCCTAATGTTGGGAGAAGAGGTTTTAATTAAAATATGTTTTTCGGTAAGCTAAGGCAGGAACTATATTTAACAAACACTTCTAGTGCGACTCATCCTCACCCCCATATCCAGGAATAAAATGCCACGTAGCTTCATCTTTTATTGCACTCCTGCCAAGTGCACTGTGCCCTTTCCAATCTTCCTCTGCTTCTGATATGGGGCAGGGAGCAGCTGGGTTTTATTTTACTGATCTGCTGGTGCCTGCTTTCAGGGCCCAAGCATAATTTTTTTGAGCCCCATGCAAACTTGTAACATGGGCCCCCTCCCACATACATACCCATGGGGGGTGCAGCCTGGGCCGGGTCCTCCAGGGAAGTGTACCCTTCCCCCCCATGTGGGGGCCCTGCCCGCTTTCACAAAAGCCTCCCCTGCCAGTATCCTAAAAGGGACGGCCTCTTGGCTCCTCCTAGTGAGTCTTACTAGGTGCAGTTCCACTGCCACATGTAATGTCAAGCAGTCCTCTGTTGCCTCCGGCAAAGTGGAAAACATCTGCCTCTTACAACCCGGCAGTCACTCACAGAATAGCCGCTATTTTGCTGCCCTAGGCAACCACCTGTTCTGGCTCTAGGGTACGTCCTTCATCACACAGATGCATTTTCACTTGCTGTTTGTCACGTGGACTGTGTGGCCCTGGGTGCAGGGACCTGTGGTGACCGTCTCTTGGTGACTCCGGTATTGGGTATTAGGGATTGTTCTTCATCTAAAAAGAACATGAAATGAGATGTGCGCTGTGACACTCCCTGCTGCCCCCACTGCTTCCTGCTGTGCAAGTCACTCATCTTGCTGTGCCTGGCCGCCTGCTGTCTGTCTGCTCTACCGAGGCTGTGTAGCTCTGGGGGGCTGACTGTCTCTTTTGTTGTTTATTATTTGTAGCACTGGAACACCCAGGGGCCATACGCCTGGACCAGGGCCCCATTATTCTAGATGCTGTTTATACAGTGCCGGGCACAACGGGGCTTTGAACTGAATTGGGGGACACAAGGTGCCAATATATTAAATGCCCCAAATCAGGTTTTTGGATGGCTGTCTCTTGTGGCTTATTCCATGCTGCCGTACAAGCTGAAGCCTGGGGTGCAGGGATTATTGCTGATGAGCTAGCGGCGAGGCAGACAGTTGGAAGAACAATAGCAGCAAATCTCCCGACACGTTTGCTCGTAATCCAGCACCTGTCTGTGCAGACCACAGATGGCACAAAAAGCTCTGACAAAGGAGAGACAGGAGCGAGTGGGAGTTGGGAGGGTGACAGCAAGAAAGTGACAGCTAGACTGGGGGGAGGAAGGGGAGTGGATGGAAATCCTGAAAGCGCTGGGAGTGCTGATGAATTGCTGGCACATTTACTCTGTGCAATTTATGTGGAGAGAGGGACCTGTTCAATTGCTTGGTGTTTATGGGACTTGAAGCCCCAAATCAGCAATAAAATGCCAGTGGGGAGATGTGTATACACATTGCGAGGAAATCATTGGAAGTGTCAGTTAAGGGCTCATTCAATCACATGATTGGCGGAGGACTGGCGAGAAAGAACTCGTTACATCTTGGGGTGAAACAGGGCAGTAGAGATTTTGGAGTGGGGGCAAGGGAAAAGATGGCACACTTTAACTGAGGTGGACTTTGGCCCTGATTCTCTTCTAGAAGTAACTTCAATGAAATCAGTGCAGATACACTGGTGTAAGAGTGAAATAAGTGGAAGCAGAATGAGAGGCACTGGGCTCGATTTTCAAAAGAGCTCAGCACATTAGGTGCATGGTACATGTTTAGCTCATTTGAAAATGTGACCTTAAGTCATGATGGTTTGTATAGTCATATAAACTGATCCCCCCCCCCAATAAAATAAAATGAAATAAAATAAAATAAAATAAAAATAAGGTGAGGAAAAAAGTACAAACCAAAAAAGTAAAAGAATGGAAAGAGAATGAAGGGAGGGGAAAGGAGAGCAACATCTTGGTTTCCATCCACCAGCAAGCAATTAATCAAAGTTTTCTAAAAAGTAAGACTAAATCTTCTCAAATTTGTCTGAGGTCCAAAACATTATCTACTCTTTCGCTAATGGGAGCTTTTAGTAAATGAATACTTCAAACTCTGTACCTTATTTCAGTGCTAAAATGGCAGCTGAGCTATTTTATTTCTTTGAAAATGTGGTCCCAATTTTGAGATGCTAAGCACTTGAAAATCTGGCCTTGATGTTCTTTAAAAACATGGGCCATTATTTGTCAGATTGTAGCAAAAATACTGACTCATTCAAAAACTATCCCTTTCTCGTGAATTTTGTTTTGTAAAATAAGCCAGTTTTCTTATGGAATACCCAGGAACCTTGAAAGACAATGATTCTGAAATGAGCTGGGTTTTTTTCAGGAGAAAAAAAATTGTTTAAGTTTTTGTTTTAAGTTATTTTGTATTGGTCTGGCTAGTGTCTGTGCCCCACTGGCATCTACTGGATGGAATCAGAACTGCTCCATTCTGCATCATAAACCCTGCGTCGCTACTTTTGAGACTTGCTTAGCTCAAGGGCCAGAGGAGCAGGGGATGGAATTCTCTCCTTATGGCGGTGTTGTCCAGCACAGAGATGTCTGTGACAATCTAAATAGCCATGGATTTGTTGCAAAAGATGAATTTGTTAGGTACCTCAAAGTCCTTATGAACATTGGTCGCTGAAATGTATTTCTATCTCTGGTGTACATCAGCAGTTACTATCCCCTGGAACAAAGGTGAAACAGGGAGGGAATTGTGCCTCAGAGATCGCCAGAAGAGGTACAATACCCCTGGCTGGTGCAACTTACTTACCACCTTGTGCTCAAGGCTGTGCCTAGAGGCAAAATTAAGCTCAGAGGTTATAAAAGTCAACTTGCATCCTGCTTTCATGCTGGCTTAGCAACCAGGGAAGGGGTTTGCTGTGTCAAATGTAAACATAATGCCTAGCTGGTGACTATGAATTCATTGTGCTGTTTGCTGAGGCGATATCAATGACGAATGGACCAAAACTGGCTTCCCTTTCTGGACCAAGCAGTATTCACGTTGTGCTGTGCCATAGAGATTTCCAGAACAAAGCCGCTTCACTTGAGTGTACCAGAGCTGCTTGGGTTCTGGAGCGTGTGGAGTATGCAGAAAGTCATGACACCGTGGCCAGTCAACGTCTGCCCCATGATGATGTGTGGGAGGAAGGCTTAGGGTATTCCCAAGCTGATGCCCAGCAGGCCGTGATGTTCAGGTCTTTAGGGTGAGGCACAGCAATGGCTGCGTGACTGCATGAGAACTCCTTACTGCCTGGGTCATGGTCCTGGAAACATCACCAGTGTTCTGCCCTTCTGGCTGGACGGTTTAGTCCTAGGGGTGGTGTAGTCAGCTAGTCAGAGGGATGAGGAAGACAAAAGACCCTTTTCATGATAGGCTGGGAACTGTTCACTCTCCATATCCTGTGCGGGAGGGCTGTGGCTAAAATACTACAGAAATAAGCCCTGGTGGCTGGTACATTTATGCACTTGAACACTGCAGATTTCAGACTTAGAGGAGTAATACACTTGGCTAGACTGCCCAATGCATTGCGGGGGCATAATTCACCCAGCTATATACCACCAAAATCTTGCTTTAGGACTTACAAGTCATGATCACTGCTTCCAGATTGGCTAAGAATTGTCCCATCCGATTGCTTTTGCACCTTCCCACTATCATGGCTTGTTTGCCTTATCTGTGTTGACTGTAAGCTCTTTGGGGCAGGGACTTTACCAGCAGGGTTTGCTATATGTTTGTTCAGCACCTAGCCCAATGGGGCCCCAACTTGATTGGCCTCTAAGTGCTACCACAGTAAAAAGTTTAATAATAAAAAAACCACATGGCTTGAGCTCAAAGTTTGAAAGCTCATGGTATAATGGGCATTTAAAACAATACGATAAATTTATTGATGGTGCTTTATTGTTCAGTTACTGTATCTGCCAGATCTCTGGAAAGCTTTGGTCTGCATATTACATTTATTGTGGCTCCGTTTGAGACTACTTCTTGGAGACAGAAAGGGAGCCAGTAGGGCAAAACCTGGCTGGAGGCCAAAAAAAGGCAATATACAGCAGGAAGAAGTTGCAATTCATTCAGCACAGGCACTTTTCTGCAGTTATTTTGTATGTTCTGCGGCCAGTGACAAGACACTGCCTGTCAGACAGTCATTTATTCCATTTTGGAAACAATTATTTCTGTCTATGAGAATGTTTCCAAGTGTGTGGACCTCTTAGACGTCCTCTCTCAGCTAAAATACTGGATCTGCTTTGGATGACTGTGTACTGGGCTCCCCTTGATCATAGCATCATTCTTTGGATCATGCTGGGCCATGTTGTTACTGCCTAGGGAAGTTCTTGAATAACAGCTGCTATTAGTTGCTCATCCCTGAAGCTCCATGCAGGTAGCCAGATAATATTCCTATTCAAGTGAAACTTCGATGCCACACTGAGGGTGCTGGCATGGAACGGAAAACAACATACCCACACACCCCCGTGCTTAGCCTTGGAATGGTGAGATCTCCTGTGTCCTTGATGGCTTAGACCTGGGATTTTAACGGGGCCTAAAGGGGTTAGGGTGCCCTGATCACAGCGAGGGAGTTTAACCTGTTGGTTCCTTGTCAGATCATCAAGGAATCAGACCCCTCAGATGGAATTAGTTACCTGCACCATGCATGTTTCCATGTCGCTTTGATGCTGTGCACCTTGGACGTCATCTAAACCCGCTTAAAATCAATGGAAAGTCTCTCTGACTTCAGAGAGCTCTGGATCAAGCCCCATAAGGGCTTTATTTAGCCAAGAAGCTGCAGTGGCAATGGGTGCGAGTGCAAGCCTCCAGAGAATGCCAGGGACTGTGGAGGCCCAGAAAACTGCTACAGTCTCTCTCTTTTGGTACTGATATGGCTCTCATTGTCATGGTATCTGAGCACCTCACAGTGTTTAAGGTATTTATCCTCACAACACCCCTGGGAGCTTGGCCAGGGCTATTATCCTTATTCTACAGCTGAGGAACGACAGCACAGAAAGATGACGTGCCTTGCCCAGGATCACACAGGAAGCCTGTAGCAGAGCAAGAATTTAAACCTGGCACACTAAAGTCTAAGGCTAGCACCCAAACCACTAGACCAACCTTCTGTCTGAGGGGCTGTGGCCACTGTATATGGCAGTATGGCTCACAGACCCCTCTGCAGAGGGGCTTAGAGTTGGATAGTTCTTAAGCAAAGCACTGTGACCTACGCTAAGGCTTGGTTACTCAGGGTTATGACTTTTGCCTCATCTATCTCCTCTTATGGCCCCTTTCAACATAGCACGAGTGTCTTGTTTTCCCACTTCTCCTGCCAACTATCCAATTTAAATCATTTGCTCCTGCAGTTTGACTCATTCTGTGGTTGAGTTTGTCTCCAAGTGTCATTTTCCACCCTGGCTTCAGTCTCCTGGCAGTATGTTTGTGTCACAGATGTTACTGCCGCCCTTGATGGGCACCTAATCACCACCTGCCATGGAACGGCTTTTGTGACTCACTGGGAATGCTCACAGACGTCCTCGTCTTGTCTTCCTTCCCCCTGCGTCATGTTCCTTCGGGCACACAAGCATCAGCAGGTTCGTGAAGTCAAGAAGCACATGGCACCGCTGTGACAGTGCTCTTGCCAGGAAGGGGGCTGCCCGCGGAGCAGTTGTCACTCAGCAGCATTATGCCAGCTGCCCTGCCCTGTCTAAGTGGCTTGGCTGACTTGTGAGCTGGCAAGAGGCCCTCCTATCACATGGGCATCCGTGCAGATGGGCAAGGTCGCCAAGACATCATTGATGATCATTAAGCATGTTTATGGAGGCAAGAGTCTGAGCCAGAAAGGGGCTTGATGATCGTCTCTGGCTTGCTGGTTAAAGCTGGCTTGTGGGCAGGGGGATGTGGCATCAATAATTCAGCTCCCAACCAGTTTAACTGCTGAAATTAAAAACCTGCCACAGCCAGGTCCAAGAATTGGCCTAAAGGTCTGGCAGACAGCCTCATGCTAATCCAAGAGCACGGGCCTTTGAAGGGGGTGGCAAGACAACAGAAATAGGGCGGGTGGTCAGGTCTTTACAGCTCTCCAGGAGACTCCCATTCCCCCCCATAACGTCCTGCTCACGGGCTGATTTGCCCCTGAACATCGCACCGTTGCTCAGCTGGAAGCCGAGTAGCTGTGCTCTGCTGCTCAGGCAGCGGCTGGCCAGGGACAGAGGGCAGGAATAGCTCTCTTTCTGCTGTTGTGCTCCTAACAAACTGCAGCTCCCATGTACAGAGCTGAGAGACTTCAACATGGTGTGGAGGGTCTGGGCGATCCAATAGCTTGGCATGTGATGATAGGGGAGAAGGAGGGAAGAAATCTCACAGCCAGAGGTGCTGGAGAACCTGAGCACACTCCCTTGGATTTATCCCCAGGAGATCCCAACTCCAAACAGCTGCAGCTGGGTTATCTTTCCTCTGTCACTTAGTGTGCTGAAGTTGAACAGGGTCTTAAACGTCCATTTAACTCCCCACGAGACGGGATGAATAAGGCAGATTGTGGGTGAGAGTTCTTTCTTCAGGCTGCCAGGAGTGGCACGCAGCTGCGGAATGGTCCTGCATTCCACGGCACAAGGGCTCCATGAAGCTTGAAACAGGCACAGCGGTCAGTTTGCAAGCTGCTAGCACGCCGCTGTTGACATCTGCTATTGCTGACATCAACAATGTGCTGAGTGGTACTGCTGCCTGCCTCACAATAGACGCCCAGTGAAGTTCAGCTGGGTGGAAAAACTCTACAGGGAGCCAGCACCTGCTTAAAGAAGTTCATGAACTTGTTTCAGTTTCAATGTCCCTTCATCCCACACAAAGGCCAGAATGATTAGATGTGACAAAGGCTGAAGAAAAGGAAAACCTCAGCAAAACAAAACCTTTCCCCTTCCTCCTCCCACTCTATTTTCCAAAGGAGCAGTAGAGATTTTTTTTTTTGTACTCTGAATGCAAAAAACACATGCCCACTAATCATTCCCCCTGGCCTCTTACTATTCTGTGTTCATCATTGTATTCCATCTCCGCTTAGGTTAGAATTAGCAATGGGTACAGGACAGAAAACCATTCAAATGTTGGCTATGCCTCTTCCATGAGGATGGGCCAAACCAGTCTGGATCAATGCCTTGGCTTTGAATCAAACTTGGCCTTTGAACCCTTGGGGAGTACAAGAAAAAGTTTGGTTAACTTCCCCCTTCCCACGCTCACCAATTACTTTGCTGCCTGTCTGGGTTCCAGCCAGCAACAGAAATGTTGAAAATATCACAAGAAAAAGGCTGTTTCCAACACGACCAAATGCAGAGAGCCCCAAGAAATCCTGTGCAAGAAAAATCTGTTCTTGCAAAAATGACAGCCCAGTTGGGCAGACTTAAAAATCCCCCAAAACCCTCATTAAAAACTCAACATTTATGGAGTTGCAGGGATTATCGTCTGTAGCATCAATGAGAGGAAGAACCTCAGGTTCCTAATAAAGTTAGTCAGAAAACAGGAAAACATTTATTTTTACTTTTGGCCAAAGATTTCTTTTCATTTTGGGGTGTCAATTTCCCAAGCAGTTGCTGCTCTCCTGGATGTGATCTGCATTGCAGGGGTTAGGAATGGTTGGGTAGCTGGAACTGTGAAAAGCAATTGTGCCTAGGCTATTTGCACCTTTTTTTATTTTTGTCAGGCTGAGTAAAATAATCCTGTTATTTGTAATATGCAGGTCTTTATGGGGTCTCAGGGCGTACTAGGGCCTGGAGCATCTACAGCGTTTGCCTCTGAGTCTGTGGCACATGCAGCAATTTACCAGCCACTGACGGGACAGAGATACCACAGTGACCCCCTGAGTGGGGTCAGTTACAGGACTCCTCAGTGTGATGAAGCTGGGGAGAATAGGGCCTCTAGCAAGTGTGGAAAACCTCTGCCTTTCCCACAGGTCCAGTGCGTGTTTACTGTGAAATGATGTCTTACCTCATTCAGTAATATGAAGCAAGAGGGCACGTTTCCAACAGTGATTGGCGGTGGGAATCAAGTACGTCTTTGGCAAGAAATTAGAGTGTCTCTTTGCTGAACATCTGCTCGGTATGGATGGTGCTCAGAAGAAAAGGTGTCACAACCCGTATCCTGCCCAAGCCACGACAACAAAGGGTTTCTTCTTCCATGCCTGGGCTCCTCCAGCTTGGCAGGACTTGCGCACATCATTCCTGAGGCTGATATTAGTCACGATGGAATAACCAAAAAAGCGTCAGTGCACCACAGGGATATAAAACTGTGTGAGTGAGAGAAAAAAAAACTCCTTAGAGAAAGGAGCTGAAGGCAGGATACACAGTGCTAAATGTTACAGGTTTCGTTTTTAAATGGTATTTTTTTTCACATAATAAAATTCAATATGGACAAGTTCACCTTTAACCAACAGGAGAAGATTTTCAAAATTGGCCTTCTAAAGTTAGTCGAAGTCCATATTTGACTTCACAGGGAACAAGTGCGTGCACAGCACTTCTGAGAATCAGGCGATATTTTCTCAGTGCTTAAATGTGGATTTAGGAACGTTTATATACAAACTTCATGTAACGTGTACAAATTTGTTAATCTAAAACAATATCATCCTAGTTATTAAGGACTGGATCGTGGCCTAGCAGAAGTGGGAGATGAAGATACAGTATTCTTCTCACATCCCTGTATGTCTATTGCAAGACATAGTGTTCCCTCCATGCGGCAAGTTATTAGCCTTAACTCCACCCTGCCCCTAAGGCACTAGCAAGTCCAGGGCATGTGTGGGTGGTACTTGGCTACTGGTCTATGTCAGTAGCAGATGACAACTCTTCTGAAGGGAAGTGGGAGTAGGAAAGGATTCAGTTCACTCTTTGAATACCATTCCTTTCCTGCAGTATTCCTGGTGCACTGCAGTTACATGCCACCCCTTGTACAGACCAGCTTACATAACAATGTATTTTTTATCTTTTCTCCTTGACTGTACCTTGTATTATTGACTCTCTACTTTCTGACTGACTGAAGCTTACCTAGTAACCAAAGTATTGTGTTATTTACCTTTTTGTGGAATAAGAGTATCCCTGTGCTCATGTATTTCTAAATGATCTTGTATTTTATATTGTGACAGGGCCAGACCTGATGGCTACAGGAGAGGAGTTTTTTAGTAACAAAAACTAAAGTTTTATTATAAAAAGAAAGAAACAAACAGTAAGAGAAATGTTAAAGGACTAAAGCACTCAGATACATACAAATGACTTGAAAGTCCATATACATCAGATTTCTAGAAGAACTGTGGAGTTTGCAGGTGGAGGTTATATATATTAGCCCCAGGACCAGCAAATCCCTGTTCCCTGAGTGATTCAGCTGGGGTTACTGCAGAGCAATTAGGCCAGCTGATTAAGGAGCCTGCCCCAGCAGATAAAAGTCTCCTTGTCAGGCAGATGGGGGCAGCTAAAAGGGAGTTAAGAGGAGCAGCAGAATAGAGCTGGTCTGCCACAATGCTTGGGGCAATTGCTGTTGCTACCACAACCCACAAGGTACTAGCGTTGGGGGGGGAGCCCGTCCAGGCATGGTAAGGGCCTACAGGCAGAGTCCTGCGGGGGACCCTTGCCTTGGTTCCCGGAAGTGGACCATGAGCAGTGGAGCTAAAGACAGGTGACCCAGGGAAGGTTGTAGCCTATGGACTAAGCAGTTTGAGGGTGCTCCTCACGGGGCACCTGGGTTGGGGCCTGGGGTAGAGGGTGGGACTGGGTTCCTGCTCCCACCCAGTTGTACCACCAGCATAGCTGAAGAGGGTGCAGGACCCACGGGAGGGCAGAATAGGCCACCCTTGCCACAATATGTTGAACTTTCCTATGGGACTATATCTACTCATGCTCTTATCTGCTACTAGTGATTCATCCTCATCCTTCCACTGTCTCTTATTTCTGGAGTGTTCCCTCTCCCACCCCCCAACTAGCTGTGATGATAGCCCCACAGCATGCTGGATACTATGGAGGGGGATACAGAAACAGAATGGGCAAAGTGGCAGGAGTTTAAGAACTCACGATTCAGTGAGATGGATGCGGGGAGGGTGGCGGGGGGGGGTACCAGTAGCATAAACAGAAGTGGGAGTTGTGCATGGTTTGTAGCACCCACTAAAATATCAGTTGTGTTTTGGAAAGAGTTGCCATATGTACCCAAACCATAGCATCTGACCATTCGTTCTTCCTCAATCCCTGGTTCCTGGCAGTAATTTGTAGCCTTTTGGAACAGAATAGGGCACCTGGTAAGTATCTCATTTGTTCATGTAAAGAAAAGGATGAGAGTTTTTCTCTCCCGTATGGGGCGAGTGCTCCATGTCCACCCCACATCTTTGCTAGCACTGTGCAGCAACATTTGAAAACTTTGAGTCCTTCAGTTGCGTTAGTGCCTGTGCTGGGTGAGATACAACATTTGTGCTGGAATTCTGTAGCTACTGACATGAAGTCACATCCCTGAGGGAGTCCAGTGAGGGTAATTCCAGACCCCCACTCACTCCTAGCTACGGTACAGGGAGTTAATGGAGTGAGCGTCTTGATGATAAGAGCTTGATGGTGAGAGGGAGAAACCTGGAGTGTGATGGGATAAAAGAGGGAGTCAGAAGCATGAAAAAATCAGGCTTTCCCAGGCATAGCGAGTGGGGAGTAACTTCTACAAAGCCACGATGTGTGCTCTTCTCAAATAAAGAGGGGACAATCCTCTACTCCAGGAGGAATATTGGTTACAGCGCTCTGCTGTGGGCAGCTTTTCATAATACAAATCTTCTTTCTGCATGCCCAAAGGATCCTGGTAAGACCTCATTCCCCAACCCATGTTGCAAAAAAAAAAAAAAGGGGTGGGGTGGGGTGGGGTGGGGGGGAGGGAATGCTTGCTCAAAATCTTGGACTATTTTTGGGGGAAGGGGGGCTTTCCGTATAAGCCTAGGAGGTTAAGACCTTCACCTGCTGCATAGGTTGGGGACCCATGGTGGGTAACCCTTATCCGAACCCCATGGGCCCTCAGCAAAGTGCATTAAGTAGCTCTTCCTTCCGCCTTCCTCTCAGAGACCCCTCCCCTGCATGGAGGGGGCAGATAGTGCTGTGAGAATGCTAATGAATCCCCCTTTGGTCTGTGGAGTGTGGCCAATGCAGTGAGAGCCACATGAAGAATATTCCCATCCCTCTCTTCTCCATGTTTTCCCGGATCGCAGGAAGCCAAAGCCCTGCGATGTTATCACAGGGTGGGGAGGAGGTGGTGGCTACTATGTTGACACACTTCATCTTTGTGGAGACCCATGTCAGCATTGCACCCCAGAAGGGAACTTTTCTATAGGAAAGAACTGGCTATTGTGTCTGTCTCCACTGACCTCTTCTGGGTGGAGTCAGAGCTGCTAAACTGTGTGTCATTGGCCCTATATTGCTAACAGGTTACAAAGTTCTCCTTTAGTTCAGGTGATATTGGCATGCCTCTTTTGAGCAAGGAGATGTGAGTTCCATCCCGTCACTGGAGTTCTGGGTGGCCACGGATGTGGCATAGTGGATAATATAAAGTTCATGGGTAAAAATTTCAAAAATGCTTAAGTCCCCTTTTCAGATGTGACCGACTCACCTCTGAGCTTGTCTCATTGAGCTGAAATCACTTTTGATATCAGGACCGAGAAGTGCCTTCGTGACATAGGGACTTTTGACAATGCTGCCCCTGTCTGTCTAATTTTTTAATCTGATGGGAAAATAATGCAGGGGGAAATGCTCCCCATCATTAGGGCCATTTAAAAATTGGGCCTATGGATTATTACAGCTTCCATACTTTCAAGGGTTCCAAGTTCCTAATGTCCTTGAGAGTGACTGCCAGACGGTTCAGACTTGGCTGAGACAATGTCACCGCTTGCCAAGTCATCAAAAGATTCCAGAAAGAGCCTAAAGAACAGAGCAAGAGAGAGACGAGGGGAAATAGACAAGCAATTCTGGCACACTTTAGTATTCCTGGTGGTACTGCTGCCATCAGCTGTTCTATCAGCTTTCGCAGACCCTGCTATAATTAAGATCTGTCAACACTGATAAAAGGCAGAACATTCAGTCCACTAATTAAGTATCTCTTTAATACTCTAATATTTAAATTGAGGTTCCTAAATCAACAGAATAATAAAATGCTTTATGTATGCTTAAATGGCAGGGGAGCAGAATGTGAATATCTCAATAGTGGATTTAATTATCAATCCGTCTTCCCCCCCCCCCCCACAGAGCAGAGCTGATCTCACTGCCACTGAAGTGGAACTGGAATTCTTCTGCAACTCCGTGAAATAAACATAGGGGTGCGAAGCTGGCCTTAGGAGCTGGGAGCCAGGTAAACAGTGAAATGGGTTGAGCCTCAGGCAGACTTCAGTAAGCCTCCCAGCATACCTGGAGGTTGGGGGGGCTTAGGAACTGTTTCAAGGATATTTGCTATTAAGGGGATGGAGGGGGTTTTACTAAGGGCACAGGGCAGAGCTGGAGTAAGAGTCACCAACTGGTGGGAGGCCCAAGTGGGAGGGGTCTGCTCTCTCACAGATGAGCTTTCAAGGTTGCATTAATCCATGGATTGGTGTGCGAAGTGCTTGATATATTCAAGGCTCATGTGTGATGAGCTGCTAACAAAATGGGCTCTTCAAAAGGTCAGGGCTCTGTGTAGCCACATACGTGACACATGCTTTGGGCTGACCAGACCCAGGCACACACTCATGCATATGCACATATGCAGGTTCAGAATGACTTTAACCCATATAATTTTTGCTCGGGTTTGTTTTCGAGAAAATTGGTTTTGTCTTAGGTCAGAAAGCTTCTTGCACCACAGGACCCTTTTGAGTAGGTTAATTCATCTCCCCCATCCCCCCAGTTTCCTGCCCACTTGACACAATTTGTTTCAGGCCAGATCCTCAGCTCGTGTAAATGAGCACAGCTCCACTGACTTCAGTGATTTCCATCTGCTAAGAATCTGGCCATCTCAGCAAGTGGAACCCATGTAATGCCAAAGTCCTTCCTCCTTTGTGATCACTGAAAATCCTAAGGCTTTTTCTGCAAGAGGAGCTGTGTCCTGGCAGTATTAGAGGTTGGGTAATTACATTTTGCTTGCTTGAATTCTCCCTGTGATTTCAGATGGCATCTGTGTTCCCACTTCAGCCCTTTGAGTCTGTGTTTTATTGATAGCTAGTTGCCACCCAATATTTCAGTGACAGGTGAAATGATTTCTTTCTGTATCTTTTCTATCTCTGGCATGATAATAGCGCACTTCATCCTTCTGGAGGCAAATAGACTTTATGGCAATCATGTTACACAAAATGACTTACGTGAATTTCAACAAGTGAATATTTTCATGTATGTCATACAACACGTGACCTATCTATCTCCGAGCTTTGCCCTAGGAATGGGCTGAATGAGCTAAGGGGGGAGAATCTTATTTGGGTTGAGCTTGGTGTAGCGTTGGGCAAATGCTGAAAAAAGGTTTCCTTAAAATTTATTTGAATTTCAAAACATTCATTTTGTGTCCCATTTGTTAACTTTTGGTGTGAGTTCCCAGGCAGCCATGATCATTGGAAGAGCAAATACTGTAGAATATCCACCCAAAGTGAATTATGACTGTAAAATTATAGGTGTTCACACTGGAAACCTGATTCTAATAGCTAATCCAATCAGAATAGAAATATATCACATGTCTAATAAAAACAGCTCATATTTTGCATATTGAATATTCACAATGAACTGGTCATGAACTATCTACAGATAAAGATCCTGATGCTGTGATGAGCTCCAGAGATGAGTGCTCCAGATACCACAGATATGTGCTGTTGTTTGGGGCTGTCTTCAGGAGTGGGCCTGAGCGTTATCTCAGAAATCCCTGGCAAAAAAATGTTGGAAAAACAATTCTGTTTGAGAGAGTCTCTATCTGTTCATACACAACTTGCCAACTGATGCAGTGAAATTTGTCAAATACATGAATCATGACAGATTATTTGCTCAGCTGTCATGGGAAGATTGTGGATATTGATCCATTTCTAATTTTAAATGTCTTTATGGAAATTGTATGCTGTGTTGAGTGTTAGGCACCTGTGAGCTACTGAACTTAAATGGATTGTTTGTATTGTACCTGGTGGCCTCAACCTAGATCACAACCCTTTACACACAAATGATATAATCATTGCTCCAAAGAGTTCTCAATCTAAACAGACGACACAAAGGGCAGTATTTATTATCATCTTCTTTAACAAGTCGGATTGTGAGTGATTAAAACCCAGATCCTCCCAGGTATTTGGGCTTTTGAGTTCCATTGTGTATGTGTTTTAAATCAAATCCATTTATCTAAAATCAAGGGAAACTAGGAGCTGGGCCTAAGAGGCTTGTCCAAAAGTCACTGTGTCAGTTGCAGAGGTAGGAATAAAACTACAGCCTCCTAAACGCTAAGCCAGTGTCTTCACCACCAGGCCGTCCTTTCTGTGTGGGTGAAATAGCCTTGAGTGTGGATTATTGGCAGTTAATGTGCTGTTCACGCCCACGAAAGCAACTTCATGTGCATGACTGGGAAGAAAGAAGCTTCCTTATGGATTGTTCTGGCTAGTTTCAGTATATTGCAAATTTGAAACTCGTAAATTGGCTCCCTGCAGGCCTTCTGGAAACCCAGGCAGCTGGAGTCGTGATTTTTAGGGTGATGTCAAGATCCAGTACAAGATACTATATAAATCCATGGTACTCCCACACCTTGAATACTGGTTATCCCATCTCAAAAAAATATATTATAATTGGAAAAGAGAGAGGGAGAAGGGGAACAGATTGAGCCATATCCCAAACAGCTTCTGTACAAGAAGAGATTAAAAAGACTGGGACTTTTCAGCATAGAAAAGACTACTAGTGAGGGGGGAATACGATAGAGGTCTATAAAATCATGAATGGCATAGAGAAAGTGGATAAGTTAGCATTATTTACCCCTTCACATAACACAAGAAGTAGGGGCCACCTGATGAAATGAATAGGCAGCAGGTTTAAACAAAAAAAAGGAAGTCCTTCACACCACACCCGCTCAACCTGTGAACTAGAATTACATAAGCTGTTGATGGACCTATCCTCTATGAACTGTTAGCCAAGATTGTCAGGGTCTCTGACTGCCAGAAGTTGGGGATGGATCTTTTGAAATTGCCCTGTTCTGTTCATTCCCTTTGAAGCATTGGGTCGCTGTCAGAAGACCGGATAGTTTGCTGGATGGGCCATTGGTCTGAGTCAGTATGGCCATTCTTTTGTTCTAATTCACGCTTCCATGTTCCCAAAGTGTGTGTGCATGCTCTGACTCTTTCATTTCCCTTCTGCCTACATGGTGTACTTTCTGGGATCACTTAATGCATATTGCCATTAACTACCATAGGCTGGGAGTAACACACAGTAGCCCACAAAGTGATTCAGAAGCATGCCAAGCCAAAAGTGCAGTAGGGGAGAAAATGTTTCTGGAAAAGAACACAATCTGGGGGAGAGAATGCAGAACTAGTTTACAGGACATAGTTGTTGTTCTCTCTCCTTATCTTGGTGACTTCATGTTACTGTTTGTTTTTAGACTGTTTTATGTCTGATGGCGCTGGAATGGAAGCTTCATAGCAAATTAGTCACTCCATACTCCCAGAGTTTCTGTTTCGCTGAGCGCATTCAGTGAACATAATGGGATGACCAGCAAAAATGGCTGGGTTTATTTAATTTTTTTTAAATAGCGAAATGTACCAATTTCATACCCTCCAGTTCCTTCCTGACAACTCATCCTTACCCATCAAATTCCAGTGAGTGACAGCAACCGGAGGCTATTCATAAGGATTGCATATCAGCATGTAATAATCATAATTACATGAAATAATAACTATCTAAAGGGCACTGCAGTGAGTGACAAGGCAGAGAATGTACCTTGCCACCTGCCAAAGATGTACTAACCACACCCAGGACTATTCCCCAGCATTCTGTCACTTTGTCAGCACACACAACCAGCCGAAGTTAATAAAACTACTCTGACAAAGTCAAGCAGGAATTTTTTCCCCGTGCTGTCAGAGGTACGCTGCTGTAACACAAGTTCACAAAGCCATTTAGGAGTTTGATCCAGATCTGGCAGTGACTTTATCCTGCCTCTTTCCTGCCCTAATTAGTGTAAGAAGTGCTTCCACATGGAGCTTGATCTGATAATTATTAATGATTATAACAATAATAACTGATAAAATGAAGGCAGCAGTGGCCTTGTGGGAATTGGTTGAAAGATGCTCTGGAAGGGTTTGATGTTTTCTCTGCTGCTCTCTTTAATGTTTAATTGCAGGGGATGGAGGCTGGGATACATGATAGTCAGGGCTTAAAGGTTAAAGCATGACTTTGGGGTGCCCACTGGAGATACCCCACAAAGGGACCAGATCTTCAGGATATGACAATCAGGCCCTTTAAAGATGATCAGGATGGGCATTTAAAATCACCTAATTGCTTCTGCAAAATCTTAGCTTTAGGGCTTGAGCCAATGTCTGCTGAAGTCGTGTTATACCCCAGTGTTTGCCTTGTTTATTTAGATTGTAAGTGCTTCACGGCAGGACTGCCTACTACTCTCTTTGTACAGTGCCTAGCACACTGGACGCACATTTGTGGTTGGTCCTAGGCACTGCTGTAATAAAATTCATTGGCTTCACAAGGATTTGGATCAGCTCCTCAGATAGCAAATATGAAATGACTTTACTCTTTTCCTGTCTGGTAATGATCAACCCTTACACTACATTAGGCTATTATGAACCGAAGAATTGCCGTACTGGGACACACCAATGGCCCATCCATTTTCTTCAGATGCCTGAGAAAAAAGACATGATGCATTGAACTGCATAGCATAATAGACCATGGGGAGAGATTTCTTCCTGATTCCAACTGGTGATCAACTTGTGACCTGAATCATGACAATTGGTAGCGCTTATCAGTTTTTGTCCTAGCTAATGCAGCTGCAGATGGTAATCTTATTCAGACGGTACAAAAGTCGGATCTTTTGTTTTAAAAATACAAAACATTTGTAATAAAACTTGTAATAAAAATTTGTAAAAAAATTACAAAGCAATTTTCATGAACAGAAAAAAATTCAGTATGAAAAGGCATAAGGGTGTGTCTGTGTGTGTGAGTGAGAGAACGAATATTGGGGTGTCATGGATTCTCCATTATTTGATGCCTTTAATCAAGACTGTAGGGCTTTCTTAAAATATGCGCTAGGTGAACCAGAAAATAGATTTGATGCAGGAATCATGGGGTTGAAATTCTCTGGCCTAGGCTATGCAGGAGGTCAGATTACATGATTACCTTAAAATGTGTCTTTCTCTCCTCCCCCAAATTAGAGCTGAGCCTGAACTCAAGTCCCTAGATCTGAACACACGCAATTTGGGGAATGGAGGTTTGAAGCTGAACCCAGCTATAAGTCTGAATTTAAACCAGAAACCCAGATTGGCTGTGCTACAGCTGTGGCTAGCATTGTTCAGTGAGGACTTCTAGGTACAACTGTAGTCCAGGAGATAAAGATAGGGCTGGCTCACTGCATTTAACCTATTGCCTTTCCAGGAACAAAACAGCCCTTCAGTTGGGTAACTTGAAGCTGTAGTGCAGCATCCCTCATTGTGATTTTCCTAGCTGGTTTCTGTGTTAGTTAAATACCAAAAAAAATTCACTAAGGAACTTTCTTTATATATTCCAAACTTCCTTGATCTGATGTAATATTTTTTTTAATTGATAGCTGGGGCAATACTTCTGGTCTCCCTCTGAAAGAAATGAATGAAGGCCAATTCATCATTTCAATTCCACTTAAACCCTATCATAAGACCTTAAATGGCACATAAACCTTGTGCAGGTCTAATGCACAGAGGTGAATTTCACATCAAAGGCCTCATTGTGCACATTAACTTCTCATTTGGTGCATTCTGATGGACTACATATGTCCTGTACCCTGCTCCTGCCTCCATTTCAACCAAACAATGATTCCAACATACTGTAATCCTTGGGAGAGCTGTCCAATGGAAAACTAATTTCAGGACACAGGCATGTCCCAACATCAGTGAACAGGGTGTTATAATGTCTCTGCAGTACTGTACATTCTTCTGACAATCACTGGCCTAGGAGGGACTTTTATTTTTTATTCCTCTGTGGAAAATACATTGGGAGAAAAAAAGGGACTCCAGGCAAAATCCAGCCAAGGTTATGCTCTTGTTATAGCTATGCAGCGAAACACAGGGGCAGAGCCTCTGTACACTGTACTGATTCCAAAATAAACTCCACCTGCTGGCTGCAGCATGCTGAAGATCCCTGAGAGGTTCAAATGCACAGCTGGCCTGTGAAAGCTGGCTGCCATTTTAAAAAGCTGTAGGCTGAATTCTGCCTTCAGAAGTCCCCATTACCAGACTCTCACTGTAGCAGAATTCTGAGGGCAATCATCCCCCTCTGCTTTGGCAGGACAGGATCTCTGATTCCAATGGGCTGAAAGGGATGTCGGGTGGGAGGCGGTTCAGTTCCATGCTTTGTACCAGGGTGGTTCTCCTGCTTAAAGCACTGTAGGTTTTCAGGCTTCTGGGAACCAGAAGTCGCATTATGTGCTGTCCCCTTGTCTGCTTTCATGTGCGAAGCAGGGCTGGATCTGGCCTCTACATACATGAGAAACCACCCGAGATCACACAGATGTAGCACAGCCAGCTCCTGTTAGTTTGAGTCTCTCAATATTGATGATATTCTTAATGCTCCTGTACCTAGAATCAAGTGTGGGGAGGGAGGGAGAGCAAGTTTCTAGCTTTCATGGCTGTGGAGAAAAGCTCGAAAAAGTGAGAATGGTGGGACGGCTGAGAGCACAAGATACAAATTAATTTGTCTGGTTCTTTTTTAATTTTTTTTTTTTTTTTTTTTTTTTGGTGGGAGTCCTGACTTGATTTTTTGAATGAGCCTTTAATGTGCTTACAATGAAACACATGCTTTGCTGGATCAGGGCCAGCATGCTTGGGACCATGCAGAATCAAACCCTAAATTCCCTCGGTGGGATTCCTTCTGCCCCAAAGTATTGAGTAATGGTGCTGGATTGCTGCATATCCATGGGGGCTGAAGTGCTCCCAGTATCCTCTTTAGCTTCTCCCCAGGGGTGCTAAGAGTGCTGATTAATATTTATTAGAAGGCTTTGAGATCCTCAGGTGACTGGAGCTATGCACACACAAGTACTATCCGTACCATTGGTAGTAAAGGAGAGAGGAATGGGACCATGCTGGTGTGTGCAGAGCTCTGAGTCAATATGAGCTTTGGTAGCAGGTGTGATGGCAGGTCCTGACTTTTTGTCCCCATAGTCTGTGTGTGCTATAAAGTTATTGGACTGCAAGCAGAGCTGCGATGACGCTTCATGTCCTCCTCCAAAGACACGAATGGGAGAAGAATTTATTTTTTGCACTCTGTGTTTTCCAGTTGTGTTAATAACACTTGATTGAGAAGGCAGAGGGATGCACAACTCCTAACACCTTGGCTTCTTGGCATAGTTGGGCCTTCCTTATTTAGAGGCAAATCTCCATCTTTTTTTTTTTTCCTGTTTTCTGTGTGGGCCTTCCTCCAACTAATGTAACGTCTCTGCTGGGTGTCAAATGCAGCCAGTGTGCAACACACGTGTAGTTTTGACCAAAAGACACCCAGCAGTTGGGGAAATAGAACAGCTGGTGCTGTAAAAAGAATGCCATGGTAGAGCAGAACATTCAGCTTCACTTGCTCTTTAACAGACTTCCATAGGAATCACTGGACTGGATCGCACGCAGAGTCCATCCAGTCCAGTATGCTCCAACAGTGGCCAATACTAGCTACTTCAGCTGAAGTGCAAGAAACCTGTAGCAGGCAGTTATGGGGCAATCTGCCACAGGGGAATTTTCCTCCTGACCTGCAGGACAGCACAAGTCCTGAGGCAGGAGGTTATGTTGGAAAACATTCAGCCTGGGGAAATATCATCCAAGGATGTGGAAGGAAGGCACCGTGGACACAGACCACTGAATCATACTCTGGGGCCTGGAGCTTGGTCCCACCCTATCCTCTTTGTGGCACTCGACTGACTTAATTTGTTATTAATGTAGATGATCCTGTAATGTCACAAAACACCTTTAGCAACCATTAGTGCTGAGGACTAATCCAGGTCTCTGCTGCCCCAGGATCGCAGGGGTGAGAGAAGGGGAAAAAGGTGGTGGAAAGCCTCCTGTGCCCTCTTCCCCCAGTGCACAAGGCTTGCTCTGGTGCCTGTGGGTCTGGCCCTCTATTTTTAAATCAGGTGCTTATTTCATTTGCTTTCATCTTCAACTCATGAAAAAGCTGGCTTGGCCCACAGTCACACTAGGGCTCATTCTTCTGCATGTCTGAGACATTAAAAATGAATCAGACTTAAAGGAAAATTATCTATGTCTGTTTAATTTTTTTTTTTAGAAAAATGTTCATCTTGAAAATGTTTCATGACTCAGTGGCTGAAGTTTCAGATCTCATTCCATCTCTTTCCATGCCACCTTTGGATTCTGAGCTATCTAGCTTCCTGTGTTAGGCCCATCACTTCTATATGCCCTTAACCTAGTGTGTATGTAATGTAGTTGTAGCTGTGTTGGTCCCAGGATATTTGAAAGACAAGGTGGGTGAGATAATATCTTTTATTGGGCCAACTTCAAAT